>OY292318.1:36489081-37731556 GCA_958496155.1 Sisyra nigra
ACCGTATCGTAGGTCTCGGGTCCGACTCGATTAATTTCCTGGCCGTTCCCGTTTAAAATACGAGATTGTCCAATTCCAAACACAAACCAACCGTATTTAAAATGGATGACAGGTAGATATGTGCACCGAGTCCTTCTCTGACGCGTTTCTAAATGTATGATTCGTATATTTTAATGTGAAAACCGGAGAGATTCTCTCTTACAAAGACGAAACGAAACCCAGATCCCCCAAAGGGATGTGAGTGGAACGAGGCTTCAACGACGGGATGAAATGAACCTGTTTTAGGTATATCAAAGACGAGAAAGATAGAAGTATGAAATTTATTCGCTGATGCCATAAGGGTAAAAGCCACCCCCTTTACATACACATTGCCACTAAACAACCAGGACTGTTCAGCTTTCTGATAATGTCAGCGATGACCGTTCAGTAGCCACAGCCACTTGAAAATGGCCAGCAGCGGAAAATGAGGTAACCGAGAAGGCGAATATGAGAAAATGAACGATGTTCGAGGACATACAAGAGCGTAAATCTATTTGATTCATATTTTAAAAGGCATATGCATGTGTTGGTAAAACAATTAATACTACGCTTAATAAAAGCTCATTAGAGCTCCAGATTGGGATTCAATTTTAAATTTTCATAACAAACAATAGAGAAGTTAATTACTTTTTTCGATTGATAAAAAGGTTTCATTCACAGCCTAAATTTGTATAAAATAAATTTTTATTATATAACACTGTTTGTTCTAAATTTGAAAAAAATTATTTCATTAAGTTCACATTAAGATCTACTACCAGTGGATCAGAACAAATTTTTATCAATTAAATAATGACCAATTCTAGAGATGTTATCATTTATTTAAAAAAACATAGGATGGATGTTGACTGAAATTTTCCTTTGTTCTTTAGGTTATTAATTGAAATTTTGACCAAAGCATACATTATCAGGACAAAATTAAAAGTAGGTATAAATATTATATTTTTAACGAAATCGAAAGGATAAAATTTTCCGGTTATAAAATATAACAAACTAAGAATCGTTGATTTTTTCGTTAAAATTAAGACCAAAAATTTACATTTTAAGGACCTATTAATATTGAACTGGAAATCCCTAATCCCTGATATTTAGAATTTTGGAAAATCTTTTTAAAGGTCTTAACTTTGAGAGTATGAGAATAATGTTCCCTTATTGTAATTTGCGTTTCCATAATGAAAAAAGAAATGAAAATATGCATTTATGATGTGTAAAAGAGAAATTAAGTTAAATTACACACTTATACAATTTTCACACATATAAATAAACCTGATAATTATATAATTATTGATTAAATATGTGTGGGTAAAAACTTTTACAATTTTTTCTTGCAAAGTCTATGCTATTATTAAAGCATTACAAAAAATAAACAAACTGGGACTTAATAAAGCGCTGATTTGCACTGATTTGAAAACAACAGTAGGTTTGTTCCAGACGTTAAAGCCAAACACGTCCACGTAAGACAAAGAGCAAGACACACTGACCAAGAGACACGAGTGAGTGAAGAAACGTTCCAGCCCTCAGCCGCTTGGCCGCACCAGGCCGAGAGCCGAGCTATGAACGTACATTTTTGTGGCAATAGCTCGCCCAGACACTGATTTGGAGGTGTTTAAATACCACAAAACCAGTTTTAAATTAGGGTGACGCCCTTGCTTCATGATTTACACTCACTCTTGTCTCTTGGTTAATGTGTCTTAATCTTTGTCATTCGGTAGACGTGTTTCAACATCGTCAAATGTACAAGTGGAACAAACCTGGTATATATAGCCTCTCCAACTGAAACACTGACAATGAAATTGCCCAGGAATGCTAAAACATACTCACATCCCAAATAAAAGTAAGGACAGTAACAGTAGCCTAGATTCCGTCACAAAATGGTCAGAAAACCGGCAAGTGATGCACAACGCACCGAAACACTGACCACTTATAGAAACTACAAACTAACCATCCACAACTACATCGTGTTACGTTGGAACTCCGAGTGGAAAATACAGAATACCAAACTGCATCAGACCCGTGGGGATGTTTGGGAGAGGAAGCCACGACCTTGTAGTAGGTCTGACCAGTGCCTCCTGGTTAGGCTGAGGATTGGATAAATCGCTTTTTCCCACCAGCACCTGTTAGATGGGTCCAATCCAAAACAATGTAGCCGATGTGACAAAGCACTGACAGTTACCCACGTTCTCAGTGAATGCCCCTCACGTATACAAGAAGGATTCCCCCTTATCAACACCCATGAGTATAAAGCTGTACTCAATGACCAAAATCGCATGGAAAAAATTAAGAACATTTTGAAGAAACATCAACTTCACTGTGTATCAACTGTGTACATCAACTGTGTATCTTAAAAAAATAATAAAAAAGTCCGCGACGGTATGTGTCTATCTCATAAAGATAACCCACAGGAATCATTTTTATTTTTTACTTATTACAAAAAAATTGTTGGTTATTTACCAAACTATTTTAAATAATACAGTATTATTCCTTATCCAATTAAATACATTAGATACGTTGTGCATTTCATGTAGATTAAAATTGCCCTTTTCAACATATCATAAAAATGAATATCTTAGAAGATATCACATATTTAAAAAGTGTTGACAGAGCGACTGGATATTGTACGTCGTACGTAGTAACTGTTTTATTGCTATGTTTTCTTTTAAATATAAAAATGTTATGTTGGTACTTATCGATTTAGAACAAAAACTCGAAAAATTCTACAACAATTTTGTGTATGTAAGGTACATGTGCTCTTAAAAAAGTACGGTAGTTACCCTACTTTGGATATGTGTATTTTTGTATTTTTGTATTTTTGTATTTTTGTATTTTTGTATTTTTGTATTTTTGTATTTTTGTATTTTTGTATTTTTGTATTTTTGTATTTTTGTATTTTTGTATTTTTGTATTTTTGTATTTTTGTATTTTTGTATTTTTGTATTTTTGTATTTTTGTATTTTTGTATTTTTGTATTTTTGTATTTTTGTATTTTTGTATTTTTGTATTTTTGTATTTTTGTATTTTTGTATTTTTGTATTTTTGTATTTTTGTATTTTTGTATTTAAGTTTTGTTAAAGTTCGTAAAATAGTTAATAACGGATTTTCCTCAAGAAGGCCTGACCAATTTTTCACAGTAACGAAGAAATCTCTACAAAGGTTAAATGAAAAAATTGACAAAGTTTACTGGAAAATAAATATTATGAATTTCAATTAACACCCGATAAAATTTATAATGATTTTTTAAAATTTATTTGAATTTCTTTATTGTTCATTGTCGAAGATATAATTAAAAATAAACTTATAAAAATAATAAACTCCATTTTGAAATAATTAACAATGACTTAACGGAACTAATTTTAATGAATTTTTATTAGATACATCAGATCTAGGGCTTACAATACCGGGATTCCGGGATCCCAAATACCGGAATCCCGGACGATTTTTGTCCGGTACTAAAAACCGGTATTTATGTAAAAATATTGGTATTTTCGTATTACATTAGTTGATAAAAATTGAATTTATGTACAATATAAATTTATTTTAAAATAATATTAACTAATTAAGAGAATTTTTTTTTAAGATAAACAAACAATTTTATTATATTAAAATCTGTATCAGGCACATTTATTACACATACCGAGCCGAGTATAGCACCATCGAGAAGCGGCGGTGTCGGCAATATAAGGCGATTGTTTATGTTTTACGTCTACTACCCAGTACCCAATGAATAGGTCTCGTTTATACAAATACATAAAATGTGTAACACAAAAATTATTAAATAGTTTAGATTAGATTGTTTAATTTTGCAAATCGGCTGTAGTGTTTACAAGTAAAAATTAATACCGGTTTTAATACCGGTATCCCGGTATTTCAAATTTCAAATATCAAATACCGGTATTCAGATTTTAGTTCGGTATTGTAAGCCCTACTCAGATCTTAACGTATTGAATACCATTTATCCTAAAAAAGGCACGGTTCCTGTATTTGCAGGTAAACTATCAAACTCTACTTATATTCTAAATTATTTTGCCAATAAAAAATAAAAATTCAATTAATACGTAAGCAATCAATAGATTTTTCTTAGGGGGAAGTATTGTATCAATTTGGTGTTAATAGAAATTTCTTATATAATACTTAGTCATGATAGTGAAAAATTTAACACTTATTTATTAATGCAGATAAATTATTTGTCAAACAAACGACTTTATTCGTCTTATAGGTGATTTGGTGCACTTCTATGGATAGCACCCACAGCATTCTCTCTTTACTGCAATACTGGAGTTCTAACATTTTGAACAAATCTCTGCTAGTTTACAAGTAAAAGTTAAGAAATTTCTGATCTGTATAGTTGCAGAGACAATCTGTTACATCCCATTTAGATTCCATCTGATTCGTATCGGTGCAATCGAAACTATTTGAAGAATGTGCAAGTTTTCGTATTAAGAGAGTTACATAGAGCAATAGTAACCGCGTTCAAACTACCTAAAATCCAAACTGCAACAGTCACAGTACAAGGAAAGCTTTTGTAGTGAAATATTTGAACTAATCAATTATAATGTTGGGTTAAGATGAATGAGTTAATAAAAATTTTTGAAGTTATACTTCTTTAGGCGCGTTATGGGGAAATGATGAGAGTGAAATTTTTAGATGGGCGGCCATCTTGAGACAAAAATTAACAAAACGAAGTTGGCTGCAAAAACATTTGGTTTCTTGTCGCGCGTAGTTTGATTTTTGTTTTATTTATTTACTTATTTATTTATTTTTATATTTATTAAAAATAATTATATATACAAATAACACATATTATTGAAAAATAAGTTATTACTTTTCTCGAATTTTGCAGTAGCTGTTATACCATTTTTCTAGTTTGTATCTAGTTTTCTTGGTTATCACGACATCTGGCATTCTAAAATGATTCAACCATCTTAGAATAATAATTTAGCAAAACAAGTCATGAATAAGATTAAGACATTTACTTTGAAAAGTAGCTACTTACTTTATTTCGCAATTTCTATGGAGCTTCGCTTTCATGGCATGCATGAATTGTTAACCAGAAAAATGATCCTGACAAATTTTATAAACGTCTTTCAACTTTTTTTGGATTTTATTTTCATTGTAAACCATAGTTTTTCCCAGTATTTCAGCCAATAAATAGTCGTAAAAATACAAATTTACTACACATACTCGAAAAAAATGTGTTTAATGTAATATTACTTTAAGGCTATTTAGTAGCGTTCTATTTTATCATCACAAATTAACGAGATGAAGTTGGCCGCAAAACAACTCGGTTTCTTTTGACTTGGCGCGCGTAATTTGAATGTTTGTTTTATTTATTTCTTTATTTTTATATTTTATTTAGAAAATATTTGTATATACAAATAACACAAATTATTAAAAATAAATTATAACTTTTCTCGAATTTGCAGTAGCTGTGATAAAAATGACGTCTGCATTTCATGCATATTCTTAGTTATCACGAAATCTGGGATTCTGAAATGATTCAATCATCTTAGAATAATAATTTAGTAAAACAAGATAAGAAAAAGATTAAGACATTTACTTTGAAAAGTAGCTACTTACTTTATTTCGCAATTTCTATGAAGCCTTTTTTTCGTGTCATGCATGAATTATTAACCAAAAAAATGATCCTGACAAATTTTATAAATGTCTGGCAGCTTCCTTTGGATATTATTTATTGATATAAATTAAAATATTATTTTATTTTTAATAATTATATCTTTAAATATATATATAAATTATTATTATTAAATATTAATTTACAATTTTTTAAAATTGATTATTTGAATGCAATTAATAAAAACTAATATTAATGATGCCAAAGAAGTATTACTTCTCACACGCGTACATAAGTACACGCAACCACTTTTTTTAATAAAAAATATATTTCTACAATTTTTTAAAATAAAAAAAGAGTAGAAATTATGCAACTTTACTAACAACGTCTATATTTTCATGTTTTTCCTGGAGTTCGATCTTACTTTATATCTCTGCCAAAAGGGAATAATTTAAACACACAAACTCAAGACACGTTTTATGTTTCCTTAGTTAATAATGTAGTGAAAATTTTCATTCCTCGAGAAAAGTTTCTTTTTTTTTATGAGAGCACTTGTATTTGTATCCTTGTTTCATTTAAATAATTTATTGGCTATTTCATCGAATCGAATAAGTACAATATAAATAACCCTTTAATAGCGATTTCATTTGAGAATTTTTTTATCTCAAATAAATTTTTAAGCCAATAAAATTGTATTTTTATTCGAGAAAATCCTCAAGTAATTTCATCGCTTTGCGAATATTTTATTTCCGCGTTATTCATTGAAAATTTCTACACTCATATTTTTTGGAAATTGTATACATAATACAAAGTCTTATGGGTATATCTCTGTCTTCGTATCCCTTTCCTGTTCCAACCACTTCTTGCGATCTTTGTGAAATTCTAAAGAAAACTTTGTTATTAATACGCCAGATTTTCTTACAACTTGATCCTTTACATCTCATTCTCCAGCTTGTAAAATTTATATTATTTGTATTTTATATGTTTCATAAAAGTTGCTTGGCCTTATACGATATTATTCGTCTTTTTGAATAGATCAAAAACTTGAGAGAACGCGCGCTCGCAAAAAAGGGACGCATTTCATTTAGAATGGAAGATATATTTATACAAAGGGAAAATACGAAAGTAAAATGAATGATATTGATGAAAAATATTTATTCACTTAAATGAAGCAATCGGGAATTTCATAGAAATTCCAGGAAAATTCTAACTTGTTGCATAAAATATAAATTTTATTTTTTCATTGTGAAATTTTACCCCTTCTGTATTATTTATGTAATATATAATGAATGATTTTTTTTTTTTGTAAAACACCTTAGTCTTATCAACCTTTCCTTGTTTTTCATATATTTTTTATGTGGATTTTCCTGCATTTATACTGTTACACCCTTATCAGTTCGCATAGCAAAGGGTGCATACTGTTTTAACCCCAAGGTTGGTGTGGGGCATTTAGGGCACTTGTACGTGTTCGTGCGAGAAGAACTTAATCCATACATCTGCGTGTCGGTAATAACTTGATCTGGTATTTTTATTCACGCTCTTTAATATTCCATCAACCTTTATTACATCAAAATAATATCACATCAAAACATTTCGTCGCGATAAAATTTAAAAAAAAATGAAAATGAATACATAAGAAGGAAACCGGGGTGGTTAAAGCCACAAGGGTGGCAATGGGGAAAGTCTATATGAGTGTGTGTTTGAACATAACGTGTCAGTCGATGAGAGGATAATAACGTTATTTGATGTATGGATCTGGAAAATGTATTTGCAATTTTTCCATCATCAAACAATAATGAAGTTGTTTTTCTTCTTTTTTTTTGCAAATGGGGTAGTTAATGCAGCTTTTGTAAATAGCCCCGTTTGATGGGGAATGAAATAGAGCACTTAGATTGTATTTTTATCATAAAATTATTAATGAAATTTACTTTTACACCGTATTGATTCAATAGAAAAATATGAGGTAAACAATTTTAATACATATCTATATAAATAAAATGATAGCAGTTTTCCAATGTTCGCTTTTAACTCAGAAACTACTGGATAGTGTTCGATCAATTTTTTGCTTGTTTTACTTCTTATATACTTGGTCCTAAAAAAAGAATTATCACGATATCTTAATTAAAAACAAAGTAATTAAAGTTTTAAGAAATGTGATTTTTACAAGCAAAACACGTGAAGCGGTGAAATTTTCGTCGCTTTGATAGAATAGGGTAAACGATAAAATACGCATGGGCTGGACAGAATATGTTTCTCCTTCTACTGCCTACTGATTATTTCATATTTGAGCTTAAACTTAATGCAGCTCAGCGAGATATTAGATTAATAAAGATTTTTTGAATTCTATTTTCTACTTGTTTAGCAGTTTTTAAATTATTTTTGTAGCTTTTTTTAAATTCTCTTCTAGCATTTTTTATATATATAACTGTAAATATAGATTCAAAATACATTTCTTAAGTTACAACCGTAACAATAATAAAATTACATTTCAACCCTCCCTTTTATTATTACATATATTTTTTAACCAGAAACAGTTAAATTAGCGAGAAACATTTTTGTTTATTAAACTATATGCCAAAAAATTGCTCCTTTAGAATCCGCAATTTCTCTCTAGGTTATTAATTGATTACTTAATAATTATTTTTTCAAAAATTTGCAAACTAAAAATTCAAATTGCTGTAAAATACAAAAAGGCCACATCTTTTAAGTATTTTTTTTAATTGCTCCCTAAATGCTTTTTCCAGATCCGCAATTGCTCCAGGCGTATAGTTAATAGATAACTAATAATAAATTACTTATTTTTTAGTTCTCTATCAGCGCTTTTCATTACGCAAATAATAAATGATCAAATTTTTGCAATATTTTTAATAATTAATTATTTGTAACTATTTATAAATGTATTGTTGTATTATGACGTCATCAACTGCCGTTGGATCTTACAAACATGAATAGTTTAAACATTGAATTACTAATTGATTATACACCTGGAACAATTGCGGATCCGGAAAGAGTATTTAAAGAAGAATTTTAAAAAAATAATTAAAAACTGATTATTTCAGATTATATTATAGCCATTTTTATTTTGGAATTTACAAATTTTTGAAAAATGAATTAATAATTAATAATTAACTAATAACTTTACACTTGGACTTATTAGTTAATTATTAATTAATTTTTCAATAATTTTAAAGTAGCAAATTTTTGGCATATAATTAAAAATGTTTTACCCTCAGTTTTTTCCGGTTATTTTTAATATATTTTTGCTCTCGATTTTTTAAATGTTTTTCCTTTGTAAATTAAATATGTTCCTAACATAATAACTTACGCAGACGACGTCGTGGGTATCAGCTAGTTTTATCATTAAACAAAAATAAATGAAAGAAATACCATAGATAGTCCTATCAGAACAAAAAAAAAAAAATTTAATCAATTAGTTTCCTTTTATCATTTTGTGATCGTTGAAAAAAGCCAATTTAAAATCAACTTCTTGGTGAATAAAATAGAAATAACAAAATTATCTGATAAATGAATTTCTCTGGAAATAAATTTGTTTAAAAATATAATTTCCTGTTTGAAAATATTGTAACTTTATTAATTTCAGTCGCTTTTGAAGAATTCTTTCCATTTGTTTTTACTTTTGTTCTATATTTCCGTATTTTTTATTATATCATAATCTTATTTTTAAATATTTACAAAATTGTAAAACGCAGAGGAAGAAATTTTATTTGATGATTTTGTATACGTGAAAGAAGCTCGTTTTAAACAAAATTGCTATCTGCAATTTTATGAATATATAGAGATGTATTATGTATTAATTTTATGCTTTGAGTCGTTGGTTTACTTTTTAAATTAGTTTGTTTTTAATTATCAAGTTTTTAGTTATTTATTTCAAAACTTTTTTTTGGGAATTTTTATTTTCTTTGGGACAATAAAAGTCATTCAATTATAAATAGTTTGAAAGGTTCTTTTAAATTTTCGAGATTGATTTTAGCACAGTTTAATGAACAAAAAAAACTTTGCAACAGGTTCATAATTTTCTAAAAATTTTCTCACAAATAGGTCATTTTTTCCGTTTAAACGGGTCTAAGGATATTACTTGTCTTTATCACCGCGGCCAATAAGGTCTATTGTGATGTGACCTTCTGTATTAACTAGAGGAGCATAAGAAGGCTTTTAAAGAAAGCCAGCGCCTGCCTAGGGGCTACCATTACTATCTTGCCAGGCCTTCTTTTCAAAACTACCTCGCAGTTATTGAGTTCAAAAAATTTTTATCAGAAAATTGTTAGGTTTTGAAATTGCATGAAATATTTTTGTCATGGAGATATTTTGTCTGAAGATATTTTGTCTTAGGGATATTTTATCCGGGGATATATTTAGTCAGAGATATTTTGCCTGGGGATCTAAACGCGTCATGCCTTGTATATGTCCCGGAGTATTCCTACAGTGCAAGGCCTTTGTTATAAATTATTCATAGATTTCACTGTCTACTTCTCTGGTTGTGAATTTTTTTTTAGTACATTGAGAGATAAAATTATAAAACACATAATTTAGATTTCAATATTTTTAATAGCATGGTGACTAAAGCGTCACCCTATATTGGTCGTAATAGGGCCGAATCCCAATGGAAATCCAAAATTTATTTTTTTAAGTTTGTGGATTAACATTTCCTCTTAATAATCCTAAGACACAGTTTAGATTTAACTAAGCTATATGAACGTAAAAAAAACTTCTTTTAAAAAAAATCCTTATTGAATTTCCTCGTTGATTTTTTTATGCTTCAGTGTTTTAGATTCTCAATTTTTTAAAACAATAATTAACCATTTACTAGATATAATGCGAAATTTGAAAGTTTTTCAGCTATGTATTGATGATTTTACGTTCTTTTTCGAAAGCGGTTAGTTATTTTCGTATATAAAATTTTGACACCTATGTGCCAAACTTGTAGAAATTATTTAGATCTACAACCTAACTTAAGTAACTTTGAATGTCTTAATGGGATTTGACCTATTCGGAAGCTCTTACCTGACCCATATATTTCAAATAATGCTGTTTTTTTAGTCGCTTTAACATCTAAGGTCATATTCCGAATGTCTAAACACAGAAAATTTCTATAGTTAATTTTTTTCTATGATACCGAACTCTGTATCACTGATGCATTGAGCGGAGATCAACTGATACAATTACTGCGCCAATAAGTCGACTTGGTTAAAATTATGATTTCTCCATTTGGTTTTTATTTTATTTTGTTTAACAATGGCCTTATTTTATTCTACTAGCGGCTACCTGTGACTTCTAAAAAACAAAGTGGTTGCGTGTACTTATGTACACGCGTGAGAAGTTATACTTCTTCGGCATCATTAAAAATTAGTTTTTATTAATTGCATTCAAATAATCAATTTTAAAAAACTGTAAATTAATATTTAATAATAATAATATATATATTTAAAGATATAATTATTAAAAATAAAATTAAGAGAATAATATATTAATTTATATCAATAAATAATATCCAAAAAAAGCTGCAAGACGTTTATAAAATGTGTCAGGATCATTTTTCTGGTTAACAATCCATGCATGTCATGAAAACGAAGCTTCATAGAAATTGCAAAATAAAGTAAGTAGCTACTTGTCAAAGTAAATGTCTTAATCTTATTCATATCTTGTGTTACTAAATTATTATTCTAAGATGGTTGAATCATCAGAATCCCAGATTTCGTAATAACTAAGAATATGCATGGAATGCAGACGTCATTTTCACCACTAAACTCCAAATAGTATAACAGCTACTGCAAAATTCGAGAAAAGTAATAACTTATTTTTTAATAATATGTGTCATTTGTACCTATATATATATAATTATTTTTAATTTAAATATAAAAATAAATAAATAAGTAAATAAATAAAACAAAAATTAAATTACGGGCGCCAAGTTAAAAAAAACTGAGTGGTTTTGCAGCCAACTTCATTTTGTTAATTGTTGTCTCAAGATGACCGTTCATCTAAAAATTTCACCCTCATCATTTTTTCATAACGCGTCTAAAGAAGTATAACTTCAAAAACAACTTCTGAAAACATTACAAAATGGAACGATTACTCAATTACAGTCTTCGGCGTTTAAAGAATTACAACTGACACTGCAGTTAAAACAATATGAGGAAAAGTAGCCCCCTTTTTGATCTACTGAGGGGTGAAATTTTGGAAAGTGTTTCCTTAGTGGGCAATCATAACCACAACCATAACATCAACTCAGGAACATCACTTTCACAAATCATGCTTGTATCTTTAATGGTTTAGGCTCCACCGTGTCTGTTATTGAATCATCTTCTTTTATATATATAGAGATCCAAAGGTATATGGTTTTAGAGGATTTATTTCAATTAGAAAAAGTTTGTGATAGATTTAATCCCAAAATATTTGACTTAAAAAAAATCCGTTTTGTTCTGTTTCTCAGTAACAATATATTGGATTTCAGCTATTTATTTTCTCTGGGTATATTACGAGAATCGTTCAATAATTCCTTAGAAAAAGATTGAAAAACAAAGTATTTAGGTTACGTTTTATTTTTCAACATAACCTTTTTGCTTTATAAACTTTTCGAGGCGTTTTTCCAAGATTCTTAAGCCGCTAACAAAGTAAGATTTCGGAAGGTCCTCAAAATAAGCATATTTGCTTGGGAGATGACTTATTCGTTCGCCCCCCACTTCATTGTCTGTCAACCCATTTTTTAAGATTTAGTGTGAAACCACCAAACGAGATGAAAATGTGGTGTATGGTCACAAATCGAACATCAATTCCCAGATTTTAGCCATTAAAACTGCACAGGTGTGGAGCCGTGCATTGTCTTGAGTAAAGAGGATTTTTTCTTTTCTAAATGAGATCGTTATTTTTGATTTTTTACTAACCCGTTGCAATAGCGATGCGTTTTAATCTCTAGTTATTGTATATCCTTTTTCTCAGGGATCGATGTTGAAAATTTCTCTTGCACCCCAAAAACCTTTAATATATCGTTAAGTTAGTCTACAATATGCAAAAATTAAGATAACGAAAAAAGTTTTTAATTTTAAGTGTTTAAGATAATTTATTAACCTATTTCCAGGGGTAGGTAAAAATTATTTTTATCTTGTAATATTTTCAATCAGAATTTTATGAGGTATAACATACGTCACCAAATTGAATATAATTTAACCAAAATTTTTTACCAGGTAAAATACCATACTTGTTTTAAATTTTTTTTAGTTACTCCACGACCTACAGAACATGAAATTGAAATGTCAAAACCATACAAAGATATGAGTACCTCAAATTTCATAAATTAATATAAGAACTCTAAACTAACAAACTCAGCTAATTAAATAGTGTACGTTTACACCCAAAAACATTTAATTAACTTTTATGCAAACAAAATTGTGAGCACAAGCTAAATATAAAATTTAACATATTCAATTGAGAAATAAAAATTATCAACAGTCAAAAATTTATTTTAATACTAATGCATATTTAAAAACTATGGAAATTAGTTAGAAATAATTTAAGAACGTGGGAAATCTAAAATGTAAAAGATTCAAAATGTTTTTTTAATTAATAAAACATCATTTTAATTAATCCATTTATAACAAAAAAGGACCTATAATTCCTCTCGAAATGCTTGGAGCCAAACGAAAAAAAAGCCAAAACAAAGGCCGAGCTTTAGCTCATTCAAATTCCACTGGCGTTCGCTTCCAAATATATTTTGTAAATTAAGGATTACTTTTTAAGCACAAGATACGTGCGAGCTTAACGTCAAAACTGGTTTACGGTTTATAGGACAAAACAAGAGACCAGTCACATTTAATATGACTTTCATGCTGTTTTAAACAACACGAAATCGCATGTTCCCTATCAGAGGTCAACCTTTTTCCTTTATCCTTACACACGATTTTTTTCCTCTTGATTTTTTCATTTAAATGAACAATCATTTTTTGTTTCCGCGACCAAAAGACAACATCGTTGTGGTTAAATTCATTAATTATCTTAATCACATCTTCAAGAAAATTCAATTTTATTTTTAAATTTAAAAAGCCTTTTATCACTTAATTACTTCTCCTTGTAGCATATTTTATTTAAAATATATAATCATTGAAACAATTTTAAACTTTTAATTTGATAAAATTTAAAAAAATATCAAGAAAATTATTTTTCATGCTTAATTAACTGATATTTTACTAAAAATAGTTTCTGATAAGTCAAACAAAGAAACATGTATTAACGATGATTAATTTCATCCTATAAAAGCACGGTTATTTGCAAGCTTGATTCACTTAAGAAAAATCATTCAAAGTGGTCAAATATTCTTAATAAGCCTAGCGATCTTAAAAACTAATAAAAATGATTTTGTCAATTATTTTTATAATTGGTTTGTCAACTTCTGGAATGGGGTAAGTTTTTTTTTTTCTTTAAATTTTTAGTTTTGTATCCTCTTTTTTTTTTTTAGGAGAATGATAACTAAAACGAAGCTTACTTCTACGAAAGCCCCGTTTAGCGATGCTTCTGTGCAAGAAACAATGACGACTTTTGGTGTAGCAACAGAAACCGTTTTATTCACCGATGAAACTGTAACTCCTTTTTATACTACAGAACCTCAGAACTACGATACCGCAGAATCCCAAAACTACGGAACTACAGAATTTCAGAATGACGATACTACAGAACCTCAAAATTACAATACAACAGAACCTCAAAACTATGAAACTACAGAATTTCAGAATGATGACACTACAGAACCTCAAAATTACGGAACTACAGAATTTCAGACTGACGATACTACAGAACTTCAGAACTACGATACTACAGAACCTCAAAACTACGGAACTACAGAATTTCAGAATGACAATACTACAGAACCTCAGAACTACGATACTACAGAACCTCAAAACTATGAAACTACAGAATTTCAGAATGACGACACTACAGAACCTCAAAATTACGGAACTACAGAATTTCAGAACGAAAATACTACAGAAGGCAAGAGAACAATGACAGAGAGCAAACGCGACGAAAGAGCGGATAAAAAAGAAGAGAAAACGACTACAGAAAACCAGACTACAAAAGGAACTACAGAATTTCAAAACGACGATACCACAGAAATTCAAAATTATGGAACTACAGAACTTCAGAACGACGATAGTACAGAAATTGGAAATAACGGAACTACAGAACCTCAAAATTATGGAACTACAGAATTTCAGAACGACAATACAACAGAAGGCAAGAAGACAATTACAGAGAGCCAACGCGACGAAAGAGTGACTAAAAAAGAAGAGAAAACGACTACAGAAAACCAGACTACAAAACGAACTACAGAATTTCAGAACGACAATACGACAAAAGACAAAAGGACAACAATAAAAGACGTCTCGACTCCAACAATCGAAACAACCACAAAATCTGAGATACACTTTTGTGATTGTGGGATTTTTTTAAACGTTCATACAAATAAGACTCAAAAGCCACCAATTTTTCTGAAAAAAAACGTAACCATCCCATTCGATGTGGTCGATAAGGAACTGGGCTGCAAAAACTTCTGCAAGCGTCTATTTGTTATATCACCAAAAGTCGTAATCCCTGCTTTGTGCAAAAATGGGGGTAGTGTTAAAAATATGCAAGTAAGTTATTGCCTCGTTTTGGTTGCAATAAATATACTAAAGCCTTATTTATCTTTATACCCTTAGGCTCATTTGCATAGCCGTGTAGACGACAACCAGTGGGATTTTGCAGGCCTAGTATCGTCACTTAAAGTATACTGCAAAGGTGGTCGTATTCCTTGTGAAGCTAAAAAAAAAATCGCGAGAAATTTTTTTGAACTATATCAATAGTTAAAAAAATCTGCACGATATCAAATCTTTATGTTTTAAATTTATATAAGTATCTTAATTTCTTATAATTTGTTTTAAATGGTAACAAATGTATAACTTTTATAATTGTTAGGTAGAGCATTCCAAAAACTCAAAAAAATTATAAAATCTCATAAAAAAACACAAAAAAATTATAAAATTTTTTGAAAAGGCAAAAAAAATAATAAAAAATATTAAGAACTGAAATGTTTTTTCACATGAATTTAAAAAAGATTTTCAGATGGCATTTGAAGCTCATAATGAATTCGTATTTCTGATTTGGACAACAAAATTAAGTTTGTTATATACTCAAAAAACGTTACAGCGTTCAATGCTTTAGAAACGCATTGAAATTTATCTCATTTTAATCCATTTGTAATTTACAATTAGAAGTCATCCGGAATTCATAATTTTTGCTTGAAAAACAGTCATTATGTGCTATATAAATATATAAAGAATATATTTTTAGAACTTCAGAATTACAAATTTACAAGAATTTATATGGTGGACTTCTTAAAAATGGCTGTGAAGTTATTAAAAAAACCTTTACATAAAATTCTGAGTTAGATGCTGGAGTCATTCCAACCCTAGAAAATATTCTCTACAACAATGAAAGATTATAAGTTCTATACAGATGGAACTCTTATACATAATATAGTTTGTTGAGCTGATATTTAAAGAGAAACTATTTTGACTTTTAAATAAATTAACGTGTGACGTCAGTGCTTAATTTGAAATGATATCATTGGATTTATCATATCAATTTTTGATTCCAGTTTGACTTGATTTCAAGTCAAATTTAGGTCAAGTAACTTGGAAATCGTGTCAAGTCAAGTAGTAAATTTATTATTTAAACATTTCTTAAGCCATTTTAAAAATGTCTTCTTACAGCTAGGGATCATAGAATAAAAGTGTTCACTGATCGTTAGTTAAATTCGATTGACGATACTGCATTTAAATTAGAAACAAAAAAATGCAAATTAAATCAGGCGTTTTTAATACATTTCTGAACGTAAAATTTTAATTTGATAAGTTTCTTAGTAATATGAAGAAAATTTATATTAGCCCCCCTTTCATCAATTTTCATTAATTCCACTATTAAGTACGTCACAGTACAGCTCTTACAGCTACGTAACATTCTTTTGTTATGTAACTGATACAAAACTGTTGGATAGTTTGATGTTTTGTGGTCAATGAGATATAAAAGAACTCGTCACAAGAAAAAGAAAAAGTCTGTTTTTGGAATAAAGATTCTTTACTAGGGCATTGACTTAATAAATTGGCAGCAACCTCCACGTAATGTCATAATAAAAACACTCCAGGTGATCTTCCATCTCTTTCTCTTTATTTACCTATAATTTGTCTCTCCTTTTCTTTATATATCTCCTTATGTTCACGGCTTGTCAACAATGATTGGTGAAATGAAGTGTGTCGAGTGAGAGATGAAAAATAGAAAGATCGTTGATTAGTCGACACATTTGTCGATACTAATTTATAAAAGTTGTAAAAATCTATACTCTATAAATCCAATTTTGTATGAAACCTAAATCCAAAATAACATAACTTAACTTTGGTTGAAATGAGTTAACCGAAAACTCTACTTTATTTTAAGAGTTTTTGAGGTTTTTCATTTTTTGTCGAAAACGGCTCCAACGAGTTTCTTTAAACTTGCTATGGTTCTTAGATTCATCATTGCATATAACTTTTATTTTACACTTTTCCTTGGGAAAATTTAAAAAAAGACAGTTCTAAGGTTCAGAGTGGAAGTTTGTATATATGAAAATAGGCTTTATACTTATAATGATATTTAAATATTAATCAATTTATTAATCAAACAACGAATTTCATGCAAAAGAAAGTACCATGACGCGTCGCACAAGATATTTTTTAGTTTTCTTTTAAAATTGATCTAAGGAAATTATTATTTTGGAAAAATATAAAAAATTTAGTTCTTGACGGAGGTCCCCTAACCTTACAGATTTTTTTTCTTTAAAAACAAAACTGAAAACAAAAGTAGAAATATATAATGAGGATTTTTTTTCAGTCGTCAAATGAAGGATTAAAAAAAATTGAGCTATTGTTTTCCTGAAATTCTATAAAGCTTATTAAATGCCAAAGGAGCTATTTTTAGATCCGATAGTACGGAAAATATATTTCAAACCCCTTTTTTACCCATTTTATCCATTTAAATACATTAGATATGTTGTGTATTTCATGTAGATCATAATTGCTCTTTACAGTATATCATCAAAACAAATATCTTAAAAGATATCAGAGATTTAAAAATCATTGACAGAAAGACAGACTATTTTATTTTGTACGGCATACGTAGTGGTTGTTTTATTGATATCTTCTTCTTATATATGTAAAAATATTATGTTGGTCCCTTTCAAGGACAAAACTCAAAAAATTCTACACCAATTGAGCTCAAATTCTGATACAATATCCGCTTCCATGTGATAGTTAACGAGACAGAGAATAATATAGATTATAAATTGCTTCTTATGCCGGAATAATCGATAGTTTCCATAGGATAGCATAACAATTGAATCCTACAGGAACCGTGTATTTAAAAGAAGTTAAAGTTCATGAAATAGCAATTTAACCCATTTTTCTCAAGAAAAAAATCTCTACAAAGTTTAAATTAAAAAATTGACAATTTTTACAGGAAAATAAATATGAATTTCAATTTAACACTCGATAAAATTAATAATGAAATTTTTAAAATATATTTGAATTTCTTTATCATTCATTGTCAAAGGTATTAATAAGAAATAAACATACTTAAGTAATAAACTATATTTTTAAATAACTAACAATTACTTAACGAAACGAATTTTAATGAAGTTTTGTTAAAGATAACTCAGATCTTAACATATTGAATACTCTACCATTTATCCTTAAAAAGGCTCCTAATTATAGCTCCTAATTTTTTCTACTAAAATAGCTGAACGGTTTTAAATGACATTTGGTATGAAAGATTTTCAATTTTCTTAACAGGCTTTTTATACTTAAAATCGTATAGAACTTGTGAGATAGCTATAATATCTCTTCCTAGAAAAGTAGTTTTAAGGATGTCGATGAACTTACTTTGGATCTAAAGTATACGGAAGCAGGTATCGGTCATCTTTTTCTGTCAAAAAAGATTAATTTTTATATTTCGTTATGATGGTAGGAAATCTATTAATCAATCAATTAAATTTAGATACTCTTAGCAAGGCGAGCGAGTATCAGCTAGTATTGAATAAACAAGAGCTTTTAAGGCCGTTCGGACATTATTTTTAAATACACAAAACACGAATGAAAAAAAAAAAATTTTGTAATAATATGTTTTATGTTAATTTACACAAGAACGCAAATTCAATTGTAAATGTTGACTTGCTAAATTAAAATACACCCCACATATTTTTCATGTAATTCCATCATATTTTTCATTTATTTTTGATTGATTTAAAATGTACTGACAATGAGTTTTTCACTGTGGCAATACAATGTTAAAAACGTTTTAAGCGCGCATGAATAATATTATCAAAGCTCGACAAAAGCTTCATTTGTTGAATTCCATTTAGAAAGAATGGATTCAAAAGAAGTCATTGGAATTAATACAATTGCATATATTTATACAATTTTATGTAGCTCATACATTATTATACATATATATATATATATATATATATATATATATATATATATATATATATATATATATATACATTTGGTGAATTTAAAGCGTTATGAAATATTGATAATTTTAAATGTAATCATAATTTCCTTTAATTAAGCGTTGCAGCGGTTCGCTTAGTTAATCAAGTTCATTGAATTTACAATTTACATTTAATCAAAAAGCTCTTTTGTTAAATCATTACTTAACGTTATGAGTTTTTTTATTTTGATTAATTTATTCATATGTTGTATTTCCAGCGAATCATTGTCCGTGAATTATATCAAATTCGATGAATATATTAATCATCATATTTTAACTAAGCGTTTACCATAATTTTAAAGAATAAATAAATATTGAATTTTTAAAAACGATGCATAATATTGTTAATCTTTATCGATGTTATTTTTCTAACAAGTTGCTGATGAAACATTTTTTTTAGAAATAATAATTTCCTTTTGATTTTAAATAAAAATAAATTTTATATTTTTTAATGACTGATTTCCTGTCAGTAAAAATTATAACTATGAAAAATGATTGGATTGGAAAAATCTATTTCGGAATATTGTTACTAAAACGACCCAATAAACCACTATATCATCAACAAAACTTAATATTATACGATTAAATTGATTAAAAAATCTCTTTACTCTAATGCAGATTTACGAAACGATGTTCAGCTGGTAATTAAGGGCTCATAATGAAATCATTTTGAATTCGTATTTTTACACAACATTTAACAAAATTAAGCTTGGTATATACACAATAAAACGTTTAGGCGTCCATAACTTCAACAATTTATCACATTATTAATCCATTTTTAATTTACAATGAGCGGACTTTTTAAAAATGACTTCTTCGTGAAATCTTCAGAATAAAGAAAATGCACACAAGATGCTGTTCAGCTTAGCGATTCCATCCTTATAACATTTTCTTTACAAAATCGTGTCAAGTAGTCTTGAAATTAAGTCAAATAGTGAATCTTATTATGAATCTATATTAAAAATGTTTTAACCGACTTCAAAAAAAAGAGGAGGTTCTCAATTATACTGTATTTTTTATGTTTGTTACTTCAGAACTTTCGACTGGGTGAACCGATTTTGATTATTCTTTTTTTATTTCAAAGCTGTTTCTTCTCGTGTGGTTTCATTTTAATTTAAAGACAATATTTCACTTCTAAAGGGTTGAAAATTAAGGGATGACTAATTAACTTGAATAGCTCGATTTTAATAGTTCTTTTTTTTTTTGGTACAACATAATTTTAAATTAATCTCATATCCATTTTTATTAAAAACTCCATTCATAAGGGAATATAGGGAATAAAATAGTAACGTTTAACTTAATCATCAAATTTTAATAATTTTTTTCTAATGAAAAAAGTATTCTACTTACTTCTTTCATTACATTTAAAAACAAAAAATTTCAACTCTCAAGAGCAAAAGGGGATAAAGTAGTAACTTTTAAAATTTAACGTTGCTGCCTTATATCAGCAGCGCGTTTAGTAAGTTCACCCATATTTAAAGAAATAAAATCATTTATCAAACTTAAGATCACTAAAAATCGAGAAATAAATAAAAATTATAACAAAATGAAAAACCGACTTCAAAATAAATAAGAAATCTTGAAAAAATCCGAGTCGAAATTTTAGACCTATTTTAGACCTCAAAATCTGGGTTCAAGTAGATTGAAACATGACCATTTGCATTTGAATTTAAGACCTCTTTTGAACCTACAAGTGGCATTTATCGGACAAAATACCATGTTTAGGCCCAAAAGAGGTTGACAGCAAAAACTTCAAATGGACCTCTCTCTCTCTCTTTTCTCCACTGTTTCTTTGTTACTCTCTTTTATTGTTTTATTGGTAGGGTTTTTTCCAAAAGAATAAGATTTTTATTTTAATATTTTGTTTTTTTTTTATTCATTAAATATACCAGTTTCATTAATATAATCGATAAATTTAAAAGTATTGCTATAATTTTTTTCCAGGATTTCCTTTTATTATAATCCACAATATACCCAACCATGTGAATTTCTTTAGAAATTTTATTTAATTCTATAACATCTCTTTGATTACTCTCAAGATAATACATTAAAGCAAATTTCCTCACACTTTTTCTTTGAAACTCGGTTTTTTCACTTTTAAATTTTTTACATACACACTTTTAGGCCTTTTGATATAGATAATATTGAAAAATAATCAAATAGTGAAATAAGTTTATTCAATTGTTGTATAATAACTCGAGTAGCACTCGAACGGTTAACAAGAGACTAAAGCTGAGTAAAAATGAACCAGAGTGAACAGGATTAAGGGACAAACCAGTAATGGATACAAGAATACACAATATTATACTAAGCATCTAAGTATAAGAAAGAGAGAAATCAAAAATTTGGGTTATTAGTAAATAATATTTGCAATAGGTATTGTAAAAAAAAGGAAATTTACAACCATATTTTATGTTTTATGATCATAAACCTTTTTTTAAGACGAGACGATATGTTCACAAATTATAATAAAAATTTCATGTAGGTTAAAATAAAGACGATGGAATCGTTTAGGTCTATATGAGGCTCATTTTACTCTTTGAAGGTCCAAAAGAGGTTAAAAGTACCATTTTAGGGACAAAGGAGGTCTGAAATTTCGACTCAGGAATGCACTCAAAAGTAAAAAAATAATTGCGTATTCTTGCAGTGTCTACAGCTAACAAATTATTAAGATGATATAATGTGCAACTATTGTTATTTTTGGAGTTGGTGTCAGCCAAAAAAATAAATATTAATGTTCATTTGTAAAAAGGTTTAATTAGTTATTAGTGTTATGTAGTTTAAAGGTCGCTAAAGATTGTCACAGTACTAGTACTTGGTATAAAAGTTCATTTGAAAAATAAATTTCATTAGGTATTCTCGTTTATTGCTAAGTAGGTACCAATATAGTCGTATTTCCTTGGCTGACACCAACTCCAAAAACAACAATAGTTGTACATTATATCATCCTAATAATTTGGAAGTTGTACACACTGCAAGGATACGCAATTATTTTTGTACTGTTTAGTGCATTTTTGTTTAATTTTTTTTCGTTATTTTGAAGTTGGTTTTTCATTTTATTATAATTCTTATTTTGAAAGAAAAATGCAATTTGTTACGTTCTTTTAGACAGTACCAAGAAAATCTAAATTAGCCTCTCTTACTTTAATTGTGATTAAAACTACTATTAACAATTATGTAACAGCTACGTAACATTCTTTCGTTATGTAACTGATACAAAACTGTTGGATAGTTTGGTGTTTTGTGCTCAATGAGATATAAAAGAGCTCGTCAGAAGAAAAAGAAAAAGTATGTTTAAGGGATGAAGTTCTTCTATCAGTGCATTGGCTAGATCATGGAGTGGCAACCCACAGACCGCATGCCATGTAAGATATCCGCCGCAACGCACGTGCTGGACATCATGTATTAAACGGGGCAGAGAAAGAGAATGAAGCGGATTTCCCTAAAATTGCGGAGATCTCAAATTGAATTGGAGAGGATTCTGCAATATGAGATTTATTTTACAGGTAGAATTAACAGTGAATTTGATTTTAATTTTTATTGGTAGTTTGTACGTCGATTTTTTGATGTTCATGATGCACGTCTCCCAAAGGAGCCCCAAAAGGCGCCATAAGGAGGGGAGTTTAGTCTACATTTTACTTAATTTTTGCTGATGATAGAACTTGGTATTTAAATTTTGCGATAATGTAAAATAGCTGAGCAATAATTCATTTGTAAAAATAATATCAGTTTTGGGTTGTTTATTTTCTTTTCTTGTTACTTAGATTAGAAGGCGATCAGACAACCCAAATATTCTTCAGTCAACTGAAAAAAATCTTCAACTCTAAATTCGTATAAATAGCCGTAAATTTTTATACCCAACACATTTGTATACTGACTCTTTTTGTGTTCAAGTCAAAATAGCATTTCTACCAGTAAGTTCAAAAGTTGTTCAAAATGATCTGGAAGCTGTTTGTGATTCTAATTGGGCATGGTGTCTTAGCCACATCAAGGTATGTAGTTTTCAATTTTAATTCTTTTTAAATTTATATCAAATCGCTTTTTTAGCGGTGACATTGAAGCTGTTGTCCATAGCAGTGGAAACGTTTGCGAATGTGGCCTTTTTCGGGAATTACTAACGACCGAATCAATTAATACATCGCAGCCAATCATTCAGCGCCCTAATATACCTGTTAACTGTACAAAGGAAGATGGTGTAAAATGCCAAACGTTATGTGTTAGCTTAGCAAAAGCTGCTGCATTGAAAGGACCACAAATTGTTTGCAAGGCCATTGGTGAAGCTACTGATTTATTTGTAATAATCAATAATCATATCATTGAATTGTTTTTCTAACGTTTTTTATTTTTCTTAGGTGTATCTTTATAGTCAGATTTGCAATAAAGGATGGGATTATACCGAACGAGCTTCTACCAACAAATTATGTTGCAAGGATTCTCTTCCTGATCCATGCGAAGGACAAACTGAGGTTCCTAAAGTCTTGACGAAGGCAGACATGGCTGATGACTGACTTCCAATTCATGAAGACTATTGTCCAGTAACTAGAAAGGACCAAAGCTTTTAAATGGACCACGTTTATTATCTAATATTTACTTAATATTTAAAAAGGTAATTTTAACAAAAAAAAAAAAAATTTAAAAAAACTTAAAAAAAATTTGTTTGGCTGATGGGTAACTTTGCATTCATCAAAACTATGTTTCAAAAAATATCGAATTATACGAACTTATCATAATGTATTACGTTTATTATCATAATTAGTATTTAAAATTGTAATTTTAAAAGGAGCATTATAAAAAAATAAGCATTTGAAAAAGACAAAAAAAATGTAAGAATAAGAAAAATAAAGAGAGGATGATATAACAAAGTTTTGTTTGTATTTTTCCCTATTAATATTTCAGTTCTTAAAATTTAATTTGGGATTTGTTACCAGAACATTTTTTCATATGAAAATTTTCAAAAGAAATAAATAATATCTCAAAAAGTAATATTATAATATTAAAATTGTACAGTAGTTAAACGGTGTTTCTTTTATAAATGTGATAATGTTCGACCAAATCAAGTAAATGGGGCGTCGATGGGGCAAAACTTACCATTTTAAAAACCAAGAATCGCAAAAAAATTAAATCATGTTTCTTGAATAGAAATATAAAACAACCCATTTATGTAATAAATAATTGAAAAGAAGAAGTTTAGGATCAAAAATAAAATGGAAAAAATTATTTCAACGTTTCGTGTTTATATTATCATATTTATTTATTTTTTTTTTATGAAACAATATTATAAACAATTTATTATGAAATTAATGACCCTCTTCTTGTTTGGCTTCTACTAATTCACTAGTTCTTAATTCTATGGAATATTTTAATGTCACCCTGATATAATACAAATTTCAGCGGGAAAATAATTATTAAAATTACAACGATTTATTTAGGGGGTCTATAAAAATTTATGCAAAATAAAAAAATTTGGCAAAATATTTTAATCACTATCTATCAATAAAAAATATTTTCAAAATTTGCAACATTATTTTTTCACTTCGACCGCGACCCATAAATATTCCAATGCGACCCAATGGTTGAGAAACACTGTTTTAGAGGACTATCGTGTCTTTTTTTGAACAAATGAACTAATATTAATGATTTTGTGGATAAATATATATATATTCGGGAATGCATGGCTCATAGAATGGCAAAAAATGAATTAAGTTTTTATTGTTTCCTAGACAGGAACTAGGAAATGAATCGGTGTGATTTGTATTTAGTGTTAGGTTATAAATTAAAAAATTAATATGTTGATATTTACTCTTCAGAATTCTATGCTCTTTGCAGAATAGACAGTGGCGTAACTATAGGGTGGCAGGGCTGGCAAAATGCCACGGGCCCCAAGTGGGTTAGGGCCCCGGTCCAAGAGGCCGCTACTCCAAAAGTAATCTAATATCTTAACAAAATTTAGTAAAAATTTTGTATAACTAGGTATTTAAAATCAATTGAAGTTCAACACAACTAATGACGACGTACAAATTCATATAAATTATTAACATTTAAAACGGGGGGGGGGGGGGTGTTAATATTATGACTAACTACGGGGAGGGGAGTATTCAATGAAATTTCCACGGGCCTCGGATGGTATAGTTACGCCACTGAGAATAGATATACATTTTTTTTTCCACTTTATGAATTTCCAATCTGTTCTTGGATATTTAGGAAATATGATGAATGCACAGGTGGGAAAGACCGCACCTCCTAAAAAGGGTATCTTAAGATGTTAGTGGTTCTCTGAAAGGTAACTAGGTTTAAATAAAAATTATATCAAAATGAAAATCGACTTCAAAAAAAATAAAAAAATTTAAGCAAAAAATGCAGTTAAAAGTAAAAGTAACTCAAAGTTATTTAAGTTACTTTGATTTTTTTGTATTCACATTTAAAATTACCATAGCATTCCAAAAACTTCACCGATTATTTTATTTCTTTTATTTTTGTTTTCATCGAGAGGTCAAGCATTTTTGAAACATACCCAAAAATTTTAAAGCTCTATTTCAACACCAAAACTTGGATAATGGTCTTCTATGATAATGGGTCCAAAAAATGTTTTCCACACAAAATAAAATAGAATAATACTAATTTTCAAGTATAATATATTAATATTTTAAGAAATTATCAGGTAAAAAGACTAGGGATCTAATAAATTTTTTGTTAAACACCTGATAAAGACAGAATAACACCGACGAAACGTAGTGTAAATAGAAAATTAATTGTTAAAATAAAAAAAACTGATCTTTTCATCTGATAATTGCTTAAAATAAAATCAAATCAAAGTTTTCAAAAATTATGTATCATTTTTTCAATTTTTTCGCGATTAAAAAAAAGTTGTATGGCGCGTGTAACAATGATTTCTATAGGATAGCTATAAACGAAAATTACTGTTTTTTGAATCTTACGCAGAAGCCAAACATTAAATCAAAGTTTTGTTTATATGGAGTTAGTTTCTGGAAAAAGCTACTAGGTACTTCTTATTCGAGATACATGCATTTTTCCTGTAGAATAGCTACAAAAAAACAAATTTATTGTTCCTTACAAATAATTCTCGTGAATTTTTGTAAAAGTTTTGAAAAGTTGACTTTGAATGCAAAATTATATATTAAGGACGAGTTTTAATTCATGGAGTTTTTTTGAAGAGAAAAAATTGCTCCCTCAGAATCCGCAATTTCTCCAGGTATATAGTAAATAGTTTATTTATAATTTAATTTTTAAAAAATTTTCAAATTCAAGAATTAAAATCGCTATAAAATCCAAAATAACTTTTTTGAAGTTCTTTTTAAGTTCTCTATCTGCTCTTTTTATTACGCAAATAATTGATCAAATTTATGCAATATTTTTAATAATTAATTATTTTTAACTATTTATGCATGTATTGTTATACTATGACGTCATCAAATGCCGTTGGATCTTAAACATGAATAGTTTAAAAATTCAATTACTAATTAACTATACCTGGAGCAATTGCGTACCCGGAAAAAGCATTTAAGGAACAATTTTTTGAAAAACAAATTTAAAATAGTTATTATTTTGAATTATATGGCAATTTTATTTTTGAATTTACAAATTTTTGTAAAATTAATTATTGATTAACTAATAACTACACACTTGGAGCAATAACGGATTCGGAAGGAGCAATTTAGGAGCAAATTTTTAGCATATAGTTAAAAATATTCTACGCTTAGTTTTTTTCGGTTATTTTTAATATATTTTTGCTTTCATTTTTTAATGGTTTTTCCTCTGTAAATTAAATATGTTCTTAACATATTAACCTACGCAGACGACGTTGCGGGTAGCAGCTAGTTGTAAGTAACATTAAAGATTATAAAATTTTCAATGAGCTTACTGCTCTTAATTTGTTCTATACGTTTGATAGTTTCTGAGAAATACGCCCTCAAAAATTATATTTCATGGCCAAAAATGTTCTTTTGTGCTCTAAATATAAACCATTTATTGATTGAACTATTATTTTATTATTTATTTAATTTATTATTTTATTCCATTAGAGGAATTTTCAAATTTTCAATTTCTTTATATATCTTCTTGTATCTTCGAGAGACCCAAAAAATAGTTAAAAATAATTTAAAGAAAGATGTAATCAGAGATCCAAAATTATTTCGAGCGTCTAAGCTTCTTGGAAAACCTATTAATGTTATGAATTTTAATAAATATGCATTTATTGTACGAATATTTTAATAACCATTTCCTTAGATTATCAGAAAAATAAAAATGACGACACAATTGTTTATATTAGAATTGCTATATAAATGGATGCCTTTTACGATTTCAATGCATTTCTTTTGTAGCTTCACATCTAAAAAAAAATATTGTACGTAGCAATTGACGATGGATACTTGGAAAAAAATAGCTTTAGTTTTTACATGCTATTTGCTTATAATAGCTTTTTTACAAATTTACGTGTAAGTATCTTTTATTTTATTTTTTATTTTAATGGACAGCAACAATACTTTGTCTTTTCTTTCGAATAGTTTACAAAATACTTTTGTCGATGAACCGATGGATGAAAATTTCATGAAGACGATGCTTCCTAACAACGATTTTGCTATGGACATGTTCGTCATCAGATGTGGCCTTTTCACAGAAGCGGAACTAAAAAAGAAAATCTTGGATATGATGGACATTGTAAAGATTGAAAGATCAGTTTGTGAATATCTGGAAAAAATGAACGAATATAACGAATACGAAATATGTGTAAATCTACTGCATTTCGATTATGCTACGGTGAGATGTTTTGTATTTACATACATATAGTAAGTCCTTAAATGAATAATAATTTTTTAATCTAAAATTAATTTTACAGCTGTTGCTTTACGTTAGCTGCACATAACTTATCAATAGCCGATTTTAAATTACTCTTTCGATTTAAATATTTTTTTTATATCATAGTTATTTTAGTTTTATTGTTCATTTCATAAATATGTAACCAAGTTTTATCAATAATGATGAATAAAAAACTAAAAAAATAAATTTTAAAAAATGATTTCTCGAAAATACCTTAATTCTCTTAAATCCCCAACTGATTTAATTTAAGTAAGTTATGAATTTTATTTTTCTATAATTACAATTTTAGTTTGAGAGCAGAAAAAATAGTTTCGTAGAAGTTAAAAAATTCCAAGATACTATAATATTTGAAACTAAAGGCAAACATCAAATTTATTATTATATATAATACAAATATGTAAAGATAAACAAATTGAATTTTCTAGCATACATTATTCTTCCTAGAAATCACTATATTTAATTTATTTTTATATTTATTTTCTTGGGTTTCTGTAGATACGAATTTGTAGAAATAAACGCGAATAACTGAAAATTTTTCATTTTTGTTGAAATGTTTCAGCTTTATACGATTTTAATAATGTGAGTATTTGAATTTTTTGAACCATAGTTTATAGAGTATTTTTCTTGTAACTAATTGTTATCATGTTGAAAATTATTTCATAAGAAAACTTGAAAGACATACCAATTGATGAATTTATAAGAGATTCAATAAAGATTAATACAAATTGGAGCTTTTCCGCAACGTTTTAGAACCCTTTTATTATTTTGACGAATGAACATTCGTCAAGTTTCTTAAACAAAATATATAAACGCTAGGATCGTTTATTTTTTTCTTATTTTTTTTTTGATCTATTGAATTACAAATTTTACCGGTTTTGTTTATTTTTAATGTGAGATTTTCTAAATAGTATCTGTTGCCTATAAAAACCATTACTTTATATATTTTTTTTTTATTTTTTTTTTTTTGAGAATATTAATGTGATTGAAGTAATTCTTTGCGATATGTGAAAATTTAAAAGGTTTTGTTTTTGTATTATCCGTTTACTTGAGGGTTGAAAAAAATATCAACAATCTCAAGAAAATTCAAAGGAAAATTCCTTTAAATCTTGACATAGTATAAAACAAAGTCGCTCCCGCTGTCTGTTCCCTTAGATCTTTTAAAATACAAAACGGATTTTAATGCAGTTTTCAGCAATTGATAGATTAATTCAAGAGGAAGGTTTTCAGGTATAATAAATGAATATTATAGTAAAGTAAAATTAGGAAATTCAAAGATTTGTAAGGTGATATCATAACAAATATATTTTTGTGCACTTACATAGCAAGCGCTGGCTAAACCGTACGAGATAGATCAAACTAATATGCAGCATAATTGGGTATCTTAAAAATATTGATAAAAAGTCATCGATGGTACATATCTATCTCCTAAGGATAACCCATGGGAACCATTTTTATTTTTTACATATTACAAAAAAATTATTGGTTATTAACCAAGCTATTTTAAACAATACCGTATTATTCCTTTTAAAATTAAATACATTAGATACGTTGTACACTTCATGTAGATCAAAATTGCCCTTTACAGCATATCATAAAAGTGAATATCTTAGAAGATATCACAGATTTAAAAAGCGTTGGCAGAGCGACTGAATATTGTACTTCATACGAGTATTTTATTGCTATCTTTTCTTATAAATTTAAAAATGTTATATTGGTCCTTATTTAGGACAAAAACTCGAAAACGTCTACACCAATTAGGCATTTAAAGTACATGTACTCGGAAAAGAGTACGGTTGGTCACCCTACATAGGATAGCATAACAATTGAATCCTACAAGAACCGTGTATTTTCGTAGTAATTTCGATAAGTTTTGTTAAAGTTCGTGAAATAGAATTTTAACGCATTTTCCTCAAGAAGGCCTAAATAATTTAACACAGTAACGAAAGAAATCTCTACAAAGTTTAAATTAAAAAATTGACAAAGTTAACTGGAAAATTAATATTATGAATTTCAATAAACACCCGATAAAATTAATAATGAAATTTTTTAAATATATTTGAATTTTTTTATCATTCGTTGTCAAAGGTATTAATTAGAAATAAACATATTAAAGTAATAAACTACATTTATAAATAACTAACAATTACTTAACGGAACGAATTTTAATGAAGTTTTGTTAAAGATACCTCAGATCTTAACATATTGAACACTCTACCATTTATCCTAAAAAAGGTACAGTTTCTGTAGGATATAGCTCCTAATCTTTTCTACTAAAATAGCTGAACGGTTTTAAATAACATTTGGTATGAAAATTTTCAATTTTCTTAAAGGACTTGTTTAACTTAAAATCGTATAGAACCTGTGAGATAGCTATAATATCTCTTCCTAGAAAAGTAGTTTTAAGGATGTTGATGAACTAACTTTGGATCTAAAATATACGGAAGTAGGTATCTGTCATCTTTTTCTGTCAAAAAAGATTAATCGAAAGATATTAATTAGAAATAAACGTATTAAAATAACATAGTTAGTTTTTAAATGATTAACAATTACTTAATGGAACTAATTTTAATGAAATTTTGTTAAAGATACCTCAGATTTTAACGTATTAAATACCATTTGTCCTAAAAAAGGCACGGTTCTTGTAAGATATCTACGAATCTATTCTATTAAAATAGCTGAACGGTTATAAATGATATTTGAAATGAAAAATTTTCAAGTCTAAAAGAACATTTTATATATAAAATTGTAATGAATCTGTAAGATAGCATATAACTCTTCCTAGAAACGGGGTTTAAGGATTTTTGAACTTACTTTGGATCTAAAGTCTGAAAGTATCTATCATCTCTTCTGTCAAAATAGATTAATTTTTAAATTTCGTTGTAAAGATAGGGAATCAGTCAATTAAATTTAGATACTCTCAGCAAAGCGAGCGGGTATCAGCTAGTTTAAATATATATAATTTTGAATTAAAAATTTATTAGTAGCCGAATATTCGTTGCATCTGTAGTAAAAACCAAGAGAGATCATTTCAACATGGTCATTATACGACATTATGTGCAAAAGTATGGAAGCCTTCGTGTGCGAGTCACACCCGCACTTGACTGATTTTTTTTTCATTCTTCCTTGATAACATTCTAGTTTGCTTAAATTATTTAAATGTGATAAAAACTTAAAATTTTTTCTTAATGCATTTTCAAGACTTGGGATTTGTAAATTGCAAATAAGTCAATCGTGGTATGAACCCCCTTCTACTTTAACTTTTCTCACACTTAGCCTGACATTTTATTTATTTATTTTACTTTTTTAGGGTAATTAACGTGATCCAATTTATGGGTAGCCACTAGTCATTATTTTGTAGCAATAAATGTACTGAATTCATTAAATAAACAAACAAATAAAAATAGGAAATCGATTAAATAAATAAACTAAGCATTTTTAGTATCTAAAAGTTTATCTCTTCTCTATGTTAAATTAGATCTATGCAAATTTTTTTAAGTAAACAATTTAAATCTTTTATTACATAGAATTGCTTGGATCAGCAATATCTAAGAAAATATCAAGCGAATGGCTAGACACATTACAAAAATATTTATTCAATATTCAATATTTTTTATTGATTTATTAAATCTTTATGAAATCCTGTTTGCATCATAAACCACTAGAAGATTTAAGATCGGTGCGCAGAATGTAAAAAATTGACTTAGTGTACCGATTATCGGTGAACAAATGAAACCCGCGCATTGTTAATTTATTTGACACTTAGTTATGGTGTGTTAACTTTTCCAAATTTTTTTTCCGGATTTTAATGTAAAAACTTACCAAAAGTTGTTCCAAGTGATTGTTAAATGTTTCCAATGGACTTTGTTGTGATTCAAAGAACATCTTGTGTTAATATAAAAAAACAACGCACGTTTCAAAAGTATCTTTGAAATTATAAAATCCGGTAAGTTCTTTTAAATCGCAAATAAAATAACTTTAAAAATGCTAGAATTTTGGAATTTTTATATTACACTAACTGATACCTGTCCGCTACGATGAGTATACTGCACAGCTAAATTAAACTGATTTATTAATAGAAATCTTCATAGTCAAATATACAATAGATCCTTTCAACTATTTTGACATAAATAGCTAATTATACCTCAGGAATCACACATTATAAAGAGTAGCATATATAATTCGGGAAACTATTTTTATGTTATTTTACTACTGACGATGAGTGAAGTAAGTTTTCCAATCCAGTTAAATTTTTGATTTCATGTTTTTACCAAAAATACACGTTTTGAGGTTTCCTGATTTCAAAAAAGTGGTTTTAAAAAATGTTTGTGTGTGTGACAGCGATATCGTATCGAAAACCTTATCCGAATTTCACCAAACTTGGAATTTTGTCCAAGTGGAAACTTGGAATATTACATCGGGTTGTGCTGTGAACCTTTTGGTTGAACTCGGTTGACGTTAAGTCCCACTTTATTCTGTAGGTTTTTGAGTTTTTTAAATTCTTTTTAAGATGGCTCCAATATTTTTTAAACTTGTTTTGGTTCTTAGACTCATTACACAGCTCTACAAAAAAATTGTGGCCCTGGATATCTCTGCGAATTTCTTTGTTTTCAAGTGCACAGTTTACGAATCTATACTAATATATAAAATTGTAGAGTTTGTTTGTTTGTTTGATTGTTTGGTTAAACGCGCTAATCTCAGGAACTACTGGTTTGAATTGAAAAATTATTTTGTCTTGGATAGCCTAATTATTGACAAAGGCTTTAGGCTATACAAAATCACGCTATGACTAATAGAGCAGAGCATCGATGGAAAATGTTGCAAAAACTAGGAAATTTTTTTCCTTTTGAGAGCGTTCGTGGCTTGCCCTGCGTATACGGTTAAAGTTACATAAAAATTATGTAAAGCAAAATTGTTCCTCTTAAAAAGTTTAAAAAAAAAGTCCGCAACGACATATATCTATCCTTTAAGGTTGTCCCGCTATAACCTTTTTAATGGTTACTAAAGTTGTTTCAAAAATAATTCATTATTTGCGAAATTGTTATTATTAATTCTTACCCAAATAAATAAGGTTTTTAATCAAATTTGATATGATGATAAATAACAATCTGAGCCATTAAAAAGAATACTTTTTATTACGGAAAAATGTGTCATTTTCCCGGGAAATTGAAAACCGGTTAGAGCAAAAAATTATGAATAAATTAGGTATACATTTTTAGTTGAAAATGGAATTTGGTGATATTTAAGTATGATGATAGCGATCTATGCGAATCATTATCTAGAATACGTTTTATTTCGGAAAATTTCAACGGGAAATTTGAAAAACTGGTTCGAAGAAAAATAATGCTGAAACTAAACGTTACTGATTATAATATATTAATAGTAATAACTAACAAGGTCCTCAAGGCAAAAAAGAATTTTCTCATCCTACAGTCTTATTTATATCCAGGAAAAATGTGCGATTTCAGTATGATAGATATGTTTTTATTTTTCAAAGAGCAAAAGATTATCATAATTTCTTACAATGTGGTGGTTAATTAAGGGTCAGAGAATAAATATAGGCTACCTTTTATGTCAAAATATAGCATGGTTCCCGTAGGAAAGGATAAGAATTTTATTCTTCAGGAACTGAGTATTTAAAAGGAGTTTTGTAAAAGTGCATGAATAAGCGTTTTAACGAATTTTCCTCAAGAAGGATTGGTCTACCTTATATCCAGGAAAAACGTACAGGCCCTTGGGCTAGATACGTATTTATTTTTCATAGAGCAAAAACTCGACATAATTGTACTTTTCCCGTGGGATAACAAGACAATTGTATTTTACAGGAACCGTGTATTTAAAAGAAGTTTCGTTAAAGTTTGTGAAATAGAGTTATAGCACATTATCTTCAAGAAGGCCTGATCTCTTTTTTATCTAGGAAAAATGTACTACTCCCGTGGGATAGATATGTTTTTGTTTTTCTCAGAGCAAAAGATTGACAAGGTTTTTTGCAATAGGGTAGTTGAGAGGTCAGAGAATAATATAGATTATTTCTTATGTTAGAATAATGCATGGTTCTCAAAAGATAGAATAACAATTGTATACTTATCCTACAGGAATCGTGTTTTTAAAAAAGCTTTCCCTAAAGTTCGTGAAATAGCGTTTTAACACAATTACTCCAAATAAAATGAAATAAAAATGACAATTTTTACTGAAAAATTTGATTTTTAATTTAACTACCGATAACATTAATAAATTAATAATGATAATTTTTGAAACATTAAAACTTCTTTCATTGTTAATTTTCGAATGTCTATAATCTTTAGAAATAAGCGTGTTAAATTATATTTAAACAGTCAACAATTACTCCACTGTCTCAATGAACTATTGAAAACTTTGAACTTGTACAAAAACTCAGTCAAATATATAATACACCCGCTTCTGAGGTTCTACGGTTTCTATTATTCAATCAGAATAATTTAGATACGCTCAGCGAAGCGGGCGGGGACCAGCTAGTATATTTATAAAAGTAATGAATGTGCTCTTGTTTTATGATTTCAGCGTATCTAACTAATTCGTTTTGAAAAACATTAATTACTCAGAGCATTGTGTAGATTTAAAATTGCTTAAATTATTTGGTCAACAAAGTATACACAAAATACCCTGACTTTATTTGTCTGTGGAATACAAGAGCATAACAACTTCGTTGGGAAAAGATTTGTGGCCTTTAAAAAAGTTCTTAACTGTTGGTAGAGCTATAGCATATAAGCCATTATTAAACAGAGACAAAATCATACTTCTACCATGTGTGTGTGTGTAGTTGTGCCGCAAAGCTCAAAAAATATTCTAGGGGATTTTGAGCTTTTTCAAATTTTTTCGAAAACGGCTCCAACAATTTTTTTTAAACTTTCAATAGTTCTTAGACTCATTGATGCCTACAACTTTTATTTGAATTTTTTTCCTGGGAAAATTCGAATAAGGACGGTTCTGGGGTGAAGGTTAGAAATTCGCATATTTAGTACATATTAATAGGTTGTATGCATATAGTTCTGTGTATATATATAGTTATAAAATGCTTATATATTTTCTTTTCACCAACAACGAGTTTTATAAATGAAAGAAAAAGAAAGTACTGTGACGCCTCGCAGCAGTTATTTTTTTTTAGAAACATAATTCATTCAACGTGGTATTTTAAGATCTGAGGTAATTTCACCAGCTTTTTAATCATTATTGTTTTTATCAAACATTAGGTAACTTCAACCATTTTCAAAGAACATGACTCATTTATACAAAGCTATGACATCATCGTTTGTTCCATTGGTTACAAATATATTGTGAACTCAGTCGAGTGGGTTAAGCAAATTAGACTAGTGCTTTTAGCCTTTGAAAATAGTAAAAACTGAAAAAAATTATAATAGGATGAAAACCATTGGAAAAGGAAGAGAATATAACAAAATATAAATATAACAAAAATGAAAGTGAAAATAAATTACGGATGATCTGAGGTGGAGAAGTTAAAGGGGGGGGGGGGGGGGGGGTTAAGGGTAGAAACGGTTTATCTCGATTTTCGACAAAACTACAAGTCCTATGGAAAAACGTATAATAGCAAAGTTGTAGATAATAAGTATATCTACAACTTCTGTACTTACACTACACTGTACTTATACACATAACCTCAAAACTTATGTGAAAAATTCAAATTACACAAGTTTTGGTGTTTTTAATTTTTTCCTTTTACAAAAAAAAATTCACACAAAATTTGGTGAATCGTTTTAATGTCCCAAACACACTGTATTTTTTTTTTAAATAATAATTTTTTCACCTTATAATGACTTAATATCGAAAAAGCACTCTAATTTTTAATCGAAAATTCAAGTTTTACGAAAGTACAATTGTATTATGTACAATTTTGAGCAGTTTATTAAAATTTACACTATAATTATTGCATTTTCTGGGAACATTTAACATTTTAATGTATATATTTTCTACACCATCAGAAAGTAGAACTTTCAACAAACAAAAAGCTCACCGACTTTTTTAAAAAAATCAGATGTTTTGACGTGAGAATTTTCGATTGAAAATTAGGGTGCTTTTTCGATATTAAGTCATTATAAGGTGAAAAAATAAATATTTTAAATAAAAAAAATTACAGTGTGTTTGGTACATTAAAAGGTAAATTTTAACAAAATTTTATGAAAATTTTTTTTTGTAAAAGATAAAAATAAAATACTAAAAACTTGGTAATTGAAATTTTTCACAGTTATTTTGAGGTTATGTGAAAAAAGTGTTAGTACAAAAAGTGTAGATTTACTTATAGGTTTATCTACAACTTTGCTTTTTAACTTTTTTCTATTTGACTTGTAGTTTTGTCGAAAATCGTGATAACCCGTTTCTACCCTTAAAAACACCCCCCTTTTCCACTTCCCCACCTCAGATCGACAGTTTTTTATTTTTCCTTTCATTTTTGTTCTCATTTCATTTTGTATTCTCTTTCTTTTCTAATGGTTTTCATCCTAGTATAATTTTTTTTCTGTTCAAAAATTATCTACCCTGGTCTAAATAGAAGTGGTTATGACTTGATCGCCAAGGAAAAAAATGTTTTTGTATCACTCGTTCATAAAACAACTTCACATTCTGTAGTTCTGTACTATTAGTTGAGTCAATGAATCGAAAAAAAAAAAATTACAAAAGGACGCTAGAATACAAAAACCAAGTAGCTTAAAACCTTCTCAAAAACACGCTGCACCTTATGATATTAGTTTCATGTCTTTTCGTTAGTATCGCCACGCTAGGGTTATGTTTTAATAGCATCCAAGTCAGACTGACTTCAGTAGGGATTCATCAAGTCAAGTAATGGGACATCTTTTGAATGAATTTTACTTGATATGGTGATTTGCAAACGAAATAATTTCCAATTTCTATTTTTGACTTATCTAATTTTAATTCATCTTGTTTTATTTGCTATAATTGATTATTGGAGCATATCTCAATTTTGTCATTAAAAGCTTTATTACATTCCAATCGTTAATATAAAAGGATAATCTTACCGTTAATGAAAATCGAGAAATCTCGAAATCTTTTGAGAAGATCATAAAGAGTCTTTTCATTATAACGATTTTAATATTCACTCCAAAACAAGATTAGTCTTTGACCTTACCTGTAATAAAAGTCATCTTTGATGAAAGCTTTTAATGAAAGACATGCAACTTCGGTAACTACATGTAAGAGATTTAATAGAAAAATTTCAATAGAGATTTTCATGATTATCTCGTACCCATAAAACACGAAAATTATTTCCAGAACAGTTTTGTTTTATATCAAAGAGGAAATGCTTAAAGCTGTTGGTCGGGCAAAAAAAAAATGGATGGCTAAAAATCATTAAAGGGCATTTCCGCATAAAATTCCTACAGGTTTTCCATGACAGATCTGCCGGATATTTCGAGACATAAAAAAACTCGTATACATTTCATCCATCTGGATATAAACGTAAACAGGTTAAGTACGAGTTACGAGCTTTCGTAAATTGGTCACTGGTGAGCTTTTATGGCTCGAGCCACCAAATTGAACACTTTTGTCCGTACAACTTTCACCTAAAAACGCTCACCGTCACAATCTCACGCAAACATAAAAACCGGGAGCAATACACGGCGTCGCTCTTATTTTATATTCACAATGTGACTACAAAGCTTTACGGTTGACTTACAGCCTGAGACGGCGTAGAGTCAAAGCTTTAAACAACGCCAAACCTTAATTTCAACGCACTTAATTAACATGTCGTCTAATTGAATTATTCACGAACGTTTTTATTACAACTTATTTCGTACGAGGCGAAACCAGAAAAACACAAAAATAAGATCAACTAACTAAGATAAATTTCCATTTGAAAATTCTGTATTCAAATTTATTTCGCATACAAATCGTAAATTTCTCTAAACGGTCTTAGCAATGAAACTCGCATATCACGAAGAAAAAAAAAAGAGAAACAAAGAAAAATATCCAATTTAGCGACAACGCAATGAATTTGATAGTTACCAAAAGTTTCCGGACGTTTAAACCGGGGAAAGATAGTCGGCAGATGAGTAAACTGTCAAAATATCATTCGTTCTATTCCGGGCTTTTTTTTTTTTTTGAATAATTTCCACTTTTCCGCTTGAAATATTTCAAAGAACGATAAAAGTTTTCTTGTCGCATGTCCTCATATATTTTTTGTGGTTTCCACCCACCATTTCGCCCGTTCCTCGATTTTCACTCAGCCTGCACTAACTTTTTTCATGTTAAAAAGTTTCAGTATCATGTGGATTTGTTTCTCAATTTAATTTCAACTCATTTCAATAAATATAAAAGATAGACTCATAAAATATTTGTAAGTTATTACTGAAAAAAAACTTTGACTTCTTAAAAGCTATTTGTTAACCACGAACAAAAACAAAACTTCTTTATAATTAACACTTAACAATAACGAACTGAAGATCAAACGAAACTAATGAGAAAAATAGCGTTGAATAAAAAAAAGTATCTCATATCTTGTACAGTCTATGTTCCATACTCATCTTTTTAACACTCATTCAGACGCATTCATGCAGGATTTATATAAACGTAGCTTAACTGGGGAATTCTGTAAAATTACCTCTTTGAGCTAAAAGAACACAAATCTCTCTGTTTATTATGGGAGAGATTATAATATCAGCACATAGAAAAACCATTTTAAATCCCTTAACACTTTGTCATAACTATTTTATCTTTTTCTGCACATAAATCCTGATTTTTTTGCTTTTATAACTGCTTGCAGTTTATTTAGTTGATTGAATAATGTTAGGTCTCATTTATTTAGTCCAAAGGTTTCTAATCTTTTCCCTTCATCGATCCCCATTTTTTATATAATGCTTATATTTCGTAAAATCGACTCATTAAAGAAACTCACAAAATTTATAAAGAAATTATGTTATTTAATAATTATTATATAATCTTACTTCTTACTTATGTTATAAACGTAAAAGTTTGTAAGAATGGATGTTTGTTGCTCTTTCACTCGAAAAGTACTGAATGGATCTGGATGAAATTTGACATAGATATAAATTATAATCCGGTATAGCATATAGTATACTTTATATCCAGAAAAAATGTATTGTTCCTGTGGGATAAATATTTTTAGTTTTTTACAGAACAAAAGATTATCTTCCTTTTTTGTAATGTGGTAGTTTAGGGGTCAGAAAATGATATAGATTACTTCTCATACCGGAATAATAAACGGTTCCCATGGGATAGCAAAACAAGTATGTATTCTATAAGAACCGTGTATTTAAAAGCAGTTTCATTAAAATTCACGAAGTAGAGTCTTAACTCATTTTCCTCTAGAAGATGTGATCTAATTTTTACTTAGGAGAGATGTACTATTCCCGTGGGATAGATATGCTTTTGGTTTATCACAGAGTTAAAGATTGATATGATTTTTGCAATGTGGTAATATGGGGGAGAATGATATAGCTTAATTTTAAGGCTAGAATAATGCATGGTTCCCTTGGGATGACCAAACAATTATATCCTACAGGAACCGTACATTTAAAAAGTTTCGGTAAAGTTTGTAAAATAGAATTTTAACGCATTTTCCTCCAATTTTACACAATAACGAAAGAAATCTCTACAAAGTTGAAATTATAAAATTGACAATTTTTACTAGAAAATAAATATGAATTTCAATTTAACACCCGGTAAAATTAATAACAAAATTGTTTAAAATATTTTAATTTTTTCATTGTTTATTGTCGAAGATATTAATTAGAAATAAACGTATTAAAAAATAAACTAAAAATTTCAAAATTTAATAAATTACACAACGGGACGAATTTAAATGAAGTTTTGCTAAAGATCCTATAGGGTGGCTACTAATCTATTATCTTTTAAGTGAACATCCATTAATTACGCGAGGCCTTCAGGGGCCGATGGGGTCGCCGAATCTCATCTAATCTTACTTTGGGGAATGGGAAGGTCTTGCAAATATTCCCTTTTTTTTTGTTTTGAAAAATATTATATTAGTTTGCGGGTTGGGGGAAAGGGTTATGTCAAATCTTATGACATCTTACCAAAAGGGAGCGGATGGGATTTCAAAAATCGCAAAAAACACCTCGCGCAATAAATGGATGCCTCCTAAAATAGCTGTACGGTTTTAAAGAACATTTGGTATGAAAGATTTTCAAATCCTAAAGGAATACAGTTACTTTTTTACTAAAAATCGTAAAGAATTGATGTGAGACAGCTAACATCTCTTTCTTGAAAAGTAGTTTTACGAAATTTGATGAACTTTTTTTGGATCTAAAGTCTGAAAGTATTTATCATATTTTTTTGTCAAAATAGATTAATTTTTATATTTTGCTATGAACGTTGGGAATCTTTTAATCAATCAGTTAAATTTTGATACGCTCAGCAAAGCGAGCGGGTATCAGCTAGTTAATTATAATTATAATACAGAGGATTAATGCAATGGGTGAGCTTGATGGTTGGAATTGATTATTTAATATCAGATAGAATATTATTTAATTTGGACCTCAGATCTCTACGTTAAAAAATGTTGAATTTATTACTCAAATTATTTACTTGGCTAATCCCAGATTCCACCCAACAAGACGTAGAAAAAGTCAATAATAATGGTTCTGCTATATTTTAATTGAAAGTATCTTTCTTGATTTACTTAATTATACTTACCAAAACTTTTGATAATCTTACATTTTGAATATTACTTGAACTTATAGCTTTGTTCGCGGGTGCGATTCTGAATCAATTCAAAACTATTCGCATGCGCGTTTTAAAAAAGAGCGTTTGCGGGTTCGTGAATTCTGAATTTTTAGTAACAGTCCGATGCTTGTGGTTCACACGAAATAAGTTCGTTATCGATCCAGAAATGATTATAGCGATTCTCAGATTTTTTGTTAGGAGAAAAAATTAGATTTTCCTACTCATAAGCAAGTTGATAAATCGAGTGCAGTTTCGCTGTCAACATTCATTCAATTCAATCAACAATTTTTGTGGGTTCTCGTTAATCCTCGTCTAATTCAAAACAATTCTAAAGTCGATAGGTATATTTAGAGATGCATGCTCAGCATTCTTGTCTTTCTGTAGCCTTACAAATACCAATTATAATAATACTAATTTTCAGGTCTTAATAGTTTAATACTTAAAAAATTATCAGGTGAAAAATCCACTATTTTAAGTTTTAACAATTTATTTTTCTGAACCAAAATTAATAATTTAAATATCATTTTAAAGCTTCTATAATATATTTCCTTCTTTTGGTAAAAAATTTTGTAGCAATAAGGGACCCATATGTTGAAAAAATATTGAACTATTTTTTATTTTACAAATATACAAAAGATGTGAAATTTTTGCACGGGGCTCCTATTAATACTAAAAAGTAAAAAATAATTTTACGAAAATTACCCCTTACATAAAAAATTACTAGAGTGCGCAAAATGTATTTTCGTTGTCATTCTTTAACACAGACGAAAAATTAAATGTGGTTGCTTGTATTAACATATTTTTTTAGTATCCGACCGAAACAGGATTTTCAGCCGAAACCAAAATCGAAACTTACTTTCGCATATTTAAAATTTTTATAATTTAATAATCTAATCATTTATTCTTTAATTGTCAGTCTCAGTCTTAACAAAGATATATTACAGTAATTTGTACAACAATTATGTACCTACTAAATACTCAGTAGGTTACCACTTAAGTTAAAAAAAACAGCTTAAAAACCAGATTAAAAAACCGAAATATATTCGTTTCAAATACCATATATCTCGGCGTATAGTACGCACCTGTAAGACCAAAAATACCCTTTAAATTTTCGGATGCATGTTAAACGACAGATATAAAATTCAACCTTGACAAATTCTTATAAAAGTAATCTAAATCCATTTAACATTTTATTTTTTTAAAAATGAATATATTAGGCCTTTCATATCAAAGGTGGACTTTTGAATTTTTTTTTGTATGTGGGATAACGATTGAATTATATAATAATAAGTGTTCTGAATTGAAGGAATCAAACTATTTGCATCAAATAATAATAGAAGTTTTATAAAATTAAATAAATCTATATATGATTCAAAGACGGATATTTAGCTTAGAAAATACAACAAAAACGGACTCTTAGCTTTTGACCAATCAGATTCATGAAATTAGTTACGAGGCATATAATATGACCAATAAATTCAAATTTTTTACTATCGTTATTTCAATGCATTTACTGGCATTTACTAAGGCAATACTAATAGTTTAGTGTGATGATATTCAAGATACGGTCTATAGTATCCTGTTGTAAAATTACGTTAAAGCAAGATGTCCACCTTTGATATGAACGGCCTCACATGTTAGCAAAGAATTTAACTAGAACACATACTATTACAAATACAAATTTAAAAAAAATAATGGAAATAAGTTTGTGTATTATACACCCGATATACCTGTAAATAGGTAAATACGTGTCTAAAATCGTACTATATGCCAAGATATACGGTGTGTTTTAGTAATTTTAGTATTCGTAATTAAAAAGTCTTAAATTTTGTACGCTAAGAAAAGTTTTTACACGTTCTCACCAGATTTTTCCGACGATCTGAGTATATTTGTTCAGCAGCACTAAACAGTTGCTCACTTGGCACAAGTTGGCGAAGCGAAAAAGTACTTGAAACCGCTCTTTTAAGAGTAGGATATAGACTGCTATTCCAATAGCATTATATGTCGGCATTGCGTTGCAGTATAGCTCCGATAGTTTAGTCCACAGTCGAAAGTTTCGGCCATTTATTGGCCGAAACCAAAACTAGATTTCTTGGCCGAAACCAAAACCAAACTTTCGGTCAGCCACTATATTTTTTATACTTACAGTTGAAAATTAAAGATTTCATTTGTTAACGGAAAAGTTCTCAAAATGAGAGCTAATAATTTTTTAGGGAAAAATTAATTTTTTCATAGTTAATTCATTTAGTCTACAAGTATGGCTTGTTAATTTTTTTTTGTCATATTAGTTTGAATGACTTCTCTCCCTTCCTTCTCTCTCTGGTGTATTTATATGTATTTCGCGTAACTGTCATAGTCAAAGGTCGATATGCATTCTCTTCCTGGAATAACTGGTTTATCCTAAGGTTTGACCCAAACCTTTGGACAAACCCGAAGTCTTAAGCTTCAGAGAAATTAGTCTTTAATTAACAATAAGACTTCGAGTCAGACCTGAGAATTGACTAGTCAACCCTAGGAGCGCCGAAGCTTCTAGGGTTTACTATAACAGAACTATAGTTTGTAGATATTTTTCTTTAATTTTGAGTCATTCTTTGGTGTAAAACGATATCTTTTTTTGCATGTTTAGTTGAGATTATATGCTACATTTGTTATAGGGTTAAATATAAAGTACCTACTTGATTTTGACTTACAGTTAGTTCAGATACTTATTAGATATTTATCTTAAGGCAAAATACGAAAATTAACTATAATAGTGGAACTTTTTGTAGAGGAACTTGTTCAATTATTACAAAAAATCTATACTAATATATAAAATTCAAGAGTTTGTTTGTTTGTTTGTTTGTTTGATTGTTTAGTTGAACGCGCTAATCTCAGAAACTACTGGTTCGAAAATTCTTTTTGTGTTGGGTAGCCTAATTACCAACGAAGGCTTTAGGCTATACAACATCACGCTATGGTCAATAGGACCAGAGCATAGATAGAAAATGTTGCAAAAACCAGGAAAATTATTTCCTTTTGAGAGCGTTTGTTGCCTGCCCTGTGTAAATGGTTAAATTTACGCAAAAATCATGTGTAGCAAAATTATTCCTCTTAAAAAGTTCTAAAAAAAAGTCTCCGACGACATATGTCTATCTTTTAAGGTTGGCCTGCTATAAACTTTTTAATGGTTATTAAAGTTGTTTCAAAAATAAATCATTATTTTCGAAATTGTTTTTAGAAACATATTATTAATTCTTACCCAAATAAATACGGTTTTTGATAAAATTTAGTATGATGATAAATGACAATCTGAGTCATTAAATAGAATACTTTTTATTACGGGAAAATGTCTCATTTTCCCGGGAAATTGAAAAACGGGTTGGAATAAAAATTATGCATTAACTATACATTTTTAGTTGAAAATGAATATTGGTGATATTTAAGTATGAAGATAGCTAATTATGCGAATCATTATCTAGAATACGTTTTATTCGGAAAAATTTCTCATTTCAACGGGAAAATAGAAAAACTTGTTTAAAGAAATATCATGCTGAAACTAAACGTTGTTAGCTGATTATAATGTGTTAATAGTAATAACTCATAATGTCCTCAAGGCAAAAAATAATTTTCTCATCCTACAGTCTTATTTGTATCCAGGAAAAATGTGCGGTTCCCGTAGGATAGATATGTTTTTATTTTTCACAAAGCAAAAGATTACCATAATTTCTTACAATGTGGGTGGTTAATTGAGAGTCAGAAAATAAATATAGGCTACCTTTTATGTCAGAATATAGCACGGTTTCCGTAGGATAGGATAAAAATGATATCTTTCAGGAACTGTGTATTTAAAAGGAGTATCGTAAAAGTTCATGGATAAGCGTTTTAAGGAATTTTCCTCAAGAAAGATTGGTCTACTTTTTATCCAGGAAAATGTACAGGCCCGTGGGCTAGATACGTTTTTATTTTTCATAGAGCAAAAAATCGACATAAATGTACTCTTCCCGTGGGATAACAAGACAATTGTATCTTACAGGAACCGTGTATTTAAAGGAAGTTTCGTTAAAGTACGTGAAATAGAGTTCTAGCGCATTTTCCTCAAGAAAGCCTGGTCTCTTTTATATCCAGGAAAAATGTACTACTCCCGTGGGATAGATATGTTTTTATTTTTCATAGAGCTACAGATTGACATGATTTTTTGCAATAGGGTAGTTGTGACGTCAGAGAACAATATAGATTATTAATTCGTATATTAGAATAATGCACGGTTCTCAAAAGATAGCACAACAATTGTACTTATCCTGAAGGAATCGTGTTTTTAAAAAAGCTTTTCCTAACGTTTGTGAAACAGCGTTTTAACACAATCACTCCAAAAAAGTTGAACAGAAATGACAATTTTTACAGCAAAATATGATTTTTAATTTAACATCCGATAACATCAATGAATAAATAATGAAAATTTTTGAACCATTGAAAATTCTTTCATTGTTAATCTTGAATGTCTTTAATGTTTAGAAATAGGTACGCGTGTTAAATTATATTTAAACAATCAAAAATTACTCCACGTACTCAACTTTTTGAACTATTGAAAAATTTGAACTTAACGAAAAACTCAGTTAAATAGGTATATAATACATTCAAAATTTTCGAATTGTATTGCTATACTTAAGGAACACAAGTATAGGTATTTTATAATACTCATAAAAACGTATAGAACCTATAAGATAGCTCTTTTAGACAGCTATATGGAGTATCTTCCTGGAAAAGTAGTGTATCGAATTTTCATGAACTTTCTATGAATCAAAGATCTAGAAATATCGATCTGTCCTTTTGTTGATGGGATGAAAGTTTCATTTACTCAATCAGTATAATTTAGATACGCTCAGCAAAGCGGGCGGGGACCAGCTAGTCTTTTTATAAAATTTTAGCGTTTTGTGCTTACATAGGCAACCCAAATAACATTGGTGTGACTTGAGATATTATACACATAGCTTACCTTGTTATACCAAACAATACAAAAAGACTGGTTTTTCACATCTGTGTAGTTTCTCGGCCTAGTTCTTATTATATTTCGTAGTTTTTGAAAAAATAGATAAAATTCTGTATTTTTGACATTTTATATTACAAGTTTTATAATATATTTCAAGTAATCTTATGATATTAATTGTAAGAGTAAGAACTTGATTACTCATTATGATGAACGGTATATGGTAGATATCTTCTACGCTCAATAATTTTTACAACCAATTCCATTTTTGATGGAACAAAAAGTATTTTTAAAATTTCAAATATTTCAGTTATTTGTAAAAATTCAAAAATTTCTTTTGACGAAACTAAATCACAACGACAAAACTGTCAATAGCTGCTCTTATTTCGGCATACACGCTCTTTACAAATTAGGCGCGTTTTGTTCAATATTTGATCAAAAGATTTTCTTTTTAATTTGTCATGTTCTTTTTTGATGTCGGTGAAAAATAAAGAAGAAAATAAGCATTGTTCTACGTATGAATAACGGGCAAAGAGAAGAGATTTAAAAATAGAGGGCAAATACTTGGAGAAATTATTTAAAGAACATATCTTCATTTGAGCCTCTTCACACAGCCTCTCTATACTTGGAATAATTGAGAAAAATTTTTACTTTGACGCTAATGACAAGCTGTCTCTCTTCTCCCTCATATATTTCACCAAGTATGACAAAAATCGTAATAACACTACACGAAAGGAAAAAAAAAATTTGTCGGCATACGTATGATGTACAAGTAAAGTACTTGTAGTATTTCAAAAGGTAATTTTTTGCCAGGGTTGCACTGATAAGTGTATAATGTGCCCTCTTCACTGTAACATCAAAGGGAAAAACGTGTACATGTGAATTTGGCTATATAACAGTCACCTACCAGCCCGTCGTGGCTTCCAACCACCACCCTTTCACAATTTATCATCCCTAAACCACCCTTAAATCCATGAGACAATAACCAAGTACCTATACGGTATAAAGTGGAGCACGTTGAGTTCGTTTTTTTCCCCTCTTTAATTAGTCGATTTTTTAATAAAAAAATTTTAAATTTTCCCTCATTTTTAAAATTACAAAATCTATTCTTTGGAATCAAAAAATTTCTTTGATAGAACAGCTTCATTTTAGATATTAATCATGGATTACTTTTTAATTATAAATAATTAATTAGGATTTGTCAAAGTGAATAGAAGAGCTATTTTTTAACATTTTTTAGTCTTTTGAGAACTTGTAATAATGTATTTGAGATGAATAAAGAATAATAGAAAAAAATATTGAAGAAGCTTTGATGTTTACGATCAATTGATTGAATAAATTTTTTATTCACATAGCTAAAAATATTAAAGTATCTATATAAATACAGCTTAACTTTTGACTACTTTATATGACCTCAAAAATAAAATACAAAGTTTAACGTCATTGAAAATATTTAATGTTTCTTTAGCTCTCATTCCTTTAACACGAAGACATTATTCTTTTTCTCAGTTTCATATTGTAACGTTTTTGCGGGTTCTTCGGTTTGTGTTTAATGACAACAAATTTAATTTTAACAATTGTTTATTGATTTATCTTATCCTATTGTCACTTATAAACTACACGTTAACAATGATTTATATACACTTAAACAGTTATTTAGTTCACTGGTTAACTATTCGGGTTTCGCAGTCACTTATTCACTAATTATTTTCACTCACTATTGCACCGTTTCACTTTATTTCACAATGTTCACAATTTATTTAACACGGTTCACTTTCACTTTTTATTTTACCACTGGTCGAAGATTTATTTCAACACTGATCACTTTCACGAAAAACTGTTGACGTTTACGATTTATTTTTACACTGACTTCTTCGTTCAAACGAACCTCTTTTTATATTAGTTTGTTCAGTTTCAAGAATGTTCTCTCCAATTATTCGTTTGCTAGAAATTTCCATTCCTAAAATTCTAGAAATTTGATAAGGTTCCTCCCCATCCTGTGATAACGGTGCTCCTCCTTTAACTGGTGATTGGTTCTGCCAACCCTTGGCTGAGAGCACGTGACCTCACCCTCAGAGTCATAAAATGGCGGTACTCCCTTGGACACATGGTGGCACATTCTTAGACTTGTGGCAATATATAATACTTTTGAGTTGTACTTTTAAATTAGTCGTTAATGCTGGTTTCAATACTTTATCCATCAAACATTTTATATATTTATGCATGAATAAAACTTAACACCAATTGCACAAAAAGTATTTCAAGAAAGTTTTTGAAGTTATACTTCTTTAGGCGCGTTATGAAAAAATGATGAGAGTGAAATTTTTAGTTGGGCGGCCATCTTGAGACAAAAATTAACAAAACGAAGTTGGCTGCAAAAACACTCGGTTTCTTGTCGCGCGTAATTTGAATTTTTGTTTTATTTATTTTTATATTTAAATTAAAAATAATTATATACACAAATGACACATATTATTAAAAAATAAGTTAATACTTTTCTCAAACTTTGCAGTAGCTGTGATGAAAATGACATCTGCATTTCATGCATATTCTTAGTTGTCACGAAATCTGGGATTCTGAAATGATTCAACCATCTTAGAATAATAATTTAGTAACACAAGATATGAATAAGATTAAGACATTTACTTTGAAAAGTAGCTACTTACGTAACTTTGCAATTTCTATGAAGCTTCGTTTTCATGACATGCATAAATTGTTAACCAGAAAAATGATCCTGACAAATTTTATAAACGTCTGGCAGCTTCTATTGGATATTATTTAAAATATTATTCTCTTAATTTTATTTTTAATAATTATATATATATATATATGTATATATTATTATTAAATATTAATTTACAATTTTTTAAAATTGATAATTTGAATGCAATCAATAAAAACTAATATTAATGATGCCAAAGAAGTATAACTTCTCACGCGCGTACATAAGTACACGCAACCACTTTTTTTATACTCAGATTATTGAAAATTAAGCTGACAATTTTTTTTTAATTTACGAAATTAATGTTAACAAGTTATGAATGTACTAACAGTACCCCGTGATTTTAACATTTGTTCATTGTCCGACAAAAGCGCGAAAAACGCACTCATGCTGACATGAAAATGTGGTGTTTAATTAGTCTTAGAGTCTTTATTTTTATATTTATTGAGGCATTCGCGAGTGTAGATTCCGCCTTGAGAATCTCCGATTGAATCTCCTCACTTTTTGTAAGACCTTTTATGTTATTTGGTAATGCCACATACATATATAGAAAAACATATCGTCATTCCACTGATTATTCCAAAGAGGAAGCAATGTAAATAGATCAATCAAATGGACCGCTGACCATGTATTGACATTTATACCTTAGATATGGGGTTATGATTTCAACTCATCGAATTGTATTGAAAATTCGTTTTCTAAGCAAGTTATACGAAAGATGTAATTCATCGTGGCTTGCAAAGTTGGTTCATCATAAAATCACGACGACAAAATCGCGAAAATAGAAAAAAAACATCCGTTGGACTTTTCCGGAAGCCTTGAAGCTATCCCAAATAATTGGCACGTTTTTATTGCTTTGATGCACCTACAATATTTATATGGTAGAATGAGGGCAATTTTATCGACGTTCGTTTGTCAATCGCGATTTTGTCGGCACGTAAATGTCTCTTTCGTTTTATTTTCGATTTGCTATAATTGATTGGTTAATAATGAGTATGCTTATTATAAGGAAAACGATTTTTTCTTCAAATTTCAAAAAATTTTCAGCTAAAATGATAGAATTTGGTAAATTTTTAAGATTAAAAATTTAGCCTTTAGATATTAGTATAGAATATAGATTATAGATTTTCTTCAGCTTATGAATAAGAGGACCACGCTTGTATGAATAATTAGAAATTGAGTTTCACACGATGCAAGTGATTTTCTTTCCTCGTGAGTTTCTATAAGAAAAATTCCCCTTTCTTCGCTCGACTGGAAGCATTAAATCGGTATATGAACGCCAAAAACAATAATCGCATTTGTTTCCTTACACTAGCTTTAATTTTACTCGGAAAAGGAACTCACGCAGACAGGAGAATAAACCGAGAGACCTGACAACGACAGCTCCGACGACATCGTCTGTGAATGTCTACGAATGCAAGCACTTGATGCATGGAATTGGAGACTTGGAATGGGCAAATCTAGTGAAACACGGAATGTGAAACTAGCATTTGAACTTGCCTTCCCTGGCGCCCGGTGCCACCCCAAACCACAACCCGATTCTCCTCGTCTACCCCAAGTCTCTCTTACTACGTATGTGATATGGTCGGCATCGCTCCAGGTACAGCGATAATTTAAGACGGGTTGCTTTGTTTCCCGGTTTGAATAACAACCGGATATTAAATCAGAGTATTTGTTATAAAAACCAGTTGGAAATTTCATTTAACACTTTGTATAAACATTGTCAGAAAGTTTTTTTTTTGGCCTCGCTATCATTATTTTTCATTCATTCGCCATTGTCTTGAATACTTAATCAAAAAGCAGCAGTATAGGCGGTGTATATTAATTAATTAAGCACTCACCAGGTGTCGGAATAATTTTCTCGCTTTTTTCGCGTACCCACGTAAGTTTCAAATTATTAATAACTATAATACATACAATACATTTTGTATCTAAAAAAAACTAATTACATGAAATAGCATGTCAAGACACGCGCTGCAGAAAATTGATGGAACAAAGCACATTGAAGTATTTTAACAAACAATGATAAATATGCATAAAAATTAAAATAAAACTTTATAAATTTTTTACCCGCCTACATCTCAACTCTAAAATATCTTTTATTCAATTACCATTATGCCAAATAATATTTTTTCAATAACTCATTGTCAGAGAATGTTATGCTAGCTCATTATTGAAATATTTTTACTTTCAACAATTTTTCATGAAAATGGTAATAATATAATATTTCTTTCTATTTATCCAGGCTCTGTATTCACATAAAATGCATTGAATATAAAGAGGATTAACGAAGCTTGAAAGTTCATAGTGTCAGCTACTATAATGTTTTAAATAGCAGATTTTCGAGTTTTAAAAAAGATAGTTTATAATATTAACGAAAAAAAATTGTGAAAATAATGTAACAAAATTATTTTCAGAACAAAAAACTGTTTCCACTAACGAAGTATGTAACAAAAACCTAATGATATTTATCTACACTAGAGAGATGGTAATTTTATACTTTGCGGAAGTTTAAAATTTTCTTCTGCCATTGAAAATTGTAGGAGCACCCATTACTTGTAATGAAATAATTATTTTTGGTAATGTAGCTTTTGAAAATTGTTCTTTTCTAGTGGAAAAAATGGTTAGAAAAAAATCGATGTGAAAATCTTATTCTTACATTTTTTTTGAAGTTATACTTCTTTAGGCGCGTTATGAAAAAATGATGAGAGTGAAATTTTAAGATACACGCGCATTTTCAGACAAAAATTAACAAAATGAAGTTAGTCACAAAACCACTGGGTTTCCTGGCGCGCGTAATTTGAATTTTTGTTGTATTTATTTTCTAATTTATTTATTTTTATATTTAAATTAATAGTAATATATATACAAATGACACATATTATTAATAAATAAGTTATTACTTTTCTCGAATTTTGCAGTAGCTGTTATACTATTTGAAATTTAATGATGAAAATGACGTCTGCATTCCATGCATATTCTTAGTTATCACGAAATCTGGGATTTTGAAATGATTCAACAATCTTAGAATAATAATTTAGTAAAACAAGATAAGAATAAGATTAAGACATTTACTTTGAAACGTAGCTACTTAATTTATTTCGCAATTTCTATGAAGCTTCGTTTTTATGACATGCATGAATTGTTAACCAGAAAAATGATCCTGACAAATTTTATAAACGTCTTGCAGCTTTCGTTGGATATTATTTATTGATACAAATTAAAATATTATTCTCTTAATTTTATTTTTAATAATTATATCTTTAAATATATATTATTATTATTAAATATTAAATTACAGTTTTTTAAAATTGATTATATGAATAAAATTATAAAAAACGAATTTTTATTGATATGAAAGAAGTATAACTTATTTTCTCACGCGCGTACATAAGTACACACAACCACTTTTTATTTTAGTTTATTTAAAGTCGCATTAACATCAAGGGTTATCAGCGACTGTTCTAGTTATAAGGTTCTTGTCACTTGATACACTTTTCCTTTTCCTTACACTTCTCCTGTCCTAATCCTAATTCTTACATTTTTTTACATTCTTTACATTTTTTTTTGTTTTTGGAAAAATGAAAGACAATTTTTATATAATGAAAAAATATTTTATTATATTACTAGCTGATACCCGCTCGCTTTGCTGAGAATATATAAATTTAATTGCTTAAAGATTCCCTACGTTCATAGCGAAATATAAAAATTAATCTATTTTGACAGAAAAAGATGATAGATACATACAGGCTTTAGATCTAAAGTAAGTTCATCAAAATTTCTATTAGCATAAAAGTATAAAAAGGTCCTTTAGGAACATTTAAATCTTTCATGACAAATGTCAATGTAAAACTTTAGATCTAAAGTAAGTTCATCAAAATTTCTATTAGCATAAAAGTATAAAAAAGTCCTTTAGGAACATTTAAATCTTTCATGACAAATGTCAATGTAAAACTGAAATATTCAGTAAAGACAAATAGATTTTAAATACTTTGATACAAAATTTATTAGAAGAAAATCAAAAAGTTTTTGGTTTTGGCGTTTCTAAATTATTAATTAACAGGAGTTCATAGAATAAAAGAAGCTTCCTTAAACTTCAAACGTCAAATTCTAAAGCTCTTAAACCTCACAAACCACAAATCTCAAATGGCAAAGATCTCAAGGTTTTTGCTTTTTGAGATATCAGAATTTCAGATTAGAGTTTGAAAGTTTTGAACACTTTTATACTGAATAAAACTGGATTTCAAATCATATAACCAATTTATACAAAAATAAAATTATAACAAAATGAAAAATCGACTTCAAAATAAATAAATCTCTTAAACAAAAAATGCACTAAAAATTAAAGAAATAATTGCGTATCCTTGCAGGGTCCACAACTTACAAATTATTAGGATGATTTAATGCACAACTATTGTTATTTTTGGAGTTGATTTCAGCCAAGGAAATACGACTATATTAGTACTTAGCAATAAACGAGAATATACCTTATTAAATTTATTTTTCAAATGAACTTTTATACAATTTACTAGTACTGTGACCATATCTAGCGACCTTTAAACTACAAAATACCAATAACCAAACTAAACCTTTTTACAAATTAGCATTAATATTTATTTCCCTGGCTGACACCAACTCCAAAAATAACAGTAGTTGTACATTATATCATCCTAATTTTTAAGTTGTAGACACTGCAAGGATACGTTATTATATCTTTACTTTTTAGTGCATTTTTTGTTTAAGAGTTTTTATTTATTTTGAAGTCGGTTTTTCATTTTGTTATAATTTTTTTTATTTCTCGATTTTTAACGATCTTAAGTTTGATAACTGATTTTATTTCTTTAAATATGGGAAAACCTACTAAACGCACTGCTCATATGAGACAGCGCTGTTTAAATGGTAAAAGTTACTATTTCATCCCCTTTTGCTCTTAAGGGTTGAAATTTTTTGTTTTTAAATGTAATGAAAGAACAAAGTGGAATAGTTTTTTCGATAGAAACAAAATAATCAAAATTGGTTGATCAAGTTAAACGTTACTATTTTACCCCCTATTTTTATCCTTAGGGGGTGGATTATTTTCTTCAAATTGAAATGAGAAAAATTTAAAGGTACGATATATGTAATAGAAAAAAAATTATCGAAATCGGGTTAGCCAGAAAACATTTATTATTTCATCCCTAATTTTTAACCCCTTATGAGTAGAGGTTCTTTTACAAATAATGGGTATGAGATTAATTTAAAATTATGTACTACCAATAAAAAAAAAATTATCGAAATCGAGCTATCCAATAAGAAGTTAATGTTTCATCCCTTAATTTTCAACCCTTTAGAAGTGAAAGATGTCTTTCAAATTAAAATGGGATCACACGGAAAGCACCAGCTTTCAAATAGAAAAATAATCATCAAAATCGATTCACCCAGTCGAAAATTCTGACGTAACAAACAAAGAAAAATACAGTCAAATTGAGAACCTCCTTTTTTGAAGTCGGTTAAAAAGACTAACTATTAAGTATTGAAAATCAAAAACTCTACTTGCATTCATAAGAAAATTTAAGAAAGGATGAGAAAGAATATAAAAATAATTTTCTTAAAATACCAACAGACAAAAAAATAAAACGACCTTTTAGTAAATGACATTTTTTCTTATCATGAAACCAAAATGGTTTTAGTTTCCGATTTACGGATGGCTTCAACCTTATACAACCTTGTTTTTTTGTAAGAAAAGAGATAGAATCTTTAATTTCTAAATTAGTTTCTTTAAAAAAAAATATTTTCTTAAAATTTTAAACTTCTTGAATATTTGTTGAAAAGAATTCCTTGAATCAAGTAAAAGCTTTGACTATAGAAGAAATATAAAATTATTCTATTTATTTACCGATACATGATAACACATACGACCAATGTTATCATACAGAACGTAGTTCTATTGAAAAGATCAATAAAAATATAAATAAAATAAATTTGAACTTAAAGCTTAAATCTAGAACACTAAAAATTAATAATTTTTAAATAAAATATTTATATTGAAGAAAAAATATATTTTGTTGTATATATTTTTGATTGCTTTGTTCTAGGGATTTAATACTTGATTAGATTTCCAAGCTACTTGTCTTCATTTTGACTTGAAATCGAATTAATTAAGGTAAATATTGCCAAATCAAATCAAACATTGATTTCGAAAGTTCATTTACAAGCCAAAATGTTAAATGCAAATCATTTCAATAAATGTTCAACTACTTGACATGGTTAATCTTTTACAAATCCGTATTTTAGTGTATTAAAGTTTTTCCTTGTCAGCTATTGGCATTCACGCAAATACATATTTTGCTTTTGATGTAATTTTTGTTGATTCTTACTAGATCAAAGTCTACGCCTTCTTTCTTCTGCATATTTTATCCTCTTTTCACTTATTTCATATGTGAATTTTATAGTATTTGAGGAATATTTCAATAATTTAACATGTATTGCGATATCCTCGGTTAGAAAAATTATTTTCAAATTTTTAAGTTTTAATGTTTGCTGTTTTCTACAAAGTTTTGTCGATTTCTACGGTTTTTTTCACAATGAATTTTTTTCTGTCGGATATTTCAATTTTTTCGTAAGAACCTATATTAAAACTCAACTTCTGGGGTTTGGTTTCTTTGGTTTTAATTTGGTTCATAGCTATTTGCAACCCTTAAAAATTAAGGATTGTGTTTTTAACAATGTTATTGACTTTTATTTTCTTGAACTACTATTATATATAATAAAAGAAGAAGAGGAAATTCACGTTTTGAGGTCTTTAGAATCTATAAAATTGGTTTTTAGAAATATGTTTGTGTGTAACAGCGATATCGTATTGAAAGCTTTATTCGAATTTCACCAAACTTGGAATTTTGTCTTCATATTACCGTTCTAGTTGCTATAGAACTAGTTGTGCCACGAAGCTTTTTAACCGACTTCAAAAAAAGGAGGAGGTTCTCAATTCGACTGTATTTTTTTTTTTTTTTTTTTTTTTTTTATGTTTGTTACCTCAGCATTTCCGACTGGGTGAAGCGATTTTGATGATTCTTTTTTTATTTGAAAGCTGGTGCTTCCCGAATGGTCCCATTTTAGTTTGAAGGAAATCGTTCACTTCTAAGGGGTTGAAAACTAAGGGATGAAATACTAACTTCTTATTGGATGGCTCGATTTTGAAAATTATTTTTTTATTTGAAAGCCAGTGCTTTTCGTGTGGCTCAATTTTAATTTGAAGGAAATCGTTCACTTCTAAGGGGTTGAAAACTAAGGGATGAAATACTAACTTCTTATTGGATAGCTCGATTTCGATAATTCTTTTTTTATTTGAAAGCTAGTGCTTCTCGTGTGTTCCCATTTTAATTTTAGGAACATCTTTCACTTCTAAAGGGTTGAAAACTAAGGGATGAAATACTAACTTCGTATTAGATAGCTCGATTTTGATAATTCTTTTTTTATTTGAAAGCTGGTGCTTTTCGTGGGGTCCAGTTTTAATTTGAGAGAAATCTTCAACTTCTAAAGGGTTGAAAACTAAGGGATAATATATTAATTTCTTACTGGATAGCTCGATTTTAATAATTCTTTTGTTATTTGTAGAACACAACCTTAAATTAATCTCCTATCCATTTAAAAAAAAACTCCACTCATAAGGGGTTAAAAATTAGAGATGAAATATTATAATTTTTTTCTGGCTAACCCGATTTTGATAATTTTGTTTCTATTACGTACAACGTACCTTTAAATTGTTCACATTTCAATTTGAAAAAAAAATCCACCCCTTAAGGATAAAAATAGGGGATGAAATAGTGACATTTAACCGAATTTTGATAATTTTTTTTCTGTTGGAAAGTGTAATCCACTTAGTTTTGTTATTACATTTAAAAGCAAAAAATTTCAACCCTTAAGGGCAAAAAGGGATGATGTAGTAACTTTTAATACAAAACGGCGCTGCCTCATATGAGCAGCGCGTTTGGAAGGTTAACCATTTTCAAGAAAATAAAATCAGTAATCAATATTCAGATCACTAAAACGCGAGAAATAAATAAATATTATAAAAAAATTAAAAACCGACTTCAAAATGTATAAAAATTCTTAAACAAAAAATGCACTAAAAAGTAACAAAATAATGGCGTATCCTTGCAGTATCTACAACTTACAAATTATTAGGATGATACAATGTACAACTATTGTTATTTTTGGAGTTGGTGTCAGTCAATAAAATAAATATTAATGGTAATTTGTAAAAATTTTAAAAAGGTTTAGTTGGTAATTGGTATTTTGTAGTTTAAAGGTCGCTATATATTGTTACAGTACGAGTATATTGTTTAAAAGATCATTTGAAAAATAATTTTCCTAAGATATTCTCGTTTATTGCTAAGTACCAATATAGTCGTATTTCCTTGGCTGACACCAACTCCAAAAATAACAATAGTTGTACATTGTATCATCCTAATAATTTGTAAGTTGTAGATACTGCAAGGATACGCCATTATTTTGTTACTTTTTAGTGCATTTTTTGTTTAAGAATTTTTATACATTTTGAAGTCGGTTTTTAATTTTTTTATAATATTTATTTATAGTTGAAATTGGTTGACAGAAAGCCCCACTATATTCTATGGGTTTTTTAGTTTTTTCAAAATTTTTCAAAAACGGCTCCAACGATTTACTTTAAACTTAAAATATTTTTTAGACTCATAAATTCCTATAACTTTTATGTGAAACTTTTTCCTAGGAAAAATCAAATTAATTGGGTTCTGTGGTTAAGGGTGGGAGTTTGTGTACAGAGGCTATATATTATTTTTGTTCTTTGAACCAACAGTGAGTTTCATGTAAAAGAAAGAACTGTGACGCGTCGCAGCAGATATTTCTGTTAATTTTCATTGGAATCTGTGAATAGTTTTGATTATATATATTGGAACAGTCTTAAGTAGGTAATTATTTTTCTTATATTCTGTACTTTGATTAATTGATTACATACTTTGTCTAAGAGCTCTAAAAAATCTAATCTAAAATTAATAAATCAAAGGTAAAACATTTCTCTATAAAACTACATCTTGATATATTTTCTCATAATATGATTATTACTACAAAAAAAAATTATTCCTTGTAATTTTATAAAGTGATTCCATTATAAAAATTAAAAAAGTTTTTATATGTAAGCACTATCAAAATTTCTAATATTGAAATGTTTTTGTTAACAGAATTCGAATCATTGGACTTTTAGCGACCTGATCGTGTGTAAGAGATTAAAGGTAAGAAATATTTTCTTTAAATTTATCATCATTAAAATTAATAAAAATAATGTATATAAGAAATAACGTGATATGATACAAAATCTATAATATAATAAGAACTAAATCCAATGAGAGAAAATTAAAATCCAAACTTTTCGGAAATAAAATGAATGAAGCATTAACTGTCCTCTTAATGGCGTATCGATTAGATCTCTTAGATTTCCAATGGTACATTTGTTTGAATTCCCAATAAACCCTTGATATTCCAAGAGTTAGTACATTATAGAAATGCTCTGAAATTTTTGTATTTCGACGGATATGATATTCAAGCGAATTTTAAACATTAAATAAATATTTGGAAAATGGAACTTTAAATATGATAGATATGGATAGTTAATTTATTTATTATAGATAGGTATACAAGAACTAGTCGAGCCACGTCTACCAACGCTTAATCACTCTGCTCAATTAAAAACCTTATCTTTTAAAACATCTAAAAAACAAATAATCTATTATTTCAGTTTCCACAAAGCTTCTTAAGAATACTTAAAAATAATTAAACAATTTCTGGAAGCTTTAGTAAGAAGCTTGTAAAATTCAATTTACTTTGCAACATCCGACACACTTATATATACGACCACCTACCTATGTATGTACGTACTCACACACACACACAAGCACTTAAAACACTATGCACCTTTTCCCAGAACATCCCTCGAGATAAAATCCTTTCGAAAACCTCTAATTACTTGTTATCAAAGCTCTATTTGCAGCCAAACAATACAAAACGCGTTAGAGGAAACCGAAACAAAACTTTATTTCCACAACAGTGAAAACAAATAAATTGAACGAAACGTCACAAGTCACATTCAACGTCATTTGCACAATTGTAGATATTTATTAAAGCTGTCATATCACAAACGTTAAATACATATTTAAATATTTGAAACATGATAAAGAATATAATTACCTCAAAATAATTATTTCAACTTTTCATGTATTTCAATTTTCTATTTATATTGTAAATTTTAATTTTAATTGACGTTCCCTCTATAATATTTAATAACCGACCGCTTTGCTGAGCATTGCTAAATGAAATTAATTGTTTAATAGAAATTGTAATAGCTAAATAATACAAATAAATAAAATTATGACAAAATGAAAAACAAACTTCAAAATAAAGAAAAAAATTTAAACAAAAAATTCACTAAAACAATAATTGCGTATCCTTGCAGTGTCTACAACTTACAAATTATTAGGATGATATAATGTAAAACTATTGTTATTTTTGGAGTTGGTGTCAGCTAAGAAATACGACTATATTGGTACTTAGCAATAAACAAGAATACCTTATGAAATTTATTTTTAAAACTAACTTTTATACTATATACTAATAGGTACTGTGACAATATCTAGCGGCCTTTAAACTAAAAAATACCAATAACCAACTAACTTATTTACAAATTACCATTAATATTTATTTTCTTGACTGCCACCAACTCCAAAAATAACAATAGTTGTACATTATATCATCCTAATAATTTGTAAGATGTAGACACTGCAAGGATACGCAATTACTTTTTTACTTTTTAGTGCATTTTTTTTAAGAGTTTTTATTTATTTTAAAGTAGGTTTTTCATTTTGTTATAATTTTATTTATTTCTAGATTTTTAGTGATCTGAAATTTGATAACTGATTTACTGATAAAACTAAGTAGAATACTATTTCTGATAAAAAAAAATCATCAAAATCCGATGATTCAGTTAGACATCTCTACTTCATCCTCTATTTTCATCCTTACAGGGTGGATTTTTTTCTTCAAATTGAAATGTGAATTTTTTTTTAAATGTACCATGCACGTAATATACACACAGTTATCAAAATCGGGTTAGCCAGGAAAAATGTATTATTTCATCCCTAATTTTTAACACCTTGTGAGTGGAGTTTTTTTTTTTTATAAAAAATGGATATGTAGATTAATTTAAAATGATGTTCAACCAAAAAAAAAAAAAAAAAAAAGAATTATTAAAATCTAGGTATCAAATAAGAAGTTAATATTTCATCTCTTAGTTTTCAACCCTTTAGAAGTGAAAAATTTCCTTTAAATTAAAATAGGACTACACGGAAAGCATCAGCTTTCAAATAAAAAAAGAATTATTAAAATTGAGCTGACCAATAAGAAATTTATATTTCATCTCGTAGTTTTCAACTCCTTAGAAGTGATCAATTTCCTGCAAATTAAAATGGGACCACACGGGAAGCACCAGCTTTTAAATTAAAAAAAAATCATCAAAATTGAGCTATTCAATAAGAAGTTAATGTTTTATCCCTTAGTTTTCAACCCTTTAGAAGTGAAAGATTTCCTTTAAATTAAAATAGGACGACACGGAAAGCATCAGCTTTCAAATAAAAAAAGAATTAATGAAATCGAGCTGACCAATAAGAAATTTATTTTTCATCTCTTAGTTTTCAACCCTTTAGAAGTGAACAATTAAAAAATCATAAAAATCGCTTCACCCAGTCGAAAATTCTAAGGTAATAAACATAAAATTTAAAAAAAAAAAAAACATACAGTCAAATTGAAAACCTCCTCCTTTTTTGAAGTCGGTTAAAAATCCTTTTAGCTATTTTGGCATCAAACGATAAAAGTTATTCTTCAGGAACCGTACATATTCCAGAGTAACTAATATCTCGGTATAACAGTCAGATTTTTATAGCAAGTGCATCAACTTTTTCAAAATCTTTTTTTGTTATCATTTAACTTTTTTAGGTTTTTTAAATCGTCATTTTAATTTAATGATACTCACCAACGTAATTTGACTTACGCTCAGCTACTGAAGGGGTTATTTTAGAAATTAAAAATGGCTTACCAAAGGTAATAGTTTGGGAATTTTCTCTCAAAGGACTATGAAAAATTAATTATCATTTAATCTAAATAAAAGGTAATCAGCAAAACGGGAGGTTAGCAGCTAGTTTTTAATATTTACATATTTAATTGTGGTAGACAGGTGTTTAGTAGACTTAATTTATAAACTCACATAATTAAAAGACCAATTTAACGTTAAATAAAACATTAGAAGTTCAATAATTCAGTGTCAATTAAATAATAAGAAGCTCAACGGTGTTGGCGTCTAAAAGCTCTTGAATGTAACCTGAATATATCTAAATATTTAAGTAATAATAGTTGTCTATCTTAATAAAAAATGTCTTCTCTAAAGTAATGGACGTCACATTCAAACTACTTGGCAGTACTAAAACGATTAGGTACGAAAGAAAGAAAATCAATAGATACGGTCTCGGGATTTATTTTTAACTCATTATTTCCTAAGTTACCGTTACTTATGAACATTTAAAAGTAGTAATTGGATTGAAAGGAAAATCCTGTAAAAGTTCTGGAAATTCTTTATTATTAACTAATTGACTTTAAAAGCAATAAAAACTTTCCAATCAAGTGTAAAACTTATTGTTTGGTTTTTAATTGATTTACTAAGTTTGATACTTAAGAAAAAATATTTTTTATTATTAACCTGTTGTTAAGCTTTTCTTATTCATATTTTTTATATAATAACAAAAATCAGAGGCACTTTTACTATAGAAAAATTGAACTTATGACAGTTTTTCTCGCGTAAGGTATATTAGATTTAGATGAATTTAGATGATTTATGTTTAGATACCTATCTTATTTAGTATATATATTTTCTTAAAAATATTGGGGTAAAATGAGAAGAAAAAATTTTACATCTCTCTATTATTTATTACATTTATATCCTTGGGATGAGTCAAATCATAATACCATTTTCTTGGAATCGTCATTTTACTTTGTTAGTTGTGCGAATGGCAGCATTGTTATGCGAGAAAATCCATAACTTTTCTCCGAACATCTCATGAAAATTAAATTTTTCAATTTCAAACAGTTTCAGTTCAGATTCACGCTTAGCTTCATTCGGAAAAATCAGTCAGTTCTTTGAATGTTATATTTAGCTTCTGGCTTGGTATATCAAAGACAGAAAATAATTTATATATTACAATTTTATATCAATATTATTTATTAATTTTTATGCTATACCTAGGAGATGTTTTGGCGCTCATTTTTTGAGTTCTATAAAAAAAACAAATATTTTTTGAAAAAAAACTCGATTGGTTGTCATGTTTGTGACGTCATAATGTTAAAACAGCAATTTATTTCCACTGCATCAGTATGATTTCAATACCAATCTGTGTTTCAACGCTGACCTTTTGAACTTAAAATATTTATAACCATTAATTACTATATTATTATAAAATACATAATTTCATTAAAATGATCTTCACAACAAAAAATGGTTGTTTGTAAAGTCGGTTTACAGACGATAGTTTTACGTAATAACGTCATAAAGAACACCTAATTGATGAAAAATTGCGTACTTTCATGAATTGAATTATTATCACTGAATTATCATTACTTTATATAATACAAAGGTGTTAATTGAAAATTAACAATTTTTTCAAAATAAAATCAGACTGAAAATTATGAAGGAAAAAATCAATTTAATCTTATTAAGTAAATTGTAAAAGAAAAACACAAAACACGTTGTTTTAGGTAAGGGCACCAACTATCGATATACCAAAATATCGATAGTTGATATTTATTTCCGAATATCAAATTCGATATTTTTTTAAAGAGTTTTTATATATTTTATAAAAATTATATTTTATTCCACTTATAGTTATTGACAATTTTTCAGGTAATCGCGTTTTTGAGAGGAAAATATCAATATATCGAAGTATCGATATTTTTTACTCTGCATTTATCGATATTGCTTGTAAATATCGATACGATATATATCGATATATTTTATACATTTGCCCATCCCTACGTTGCCTAGGATTCAACAATAATATCGTGCCTCTCTATCACTTGTATCGCGTTCTCGCTTGCACGCACACTGCGTCGCACAGGTTCAAATGTAGGTAACGTGACAAAATGGCCGAACTTTTTCAGACTTGTTGTCGTAGTTCATCAATTTATAAAACGTTATCACGTCAAAAAAAATTGAAATTGTTTTGGGATTAGATCGTCGCACTGCTCGGAATCATTTATTTCAATTTTTAATATCTTTAGGAACATTTAAAAACACCGGGATTTACAACAAATGCTACAAGAATATCAGATCGAGACGTTTTTCAGATATTATAGCTTCCTCAGCCTCTCTGATGCATGCTCAGCATTCTTGTCTTGTTGTAATAAATTTAATAATTTTTTTTCTCTTTAAAAAAAAATACACTCATGATTGATAATAAATTATGAAAATTATTGTTATAATCGAAACATCGCGGCCTGATATTCTTGTTGCGTTCGTTGTTAATCCCGATCCATTGCCCTTCTAGCTTTATATATATCAATACAAAATAAAAAGAATCTGAAAAAACATTAATTTAAAACCAGTTTTTGGAGGGTTGTTTTTGTAGTAATTCGTACATAATGTTGCAAAGCAAGCATGAGAACTTTTAAGGTTTTACACTTTTGATATATTTATCAATATACTGACAAAGATAACAATATGTAATCGGTTAAAAGTCAAAATATTGTATCACCTATGTGCTAAAATGAGCACAAAATAACATTGTGACGTCACATGCGCTCGAGTTTGCTCGAGAATTATTGGCGTGTTGTCGGCACTGGACTCAAAAAATTGTTAAAAACCCAAATATTTCGAATGTCAGCGTCTACTGTAAGCAACGATAAATACGATTACAAGTACAATAGAGATTATAGCCTCTAACTGCATAGTGAGAAAATTTTCGATGGTGGATCACCACCTCGAACTATTTCCTTAAATTTTGATGAAACTTTAATCGAAGTTAGTATTAACCACGAGACCATCATCTGTAAAATTTCTTAATATTCGCGAGTTTTCTAACAAACCTATTCGAGGTTATACATTTTTCAGGCTGATTTTTTCGATTCCATATCTCTCACACTTTGCATAGATATTTGAATTGAAAACTAAAAATTAAATGTAAAATTTGAAATTCTTCCAATGAGTTACTAAGGAATTGTCAGATAAAAAATAAAAGAAACACTACATCTAGTTATTATGGTTGAATCGTAGCTTCAGTAAATGCTTGCGTACAGCATATATGATAACAAAATGAACCCTAGAGTGAGTTGCAAGGTGGTGATTAATCTTAAAAAAATAATTTACGATGTGTTCACTTCTTCAAAAAATGATTTTGTTCTATTTTTTTAAAATTGGATTTTTTTAAACAAAATTGAGATCGGTCCACTAAGTGGCGCAGTGGTTAGAGCAGTTTGGTCTCTCCGCTACATGCGTCAGTGGTACTGGGTTCGATCCCCGTCGAATCCCTAGTTATAAGAATTAAGAGCTAAGATTTATATGACCTATAGAAATTTTCTTTGTGGTAGACAGTCGTGATATGACCTTAGATGTTAAAGCGACTTAAAACGCTCAAACAAAAAAAAATTATTGTGTGGGTTTACGAAACCACGATGCAAGTTAAACTTTTTCTCGGATTGTAGGCATTTAAGTAGGTAACTGAAATTTTAATTTTATTTATTTAAATTTAAAATTTTTTTATTTTGAATTTTCATTGTTGATGTTAATACCCGATTGTTATTTTAATTGTTTATTATTGTTAAATCAATCATCTACCTGTTGTTATCTATTGTAACGTTACTTCAAGAATACCTATCATGCAGTGGCGAAACTATAGGGTGGCAGGGCTGGAAAAATGCCACGGGCCCTACGAGGATTAGGGCCCCGGTCCGAGAGGCCACTACTCCAAAAATAACCTAATATCTTAACAAAATGTAGTAAAAATTTTATATCAGTACTTAAAATCAATTAAAGTTCAACATAACTAATGACCACGTACAAATTCATATAAATTATTAACATTTAAAACGGGGAGGGGGTAAATATTATGATTAATTACGGGGGAAGGGGAGGGGGGTTATCCAATGAAATTGCCACGGGCTTCAGATGGTATCAACTCACCAAGAGCCTTTTTCCTGTCTCTATAAGCACGAACTCTGTCGGCAGTCTTTCTCTTACGGCGTAAAATTAATTCACCATCAGATATTTTCGCACTATTCTCACTAGCTGTATCTTTGTCTATCATGATCAAGTAAACAACAACATTTATATCAATACACTGATCAAAACCCACAAATACCAATGCAAATATGATTGATAAATAATGACAACTTATAATATACTAAAACGTTGCATTGGGATGCAACAACCCTGGTAAAATGACATGATATATAGCTTACAAGCTTGCCGATTCCGTGCCGAGAATGTAACACGCGACATGCTAAAGACAGGCCAAAAAATGTGTACGATGTATAAAAAGTTTCACTTTAAAAAAAATGAGATCATAGATTGATTTAAGTGTAGTAAAATACGTATTAGCTCTCCAACAAGCATTATAATACTGTTGTTACAACAACTATTTTAGGAAATATAATTCTTAATCAGAAAAAAAAATGATCTGAAAGTTCATCTGGACAGTGGCTCTATTCATTTACTGATCTATGATTGTAATATGATACGTCTGCAGTTCAACGAATCCTTCATTAAAGAACGAATTTATTGCATTGTTCTTACACTACCTTTTTAGTAATTTAAGCTTTTTTTCCATAAGAATACAAAAGTAAAAACAAATAGAGATTTAACAGTTCTGTTCTGATAAACCAAAATTAAACCAACGTTGGATCCATTCGACTAGTTTTACTGTGCAAAATTTTCTTCTCTTTTATGATGAGATTTAAGTAAGCCTACCATGTTGATAAAAGGCACGTTTGCCTCAATGAGTAAAGCTGGTATAATCGGCTCTGGGTACTCAGAGGTTTAAGAAATAAGTAACGCGCCTATTAAATAAGTCCCAGAAAATACAAAAATTAGAAGCAGCATTAATCTTATAACCCTATGACTATGTAATAAACATTTTTTTCAAAAAAATTAAAATTGACCATTAAATAAATGAAGAAATTTTTTAAATTCCTTTAAATTAATGTACAATGGAAAATTAGTACAATAAAACAATTTGAAAATAAGCGGGTTAAATATTTACATGTGTCATAATCTTGGAAAATTATAATCTTATTTTAATTCTTGAGGTAAAATTTTACCCTTTAAAATATAATAATAATAATATTACTGGAGATAAATTATTGTTTTATACACACGCGAAGATTATAAACACCGGGATGGTGGGATTAAATGAATCCCAATATGAATTATATGTGTTTAAATAGATTTTCCGGAAACATCAGGAATTGTTTGGGATAATGCGTATATTATTTCCACAGTGTAATATTTTTGAAAAATGTGTGTGTATGTGTACAAATACAGTGCATGTGGCACTAAATTAATTATGAAAATGACTTCATTAAGACATCAAATATTTTCCCTGGGATAAAGTCTTTTGAACTCTCCCCCGGTCGCTGTTCCCCACTTTTCATGTTAGCCTCATTTCCGGTTCACGTTTTATGTAGCACGGATGAGTGTTTTCGCACTAAAAACTTACGGGCGGCCTCATTCAGGAAGGAAAAGTTGTCATGTTGTCGTTTTAGCAAAGAAGGGTGTAAGGACGCCACAAGAGTTTTTAATAGTTAGGGTGGAAATATGAGAGTGAGCTACTAGGCAAGCACAGAATGGAAAGAGGCTATGTTTCGCTAGTCAAGGCAAAATATTGTAGCGGTTATTTCACTTGTAATAAAAACTAATTACCGCATAGTGTACGTCCTTGTATTTCATATGTGTTCCCTTTGATAAAAGAGTTAGGGGGCCCTGGGCCCCATATGTAAAATACGTGGGGCAATTGCAATCACACGTTTTCTTTGAAATTGTAATTTAACCCGACGTCGAAGAGGAAATCGTGTGAAGTCACACACAAGCTTTTTTCTTCATACCCCTCTAACAAAGCTTGTTCTACATCAACATTGTCCTTTCATTACCTTTAATAAACGATTTCAGTCTTGGCTAGTTAAATTATACGAAGAAAAAAAATATATCAATCAGAAAAAAAGATTTATGCGTCGAAAAATAAAAGAAAATTTACTTAAGCCTCATAAAAAACAACATAAATTTTTCTCTAATTTAATTTTCAATAAAAGTAAACTGTATAAAAATTTTAATTAAAATTTAATTAAAATGTCCATTTAAAACTTGAAGTAAAAGCATATAAAAAAAAAACGTATAAAATTAAATGTCCTCATCGGACATTAAAAACATGCAGTGAAAATCACCTCAAAATTAACTTTTTATTGATTTTTTCTGAATAAGAGATGTTAGGCCCCTGTTTGTATTCCCTTTTTATGATTATTAACTCGTTGCTTCTTTGCTTTTTATATTTCAATGTGTTCTAACTAGAATAATATTACAGAGGAACATCGTTAAAATCAGCATTGTCTTTTAAGACAAAGACAAAATTATAAAAACTTCAAAGGTTTTTTTTCTTCTATTTTCCTGCATTAGTTTTAATATTAATTTGGTAAAATGTCCTTAATAGTTTTATTTCTATGATAATAAAAGTATTTGTCGTATTTTCTTATTTTTTTTTTCAGTCAGTGGTTTCCAATCCACGCTCCACGGACTCTAAAGGGTCCGCAAAGCTTTCATAAGGGGTTTGGGGTAGATCTCAGTGTTGGAGTCTTCCACTAATTTTATTAATCTTATCTTATCCATTTAGCCTGTGCCACATGATTGCTACATTCATAATGTAGTCTAACCATTTAGATATCAAATTAAAGCTTTTTTTTCTGTGCATCATAATATACGGGTGCCAATCTAAAAGTGCCCGCAAATAAACGAAAATAAAGATGCTGTAAATTAAAGATTAAGTAAGACAGCGCGTTATGGATCACATAACAACTTTCTATTACTGTTCAACCCGTCAATTCCTATTGTAAGCTAAATGTCTTCACACTTTAATTTAGCTTACAAACTTCTAACAATAGTTTTATTACCCAGATTCAACCAATTTCTCTGAACATGTAATTCTTTTTGGAGGTCAGATGTCTTTTCCCTAAATCTGGCTATGCAGTCCTTCAAAAAAATCCTTGATGGCTTTCATTCCTGAATCGCCATTCCTTTAACCCTTAAACTCGTATTACTTATTTCCTTCCTACAAACTTAGTAAATAAGCTAAAGTTAATATATTGTAAATTAGCTATTATCGTTACGTTGTTAGAACGAGGTTTACGTTGGTAAGAACTAAGTTTAATCACTGTTTGTTTTATTTCAAAACACTCAATTAATAAATACCTAACCTCAAGTACTGAGTTAAGAATTTAACTTGCGCAGATATATTTGTCAGACAAAAAAGGCGAATACTAATCTGACGAGTTTTTAAACCCTTTGCGTGTCTCAAAAGATCGAGATACCCCATCGTTAACTCTTCCTCATTTTATCTCATCTTTAACAGGTATTTTAGCTTATTTGCGGGCACTTTTAGATTGGCACCCTACATTGCCATACACAGAAAAAAATAGTTTTAAGTTGATATATAAATGATTAAGCTACATTATGAGTGTAGCAACCATACGATGGGATTTTAGACTATTTGTTTTTTATGAGAAAATGAAAGTACCAACATTATACAATATCTTCTTGTAGTAACAACTAGTACCAACGTAAATATGGCGATTATTTCTTACTTTGAAAGTCTTAAATTCAGTAGACGAGAGAATAATGGAATAGGTTATACTATCAGTTTGAGATGGCTGGAGTTGTGAAGTGTGTTCGAAGACGATACCGGAAAGAAGGTTGTAGTGGTACGGCCATGCGACAAGAAAAAGAAAAGACTATGTTGGAAAGCGAGTGAGTAGAATGTAGGTGGATAGCGACAATTTTGGATAAACTTAAGTCCCACGTGAAACATCTCTAATGACGTCAATACTACGAAATATGATCATAAAGCTTGCGTACGTAGAATGCTAGTGATATGGCTGTGAATAAACCTGAATATTTTTGATTGATTATTTTGTGTTGACATGTTAAAAAGGTGTCAAAGTACGATTGAAAACTCAAGTTTTTTGAATTCTGAATAATAAAGGTCGATAAAAAGGGCTGATAGAGGAGTTCGTCAGGAACACGACAAGATGGAAGTAGAACAGCGACCTCGAATAAGGAAGAGCTGGAGAAAAGGAAGAAGAAGTCTGTATTTAGAACATTCTAAATAAGAACAAATCAGAATATTTAAATTATATTAGTACTAGTTGTCAGTATAGTAACATCTTCGTACTGTTGATCACTTCGTTTTTTCGTCAGGACAAACGGAGAAGATACGATGAATACGTTCAGTAGCAGACTCTAATACTGGGATCCAACCCGGACCTCTTACGATAGCTATATGGATCTCTAGTGGTTCGTGAATCATAGGTTGGGAACCACTGTTATTTAGATAGTAGTATATACTTACTAGCTGATACCCGCTCGCTTCGCTGAGTGTATCTAAATTTAACTGATTGAATAAAAGATTCCCTACGTTCATAGCGAAATATAAATATTAATCTATTTTGACCAAAAAAAATAATAGATACTTTCAGACTTTAGATCCAAAGAAAGTTCATCAAAATTTGTAAAACTACTTTTCAAGTAAGAGATGTTAGCTGTCTCACATCAGCTTCTATACGATTTTTAGTAAAAAAGTAACTCTATTCCTTCCTTTAGGACTTGAAAATTATTCATACCAAATGTCATTTAAAACCGTATAGCTATTTTAGGGGGCATTTATTAATTGCGCGAGGCATTTTTTGTGATTTTCCAAAACCCAATCCCCTCCCCTCTGGTAAGATGTCATGAGATTTGGCATATATCATTCCCCCAATCCGCAATTCAATGTGATATTTTTCAAAACAAAAAAATACGTAATATTTGCGAGACGTTCCCTTTCCCCAAAATAAGATTAGATGAGATTTGACTCGACCCTATCGGCCCCTGAACGCCTCACGTAATTAATGGATGTTCCCTTAAAAGAATAGATTAGTTGCTATCCTACAGGATCTTTAGCTAAACTTTATTAAAATTCGTTCCGTTAAGTAATTGTTAAATTTTGAAATTTTTAGTTTATTATTTGAATACGTTTATTTCTAATTAATATCTTCGACAATGAACAATGAAAAAATTCAAATAATTTTAAAAATGTCATTATTAATTTTATCGGGCGTTAAATTGAAATTCATATTTATTTTCCAGTAAAAAATGTCATTTTTTAGTTCCAACTTTGTAGAGATTTCTTTCGTTATTGTCTAAAATTGGAAGAAAATGTGTTAAAATTATATTTCACAAACTTTATCGAAACTTTTTAAATGTACGGTTCCTGTAGGATATAATTGTTTGGTCAACCCAAGGGAACCATGCATTATTCTAGCCTTAAAAGTAAGCTATATGATTCTCCCCTATATTACTACATTGCAAAAATCATATCAATCTTTAACTCTGTGATAAACAAAAAACATATCTATCCCACGGGAATAGTACATCTCTTCTGAGTAAAAAGTAGATCAAATCTTTTTATGGAAAATGAGTTATGACTCTATTTCATGGATTTTAATGAAACTGCTTTTTAATACACGGCTCTCATAGAATACATACTTGTTTTGCTATCCTATGGGAACCGTTTATTATTCCGGTATGAGAAGTAATCTTTATCATTTTCTGACCCCTAAATTACCACATTACAAAAAGAAAGTTAATTTTTTGCTCCGTAAAAAAACAAAAAAACATCTATCCCACAGGAACCGTACATTTTTTCTTGATATTAAGTATACTATATGTTAAACCGGATTTTACTCTATATCTACGCCAAATATTATCCAGATCCATTCAGTACTTTTTGAGTGAAAGAGCAACAAACATCCATTCTTACAAACTTTTACGTTTATAATATTGTCACAAATCTAAGACACCATTTTGTGTCTGGACGCCCGATGGGAGGTTAACCAATCACCAGCGATAAGAATTGCACAAAAGGATGGACACTCTGGAGCCGTTTTATGACCGAGGATTAATATTACAAAAGAGGAGAAAAAGAGCGCATTGTTCTAGTATTTTTTCCATTGATTTACCAATGGATGAGAGAAAGACAGGCGCTAAGATTACAAATAGAATCTTCTAGTAACGGATGATTTATGGCTTGGAAAGTTCTAGACTGATGATCGGTTACTAAAAAATAATCCGAAAGATGGGCCAACAGTTAGTGTTCAAATAAATGTTCCACGAGTATCCAAATAAATCACCGAGGGTATTCAAATAAATCGACGAGTATTCAAATAATTCATCGACAGTGTTAAAATAAATCAAGTGAACATTGTTAAAGTGCTTAAAGTGATCAGTGAATTGTTGAATAAAGTGTACATTGTAAATATTGTGAAAGTGTTATATAAATTGTTAACAGTGAACGTTGTTATAGTGAATAAGCTACTTTAAAAACTGACTAATTGTTAACGTGTAGTGCATAAGTGTTAGATAAATAAATAAACAATTGTTAAGAAATAAATTCGTAGTCATTATACACAAACCAACGAACCCGTAAAAACGTTACAATATAAAGTAAGATTATACCTATGATACACCTTCCATCGTATATCAATTTTTTATATGTTCAACTAAAAATTCTTATGAATTTTTAAATTTCACATAATTTAAATCATACATGTAACAGCGTTTACTTAGTTGTTATAACATTGAAAATAAAAACTCTCACAATCCTTGAATCCTTTTGTAAAACAAAAATTAGGTTAAACAAAGCCAACATTAAGCATAGATGAGATCAAGATCTAAACTGATAAAAAGAATCACAAAAAGCATAACTTCATTAGCGCAAATGCTACGTGAAAGTTTCACTGTATTTTGTAATAATTAAAAGCTCTGCATGCGAAAGTTAAATGTAGAAAATAAACGCAGATGGCAACTGGCTTTAGAATAATGTGTTGCCATCTATTCAAACGATTATTACGCTCATAACAATTGTTTAATTGAGTTGAGAAATTGTTAGAAATTACCGAGAAATTGAAACAAGAGGGTCGTTCCAACGGCAAAAAGAATGGAAATTTCTGATTTTCAGAGAAATTAACGCGAGAACGTTTAATAGAAAAAAGAAAATGTTTGTCGAGATTTTCTTGTAAAACTACGTAAAAATTTATCACAGATCATGGAAATAAATGTTTGAAATTAATTACTCATTTCTTTTAAAGCCATTCGAATCGGTTGAGAGCGATAATTAATCTGATTTTCCACTTCATTTTCGATAGATAGCAATTTAGAAATCAATTCATTTTAGCCTGAAACTATTTAACCAAATCGGTCAGCCGTTCGTCTAATGGAATGTGGTATTTCTTTCAGCACGCTCCATCGTTTTCTCGGCTTATAAAATATTTCTTAACCCTTGGGTACCGTGTACCCTCACTGTACTAATGAATCGAATGACTTGGCTATAAACTTTGATATTAGCATCACAAAAACGCGTGCACTCGATTAATTTTCCAGTAAATCACCGAAAAAAGGCTTAAAATTTATGTGTGACCAAGGGTAGCTTACAAGCTTCACGAAAGCACAGCTTTTAAATTGTTGCGTAAAGACATTTTAAAGTATTCGTACTACACGTTACCGTCCTCTACTTCATTAATTTATTCATTCATTTACGCGCTCATTTGCCTTCAAGGGACTAAGAACGAGGGGTTGTGTGGCGGTGGCAATAGCGGTGGGACCCGTTTCCTTTTACTGGCGATTTTCCCTCGTACACTGTGAGTGCCCTCTTGTGTGTCCGTATTTGATTAAAATCTTTCAGGCCGTTATTAAGCGATATTACGTTAGCATTATCGCAACAAGTAATCTGTAAATTGCTTAATATTATAGAACGATAACGAGACGAGTTACAGGCTAAAATGATGAGGGAGAAATGGGGTATATAAAGTACGATGACATGCCGATGTGGTAGAACAATTTTTATGGAATTTCTTTTTTATATTTTTCAACGTCTTTAACGTTTAGAGCGAGCGAGAAGCAGGAAGGAAACTAAATAAAAGTATAAAAAATAGTCTTTGGTAAGTAGTCAGAGGAAGGAGATTTCTCTATAAAATATAAAACGTATTCGCGCACACACGGAAATTATAATTTGCATTTTCTTTAGTGTTACGTATTATTATTTATTTTTTACAACGCAACTATATGCTTTTCAAAACATTCACGTCTAAATAAAGAAGAAAATTTATCAGGGACAATTTTAAGCTTTCAAAGAAAAGTTAGATTAAGAAAACTGATTAAAATGGCGACATTTCGCTCTTGTAATTTATTTTTATCAAAAGACGAGTAAAAACAAAATTTTTTTATATAACACTTTTAGTTTTATTTGCACTTTTAATTCGCCTGGAAAATTACATTTTTCATTTTCTCAACTTTTCATTAAAGTTAATTCAGCCGTATCAATAATTCTTGCAATTAATTTGAAGAAGTGAGGCCAAATTCAATGAACAATAAAAAAATGTATAAAAAAGTTTTATTGTGGAATCTTAATTTGTTGTAATTTTTAAAAGCTGAAGTGATTATTTAAAGCTATCCCAATTAAAGCATGTTGCGTTTAATCTAAATTAAACTTTAATTAAATTTTTTGCTCGCCAACTGCTCTAACAGTTTCTTGGAGATTTCAAATAAAATTCTTTCTCTTCGTATAAGAATTTTCGCTGAAAATAAGTTATTTTAATTTATTGCCTTGTTTTCATTTTACAGTTTTGTCTGTTTAATACATTTATTTTATTTTTAACAACAATAGATTTTTTTTTTTAAATTTTCTCTTTGTGAGCTCAATGTGATATTTACTATGTTTACAAGATGTAAATGTATAATTTAAAATAAAACAATGTTAAACAAGATTTGAGTACTTTTAAAGGTTGTCCTTCATATTCATAATAGAATTAAAAAAAAAAATTGGGTCGGCATAGTCAAAAATCCTTGAGATAATAATTGAAAATATTTTTCAAAGTTAATTTTCCTTTTATAAATTGTCGATAAAATTTTAAAATACTCTAAAAATTCATTTTGAGCTATTCAAAAATAATTATCTACCTACCTACCATGAGGCTGACCCTAGTATAGAAATAGAAGGTAAAATCAACTTTACTATTTATGCACCAATTTCCTATTTTATAGACCATAAGGAATCATTCTCTTATTTATAAAATAATGTATTAAAAACTTTGCAAAAAATATTGAATAAAATTCTGAACTGTTGCACTGTCGAAAGGATATTAGTTAGAGATGTGCCGATACTCGGTTATTTAATTATTATTCTGCCACAGTTGGATCATCAGTTGAACGGTGTGCACAGTGCAACAAACACTTTCATATAAATATTGTAAAAGCAGATATCAAAAATTGCATTATTATTTTTTGTATTTCAATTGAAATAATAATAAACTCACTGTGACAAACTTCAGCACAAGTTAATTTCAATCACGGCATCTCACCGCCATTATCATACATAGGTACAGTCCACTTCACCAAACCCCAATTATTCAATTGAACATAGAATTCCAGAACAGCCCCCTATCACTTAAATACAAAAAAGGCTAAAAAAGTGAACAATTGTTACGCAAATCTTAGTACCTTTGGGCCCTTTGGGTGGCGCTGGTAGCTAGTTGAAAAATATTTGTTAACTATTTGTGTTGTAATACGAGTCATACGTCTCAAAGCCTCTCAGCCCTGTCACTTAAACTTATCATCACTTATCAGAGTTATTCTACTTATTATATATATACTTATAACAATACCTATCATAATTATTCTCATATAATACTTAACAATACATAATAATGAAAACAAAATGTTGCAAAAACCAGGAAAATTTTTTCCTTTTGAGAGCATTTGTTGCCTGTCCTGCGTAAATGATTAAAGTTACGCAAAAATCATGTATAGTAAAATTATTCCTCTTAAAAAGTTCTAAACAAAATTCCGCAACGACATATGTCTATCTTTTAAGGTTGGCCCGCTATAACCTTTTTAATGGTTATTAAAGTTGTTTAAAAAAAATCATTATTAGCAAAATTGTTTTTAGAAACATATTATTAATTCTTACCCAAATAAATACGGTTTTCAATGAAATTTGGTATGATGATAAATGACAATCTGAGTCATAAAAAAATACTTTTTATTACGGGAAAATGTCTCATTTACCCAGGAAATTGAAAAACAGGTTGGAACAAAAATTATGCATAAACTATACATTTTTAGTTGAAAATGAATATTGGTGATATTTAAGTATAATAATAGCTAATTATGCAAATAATTATCTACAATACGTTTTATTTCGGAAAAATTTCTCATTTCAACGGGAAAATAGAAAAACTGGTTTAAAGAAAAATCATCCTGAAACTAAACGTTTTTAGCTGATTATAATAGAGTATATTAATAGTTATAACTCATAATGTCCTCAAGGCAAAAAATATTTTTCTTATCCTACAGTCTTATTTTTATCCAGGAAAAATGTGTGGTTCCCGTAGAATAGATAAGTTTGAGAGATTGAGAGTCAAAAAGAGTCAGTTAATTGAGAGTCAGAGAATAAATATAGGCTACCTTTTATGTCAGAATATAGCACGGTTCCCGTAGGATAGGATAAGAATTGTATCCTTCAGGAACTTAGTATTTTAAAGAAGTTTTGTAAAAGTTCATGGATAAGCGTTTTAACGAATTTTCCTCAAGAAGGATTGGTCTTTTGTATACTCCCGTGGGATAACAAGACAATTGTATCTTACAGGGACTATGTATTTAAAAGAAGTTTCGTTAAAGTACGTGAAATAGAGTTCTAGCTCATTATCCTCAAGAAGGCCTGATCTCTTTTTTATCCAGAAAAAATTTACTACTTCCTTGGGATAGATATGTTTTTGTTTGTCATAGAGCAAAAGATTGACATGATTTTTTGCAATAGGGTAGTTGAAAGGTCAGAGAATAATATAGATTATTTTTATGTTAGAATAATGCACGGTTCTCAAAAGATAGCATAACAATTGTACTTATTCTACAGGAATCGTGTTTTTAAAAAAGCTTTCCTTAAAGTTCGTGAAATAGCGTTTTGACACAATAAAAAAGTTGAAATAAAAATAACAATTTTAACTGCAAAATATGATTTTTATCTTAACATCCGATAACATCGATATGGTAATAATGAAAATTTTTGAAACATTGAAACTTCTTTCATTGTTTATTGTTAAATGTCTATAATTTTTAGAAATAAACATCTTAAATTATATTTGAACAGTCAACAATTACTCCACTTACTCAACTTTTTGAACTGTTCAAAAATTTGAACTTGGCGAAAAACTCAGTTAAATATATAATTATAGGTACATTCAACATTTTCGAATTGTATTGCTACTTAAAGAACACAGGTATAGGTATTTTATAATATTCATAAAAACGTATAGAACCTATAAGATAGCTCTTCTAGATAGCTATATGGAATATCTTCCTGGAAAAGTAGTTTATCGGATTTTCATGAACTTTCTATGAATCAAAGATCTAGAAATAACTATCTGCCTTTTTTTGTTGATGGGATGAAAGTTGCTATTATTCAATCAGTATAATTTAGATACGCTCAGCGAAGCGGACGGGGACCAGCTAGTACGTATATATACCTACAAAGTGCACTGATAAAAATATGATCAAATATTTAAAAAATTAATAAAATCAAATTTCTTCTACTTATAAACACATTTTTTTAATTTCCAGGAAATTTCAACATTTCCTTTAAACTCAAACAAGTCAAATAAATATTTATTTAAAAAAGATAAAACTATGTTTGTATTTATTAAATTATTTAATTAATTCTTCATTTCTATTATAATTTGAGAATACAAACAATTGGATTTTAGGGAATAATTTACCAAAGATAGGTTATTATAGTCATAACAAAGACATTTTTATTTAATTTAATAATTTGAAATTTGATCTTTTAATCTACAAATATTTTTTTTATTAAGAGCTATGGCCATAAGATCAGAAACTTGTCTTAAATTAATTACAATTAGGATTTTAATTTCTATGCTACTTAAGATTAAATCATTAAACTGAAACAAGTTACATTTTACGTTTTTAACATTTGTGAAAGCACACCACGTCTAATTTTTCCATTGGGCGCTAAAGGTATTGCATCCAAAAAACGTACTCCACCCCGAAGTCGTAAATGATCCACGACAGAACCTAAAAATATGTATGTTTATTATAATTTTAAAGAAATAGAAATTGTTCAAACGAAATCATTTTTCTACTTGTATAAAGTATTTATTAGAGTTGGTCACGCTATAAAAGTATTAAGAACAATGTGGTGTTAAATTATACACATACTAATTTATGAAATAGTTATGTGCAATTAAATTTTCAAGGTGAGAATCAAATAAAATTTGGGAGCTTTTATATTTAATTTCAAATTATTCTTCATCTTGAAAAAATGTGAAAAAATAAGCTTTGCAATTTTTTAAAATTTTTTAAGGGATGTACTCAAATAATATATTTAAGACTAATTAAGATAAAAATTTGAGTACAGCTTTAAACAAATGTTTTATTGTCAAATAATTCAACCAATTTTATACCTTCAACAAATTCGATCAATTCCTGTTCCGTAACAGTGGCGTTTTCTTTTCTGACAACGAACGCCATAGGAAGTTCCCCAAGCTCATTATCTTCTAATCCCATAACAACAGCGGCTTTTACATCAGGATGGTTCAACAAAACCGATTCGATCATATTTGGCTGAATCTATAAAATAATTTCCAGAAATAAAATCAATCACGAAATATAATCTCGATAAATCATACACTCCATCCAAAGTATTTGATCAATTCCCGGTTTCTCCCAATGAAATAAAGACAATTATCTGAGTCAACATAGCCTATATCCCCGGTATGAAACCAACCGTCTTTATCAAACGCTGACGCCGAAGCTTCGGGATTTCGATAATACTCCCGAGGGGCGTAAGGGATTCGAATGTATAACTCACCTTTTTCAAGTACGTTTAAACAACAATTGGTATCCGGGTCTACAACCTTCACAAAAATTAGATCGCAATAAAAAAACCAATACTTGAAATATTACTTTTAATTCAACTCCCGCTTGAAGTTTCCCAATTGAACCTTTTTTTGATTCCACCCATTCAGAATCAGTTGGTAGTGAGAATTTTGCTATTATTGCGGTTGTTTCAGTCGATGCATATGCATCGACAATGGGAACTGGATGGAATATAGATCGAAGTTCTTTTTTTACTTCTTCAGGACATTTACTTCCTCCAATCAATATCGAGTGTAAAGACGAAAGATCAAAGCTCTGAAAATTTTTTTGACGAGCTACCGACAATAATGCACTATGTCCAGTGAAATAGTACGTTATTTTATATCGCTCCAACAATGGTAAGACTTGATCACTTTGATACTTGGTCACAACTCTGTACCCCCCAACTAAAATAGTTGATAAGAGCACTAGTGGAGCACTTAACCATGATAAGGGAGAAAAATATAAAACACGATCAAAATGAAATGTCGATTTACTAGAAAAAAAAAATCAAATAAATATTGGTTCAATTTTTAAATTTTTAGTTTTCGCTTACTCTAACGTAGAAACCGAATGAAAAAGTACGCGATGACTTATGGGAATCCCTTTTATATTTCCTGTCGATCCACTCGAACATAAAATCAAAACTTTTGCCGTGTAAATATCAACGAAAACCGAATGAAACGAATCAAAATCGAAATTTTCATCATCCAACGATTCTGATATTGTTTTTTCAAAATCTTCATCAAAGATGATCATTTCACACGTAAAACTTTCACAGAGTTCTTGAAGCATCGTTAAACAGTTTCCTCCATCACAAAAGATCAATTTTGGTTGAGTTAAATTTAATATATGACGAATTTCATCTAAAATTAATTGCATTTAATCTTAATTATCTTAAAAATCACTGTCGATTAATTACGTTTTGTGTAATCAGGATGTAAGGGTAGTATAGTTATTCCTTGATACATTGCGCCTAAAAACGGGATAAAAATATCCAAGTGATTTCGGGCACAGATCGAGATAGTGTCTCCCGAGTTTAATCCTTTAGCCTCCAACGTGCGAGCCACTTGGATTGATAGCCTGATCATATCCTCGTAAGTGTGCTGTTTTCCCGTAACTGGATCGATTTGAGCCACTTTGTCTCGATTTTCACGCATCCGATTTAACAAAAACTGACCGAGATTTCCATCACAGCTTCCCAAATCGTGTAAGGGTGGTCCTCGAAAAATGATTTCCTCGTCCATTTTTTCACCAAACACCAACGACTCGAATGAAATTTTCGCGGATGTCACTGAATCAAGTCTAGCCATTGAATGATGTCTTACTCCTCTTATAATCTTTTATATAATGTGGAAAAAACATCGGTCACGACATGAAACGCTTATTGCTATTAAACAGCGGTGTCCACTACGAAATGCTTAAATGAATTCAATACATCACGTAATTATGAGGTACATAATTACGATAAATTTGAAAAAAACAGAAACTTGAGATAATTAGAGGTCAACCTGTTTGTTTTTTTTTCAGCTAAAAAGAGAAATAGGTCTAATCGATCTTTCATATTCTCGATACAATAAGTATAATCGTGCTATTTAAACGAAGATATGCTTCTCGAGAAAATAGTCTTGGAAAATGATTCAATTATCTAGTTAGAGTAACCTTGAAGAATCGTAGTAACCAATAATTTCCATAACGCAGGTCCCTCCGACTCCCACCCCATAAAAAACTCACGGGTAATTTTACTCATGAAAAATAGAACGGGTAATAGGCAGGATTTGCAACTACGCCAATATAAAAATACGAGTAGATCGCATGACTCGGGGACAAATCTGTATTTATTTTCCGTTCATATTAAATGAGCCGATATAATTTTATACTATAAGACTATGAAAAAAAGAAGAATTTCAAAAATTAATTATAAGCCAGATACTAATAATTTGATAAAATGATTCTTACCAATTTTAATTTTTTCAAGATTTTCATAATCATAGATTGCTTTTGTTGTGCATAATTGATTAAAAATGAAATAATATAATCAATTTTTTACTAACCTTCCATAAAAAAATTTTCTCTGGTCTGTAATTATTGTTCGTCTAGAAAATATTCGGAATTTTATTTATTTTATGTCTTCATTAAAAATTAAAGAGTTACCTCTTAAAACGGTATTTGCTTTATATGCAAACGGGTGGCGTTTTAGTAAATTAACGCAAGATTACATTTGGTAGTAATTCCATGATTAACAGCTTCAGTCTCGATATTTTATAATAATTAGTCCCATTGAAAACATTTAGGGACTAATACGAGTAGTACGAGAGCTAGCGACGTCAAAAAAAAATAATTTTAGGTCGGCCAGTTTTTATATATGTTATCTCTCGCGCTACCCCGGACATCATACGGGCTGTCTGGCTGTCGGGAGGGGTTGCGTTTATTAGTGCGTATCGCACCTATGACATGTAAAATATTGAAATTTTCAGAAAAAAGAAAAAGTTTTAGATGAAACTCGTAGAAAATAACATTTTACACAAAAATGTTCAGTGACTAATTTTCTTAAAGTCGCTAGTTTGCCCGCTACAAGCTTGTAAAGCTCATTCTATTCATGTCAGGTCGAACCAGCCTTTTCAAGCTGGTAGCGGGCAAACTAGCCATTTTACAAAAATTAGCCACTAGAAACTTTTTATTTAAATGTTATTTTCTACAAATTTTATCTGAAACTTGTTCTTTTTTCCGAAAATTTCAATATTTTACCTGTACAGGTGTGATGCGCACTAATAAACGCAATTCCTCCCGACAGCCTTTATGATGTCCGAGATAGTGCGAGAGATAACATATATAAAAATTGGCCGACCTAAAATTCTCTCTCGAAAACGTTGCTAGCTCTTAAACTATAATGAGAATTGTGGTGGAACAAACAGTACCAAGAGGTACAAAGAAAATTGTTTAGGTTACTATTTGCTCAGATAGCTAACTCATGTTTCATGGTACATAACCAACGAACCCCTACGCATGGACTTATTAATACTGTAACGTTTTTACGGGTTCTTGGATTTGTGTTTGAATGACGACAAATTTATTTTTAACAAATGTTTATTAATCTACACTATTTACACTTTAGCAATGATTAAGTTCACTGTTACAATAGTCACTGATTGTCACTGCTTTACATTTCACTTTATACACTGCACTGCTACACTTTATTTAACAATGTTTACGATTATTTATCACTCCCGATTTATGTTTCACTCACGATGTCGATTTATTTATAACTGCTCACGTTAACGATTTATTTAAGACTGCGTTGGCGATATACTTCAGACTGAACTGATTGTGTTTGTCTTCCTCTTTATAACTCGGAGTTCTTTCAGAACATTCGATTCTATTATTCGTTGCCAGAAATTTCCATTCTTTTGTCTGAACTTTCTATTTTTCTTGAAAACACAGAATGTGCTTGAAGCTCAGCTCTCCCTTAGTTCACCGAGTTATTCTTTTGGTCAAACCCTCGCGGCAGGTGGTTTCAAAGATTTGTCTTCTTGAGAAAAGATGTTTGAGAATGTTCCGCCAGATCACTCCCATCCTACAACAACGTTGCCACCTCATTGGCTGGTTGATTGAGCAGGTGACACTTCTAGACTTAAAAATGGCGACACTTCTCCATCTTTAAGATCCCTCCTTGCTCCTTAGACTGTAACAATACCATCAGTACCCAGTAAACTTAAGTCTCAAGCCATAAAGTACAATGACATGTTACACTAACATCCAAACTAGAGATGAAATGCAGTGGCGTTCCTATGGAGGGGCATGGGGGGCGCACTGCCCCAGGGAAATAATATGATTGGAGCTAATACCAATTAAGTAAACATTGTTCATATAATCTAAAAAAAATTTCTCTGCATTGAGAGGTAGTAAGTGGTTTTCTTTGTCTTTGTAAATAAGGCCAGCTTCAGAAGAAAGTCCACTATACACGCTACTACAAGGGGCTGAAAGATAGGTTTTGGTAAACTTTGATAAATTTGGGTATTGTTTAGCATTGGCTGCCCACCAAAAATAAGGGTCACAATTGCGATCAATTCGCACTGACTTAGGATCATAATCTACTGACTTAGGTTCAAATGTTGAACCTGACTTGTATTGTTTTCATTTGCTACCTCATCGATGCAATCCCAAAATGTGGCATGAGCTTTACGAGATACAGCTGACTCTGCCTCTTCTCTTCTACTTTTTTTAGTTGGTGTTGAAGATAAACTGCTTTTGGAGGGCTCTTTGCAAGACATTTTTAAATATTACAATAAAATCTCCTGGAGCGTTCTTTCATCATCATGCACCCCTAAGTATTTTGATTTGGATCTCGGATCTAGGTGTGTTGCAATCAAGTAGTTTGAATCTTGACTTATGGCATGAAAGCAAGGTTCTAATTCAGTTTACGCTTGATATTCAGTGACCGAATAACTGGTTAGCCGGCTACAAGGTTAGCCGAATATCGAGGCTATACTGCTATTCGTTTCATCTTTAATCCAAGTCATCTGATGTTGGCAGTCCTGGAGCCTCAAAACAGTAGGCGGTTGAAAAGAATAGAGCCGATCTAAACCGAAAGCAAAACCGATCTAAGCATCAAAGTGAATAAAACAAACATTATCTTGATGGCCAATTAATGAAAAAAAGAAAATAAATGCTTTTCCAGGATCCACCATCCTTAGAAATTATGGCTGAGATATTGTTACGGGTGTACCAGAACATTTAGTTAGGTACGTGTTTGGATTCGAATAAAATTTATCAGACCCCGAACGTAAAAACGGACTCCCGATTTCATAAAATTTCAACTTTAAACGTAGCTAAATTGTACTAAATTATAACTACTAAAGTCTGCAATTTAAGGTCGCTTTTTGGTAGAAATTGTAACCAAAAAATTAAAAATGTGCTTTATTTCCTAGGTACAATTGTACACTAAATAACTTTTCTAATTAAACACAAAAATTTTAATTTTATTGTTCATTGTTGTGTATTGTTAAAGGGTTGTACACGTGGTAATTATTTTGCGTGAAACTTGAAGATGAATTAGGGATGTTAATGTTAATGTCAATCACGCGCGCTTCTATCAATAAATAAACACTTAGGATTCGAATGTGTGTACATCCGGTTCATCTGTTCGAAGCGACGTTTCCTTCCGGTGACGCCTTAGCGCCGCGAGGCGCTCATTTTGTTCCAACCCCTACCTGCACAGACCAATCTCTCGTCCCTTTGATTATCCATCCAAGCAACATTATTTCCGATTTACTACCCCTGTAATCTATTGTTAATTATCGGTGTGTTACACCTCTGGGCAAGATTATCAATTTTCTCTTTTTAACCACTCCATTTTCCCACCCGATACCACCCACTCATTTTTATTTCACACTAAGTGATATTACTTGTTTTTTTTAAGTTGCCTCCTGATACACTATCAATTATTAAAATACCCGACTATCAAAATAGAACTGACAAATTTATTATTAAATAACGATAATATCTGCCATTATAATATGTAGGTACTCATATTTCACAGACTACCCGAAGGCAATAAAAATTAGTTAAAATCACGCATAATCATTATTGAATTAATTATATATACGTATTGTTGTTTTTAATATTCCTATAACAAAGAAAAGCTTGTACTTTGCACCCGTTATCTAAATAGTCTTTAATGTAAAAGTTTCCGATTTTTCTAAAACAATTATTTGTTCAAATGTATCAATTTTCCATCGAAATTTTTCTCGTTTTTAGTTGGTCGCTTTGATATTAATTCAGAGTTGTCTACATTTTAAGCTCTTAAAAGTTGTAACTGTTACAATTTTTTTTCTGAAATATTTCCATAACTGATAAAATTGGCTGGTCTTAGAATATAATGCCACGGATTAAATTTGTTATATGAAAAATATCTGCTGCGAGGCGTCACAGTACTTTCTTTTACTTTCATTTATGAAACTCTCTATTGGTTAAAAGAACTATAAGCTTAACTACACGGAAAAAAATCTGTTGTAGATTTAACTACAATCCTTGTTAAAGTTACAACATACACTAGTAATATATAGGATGACACCACGTGTGGTAACGTTTACCAGTTAAGTATAATTAAATAAACTGTAGTATTATTTACAACACGAACTAGTAAAAATTTAGTTAAATTTTTGACACTTGCATTTATTTGTCAAAATTATTGGTTATGTTGTACGCGCCGCATGCCCAAACGCCAAAATTTGTTAATTGTACAACACTCAGCAGTTGTAACAGATACATATATTTTCTACACTATGATAGTTAAAAATACTATACGTTAGAGCCGAATACAACACAGTGTGTTATCTAATGTTACATTTGTGGTTATAGTGAACACAAAGTGCAGTAAAAATATTACTAGTTTAGTGTTGTAAATTTTACAACACTATTTTTTCCGTGTATAAGCGCTTTATAACTATTATATATAATAGATCTATATGCATAGAGTATCTAAGTTTATGCGAACTCCTACCCTTAACCCCATAAACCCCCTTTATTTGAATTTTTCTAGGAAAAAGTTTCAAATCTAAGTTGTAAGCATCAATGAGTCTAAGAACCATAGAAAGTATTAAAAATTAAAAAGTTCGAAAACTTTGGAAAAAGCTCAAAATTCCTAGAATAAAGTGGATATTGCGGTTATCCGATTTCAACCAAAAGCTTTGCGGTACAACTAGATATAGTATGAAGGTAAAATTCCAAGTTTGGTAAAATTCTGATAAAGCTTTAGACACGACATGGATGTCACAGACAGACATACAGACACACACACACAGTAATTTGAGACTTAAATTTTTATTTTTATATATAGTATTAGCTGATACCCGCTCGCTTTGCTGAGAGTATTTAAATTTAATTGATTGATAAATAGATTCCCTACCTTCATAGCGATATGGAAAAATTAACCTATAATATTTTGACAGAAAAAGATGATAAATACCTCCAGACTTTAGATCCTAAGTACGTTCATCAAAATTCTTAAAACTTAAAACTGTAAGTATAAAAATTTCCTTTAAGAAAAATTTAAAATCTTTCATACCAAATGTCATTTAAAACAGTTCAGCTATTTTAGTAGAAAAGATTAGAAGCTATCCTACAGGAACCGTCCTTTTATTTTGAATAAATGATATTCCAAAATATGATAATATCTGAGGTATCTTTAACAAAACTTCATTAAAATTTGCTCCGTTCAGTAATTGTTAGTTATTTAAAAATTTAGTGTATTATTTTAATACGTTTACCTATTTAATTTCTTCGGTAATGAACAATACAGAAATTCAAATATTTAAACAAATTTCATTTTTAATTTTATCGGGTGTTAGTTAAAATATGTACATATTTATTTTTCAGTAAAATTTTGTAAATTGTTTAATATAAACTTTGTAGAGAATTTCTTTTGCTACTGTGTAAAATTGGTCAGGGCTTCTTGAGGAAAATGCGTTAAAATTCTATTTCGAAAACTTTAACGAAACTTCTTTTAAATACACGGTTCCTGTAGGATACAATTGTTATGCTTTCCTATGGGATTCACGTGTTTTTCACTTTATATTACTGACGTGAAATATATATAACAAACAATTTTGGAGCCCGATTGTATATTGTATCAAAACTTGAGCTCAATTGGTACAGAATAAGGACCAACATAACATTTTTATTTAATATAGAAGAAGATACCAATAAAACAGGCAATACGTACGTCGTACAATAGCCAGCCGCTATGCCAACATAATTTTTTTGTCATTTGTAAAAGATAAAAATGGTTCCTGTGGGTTATCCTTAAGAGATAGACATATACTGTCGCGGACTTTTTTATCAACCTTTTTAAAATACACAATTTCGCCGCATATAAGTTTGATCTATCTCGTAAGGTTTAGTCAGCGTTTACAATGTAAGTGCACAAAATATGTTTTCTCCACTTTTCTCCACTAAATTATAGCCATTATGTTAACGAGGACTAATAGCTATATAACAAAAAAAGTTTCATCTAAATCCGTTCAGTAGTTTTTGCGTGAAAGATGCACAACAAACAAATAGACAAAAATCTTTTTTTATTTTAAAAGTTTTATTATATATGTATATAGATAAAGTTTGGGTAACATATGAAAAAAAAAAATGTTTTAAGGACCCTAATAATGGTTTAGTATTTCTGAGTTTGTGTTGCTAATTTACCTGATTGCTCTGGAATATAAAATAAGCCAAGATGATCTAAGAATCTGAGAAATCAAGGAAAGAATTTTTTGGTATTCCCATGCTAGAAAAGAATAATAAAACGTTAAAAAGAAATCAAACAATTTTCAAGACGTTTTACACATTTTTCTCGGTATCATTTGAAAAAAAAGATCATTAAATCTGACTTACATACATAAACCCAAGATTAATCTGATGTAATAAAAATTCTTAAAAGTCGTACACGTAAATTATCAAATTAAAATAATTCTATTAACTTCATAAGTGTCATAAAATTTTTTTAATAAAAACATTTATTTCAGTGTCGTTTTTCCAGTAAAACTTTAGTGAACAGACGAAAAGATAAAAGGATATGTAAAGGACGAGCTATATTTTGCCCTGATACGTGTAGAATTGTATGATTCACTTGGCAACAAAATACTATGGAAATTAGTCCTGAATTACTAGACTGGAGTAAATTCGGAGATAATAACAAACGACGCATACCAAAGCCGAAACTCCAACTTCGTTTCTTCCTTCCTCCACCTAAATTATCCTGCAACTAAAATTCGATTTGTTCAAACATTATTTTTTCATCCATATGAATTTCACAACTAATTTTAAGACTTTGAATCATTTTTAACAGTAAATAAATGATAAGAAGTTTAATAAATAGATTATACAAATACGAATGTATTTTTTAACGGGTATATTACTTTTTTACTGATCGAATTAAAATAGATCACATAAAAATCAAACATTTATACTTATCGCCATTAACAAGGAAATTAACACATGATGACTTTACTCTTCTTTATCTCAACTGAAATGACAAGCAACAATAATGCTTACTATATGGACCAAAAAATCACTGTATCGATCATTAATTTAATCATTTATTTATAAATATTGAATTCTTTCCAAGGTTTTCATCGATATTGTTTAAAGAACTATACAAGTCAGCAATTTTGAAGCAAAATAATATTATGGACTTTTTTCAAGCAACTTTCATATTTTTTCTTCGATGCCCCAGTATAACAATACACTTAATAGAGTATATCGATGCACTTTTATCGAGCATTTTAAGACGTTCAAAATGAATGTACGGAATGTGCGGTCATTTTCGCAAGTTATTTTCCAGACGATTTATCGTGAATCGATTCATGCGATTCATGCGACATATTCCGTATAGCTACCATAAAATGTTTCATTAAAAATATCCAAGACGTATGTGATAATTTATCACTTTGAAGACGAATAAAAATTTTCTCTAGCGCTGACAAAATGTGAACGTTTTGAATCTAAAAGATTATTTCTGAGCTGTACAAAGAACATTTTTCTAAGTCACTTCAAGTTGACGCTATTATTTCTTCCTGTACTTCAACTAATTTGTTTTAGGAGATGATTAAATAGAATTAAATTAAAATAATTTTCTTCAAATTATAATTGATATTTTGAAATTGATGAATACATAACTAAACGGTATCATTAACTAATCTTTAGACTTGAAAAAAATTTGGTAACAGAATTTTATGCACTGTTTACTATATTTTTAAAGAAACAGCGAATCTTGGTTTCTAATAAAAAATAATTCTTTATTTTGACATAATTACATTAAGTATTAATTAAAAAAATATAATTGTTACGTTTTTTTACTATTTATATTGACGGAATCTTAGGATTTGTGTTTTATGACAGCAGTTTAAGCCACTATATATCACTGATTTTCTGTTTATTTATAACTGGACTGTTTTACTCGGCTGCCAACCCATTATATATATACCAAATATGAGCTCAGAGATGTTCCAGAATATTCGAACACCAAACTATTCCATTTCTAGCATTGTCAACTATAATTGTTTTACTGCCTATTCTTTTCCTCATAAATCGAAAATTGCGTCTCATGTGCTGACCACTCCTCCTTTGTTTACCTTTCACTCTTCGGTGAATACACATCGGGATGCCCGGCTTACAAGGCGCCAGATGCGAGGCTCAAGCCCACACACATACGCATACCATTACGCACAGATCCATTCAAATCTTAGGCGTGTAACTATATATTTATAGACCAGTGCTTTTATTCTTTGAAAATGGTAACAAGTGAAAAAAATTATAGTAGGATACAACCCATTGGAAAAGAAAAGAATATAACAAAAATGAAAGGAAAAATAAATTACGGTCAATCTGAGGTGGGGAAGTGGAAAAGGGGATGTTTTTAGGGGTAAAAACGGTTTATCTCGATTTCCGACAAAACTACAAGTCCTATGACCAAAAGTTAATTAGCAAAAGTTGTAGATAATAAGTATATTTACAACTTTTGTGCTAAGACTTTTTTCACATTACCTCAAAATTTATGTGAAGAATTCAAATTACCAAGTTTTTGGTTTCTAATTTTTATCTTTTACCAAAAAAAAAAATTACTCGAAATTTTGTGAAAACTTATTTTTTAATGTCTTTTTTACTTTTAAATGATTTTCGACAAAACTAAAAGTCCTACGGAAAAAGTTAAATAGCAAAGTTGTAGATAATAAGTAGATCTACACTTTTTTCACTAACACTTTTTTCACATAACCTCAAAATTTATGTGAAAAATTCCAATTACCAAGTTTTCAGTTTCTTGTTTTTACCTTTTACAAAGAAAAAAAAATTTCATGAAAGTTTGTAAAAATTTACCTTTTAATGTCCCAAACGCGCTGTATTTTTTTTGATTTAAAACATTAATTTTTTTACCTTATAATGACTTAATCTCGAAAAAGCACCCGAATTCACCCTAATAAAATCAAATGTTTTGACGTGAGAATTTTCGATTGAAAATTAGGGTGCTTTTTTGATATTAAGTCATTATAAGATGAAAAAATCAATATTTTAAATCAAAATAATTACAGTGTATTTGGGACATTAAACGGTAAATTTTTTACAAAATTTCATGAAATTTTGTCAAAAGGTAAATTTTTACATAATTTCATGAAATTTTTTTTTGTAAAAGGTAAAAACAAAAAACTGACAACTTGGTTATTGGAATTTTTCACATAAATTTTGAGGTTATGTGAAAAAAGTATAAGCACAAAAAGTGTAGATCTACTTATTATCTACAACTTTACTATTTAACTTTTTTCCATAGGACTTGCAGTTTTGTCGAAAATCGAGATAAACGACTTTTACCCGTATCCGTACCCCTTTCAACCCCCCCACCTCAGATCAACCGTTATTTACTTTTCCTTTCATTTTTTTATTCTCTTCTTTTTCTAATGGGTTTCATTCTACTATAATTTTTTTTCTGTTCAAAAGTTATCTACCCTGGTCTATTATAATTTAAATTACCTTATTGTAAAAAAAAATAACAAGCAAAATTTAAGGCCGCTTCAATCGAAAATCCAAGAAAACTCTTGACATTGGATTCAAGCCTCGGACCAACGGCATAAAAGGCAACAATCTAATCAATCGTAGCATGAAGTAACCTAAATATATCCTTTATTATTCAGTAACTTCAGTGGAAATAGTAATTAACGTAACAGTCCAAGAGTAAGTGACGCACGTTTTATGAAATGTTTTATGGACTTTGAAATTTTGTATGGTAGTATCAACTGGACAGATAAGCAGGTCCTCATTTATTGGATTAATCTCAAAAAATAAGTACCAACATTTTTATCGTTTATATCTCGAAAACGGGGAGTTTTAGAAAAAAAAATACTTATTAAAAGTATAGCTACTTTAATTTGCAATAAGTTTGCAACAATACATTTTTGTTATTTTTCTGATAGTTTCTAAGATATACGCCCTCAAAAGTTAAATCCCATAGCCAAAATAGAAGCAAACTTATTGAACATTTTAGTAGCTTTACTTTTACTTGTAAATATAATTTTTTTCTAAAGCTCACTTTTTTCGAGATATAAACGATAAAAATTTTGAAACCTATTTTTGCACCTTTCTCTTATGCGCAGTAATTGGTGTCCCCAGGTAGGTCAGACCAACATATGATTACCTACTTATGTATCCTACAGATACTACCATACAAAATTTCAATCTCTAACTCTGTGTAACTCTTAGATTATACTTTAAATACCATTTTCACTAAAGTTACTGAATAATATTGAATAATAGAGGATATTTTAGGTTACTTCATGGTATGGTTGACTTGATTGTCGCCTTTTACGTCGTTGGTCTTAAGATCAAATTCAATGCCAACATTTATCTTGGATTTTCGATTGAAGCGGACTTCAATTTTGCTTGTTTTATTCTCTATTTTCTGTCAATGCATACAAACTTTATAGTATTTGAAGAATATTTTATTTACTAAGCATGCGATATCCTCAGATAAAACAAAAATCATAAATTTTTTAGTGATTTTGTCTTTTCCTACACAGTTTCGTCGATTCATTTTTTCACGGAATTTTTTTTTTTTTTTTGATGTTTCCATTTTTCTATATGAATCCATATTTTACTTATGAGATATGGTTTCTTTTAGTTATATTTTCGTTCAGTATTATCTTTAACTCTCAAAATTTAGGATTATGTTTTAACAATATTATTGATTTTTGTATTAGTTTGAATTAAAATTTGTATAGAATAAACTATTTAAAGATTTACATTTCACTCATGAGTTTGTTTATAACGTAAAACAGTTGAATATTTGGATTTAAAACTTATTATTGGATAAATTCAATTTGACTGCAAGTTCTTTTCCGCTCTTAATATTTAAAGCTTAAAAAAATTAAGCTACATGACGTTTGAAGGAAAATCTTAATCTTAATCCATATTTAAAAAACGTTTTTATTGGGTTTTATTCGGTGTTATTTACAGCTATCATGCAGGATCCGTACATTTTTTTCAGAATAAAAATTACTTTTTGTGTATTTGAACCGAGTATAATTGAAAAGCATTAATCTATTGAAAAAAAACATCCTACATAATAATCCTCATATTACATAAGAAAAATATCCTTTAAAAATGGTGGAAGGATTTTGAATTAACATGAGTACAAACTTACGACATACAAACTTATAAACATTTCCTCTTTATAATATTAGTTCAGATTCTTTGAGCTTAAATGCTTACATATACAAAATAATTGTCAATAAGATGTCCAACAAATTTATATTAGAGTTAATAAAACTACTTAAAAGTGCATCGAATAAACTGCACTCAAATAAAACTGCCAACCAACACATATGGCAAAAAGTTTAACTGCATACTTTCCAAGCAGCGATTCTTATCTGAAATCGGATGTTTCACGAAATTTGTAACTAAGATAATCGAAAATCGCCAATCATTGCTTACATGCACTTCGGAAATTGGAAAATGTTCAATTTTTTGATTAAATTCAAATGAAGACGCTTAGCATCTTAACATTTTACTAGTCACATCTCTCGCGATTTGTATGCCGTTGAAATCTATCTCATGGTTAACCATTACCATATATTTATTTTTATTTCCTTGCTACATATTATTAGCAGTTTGTATTTATCAAAGGTTTCACTTTGAGCATTGAAACAACAACTTCAAAATATTCAATTTCATTTATATTACAACTTTAATATTATTAAATAACGTTTATATTTCACTTTGTCTTTGATTACAATCAAAACTTCAACTACACAAATTTGTATTTATTCAAGGCTATGGTAATTATTTGGCGATTATATCAAGTAAATAGTAAATATGTATGTAACATTATTGCACTGTAAATACAAATACCTACAAAAATTATAGGTACCTACTGTCATATTAAAAAAAAATTTGATTATGGTTTTTTGAGTTTAAACATGCAAAAGTAAGTAGTGTTTTTTAGTAAATCAAACGTTAACAAATATATTATTCAGAAATAATTGGTAATGAGTAACATACACTTAATAACAGTATTTTTTTAAAAAAAATTGGTTGTCTGTAAAGTCGGTTTACGGACGATAGTTTTACGTGATATCGTCATAAAGTAATTTTATGAAGTGAATTAATATCACTGAATTATCATTACTTTGTTTAATACAAAGGGGTTATTTGAAAATTAACAATTTTTTCAAAAAGAAATCAGACTGAAAATTATGAAGGAAAAAATCAATTAAATCTTATTAAGTAAATTGTAAAAGAAAAACACAAAACACGTTGTCTTAGGTAAGGGCACCAACTATCGATATACCAAAATATCGATAGTTGATATTTATTTCCGAATATCAAGTTCGATATTTTTTAAGAGCTTTATTATATTTTATGATAATTATTATTTATTCCACGTATAGTTTTTGAGAATTTTTAAAGTAATAGCGTTTTGAGATGAAATTATCAATATATCGAAGTATCGATATTTTTTACTCGGCATCTATCGATATTGCTTGTAAAAATCGATACGATATATATCGATATATTTTATACATTTGCCCATCCCTACGTTGCCTAGGACTCAACAATAATATCGTGCGTCTCTATCACTTGTATCGCGTTCTCGCTTGCACGCACAGGTTCGAGGTATTTGAGGCCAGGCCGAACTTTTTGAGACTTGTTGTCGTAGTTCATCAATTTATAAGACGTTATCACACAAAAATTACCAAGAGCACTAAGTTTTTTTTTCAATACAGAGAATAGAAAATGTCAGCAAAAAAATTTTTCTGGTGGTAAGTTACAATTTTGTATGAAAATGTTCTATCTGAATAGCAGATTAATGGGATAAAATTGCTCACACAGTTTTGAGTTTTATCACTGAATACTGTCAAGTTCTTGTACATATTTCAAATATTTAATTATGGAAATTTATTTTCGTTATTAATGATCTAGGTGTTGTAAATTCTTTATCTTGCATATAATTAAACTGTAGAAGATTTTTGTCTATTTGTTTGTTATGTATCTTTCACGCAAAAACTACTAATCGGATTTAGATAAAACTATTTTTGTTACATAGCTATTAGTTCTCGGTACTATAATGGCTTTAATTTATACATACTTTAGTGGAGAAAAATCGGGAAATTTAAATCTTTGTAATGTGATGTCATAACAAACATATTTTTGTGCACCTACATTGCAAACGCTGACTAAACCTTACGAGATAGATCAAACTTATATGCGTCGAAATTGTGTATCTTAAAAATGTTGATAAAAAAGTCCGCGACGGTATATGTCTATCTTCTAAGGATAACCCACAGGAACCATTTTTATCTCTTACAAATGACAAAAAAATTATGTTGGCATAGCGGCTGGCTATTGTACGACGTACGTATTGCCTGTTTTATTGGTATCTTCTTCTATATTATATAAAAATATTATGTTGGTTCTTATTCTGTACCAATTGAGCTCAAATTTTGATACGATATACAATCGGGCTCCAAAATGGTTTTTATATATATTTCGCGTCAGTAATATAAAGTGAAAAACACGTGAATCCCATAGGAAAGCATAACAATCGTATCCTACAGGAACCGTGCATTTAAAAGAAGTTTTGTTAAAGTTCGCGAAATAGCATTTTAACGCATTTTCCTCAAGAAGGCCTGACCAATTTTACACAGTAGCAAAAGAAATTCACTACAAAGTTTATATTAAACAATTTACAAAATTTTACTGAAAAATAAATAAGAAGTTCAATTTAACATCCGATAAAATTAAAAATGATTTTTTTTAAATATTTGATTTTTTATATTGTTTACTATCGTAGAAATTAATTAGAAATAAACGTATTAAAATAATAAACTAAATTTTTAAATAATTAACAATTACTGAACCAAACGAATTTTAATGAAGTTTTGTTAAAGATACCTCAGATATTAACATATTATTGAATATAGTTTATTCTAAAAAAAGAACGGTTCCTGTAGGATAGCTCCTAATCTTTTCTACTCTACTAAAATAGCTGAACTTTTTTAAATGACATTTGGTAAGAAAGATTTTCAAATGTTCTTAAAAAAACTTTTTATACTTAAAATCTTATAGAACATGTAAGATAGCTAATATCTCGTATTAGAAACTTAGTTATAAGGATTTTGATGAACTAGCTTAGGATCTAAAGTCTGGAAGTATCTATCATCTTTTTCTGTCAAAATATTAAAGATTAATTTTTATATTTCGCTGTGAAGATAGGGAATCTATTAATCAATCAATTAAATTTAGATACTCTTAGCAAAGCGGGCGGGTATCAGCTGGTAAGATATAAACTTGAAGAATTTTCATTAAAATTCAATAATAACTAATTAATTGAAAATTTTGAAAATAAATTTAATTTTTTAAATTTGTCGATTAGTAACATATTAGAATGAAAATGGATAGTTTTAAAAGTGATGTAATAAGGCTAGATTATTACAACTTCTTGAATACGTCAGAAATATTATGTGCTACTAATATTATTAAAGTTAATAAAAAATCAATTTCCGGCTCTTTTATACCTACAAAAATTCACAAACTAACCGTTTAAAAATCTTATTGTGCTTAATGCTTAGATAAGTAATTGACACATTCTTATAATAATTCAAGCAAACAAATTTTCGCTTGAAATATGAGCACGTTTAAATGTGTCACTAGTATACATTTCTTAGGCCTTGTGAACGATTAAAGTTAGTTAATTGGCAATAGATGTAAATTTGGTTATTTAACTTCTGCTTGGATTTACTTGAAGGTGAGCTGTAAGAAACATTTTTTTTAAATCCATTAAATCTTCTATAATGTTAAAGAAATCTTCTCAGTTATATTTAAAAAATTTTTTTGCAAATAAGCTTCGTTTGGATCTTTAAAATCATCTCCAAAATTATAATTTTTATCAAATAAGTTTTGAATGATTAACAAAAAAGGACATATAGATAAACCACAACGTGGCATTTCTTAACTATATTCACTTTAAGCCTGAAGGGATAAATTTTTTTTCAAAAATTTTTATCTTTTATTTCTCTGTAGTGTAAACTTTTTTTTTATTCTAACCATGTCAACTTTTGTCTCTAAAACCCAATTTGCCGGAAGCGCTACTTTTGGTTTTAATTTGATGAAAAGTGTAGCTGAAGGACATCTTATGTTATGATAAGCATATGAGGAACATGTTCTATCAATTAAAAATTATGGGTTCGGTGTTTTAAAGATGGTGCTTTGACACCAGTGACCATGAACGTGAAGGAAGTCCAGTTAAGTTGGGAGACACTGAGTTGAAAGTGTTATTGGACCTAGATTCCTGCCAAACTCAAGTAGAGCTTGCTAAAACCTTGGAAATAAGTCAAAAAGTTATTTTCAACTATTCTAAGACTATGAATAATGGTGCAAAAACAGTTACAAATAAAATAACAAGTCAATCGTAAAAAATATTTTTTACAGCATCTTAAGCCTTTTAAGCTTCACATCTGTGCATCATCAATAAATTTTTTTACTTTTTTTATTACTAATTTTATTAGATCTATTGAAGTCTATATTGAAATCTATAGAATCTATTAAAGTCTATGAAATTTGTGGCGACGACATACATACATAGTCCGCACATTACACATATCGATCAGTAAGAAGTGTAGAAAAGGCTTAAGAAAAATTAAATATAGCCTCAAAAGACGAGAATTTTTTCTTCAAGGAATCCATGAACTGTCTAATAAATGAAAAAAACTAGCGGTGGACAATACTTTAAATTAAAAAAAGTTCACCAATTTCTTTGAATTTTTTTTTATTGTAGAAGTTGAAAAAATGTTCAAAAGACACCAAAAGGGATGAAATTGGAGATGGTGTTGGTAGTGTGGGATTTTTACCCACTAAAAAACAATACTCTTACTGCCCTTCAGTGTGGAAGGGGGCCAGACCGGAAACCGCTTTCGCATTACTTCAGCCTGACTCGAATAAAGCTTTAGAAACTTAAAAACTATAACTTATTATATAATTTGTACAGCTCATTTAATTTTGAGATATTTTCGTTCTTACTTACCGGTACTTACTTATAGTGTACTAGCAATCTCATAAATATATCCCCTATCTCTTATGCACATACTGATTTTAGCGTTTTAAGCTCATTTTTCTGCTTTTCAAGCTTTTCAGAGATTGAGGAAGCGCTACTTGCCCATTTTTTTTAAATTCCTAAATTTTAATTTACCACCATATCTGTTAAGTCTATAAAAAAATACTTCATCTTTAGCACATCGGGTAACACCACTTGAAAATGCGTAACTTGTCACTTTATGTTCTGCACGCACTCTTGTCTCTTGGAAAATGTTGTCTTGCTCTTTGTCTGTTTGTCAGTGTTTGAACAACATCAGAAGGACAATGGGAACAAACCTATAAAATCACAAGTACATCTAGTAGATTTTACCAGATTTAAATAAACTCACCTTTCCAGAAACAGTCACAGAATATATGGAATCTATTCTAATATATAAAATTAAAGAGTTTGTTTGTTTGGTTGTTTGGTGAAACGCGCTAATTTCAGGAACTACTGGTTCGAATTGAAAAATTCTTTTTGTGTTGGATAGCCTAATTACCAACAAAGGCTTTAGGCTATACAACATCACTCTACGACCAATAGCAGCAGAGCATCAATGGAAAATGTTGCAAAAACTAAGAAATTTTTTTCCTTTTGTGAGCGTTTGTTGCCTGCCCTGTGTAAATGGTTAAAGTTATACAAAAACCATGTGTAACAAAATTGTTCCTTTTAAAAAGTTCTAAAAAAAAAGTCCGCGATGACATATGTCTATCTTTTAAGGTTGGCCCGCTATAACCTTTTTAATGGTTATTAAAGTTGTTTCAAAAATAAATCATTATTTGTGAAATTGTTATTAGAAACATATAATTAATTCTTACCCAAATAAATACGGTTTTTAATGAAAATTGGTATGATGATAACTGACAATCCGAGTCATTAAATAGAATACTTTTTATTGCGGGAAAATGTCTCATTTACCCGGGAAATTTAAAAACGGGTTGGAACAAAAATTATGCATAAACTATACATTTTTAGTTAAAAATGAATATTGGTGATATTTAAGTATAATAATAGCTAATTATGCAAATCATTATCTACAATACGTTTTATTTTGGAAAAAATTTCTCATTTCAACGGGAAAATAGAAAAACTGATTTAAAGAAAATTCTAGCTGAAACTAAACGTTGTTAGCTGATTATAATGTATTAATAGTAATAACTCGTAATGACCTCAAGGCAAAAAATAATTTTCTCATCCTACAATCTTAATTTATCCAGGAAAAATGTGAGGTTCCCGTAGGATAGATATTTTTTTATTTTTCACAGAGCAAAAGATAACCATAATTTCTTACAATGGGATGGTTAATTAAGAGTCAGAGAATAAATATAGGCTACCTTTTATGTCAGAATATAGCACGGTTCCCGTAGGATAGGATAAGAATTGTATCTTTCAGGAATTGATATTTAAAAGGAGTTTCGTAAAAGTTCATGGATACGCGTTTAACGAATTTTCCTCAAGAAGGATTGGTCTACCTTTTATCCAGGAAAAATGTACGGGCCCGTGGGATAGAAACGTTTTTATTTTTCATAGAGCAAAAAATTGACATAAATGAACTCTTCCCGTGGGTTAACAAGACACTTGAATATTACAGGAACTGTGTATTTCAAAGAAGTTTCGTTAAAGAACGTGAAGTAGAGTTCTAGCGCATTATCCTCAAGAAGTCCTGATTTATTTTTTATTAAGGAAAAATGTATTACTCCCGTGGGATAGATGTTTTTATTTTTCATAGAGCAAAAGATTGACATGATTGTTTGCAATAGGGTAGTTGAAAGGTCAGAGAATAATATAGATTATTAATTTGTATGTTAGAATAATGCACGGTTCTCAAAAGATAGCATAACAATTGTACTTATACTACAGGAATTGTGTTTTTAAAAAAGCTTTCCCTAAAGTTTGTGAAATAGCGTTTTAACACAATTATTACAAAAAAGTTGAAATAAAAATGACAATTTGTACTGCAAAATATGATTTTTAATTTAACATCCGATTACATCGATATGATAATAGTGAAAATTTTTGAAACATTGAAACTTCTTTCATTGTTTATTTTCAAATGTCTATAATTTTTAGAAATAAGCATCTTAAATTATATTTGAACAGTCGACAATTACTCCACTTACTCAACTTTTTGAACTATTGAAAAATTTGAACTTGGCGAAAAATTCAGTTTAATATATAATAAATTCAACATTTTCGAATTGTATTGCTACTTAAGAAACACAAGTATAGGTATTTTATAATATTCATAAAAATGTATAGAACCTGTAAGATAGCTATATGGAATATCTTCCTGGAAAAGTAGTTTATCGAATTTTCATGAACTTTCTATGAATCAAAGATCTAGAAATATCTATTTGACTTTTTTGTTGATGGGATGAAAGTTCCTATTATTCAATCAGTATAATTTAGATATGCTCAGCGAAGCGGGCGGGAACCAGCTAGTGTTAAAACGCATAAAAAAGTATACAAGCCGAATTTTTCAGATATGATTTTTCTAACTTACCCCTAGCTCTTAATGTTAAACAACCAAGCTATTTTCCTTCATATACACAGGTGGATTGTTATTATACACAACCCTCTTCAAAGTAATATCATACATAAATTAATAAATCAAAACTTTATATTTCCTCTCAACTGTTTCTCATTATAGAAAATAATAAATAACGGTATTAATTTTGCGCTAATTACACAAAGAACAATTATAAGTGATTTATACAAACTATCTAACATCTTTGAAATATTATGACCCAATAAAAATCAGTAATGAATTTTTAACTGCTACGTTTATTTATTATGCTATTTGTTGATGTATGAATACATATACGTACACGTAAATTTAATACTATTAAAACAAATTATTGCATAAAACTATTGTATGATAAATGCATAAAGTATATCATGTTAATTAAAACGACAATCAATTATTTAATAGTTATTCTCAATGGATTAATAGGTATTACGTTTAAAAGATGCATATTGCCTTCTTTATGAATTAATTATTTTAACTAATGTTTCTTTTGGTATCATTCATTGCATTAGTACCTAATAATAAAATATCTATTCAATTTAAATTTTAAATTTTGAAACTTTAATTCATTTAAACAGGCACTTAAAATTTATTTGAAAGATAATTAATTAATGCATTTTTAACTAAATGTTTATTTTACATAATTTTCTCAAGTTCTTCCTTATAAATTACTGTAATAATGTTAGGGTTTGAATATTCACCAATTGGAACCTTGGAAAATCATTTATTGTGAAAATTAAAATTTATAATTGAACATAATGACTAAAATTTAAACTGATTCTTTTATAGCACTTTTTAAATAGAAATGGTAAATTGATGGGCTAATTACGTTCTCGTACAATACACTTCTGCAAATGTTTGACTTTTTGTTTTTGTCGGGGAATAAGCAATATGAAAATGGATTAGTAGCACCTCCCAAAGATTGAAAAATGTTATCCTCTTAAACTATCAACTATATTCTATAGGAAATCCAGTGAGGACAAAACGTTAGACTACGTAACAGCGATGTAACATTAACAATCTTTCGTTAGTTAACATTTATATATATTGTAACGTCTTTACAGGTTCGATGGTTTGTGTTTAATGGCTAAGAATTTATTTCTTAACAATTGTTCATTTATTTATCTTAAGCTATTGTTGCTTATACACTACACGTTAACAATTAGTTATTTTTTACAGTCACTTATTCACTGTTACAAAGTTCACTGTCACAATTTATATAACACTTTAACAATATTCACTTTATTTAACAATGCACTGATTATTTTTATGTACATATATAAATTTATTATATTTATTATTTTATTATTATATATATAATATATTTATTTAAGCACTAATCACTTTTCACTGATTACACTTTGAACACTGTCAAATATTTATATCGCACGTAATGTCGATTTATTTACAACTGTCCTGGCTAGCCCTTCTTCTGGCTTATATAGGGTTTTGGAATCTTTCTCGAATGTTCCGCCTATTTTCCCTCAACTTTCTATTTTTCGTGGAATTTATTTTGTCAATACCACTTTCTAGAATTCGTCGAATGATCGATCATTCGAGATTTTTTACTTCTTCTTAATTCATCCAGTAATCCATTTCGGTACGCCCTCTCCATAGGGGTTCCTCGCCACCCCTAATCTGATAGCAAGACCACTTTCTCATTGGCCGGTTGATGGTTACGCCCACTCCCGCTGAACCGGCTAAGTGTAGGCTCTTTCCCGATTCACAATTGCTCCAGGTGTATAGTTGATTAGTAATTCAATTTTTAAACTATTCATGTTTATAAGATTCAACGGCAGTTGATGACGTCATAGTACAACAATACATGTATAAATAGTTAAAAATAATTAATTATTAAAAAAAATTGCATAAATTTGATCAATTATTTCCGTAATGAGAAGACCAGATAGAGAGCTTAAAAAAACAAAAACTTCAATTAAAAATTATTTTGGATTTTATAGTAATTTGTTAGAATTTTTTTAAAAATTTAATTATTAATTAACTACTAGAGGTCGCCCAGTGGTCGAAATTCGACCATTAATCATTACAATTTTTACACACCTAATGGTACACTTCACTTGTAACTGCCTCAAAAACTTTAGCTACTAAGCTAACTACAGCAGATAATGAATTGCATTTGCGAATGTTTGGAAAATAATTTCTTGACTAATTTTTTCTTCAAGGTTCATTTAAAGAAAGTGCATCATATAATGATTGAAAATATTTATTTTAAGTTAAGGAAGGAAATAGGTGTAGAGGTTTCCAAATATTTTTTTTTTCTTCTATAAATCTTTTACAAAACTATTTCAGAATATTCTCTGAAAATTTCAAAACTAAATATCAATTCGTTCATATCATACATGTTTTGAGGTCCCCTAGGTGCAAAAAAGTAGTTTTTAGAAACATGTTTTTGTGTGTCTGTGTGTGACAGCCATATCATATCGAACGCTTTTCCGAATTTCACCAAACTTGGAAATTTTCTTTCATATTATATCTTGTTTTGCCGCGAAGCTTTTGGTTGAAATCGGTTAATCGAAAGCTCCACTTTAATCTCAGAGTTTTTGAGCTTTTTCAATTTTTTTCGAAAACGGCTACAACGATTTTCTTTAAACTTACGATAGTTCTTAGACTTATTAATGGCTACAACTTTTATTTGAAACTTTTTCCTGGGAAAATTGGAAAAATGGGACGGTTCTGGGGTGTAGGTTGGGAATTCATAAATACATATATGTTGTATACTTGTATGCATATAGTTCTGCTATGTATAGTTATAAGGTGCTTATATATATCTTTTAACCAACAGCGAGTTTTATAAATGAAAGTAAAAGAAAGTACTGTGACGCCACGCAGCAGATATTTTTTATTATAATGTTGTAAGTCAATTCAAATTACTGTATTCTGAAATATTTTTTAAACAAACAAAAAAAAAATATGACTATGAAAAATCAGAAGTAATTTCAAATGAGTTTCCTACGTTCAAAACTAAAACAAAAGTACCTTTATCTTTAGATTTTTTCATTTAAAAGCCAAAGATAAAAAATTGGAAATAGGCTGCATAAATCCTGTTTAAAACTTTGAATTAAGCTCAATCAACGGAGGGTACATTCCTTTCCGCGAAATATGGTTGAAATATTTTAATAAACAAACATAATATTTAAAAATATATAATAGTATATTATGTAAAAATATATTTTTAATAATATTACTCAATAATCAAATAATCGGTTAAATTTGTTTCCTTCAATTTCAATAATTACAATTTCAAAATTTAAATTTCTCTCACAATATTTTGTTTAAATAATGACATTTGGAGTATGGTTGAAGTCTGTGGTCAAACTGAACAACTAAGATTTAAAAATCTACATATTTGTGTGTATTGTGTGTCTGTGTGTGTCAAACGCGTGGTAGTGTGTGTGACGTTTTTTTCATTAATTTTAGGTATTTTGAAGCATTATTATAAAATATATTATCTAAATACGCAACTTCTCCATATAAACTTCAATTGTGCCAAATTTTATACTTCTCCGTTCGTGTAATTTTCCGAAAAAAGGTACCATAAATTTTTGCCTCGCGTATTAATATATAGATTTTGGATTTTATAGCGATTTGTTTGAAAATTTTTTAAAAATTTAATTATTAATTAACTATTGCAATTGCTCGTATCTCGCTTAGCTGCATGAAGTCGTACCGCGTACGCTCAAATATGAAATAATCATTAGGCAGTGGAAAGAGAAACATTCCCTCTCTAGTTCACTCTAGTCACTGCGCATAACACCGTTTGCCCCACTCTATCAAAGCAACGAAAGAACAACGAAAGCATACGCGGTCTGCATGGAAAAAATGCAATTTTTAAATCTTATATTACTTTGTTTTCAATGAAGATGTCGTGATAATTATTTTTTAAATAACGAAAAAAAAATGATCGATATCTATCCATTAGCGTTGAGTTAAAAGCGAGCATTGGAAAACAGCTATCATTTTATTTCTATAGATTATGTATTAACTGGTTTGCCACTTAGCTGTCATTCTTTGGATGTTCATTAAATATAAGCTCATTATATACAAAATGTGATAAATTTTTTTAAGATTATACTAATTATTTGTTTACATAATATTATATTGAATATAATTTATAGTAAAAATTTGTATAAACTTACAAATTATATAGTAGGAGAGGACTTCATTGAAAAAAATGGGTTTGCAAGAAATTCATATTATCATATCTTGTATATTTATTCTTGTGATTATCATAAAATTTTATAGCTGAATCTTGTTTACATAAGATTCAATTTGAGACCGTTATTGTTGGTAGCAAATTTTTAAAAACAGAATTACTATGGTCATCTAGTAACGGACCAGAGAACTACGTTACTTTTACTACTAACGGACTCTACATTTTACTACATCGCATCGCTCACGACATAAAGACGGCATTCTACATTGTGCTGACACCTATACTAAAACTAAGCAACTAACAGAATTAAAAAGCTTAATGCTTAATTGAAAAAGCTCAAAAATGGCGTTCGGTACAGAAAAACTTGTTTTCATCAAATTTTCTTTTAAGAATATCCACATTTTAACTATTTAACAAGATTAAGCTCATGTATAAGAATATATTAATATTATATATCTATAATGGTTTTAAAAAGATAATTTTTAATTATGTTTTAAAATATAATCAAAGATAGAAATTTCATAGTTGATTATTTAAAGTTTTCGCTACGTTTTCATTGTTTAACTTCATTTGAATGTATCATATATAGATATATATCAGAAAATATTTTATCACAATATTACAGGTAGACCTACTTTTTTATGAAAACTCATTTTTTATGGAGATATTTAAACTGAAGAACTGTGGGAAACATTTTCCCAGAACAAATAAATGATGTTAACTTTTAATGTCTTTTTTTTTTAACAAAAATGGTAAAATTGATGGTATAATTCGGATCCAAAAGTAGGGGAAAAGTGTTTAAAGCGCTCTGTGAGGGGCCCAAAAGGGGTCTTGAGGGGCTGATTTTGATCAGCCACAAGGTTGCTCCACCACATTCTTTTGTGACCGTTGAACAAGTAAAAATATACCTATATATAAAACAGCGACATAGTCGGATGGACGCGCGCGCTCTCTTCAGCCTTGCCGGACGTTACACATCAACGAACAGCACCTTTGCCGATGCCTTCCACCATCATAAATACCTTTCTGTGAATATATACCCACAAATATACTCATTTATTTCAACCGGAGGAAATGGAGAAAATACAAGACAATTACACGGTTACGAACAACGAACACCATGTTACTTTTGTAAAATGTCTTCACGAAGCCATGGAGGAAGCGTCGATTTTATCCTTAACTCGTCTCTTATTTTAAACATGATATTTCACAAAACGTTGCCGTGACAACATAAGTCTGAAAAAAAGCTACAGCCACTGCAGCATCCCTTCAAAAAAAAAATAACATTCACACAACTCAATTTCTTACGGCTCTATATCTTTGCATTAACATCTCACGATTTTCTATATAGCGAAAACGTTAAAAAGTGCACTTCTTAAGTTTCATCTGGCTCAAAGAAATTATCTTCGATCAATTTTCATTGGTTCTTATATATACATTTTAATTCTTTTTCATCGTAAAACTCGACAAATTCGGGTCAATATATTTCTTTATTGGTCATTGAACGTAGATTTTTATTTCCCATTATAAAAAAAAAAAAAATAGATTTATTAAACACTAAAATCCCCCACCAAAATATTCACGTCTCCCCATCATTTATCACAATCTCATCAGTTTCTGAGTATTTCTTATAAAAACCCACGAAACAATGATTTCTTATTAATTTTTGAGAAATGCCTTTTTTTGTCGTGTACCCTTTTTTTGGTGGTCAAATTACTTACTGAAACAGGAAATATTAATTTTTAATCAACGGTTTTTTTGCCAATGACTTATGGGTTAATAAAAGATTCAAGGTTAAATGAAAGTATATTCACATTGTGAGGCTGTACGTATAAAACTGGTTCAATTTAAAAGACAAAGCAAATTGGAATACATGAAAGACGAAAAGCCCAAGTGCGAAAATAACACCATAACAAAGAAAAAAAAACGATTAGTGATCCAAAAAAAAAAATTTTGAAATCAAAAGCGGTTGAAAAATTTTTTTTAAAAAAGCGAGTGGGGATTCACAAGCGTTGTAACGAATCGAAAAGGTACAAAATGGTGATGAGGAAAACCTGTTCACCCACACTATAAAAATGAACGGATGATGATCAAAATGGCGACTTTCACTTGATTTATATTTCAATTTTAAATAACAAAAGTAAACAGATAATAGATCTTTTTCTATTGATTGGAATTCCACTTGTCTTTTTGCAAGGGGATGGTTTTTTTGACCTTAAAATCGTTTGATAATAACACATTTAATACCTCCCTCGATTGTATGATTTGAAACAAAGAACCGTGTTATTAATCGTGAAAAAATTTTACCATGATTTCCCTCTCACATGACCGTACAAAAATTACAATAGAAAAGTCAGTGACCGTAACCGCCCTTGACTTTTTTCACCAAGTAAAAGTTGTTTTTTCCAGAAAACTCCTTCTAATTGTTTAGAAAGGTTTAATCTTAGAACCGAAAAATGTTACCTGAAATTCTGGATGATTTCTCTTACCTTATTGATACAAACCACCAATTCTTTCTTTCTTATGGTCGTTGTTGGTTTGAAGTTAAACAACCTGTGAGTTCAAAAATCTTCGCGCCGTTCCCACATTAGAGAGACGGTTGCCTTTTAATTGCGGAGATGCGAATCTTTTGAACCGAATCGACAACAGTAGAACCCTGTAGGGTTCCCCCCTTTTTCCTGTTCGTGTTTCAAACATATTTTTAAAAAAATCTATGTAAATTATTCATGGAAAGCGAAAAAAAACAAACTCCATCTAACTTTTTATCTTCTTTATTCTTCGATACTTAAAGCTACAAAAATCTTAACAACTAATTTTACAACCAATATAAATTTCATTGTTACTAAATTTATTTTTAAAAAATTTTTATAGCTGATTTTATTTTTGACTGGTTGGTTTTTTTATTGAAAATTAACAATACAAAACCTCGTATTTATTTTTACACTTGAAATACATTTTAATTTGTTTGTTGTTTCAACTCGAAAGCCATGAGCTCACAGTTCTGAGTCCAGACAATTTTGACCTTCTGGCATTGAGAAAAATGCCAAATAAGTTGTTCGTGTCTTTAGACCTCCCAAAAATTTAGTTGAGGTCTACGATGTGCCTTATAAATGATTTGACGTTGAAGATTGATTAGTAAAATAAAAACGGAACGAAAAAAAAATAAACGCTAAAAGATCAAAAAAATAAACTGGTAATTTAGTCCAGAGAAATGAGTCAATTTTTACCATCTAATTGATCGAATTTTATACTAATTGTTGATTTAATATCATGTTTGGAAACATATTAATTATGAAATTGATTTGATGCTTTATATAAGACCTAGAAGCATATTATTACTAAAAAAAAAATGGCTAAATGAATACCGGATCACAAACTTTAAGGTTCTATTGTCGAGTGGAACTGCTATTGGCAAAAAAAAAAAAAAAAAAAGTCGAGTGGAAACGAAAAAAAATTAAAATTTATTTTATTCAATACTTTAAAAATTTATCGAAAATGGTGTAAATCAAATCATTTGTACAATTGTTACATTACCAAATTAAAATTATAACAATAAGCATTTAGCACCTTATAATAAAAGTACTGATAAAGTGGTAACCCACAGCTGAAAGGATCGAAATATTTTTCCGTGTTCAGGAAATTATAGTTTCAATGATGTTAACTTGTATTAAATTAAAAAAATAAACCAAATTTACTATTCTAAACTAAGGAAAGTACTTGACTAGTTTTCTCAGCTTGACTTGATTTTCAAACTACTTGACACACGGAAAAAATAGTGGTGTAGAATTTACAACACTAAACTTGTAATATTTTTACTGCACTTTGTGTTCACTATAACCACAAATGTAATATTAAATAACACACTGTGTTGTATTCAGCTCTAACGTATAGTATTTTTAACTACCATAGTGTAAAAAATATATGTCGCTGTTACAACTGCTGAGTGTTGTACAATTAACAAATTTTGGCGTTTGCGCATGCGGCGCGTAAAACATAACCAATAATTTTGACAAATAAATGCAAGTGTCAAAAATTCAACTACATTTTTACTAGTTTGTGTTGTAAATAATACTACAGTTTTTTAATTACGCTTGACTATTAAACGTTACCACACGTGGTGTCATTCTATATAATACTAGTTAATGTAGTAAAATTAACAAGGAATGTTGTTAAAACTACAACACATTTATTTTCCTTGCATAAATTTGACTTAAAATCAAGTCAAACACAAGACAAATGCTATTGGCAAATGATAATTAAAATATCAGGTCAAGTCAAGCCTTGGAATTGCAAGTTCTTACATTTCAAAGTTAAAATTTTGAGTGGAATTATACAAAAAGTTCAATAGGCACGATGACAAAATTTTAAACTACCCAATAATGCTCAGAAACATATTTTATTTAATGAGTTACATATTTCTTCACTTAGTAATGGTTTAGTAGGAAAAATGGAATTTTAGTTTTTAGATTTTAAATTCGTGCCAAAACGCCTTGTTACTGTAATGGCTTCGCTGGTGACGTCCTACTTGAACGCTGGTTGAATAAACGCAACAAACACCAATACTAGACGCGCTAGTAACTAGAAGTCTTTCAATTTGGAACTGGTCGTTTGCTAGTCGTTGGCTTGGCTTGTTTATCAACACTTAACTGCTACTACATTCGGTGCATTCAACATTGACGTCATTCGCTCTGATTGGTGTTTAACAAAACATGGCAAACTTTCAAATTTTGCAGTTTTATTTTATCACAAAAATAATCAATCTCGCTTTAAATTAGAGAATAAATGCGTGGTTCGTATTCCATAATTCAAATTTCATTAAATAAACACATAATTTTAGTGATTTTTAATTACTGGCATCATGCCTATAACCAAATTTGACAAATCTTTGCTCCCGGAAATTATTTAATAATAAAATAATTTTAAATTGATTTGATTTTTCATTGTTTTTCTTGAAAAAAGTCAGATTTCATATAGAGTTAATTTTTACTTTCTTTTACTACGAGTTTTGTTTTCGAATTTTCGACGGAAATACACGTTTTGAGGTACCCTGAGTCCGAAAAAAGTGGTTTCAAAAATTGTATGTGTGACAGTGAAATCGTTTCAAAAACTATAATTGAATTTGATCAATCTATGAAATTTGCGTCCCTTTTGTATCTATTTGTGCCACGAAGTTATTGGTTGAAATCGGCTTGGAGGAGCTCTCACTTTATTTTATGGGTTTTTTCAATTTTTTTCAAAAACGACTCCAACGATTTTCTTTAAACTTTCTATAGTTCTTAGACTCATTAATGCCTACAACTTTTATTTGAAATTTTTTCCTGGGAAAATTCAAACAAAGGGAGTTCTAAGGAAGAGTGTCTGCGTTATTCTATAGAAACTGCTATGGTTCTGTTGAAGATATTTATACATTTTTCTAATAATAATTTTTCAATTAACCGTGAGCTTTATATAGACTAGAACTGAAGCCTTTGAAAATGGTAAAAAGTGAAAAAAAATTATAGTAGGATGAAACCCATTAGAAAAGGAAGAGAATATAAAAAAATGAAAGAAATAATAAATTACGGTCGATCTGAGGTCGGGGAGTGGAAAAGGGGGGTTTTTTAAGGATAAAAACGGTTTATCTCGATTTCCGGCAAAACTACAAGTCCTGTGGAAAAAAGTTAAATAGCAAAGTTGTAGGCAAAAAGAAGATCTACAACTTTTGTACTCGCACTTTTTTCACGTAAGAAACCTCAAAATTTTTGTAAAAAAATCCAATAACTAAGTTATTAGGTTTTTTATTCTCATCTTTTGTTTCAAAATTTGGTAAAAGCTTACCTTTTAATATGTCCCAAACACACTAAATTTTTTTTTTTTTTTTTGATTTAAAATATTTATTTTTTCACCTTATTTTGATTTAATATTAAAAAAGCACCATAATTTTCGAACGAAAATTCTCACGTCAAAATATTTACTTTTTTAAAAAAGTTGGTAGGCTTTTTATTTGTTGAAATCTCTACTTTCTGATGGTGTACAAAAACATTTACATTACAATGTAAATCTTACTATAATTTTTTTTTTTTTAAAAATTCGCAACCCTGGTCTATTATTTATACGTTCTTTTAACCAATAGCGAGTTTCATTCATGTAAAATATAGTTCAGTGACGCGTTCAGTGTCGCAGCAGATATTTTAGGTTTAATTTTGTATTAAAAGTTTCTGTTTAATGTGAAGATTTTTTCGGGTTAACTGATTGCAGCCCCATTTTGGTGCTGATTTGTCAATTTCGCCAAAGAATAATTATTTTGATTGGCTACTCTTCAACTCAAGCGTTTAGTTTAAAATATGTTGCTTATGTAAGTATTTTAAGAGTTTGAGTTCCTGTAATACTTCAATAGCTTTTGAGTTAAATTATACACATAATATTAAATACACACAGTTGCACAATGGACAATAACAAGGCAAAGGTACCCTTAACATGAAAGGGGATACGAAACATATTGAGGCATCTGATTCCAGAAGTCATTTTTTCAGAAAACAAAATTTAGAAGTTTTTTCAACCTAAGTATTTAAAATAAGAATTAAAATTTTGGAACTCCAAAATAAAAAAATCCACATTTGAAGTATTTTGCAAACTTTGTGTTTACAAACACTACACAATACTTATCAAATTATTGCCAATACCATTTAATATTTCGTTCTCAAGGATATGCCAAAACACTTGATACAAGTTCATAATTTGTTCTTTTGCTAATTGAATTTTACTTCTACCTTAATTAGTCAAACACTCTTTGAAATTGGATTTTCACTTTGTATATCTCTATTTTATTATAATATAATTTTCAAACAGCATTTATGTAAATTGCATTTTGATTTAATGTTATAAGTAAAGACTCGAATGTTTAATAGTTATATTAAATTCTAAAAATAATTATTTTAGCACTTAGTCATATTTAACTTCACTCCCACGAAAACCATTACTATATTTCTCAATTGAAAAGCAGGGAAAATTAAAATGATTTAAAAATAATTTTATATCGACGAGATGCTTCGAAATCATCATACCCATACAAGGAAATGCCATTCTAAAAAAATATAATTTACATTTTAAATTTCTGATTTAATAAATCTTACTTTTTGTTGTTCATTCAATACGGTTTTTTTTTAATTAAAAACTTTACTTATGTTTGTATCAAACTATAAATAGTTTGATAGTAATCTGAACTTGAAATTATAAATGTACAATCTTACTAATATTATAAACGTGAAAGTTTGTAAGATTGGATGTTTGTTGCTCATTCACTTAAAAAATACTGAATAGATCTGAATGAAATTTTGCATAGATATAGATTATAATCCGGTGTAACATAAAGTATACTTTTTATTCAGAAAAAAATGTACGGTTCCCGTGGGATAGATATTTTTTTTTGTTTTTTACAGAGCAAAATATTAACTTCCATTTTTACAATGTGGTTGTTTAGGGATCAGAGAATGATATAGGTTACTTCTTATAGCAAAATAATGAATGGTTCCCATGGGATAGTAAATCAAGTATGTATTCTATAGGAACCGAGTATTTAAAAGCAGTTTCGTTAAAGTTCACGAAATAGAGTCTTAACTCATTTTCCTTAAGAAGACTTGATCTAATTTTTACTCAGGAGAGATGTACTATTCCCGTGGGATAGATATGTTTTTTGTTTATCACAGAGATAAAGATTCATATGATTTTTGCAATGTGGTAGTTTGGGGGAGAATGATATAGCTTACTTTTAAGGCTAGAAAAATGCATGGTTCCCATGGGATGGCAAAACAATTATATCCTACAGGAACCGTGCATTTAAAAAGTTTCGGTAAAGTTCGTGAAATAGAATTTTAACGCATTTTCCTCAAGAAGGCCTAACTAATTTTACACAACAACGAAAGAAATCTCTACAAAATTGAAATTAAAAAATTGACAATTTTTACTGGAAAATAAATATGAATTTCAATTTAACACCCGATAAAATTGATATGAAATTTTATAAATATTGGAAATTTTTATTGTTCATTGTCGAAGACATTAATTAGAAATAAATGTATTAAAATAATAAACTAAAAATTTTAAAAGTTAACAATTATTTAACGAAACGAATTTTAATGAAGTTTTGCTAAAGATCCTGTAGAATAGCTACTAATCTATTCTATTAAGGGAATATCCATTAACTACGTGAAGTGTTCAGGGGCGGATGGGGTAGAGCCGAATCTCATCTAATCTTACTGTGGGGAAAGGGAAAGTCTCGCAAATATCACGTTTTGAAAAATATCACATTTGATTGCGGGTTGGGGGAAAGATATATGCCAAATCTCATGACATCTTACCAGAAGGGAGGAGATGGGATTTTAAAAATCGCAAAAAACGTCTCGCGAAATTCATGGATGCCCTCTAAAATAGCTGTACGGTTTTAAAAGACATTTGGTATGAAAGATTTTCAAGTCCTAAAGGAAGGAATACAGGTACTTTTTTACTAAAAATCGTATAGAAGCTGATGTGAGACAGCTTACATCTCTTTCTTGAAAATTAGTTTAACGAATTTTGATGAACTTTCTTTGGATCTAAAGTCTGAAAGTATCTATAATATTTTTCTGTCAAAATAGATTAATTTTTATAATTCGCTATGAACGTAGGGAATCTTTTAATCAATTAGATAAATTTAGATACACTCAGCGAAGCGAGCGGGTATCAGCTAGTGTATAGACAAATAAATAAAAAATAAATTTTAAACAAAATGCCATTTAAAACCAACAAGTTTTTATTCTATAATCAACATAATACTAGCTATCTTGCAAAACACAATATCATTATTGCTATTTCTGAGTTAATTATAATTAACAATTTGTAATCATTAATAAGATAGGACAACGATTTTATTTCTTAAGAAATCTCTTTTGAAACATCCAAATTCTCAAGAGATAACAACATCTATTATTAACCCTAAAGGTGAACCGAAACCAATGAAAAAACTAAACCCAAAAAAATTTCTGATGCTCATTAAACTTATGGTTTCGGGGTAAAAACCAAATAGAACATTTAAATATCTTTTTTCGATAACAATAGACATTGTATTACTGTATATATGTACTAAGCAATAATGAAGATCTTCAAAAAAATCGTTGCTTCACTTTTAGACTAGAATCCGAATAAAGAAATTACAGGGAATTCGATTAATCGAGTTTGGGGCGGAACAAATCAACTTTAATCGAAAAAAAAATACAGAAACTTTAACCATAGTTATTTTAACAGTATAATAGAACTTAAATTAGCTTTCTACCGACTCACAAGTAAAAAAAAAAAATCATCGTAATCACCGAAGCAAAAAAAAAATTTCTCGTGGTGAAACATTTTTTTGTGGATATAATTTGATCATATACCTAATTCAATGTTAATTTCCAACCCTTATAATTTATCACAATGTACACAGTTCCCTTTTAACATCCATCCTGTTGATCTGTTCAATTCCTGGTATACGTTATCGGTGTGATTTTTTCCTAATAACTTCAATTAAATATGTAGCAGTAATTGCATGAGGGACACGCGACTAGTCAATTAATAGGGGATGTGCATTAGGCGCCTGAGAACCAAATTTCCTAGTCAAAAATATGAGCGGGAGGGTTAGTTATAAAGCCGAAAAGATATTATGATGAACGCAAATCGGATTTTAACAAATCATAACAAAGACGGTACCCGTATGAAATGAGAAATAATTGTCATAAAGGGTGTGCCATTTCACTTATATGGATTGGTAAATATTGTAAAAAATAGAACGAGGAGAGATCTGAAATAATTAACGAGTTTAAATTATAGGTTTATTATATTTTTTTTTAATGTATGCTTATAAGTTGGAAAAATTATTTTATGAAGGTATCGCATTAAATAGTTACATACCCGAACTAATTGGGAATAAGGTAATTTAGTAAAACGATAGAGTCGAATAAATTGAATAATTGTGTGAAACATGCTAATTTTTATAGTCTTTTAATAAAGGTACACGGAAAAAAATGTGTTGTAGTTTTAACAACATTCCTTGTTAATTTTACTACATTAACTAGTATTATATAGGATGACACCACGTGTGGTAACGTTTAATAGTCAAGTGTAATTAAAAAACTGTAGTATTATTAACAACACAAACTTGTAAACATGTAGTTGAATTTTTGACACTTGCATTTATTTGTCAAAATTATTGGTTATGTTGTACGCGCCGCATCCGCAAACGCCAAAATTTGTTAATTGTACAACACTCAGCAGTTGTAACAGCTACATATATTTTCTACACTATGGTAGTTAAAAATACTATACGTTAGAGCTGAATACAACACAGTGTGTTATCTAATGTTACATTTGTGGTTATAGTGAACACAAAGTGCAGTAAAAATATTACAAGTTTAGTATTTTAAATCTTACATCACTATTTTTTCCGTGTATGGTTGATAATGAGAACATGATGATGCATTGGTTTTTAGTTATTATTCAAAGAAGTAACAAGAAATGCCCTTTAAAAAGCATGAAATAGTTTAAGCTTTGTACCACCTATTGGCGCAGTGGTTAGAGGCAGTAGTTCTCTCCGCTTCATGCGTCAAGTGGTACGGGTTCGATTCCCGTTGAATCCTAGACTTAAGATCTTAGACCTAAGAATAAAATTGACCAACAGAAATTTTCTGCGTTTAGACAGTCGTGATATGACCTTAGATGTTAAAGCGACTTAAAACACCAAAAAAAAAAAAAAAAAAAAAAAAAGTTTAAGCTTTGAGGTACGGGTTGGTAGTTTAAGGAGTCCACAAAGAAAATATCCCCAAAAATATTAAATTTTCAAAATTAGTACGGTTTGAATTACCCGGGAAAAAAAGTTTTTATCTTATCATATAGGTATAATCAGATGTGAAAATTGGCCAGGTATGATCATAAAAAATTATATATGATTAGACAAAAATATTTTTGAAGTTATACTTCTTTAGGCGCGTTATGAATAAATAATGAGAGTGAAACTTTAAGATGCGCGCGCATTTTAAAATAGAAATAAACAAAATTAAGTTAGGCGCAAACCCACTGGGTCTTCTGGCGCGCGTAATTTGAATTTTTGTTGTATTTATTTATTAATTTTTATATTTAAATTAAAAATAATTATATATACAAATAACACATATGATTAATAAATAAGTTATTACTTTTCACGAATTTTGCAGTAATTGTTATAAGTACTTTTTGAAGTTTAATGATGAAATGACGTCTGCATCGCGGCGCGGTTTCAAAAGCATTAGTAGCGTTCTATTTTATCATCACAAATTAAGAAGATGAAGTTGCCCGCAAAACGGCTCGGTATTTTTTACTAGGCGCGCGTAATTTGAATTTGTGTTGTATTTATTTATTAATTTTTATATTTAAATTAAAAATAATTATATACAAATGACACATATTATTAATAAATAAGTTATTACTTTTCTCGAACTTTGCAATAGCGGTTATACTATTTGAAATTTAAAGATGAAAATGACGTCTGCATTCCATGCATATTCTTAGTTATCACAAAATCTAGGATTCTGAAAAGATTCAACCATCTTAGAATAATAATTTTGTAACACAAGATATGAATAAGATTAAGACATTTATTTTGACAAGTAGCTTCTTGCTTTATTTCGCAATTTCTATGAAGCTTCGTTTTCATGACATGCATGAATTGTTAACCAGAAAAAGGATCCTGACTAATTTTATAAATGTCTTGCAGCCTTCTTTGGATATTATTTATTGATACAAATTAAAATATTATTCTCTTAATTTTATATTTAATAATTATACCTTTAAATATATATATTATTATTATTAATTATTAAATTGCAGTTTTTTAAAATTGATTATTTGAATAAAATTAATAAAAACTTAAGTTTAATGATACCAAAGAAGTATAACTTCTCACGCGCGTACATAAGTACACGCAAACATCACTTACTACAAGCAAAAGCACATTTTTGGAGAGTTTTTTTTTTTTATAAAAACTAAATAAAATAAAATAAAACACCAAGTACAACGATAACTAAAAAGATATTACAGTATGAGTGAGTGCCCGACAAAAAATATTTTTGTCTAATCGCATATAATTATATATGTTCATACCTGGGCAATTTTCAGATCTGATTATATATGATTAGACAAAAATATTTTTTGTCGGGCACTCACTCATACTGTAATATCTTTTTATTTATCGTTGTACTTGGTGTTTTATTTTATTTTATTTAGTTTTTATAAAAAAAAAAAAAAAAAAAAACTCTCGATATATGTGCTTTTGCTTGTAGTAAGTGATTGTTCAGGAAAAAATATTTTTGTCTAATCATATATAATTTTATATGATCTGATTATACATATATGATAAGACAAAAACATTTTTTCCCGGGTAGTTAATTTAGAAAAAAAAAACTATTAAAGAATAAACAAATTTAAACAACTTTTTTAACATTTGATTATAGGCATGATATTGAGAATGGCCAAGAAATCGATTTAATTTTCTTATCTGGTTGAAATTTTTTGCGAATATCACCAAACTATTGACTGACAAATACTTTTTCGACCTTCACTAAAATCGTTATTGATAAATGAGATACCATTTTAATGAATACATCGCATATAGTGAAAATATCAAAATTAAAACTTTCCATTTTTAAGAAAGATGATACAACATGATACATTCATTTTTGATTCACCTGCCAAATAACGCCCTTAACCGGTGGTTTCTAATTGTTAATTTTGCAAAACCTTTATTTTCTGACTGACAATGGAAAGACAGGCCAAGATGTTAATTTATGAGGGTTATTTTTAGACTCACGTAAGTCAGGGTACAGTCATGGACTTAAACTGAAATGCACATCTAAAATATAGAAAATGCTTGTTTAAAATTCACCATAACTTCAATGTTAGTTGCATAATTTATACTTAAAAATTAAGTTCGATACGGTGAAAAATGGGGTTATGACAATGCTTAAAACTAAATTCGGTTAGTACAAAATAATACTTTGACTCCAACTAAATTTTCAAAAAATCGATTTTTTTAAAAATATCATTTTTATAGTGTACATGTATATTGAAGTACATAGTCAGAAAATTTCAAGTCAATCCGGTGATTATTTTCAAAGTTGCACGCAAGTTTGTAAAGTCAGTTTTCACTCTGTTCAATGTGCTTTTGGAACTTTTAACGCGTTTTCTCAATCGGTGATCGAGATTTCTTAGAAACGGCTAACTCAATCAGTCTCTAACACAAGGTTCTTAAATAATTTTTTTTTTAGTAATTAATCGAAGGTTTATATTTTCACCGATAATTACTTTTCTTTTTATAAACAGTTTGAGGCCAACATTTTTTTCAAAAAATTTTATTTTTTTTGAGAGGCTCTCATTTTGTGAAAAACTTTAATTTTTTGAATTTCTTGGATTAATTACAAGGTTGTACATTATTTTAACAAAATACGTTTGGATTTTTCATTTTAAATGATCAAGTCCAGAGATATTGTGGTCATTGCAAGATGCCTGTTTTGAGAGGAGCTTTTGGATATCAGCGACAGCAGTTTTCAAAATTATTATTTTTACAAATGAAGACTGGACATCAATAATGGGCTAAATGTTGAAAACAAAAAATTGAGCTCGGCCCGATGAGATTGAGATCGTCTAATTTGCCATTGCCAACAGTGTAAAAAGCGGGCTAAATGTCATGATCATATTAATAGTAACTTTCAATGTACATATTAGTAAGACTAATCTTCAGTTCTTAATATTTGATAAACGAAGAAATTATCAGGTGAAAAAGACCACAGTTATTAATAATTTAATAATTTATTTTTCTTTTTTACTACTTTTCTCATAACATTTGTTGTAGTTAATTGTTAGAATACCTGATGATGTCGGAATAAGACCGACGAAACGTAGTAAAAAAAATTAATTGTTAAAACATATAACTGTGTTTTTTTTTCACCTGATAATTTCTTCGTATATCAATGTATTAGCTTGTTGGCAAATGGCACTTAGCTTGCTTTTTTTGGATATAACTCAATTTTTTTTTTGGCACTTAGCCCCTTATTGATGTCGATTCTTCAAATATAAAAATGATAAATGTGATTTAAAGTTACCATAATTGGCGTAAAAATTTCCATATTAATAAATACAAATGTCTTTTCAGAAAAATTTTTTGAAAAATCGGGCTTCTTTGGGCACCCTGACTATATTTAACCTATTAATATGAAAAAATTATTTTAATTACTTCAATTTCGTTGTAACTGTTTTTCACTAAATGAACGGTTCCATGCATTTTGATCTCCGGACAAAATATCCTCGGACAAAATATCGCCACGACAAAATATCCTCAGAAACCAGTACCTATCTAACGTCGTCCAATTTGGTTAAAAAACAACGCGATGGTCACCCCCAACTTGCTAATTTCTCTTGAATAATAATTTGGGATGGTTTTATTATTTTATCTGAGGATATTTTGTCATAAGGATATATTGAGTAAAACTTAGCGGTGTCAGGTAGTGCACATTCAGTCAATGAATGAAAATCAGGTAAACGAACAATGGCTATAATTTCTTTTGTTAGGGGCTCCACCCGCAAACCTCTGCCAGGGGGGCACCTTTGGCTTTAATTAACACAGTTTTTACGAATTTAACACGGACACATGGGGGTCAATTTAACACTATTTCAATGAATAATTTGGAGTCAATTCAACACGTTTTTACTAAAAATTATCTATACCAATAATAAGATTGAAGTTTTCTGCTCTTTGAATACTTATATAATAAAAACGTTACGTGTTACCTGCGCGAGGGAACAAAAACTGAATTATTTTTCTCAGCTGAGATTTTTATCTAATCTAAAAAATGTAAGGTGTTTTGTTAAAAACTTTTTATTACCTAAATTTTCATATATTTTATACAAAAAAATGTATGCCATTTACATCATAATTTTCCCCAAAAAAACATTGTTTGTCCAGGGTAAACTTGAAAACGGCTGGTCCGATATGGACAAAATTTTCACATATAGGTGGCAAACATTACAAAAAGTGCTATAAAATACTATTTATTCCGAAAAAATTTTGATTTTTTGAGCAAAAAAATAAAAACTGTGCAACGAAAAATATACTTCGCCAAACTTAAAAAAAAACGCTTAGCGAAGCGGGCAGGGATCAGCTAGTTAAATATAAAATCTTAGTTATTGAGTTCAAAAAATTTTTCTCAGAACATTGTGGTTTTGAATTTGCATGAAATATGTTATCGCAAATATTTTTGTCATGGGGACATTTTATCCGGGGATATTTTGTCAAGGGATCAAAACGCCTTATACCGAATGAACCTAAGAAATTTCTCAAAAGAATTTTTGACCTTCCTAGAGATTTTTTAACCTTTTTCAAGCGCAAGATCTAATTTTGTTTAGGTATTTCTTCAACCTTTTTATTCAAAATTTTTTCAAAGATTCGATAACTAACCGAAAAAGGCCCACAATGGAACCCCAAAAGTTTCAAATTGGCCGCATGACATTTTAGTACTAATATTTCTATATTTGTTCGATTAAAAATTAAAACACTTCTAGAAGGCTCCACAATATTTCAACCTATATTATGTATCCATTAAGACTACATAATATTTTTATATTGAACCCTTGTGCAAAAATATCAGTTAATAACTTATTAAAAATTTAGTTGATTTGGTCAAAAAATTTATTTCATAAGACAACTACTGTAAGAAATGTTAACAAAGAGATTTGATAAGGTCAAGTTTCTTGTACAATTCAACTAAAACAAACTGAATTATTTTGTTTTAATCAGTAATTTTCTGATTAGTGGCAAAATTTTAACATTGCAATGTCACGATTATATTAAGACAAAATTGTATTTATTTTTTAACAAACATTTTTTTATATATCTAAAAATACTAAAATTGGTTATCACTGCTTCCCTTTTCTCCCCAAATAAACCACTATTTTAATTTTATAGAAAACTGGCCGAACAAATCAAATTAAATCGTATTTACTGTAACGTGAATAATCACCATTCCTGTTACCTAATTTCAAAAGTTTAAATCATACAGCGTCATTATTTCAACTTCATGCTTGCATTAGTTTCATATGCAAATTATAAAACTTTATTTGGAGATTCAATTTATGAATTTATCTATCAAAGTGTATGAACAAACACTGATAAGAGACAATCTGTACCAATAATAAGATTGAAGATTTCTGCTTTTTGTAAACTTATATAATAAAAACGTAACGTCTTACCTGCGCGAGCGAACAAAAACGGAATTATTTTTCTCGGCCGAGATTTTAATCTAATCTAAAAAATGTAAGGTGTTTTGTTAAAAACTTTTTATTACCTAAATTTTCATATATTTTATACAAAAAAATTCATGCCAATTACATTATAATTTTCCCCAAAAAAACATTGTTTGTCCAGGGTAAACTTGAAAACGGCTGGGTCGATGTCAATGAAATTTTCACAAAAATTTACTAAATAATGTAACTTACATTATAGGCTACTTTTTATTTCGAATAGTTTTGTCTGTCTGTCTGTTTGTTCTTGAAAAACTTGAAAACGGCTGGTCCGATTTAGATGAGATGTCACATACAGGTAGTAAACATTACAAAAAGTGCTATCAAATCATTTTTATTCCGAAAAAATTTTGATTTTCTCAGCAAAAAAACTAAAAACTAAAAAACGCTCAGCGAAGTGGGCGGGGATCAGCTAGTTAATTAATCAAACTTAAATTTTAGTGGTTCACTCTTCGATAAAATCAAAAACATGACATGAATCATGGAAGAAAGTAAAAGACTTTATTTATCAATATCTATTGTTATAAAATGAAATGAATCACAAAATCAAAGTACAACACTTTTTCAGATTTCAGTTTCATAATAACAAGAAATTAACGAATGGACAGTTCTAAGAATTTCTTTAATTTGATATTTAGGTATTGGTAAAGTTTAGTAGGATGCTGACTTTTGTAAGCTGATGTTAACGTTTTCTTTGTTTTTTTTTATCGATTTAATCTGCAGATTAAATGTAATTAACTTCCTGCTCTTGTCTAATGAAATTCAAGTTGCAAAAATTCCCTGTTTTGTTTAAATCCTTTTTTTTTAGAAGAAATTTATTTTAATGGCTATGATCTGATCATGAAAACGAAATTCAAATCTCTTTTAAATGATCTATTGTTCTTGGTTTAATTTTCCCTAGAACAAGCTTTGCTCTAATTACTAAGACTTCGTTGTGAGAAAAAGGTTCTGAAGAACCAAAAAAAAAAAAAAAATTAATGATCCTCCACCGCATTGTCTCTTAGTTCAAGTTCATTTTCAGGTGCGAGATTTCCAATGAACATGACTGTACCCCACACGAACTAAACGGACGTGGAAGACTGTACTAAAACAAGATAATTCCATTAAGGTCTTACGGATCGAACAAAGAACGATGAAAAATTTGGATCTTAAAGAAGTGAAGTCGGGGGGGTAAAGTGAAGCAAAAAGGCAGGTGGGAATCGCCGTTTACCTGAAGAATAAAGACGCCACTCAGCTTGTACAGACACATGCAAAGGTCGTTCGTTCGTTCGATTCTTCCACAAGCTTTGGCTTACTGAGGCCACTCTTTCTGGTCGAACAAAAATAGGGTCGAAACTCGGTAGGGTTGGTTTCAAAGAGAAATATTTCGACAAAACCCCCCGAACATATTTTTCTTCGTTATGTTGAAGAATGCTTCGGTCATGGACCAAGACCAAAAATTTCATCCTTGAGTACCTGCACGACCGTTTGAAAAGAATTTCTAGGGGTTGGACGAACAAGTTTTTTTTCTTCTGTTTAAAACCCAAGGACGAAACAAACCCTCAAATTCAAAAGGCATTAATGTGCCTTTTTTTAAAGCAGTTCAGCTTTCAAACTTGAAATTCAAGTTTTGCTAATAGAACAAGATTTTTGAAAAAAAAAATAACACCGGAAATCAGCAAAGTTTATGCGGGAAAAAAGATAACTTTGTTTCCGTTCCCGTAATTATTTCTATACCTTTATAGAAAAAAAAAAAAGCTAAACGTGTCTACCATAATAAAAATGAGAAAATTAGTCTTTTTTAAATTACTCGAGAAAAAAATTGAGACATATCAGACGAGCGTTGCCCTCCCCCTCGAAGGCCATGAAGATTAAACAAATTCCACGAAATATTTTGATTAGTTTTCAAAGAATTTTTTTTTCTTGAAATTTTTAGATTTGACCAAATAATAGAGTAGTCAGACAAAAAAAAAATTGATGAAAGCCCCCGAAAAGAAAACTGACAGACAGGAGAAAAATATAATAACGAATAATTTCATGATGCCAAGAGAAGATACAAAAACGAAAAAAAAAAATTTTTTTTTGTTCACTATCCTCCTTTTCTTTGTCTTCTACGTTAAATTTTTCCGTCTCTATCTTATCTTATAAAGGTTTCTTCACAAACATAAAAGTGTACGATCTTTTTTCTTCATTTAGTTTTTGAATAGCGTGCATGATGGCTAACCTTGAACATCTCGATTTCTCTCCAACCAACGAAAAGTGGTCTCTGTTTAATTCGGTTACACCGAATAGCCATTACAGAACGTATTTTTTTTTTACTTTATATATCACGAACCAATAATTTGAGTGTTATTGCTTGAGAAAATTGGATTAAAATTGAAATTGAGAGAAGGAACAAATAAACCTATATATTGAGGTAATTATGGGGTACCTATATATTATGTGAATGGAAAAAATCGATTTGTCTACAGCGGGAATTTCAAATTTAAAAAAAAAATACTTCCCGCCAAGGGGCTAACGGTGATTTAGCAACAACGATAATGGCCGCACGACGCGAAACGCTAAGACGCCACAAGATCGCAAACAAAGAAACGGCGAATGGCGGTTTTTTGCTCGACTTTCTTGGAACTTCTCGCCGTTGCATTTTTAATCTTCTTTTTTTTTTTTTAAACGTTACAAAAGATTTTATTACATAGATAAAAATGTCCACATTTCCGTCCACAAATGTGGGATGATGACGATTGTTTCATATTGATGATTATTTGAAATCGTATCAGCAAATTTTGCAATAACTATGCGCATTTTGCTGATAACGTTCAATGGTAACAGCGACAAAATGAAATTCGACTAATTAAAAAAAAAACAAATGTAAAAAATAACCGTGATTTCTCCCAAATTATTGGATGAGTGGTGGATCTAGTCATGATTTCGAATTAATATACACATGCACTAAACCCCAACCCATCGAACAAAATGGGATCGAGGAAATCGCGCCAAAATATCACAAAATTCATACCCAAATTGTTCAAATTCATATTGAATATACCTCACAAAATCACTAAATTTATCAATTTTATTTTTCCAACCACATTTTTGTCAATATTATATTCACAATGTCCAGTCCGTACTGTTTTGCCGTTGTTGAAACAAATCTCGACGCTCACCGATACTACAAAACGTTTTAGCATTTGCCTCCAAAATAACAACATGGTTATATTCCACTTATTAAAAATCTAGCTCCTTTGATTGTTAATTTAATTCGTTAGAGTAGGGGTAATTGTTGTTTGGACCAATCGAACCGCTGTAAATCTGACATTATTTGTAGTGGGGAGAACGCGCTTTTACTACAAAGGCTATTGACTTATTTTGGCTTGGGTTATTTCGCTTATTGAGCGATTTTTACTAAGCGTATGTAACCCAACATACATTAACGTATTACTGTTTGCCGTTCAGTTATAAAGGAAAGTAAATGAGAAATTAGTAAATTAAAAATTGAAATTATAACCTTTTATCTTCATAAAGATAGCTTTTGCACTTAGAGTACAACGGTAACAAACTACAATTTTCCGAAAGAATGGTCCTTTTGAACCGTTTTTTTTTAAGGGATGCAATCGAATATAAGACTAAGAGTTAAATATGAAGAAAAATGCATTCAGCTCCATTTGGATCAAGTACTACATTTGAGTAATTGTATTGCTTGCCAATTATATTAAAATCGGCGAATTTGTGACCCACGAGTTAGATTTTAGGTAATTTTGACCTGCGTTGAAAAAATTGTTTATCCATATTCAAAATAACACATAACAACTAGAGTATAATTTATAACAAATAGTAATTTAATAAATTAGTAATAAATATTAAGGGAAAGTGGGGTATTTGAGAACAATAAACTTTAAATTATCTTAATTAATAATATAAAATAACAATTTTAGTAAACTTTTGCTATAACATAAACTTTAACTTATCTACTTTAATAATTTGATCACAAAATTTTTTTAAATTAACATTAGAATAACAAAAATATAAAATATAAAAACTATTGCCATTTCTATTTTCCCGGTAGTGTGTGGGGTAATTGAAATCAATCCACGGGGGAAATAGAAACTGCATTGGGTAATGATAATATATAAAATATAAATTTTATTGATTAACTATATTTCACACAAATCACAGACGTAATTATTACACATGTATTGACCGTTCGTACATGCGTCATGGGCCCATTTCTTACATTTGGTACACATAATCCAGTCTTCTTTAGGGGGCGATTTATATTTTTCCGTGCAGAATATGCAATAATAGTCCACGCCGTCACTTTCCTCGAACACCGTTTCCAAGTTTCTAACGATCGCGGTATTGTTGACTGATGGTGGGTTCGTTGTACTTCTTCGTTGTTGAATATTTTTACTTTTCTTTGCAGTTTGCCGTTTTTGTTTTTCCTCTAATTGATGTCTTATGGGAGTGCTGGATAAAATTTGAGAATGTTTTCTTTTTCTTCGTTGTGAAGTTTCTATTTTAGGAATGATCGACACGTTGGCTATGTCAGAGAGGAGCACAGGAGTTAACGGAGCAAGAAAAGTGTGTATGATTAAATCGGTTTGATGTTCATGATTATGGTTGTGTGATGTTGTCGGTTGATCGTCCACAGGAATTGTTTTCTCAGCTGTAGTAGTAGTAGTAGTAGTATCACGAACGGAAGTAGTATGTGGACTGTCATGACTGTCAGCAGTGTTGAATTTATCAATAAAAGGCATATTTGCGAAGCATTCGTTAAACTTGTCCGTATCGATGGAATGAATTCCAGCCACTCTAAGACCATTGATCGCTTTGCATATGTTGGCTGTCTTGTTGTACGCATAAGTAAACAGCTCGGCTACTTTGTATTGGGTGATCCGTTTGCCAGGATGTTAACCATGTATAGCTCACACTGTCGATTGTATGCACATTTCAGTGCACTGAAAAAAGTTAAGTCCAGCGGTTGCATTTTATGTGATACATGAGGCGGTAAGGAAAGAACATGAAGATTGTGTTCTCGAAAAAGCTCCTCTATGGTATGCCCCCAAGCTAATGTGACTTTCATGATTATCTAGTATTATCAAGACTGGCTCGTCTTCGGTAGGTTTAACAAAATTAATGAAGTGCTGTAGGTATTCAACGAATATGGACTCATTTATCCAACCAGAATCAGAAACCGTGCCAATTATATTGTTATTAACGCCATTCAGCAACAGGTCACACATACGCCTTCGTTTGAAGATAAACATTGGAGGTATATATATACCGTTTGCACTTATCGCACAAACAACGGTAGTGGTGATACCGCGCTCAGCGCTTGTCGCTTTTCCAACTTGCATCAAACCTTTTGGCGCCAATATTTTCGAATTCCGTTGAACAGTGTTGATACCGGTTTCGTCAATGTTAAATATACGGTGACTAGGAAAATTGTATTTGCGTTGGAGGGCTTCTAGTTGATCGAAAAACAATTTAATTTCGGTGGCATTGAACGCTTGAATTCGGTTAAGTGACGTTGCTTCTGGAGTTCGTAGACTGATGGAGAGATGTCGAGACATGAATGAATAGTACCAGTCTTTACCAGCCATCTGAGATTCTTGGTTAAATTTATGGCTCAATTTGTTGGCTTCAGCAAATATGTAAAGGCAATCTTTCGTAGTGATCTAGGTGTGATGCCGTAAAAAGACTCGCAACAATCGAGGATGTATTTTTCCAATTGATTTTTGTGACTATGATTGAAGACATGGTGTCGTCCTTTTTTCGGTTTCTTAAATTCTTCTAGATGCACTTGTCGAAATAATGTTGATTTTGGTACTCCGTATTTGGTTGCTGCTTTGCTTAAAGAAAGTCGTCGACATCTCACATCATGTCTCGCGCGTTGGGGATTTTCAATTGTGTACCGCGGTGTTGTTTTTCTTGTGTAATTTCTGGGCATCTAAAGAGAGAATTTTTTTTTCCGTAGAACAATCATAATTATTGAAAACAACAGCACAAAATAAAATTGATCCAAACAAATTGATCAAACAAAACAACAACAACAACAAGTCAACAAAATGAAACGTTGCATCAGAGTTTAAAATAAGAAAATTCTTCGAAAAAATTGTAAAATAATTCATTTCTTACATATTAATAAGAAACGTCCACATTTACCCCGCGAAAATCGTTCCAAATTACCCGACTTGGGCAATTCATATTAAAATGCTCGATACTTAAAATATTTTCTTCATTTAACTTAAATAGCCACATAAAACTAATAAATGAATTGTAAATGAAAGATAATAACAACAAAATATGCACTAAAGGTCAAGAAATAATTTTTTCAAAGTTTTTTACATACGGCAAAAATTGTAACAAAGGATCACATTTTAATTATTTACTTACCGTGGCAGTATGCGAACGCCAATTTAAATATTTTTTTCTGTCAGGAACGATAAAGCACACACTTGTCAATTCAAACACTAATAAAATTTTTTTTAAATAAAGATATAATTAAAATTTAACTGTTTTTAATTAGCCGATGTTCTCAAATACCCAACTTTCCCCTAATAGAACCAGAACTATATGCATACAGCCTCTATATACCACACATAAAGGAAAATAAATTAATTTGTATACAGCCTATTTGTATATACACGAATTCCCACCCGTAACCCCAAAACGTAACCCTTTATTTGAATTTTCCCAGTAAAAAATTTCAAATAAAAGTTGTAGGCATCAATGAGTCTAAGAACTATAGAAAGTTTAAAGAAGATCGTTGGAGCCGTTTTTGTAAAAAATTGATAAAGCTCCAAAACTCCTAGAAAAAAGTGGAGCTTTCGGCTAACCGATTTCAAGCGAAAGCAGACCAGACATAATATGAAGGTGAAATTCAGATAAAGCTTTCGATACGATATGGCTGTCACACACGGCCATACACATACACACACAGATATGCTTCTATAATAAAAACTCTTTTTTTAGACTCAGGGGACAATAAAACATACATTTCCGGTGAAAGCTCGAATTCGAAAATTCGACCTGATTACAATACTTCCTTTACTATATAGTAGTAAAAGAAAGTCAAAATTTGTTAATATAAATCTTAAAATATCTCTTGTAAAAGATTATGAAAATAAATCCAATAATTGAAAATATTTTAGACTAAAAGCGTAGTGAAAATTTCAAGCAGTTGTAATTCAATTGTTTCATATGTAACAACCTTTTGTCTATAGCACAACTTGTGGTTCCAGTTATAGATGTGCTGAATTGTACAAGGCTCCAGTTGGTTTCCATGCGCTTTGATTCCCGGACAAATGATCCCCATGACAAAATGTCCTCAAACGAAAAGTCCTCAAAGAATAACTGCAAATCGTATTTACAGCATAATTTTGATGTTAAAACATTTAGTTTTGTGTAAAACTTTGCGGTGTCAAGAAGTGCATATTCAGTCAATGAATGAAAATCGGGTAAACGAACAATGACTATAATTTCTTTTATTGGGGGCTCCACAAATACCCGCCAGGGGGACCCCCTGGACCCCTTTGGAATTAATTAACACAGTTTTTACGGATTTAACACGAACACATGGGGGTCAATTTATCACTATTTTAATAAATAATTGGGGGTCAATTCAACACGTTTTTACCAAAAATTATTAATTATTATATAAATTATATAATTATATAAATTATATAAATATTATATAAATCTTAGTTATTGAGCTCAAAAAATTGCATGAAATATTTTATCGCAAATGTTTTTGTCATGGGAATATTTTGTCCGGGGATCAAATCGCCTGATACCTACAGTTGTGTTAGGCCGCGTTCAGACGGATCAACTCAACTCGCCCGACTATTTTCAATCTTGTAGACTGTAGCAGGGTAAGCGACGCAAGAAGTGAAGTACAAGCGAGTTGAAAGGGAAGAAATTGAAAGAGAACTGATCAACTAAACTCGTTCAACAAAAGATTGACTGAATCAAACTTTTGCTGAACGAGTTTTGTTGATCAGTTTTCTTTGGACGCGTTCAGACGGATCAACTAAACTCGCTCGACTATTTTCAATCTTGTAGACTGTAGCAGGGTAAGCGACGCGAGAAGTGAAGCACAAGCGAGTTGAATGGGAAGCAAATTGAGCAGAATTGAAAGAAAACTGATCAACAAAACTCGTTCAACAAAAGTTTGATTCAGTCAATCTTTTGTTGAACGAGTTTAGTTGATCAGTTTTCTTTCAATTTGCTTCCCTTTCAACTCGCTTTTACTTCACTTCTCGCGTCGCTTACCTTGCTACAGTCTACACGATTGAAAATAGTCGGGCGAGTTTAGTTGGTCCGTCTGAACGCGCCCTTTCAATTCTGCTCAATTTGCTTCCCTTTCAACTCGCTTGTACTTCACTTCTCGCGTCGCTTACCCTGCTACAGTCTACAAGATTGAAAATAGTCGGGCGAGTTGAGTTGATCCGTCTGAACGCGGCCTTAGATCCTAGTTGTCAAGGGCCCGAATTGTCGCTTGGCCCCAAATGTCAGGAAATCGTCCTATGCTGTAAAATAATGAAGGCTGACATATTCGAAAACAATGTTTAAAAATATGTCGATCCTTTCAATTGTATGTTAACAATTTTCACTGTGTTTCAACGTCTTATATTTGATCGTAGTCTTAGGGCGCGTTTACACGAGTCAACTTGAGTTGAACGACAATTTTTAATCTTTTAGACCGTAGCGGGGTAAGTGACGCGAGAAGTGAAGCACAAACGAGCAGAATTGAAAGCAAATTGACCAGGGTCGATTCGAACGACAAAAATTTTGACTCAGTCAAACTTTTTGTCGTTCAAGTCGATGAGTCTGATCGAGTCCAATTTGCTTTCAATTTTGTTCGTTTGTGTTTCACTTCTCGCGTCGCTTACCCCGCTGCGGTCTAAAAGATTGAAAATTGTCGTTCAACTAAAGTTGAAACGTGTGAACGCGCCCTTACAATGTAGCAGTAGCTAGTGTCTAATAAGCTCAAAAATCATTTGAAATCAGCTCAAACAGATAGGTAGTAAAGAAATAACAATAAAAACGCCCACTTGGTCTTATAAAAAATTATAAATATATTATACTCTTTTTAAGCTTACAAATTATTACATTTAATCAAGCACTTTCTTTGGAAGTTTCGATATTTCAACGTCCGTAACTAACGATTCCATTAAACTAAAAGTATTTGTAATTGAAACAATGATATCATTATATTTCCGAACAGCGTCATTAATATCCGCTGTAAACGAATCATTCTCTTGTTTTAAGTCCAAATGAACCCCGGTCAATGTTTTCAATTTGGGTGTAAACGTCGGGACGTTTTGAATCGCATTTGAGTCCAAAATCGGTATCATTTTCGAAAGCTCTTTCAGCTGATTGGCAATCGTTGTGATTTCAGGCTGCATCGCGAATACATATTCCAATTTGGCTTCGGTGCTTAAGATATTGTCCTCGTAGTTGGGATCGAGGCACTTATTTAACTCGGGCAAACGATTCATCGTGGTTGCAATGGCTTCCCGACCGGTTAACGCTGATGATATCAGGGTGTTAATGTGCAATAAGCCATCGACGACTGTTTTACTCAGGTCGTAGTCGAAAGTTTGAGGCTTGGGTTTTCCAAAAACTCGAGTCTCGAGCTCGGCGACTTGCGTTTCCAAAATATCCACTGGGTCCATTGTCCTTCAAAAAAAGAAAAAGAAAGAAAGAAAACAAATAATTAGTAATTACTGTCTTGAATAAAGTTAAAAATGCGTAAAGGTTCTTTTAAAGTAGGTTTAATAGGATTAATCTATATAAATAAAATGATAACTGTTTTCCAATTTTTTTTTTTTTTTTTGATTTACTTCGTTTATACTTGATCATTGAAATTATCACGATATTTTCATTAAAAAGAAAATAATTAAAGTTTTAAAAAATTCGATTTTTACAAGCAAAACGCGTTAAGCGGTGGATTTTTCGTCGCTTTGATAGAGTGGAGCAAACAATGTAATGCGTATAGGCTGGACACAGGTTGTTTCTCCTTCCACTGCCTACTGATTATTTTATATTTGAGTGTAGATTTAATGCAGCTCAGCGAGATATTATATAAATAAAGGTTTTTTGAATTCTATTTTTTATTTGTTTAGCATTTTTTTTTAAATATTTTATGTAGCTTTTTTTTTTAATTCTCTTTTAGCATTTTTTATATTTTACTATAAATAAAAATTCAAAATACATTTTTAAGTTATAACCGTTACAATAATCAAATTATATTTCAACACTCTCTTTTATTATTGTATATATTAACCAAAAAGAGTTAAGTTAGGGTTGACGCGTTCACACGAGTCAAGTTTAAAGATAAAGAACTTAAAAAAAATTTCAATTAAAAATTATTTTGGGTTTTATAGCGATTTTAATTCTTGAGATTGAAATTTAAAAAAAATTTAATTATTAATCAACTATTAAATATACACCTGGAGCAATTGCGGGTCCGGAAGAGCATTTAGGGAGCAATTAAAAAAAAAAAAAAACTAAAAAAGCGACTTTTTTGTATTTTAATTTTTAGTTTGCAAATATTTGAAAAATTAATTATTAATCAATTAATAACTATAAACTTGGAAAAATTGCGGATTCTGAGGGAGTAATTTTTTGGCATATAGTTTAATTTAAAAAAAATTGTTTCTCGCTAACGGCGCGTTCACACGAGTCAACTTTATTTGAACGACAATTTTCAATCTTTTAGACCGTAGCGGGGTAAGCGATACGAGAAGAGAAGCACAAACCAACAGAATCGGGGTAGGCGACGTGAGAAGTGAAGCACAAACGAGCAGAATTGAAAGGAAATTGTTTAACGAAAAAAAGATTAACTCAGTCAATCTTTTTGTCGTTCAAGTCGATCGAGTCGACCCCGGTAAATTTGCTTTCAATTCTGCTCGTTTGTACTTCACTTCTCGCGTCGCTTAACCCGCTACGGTCTAAAAGATTGGAAATTGTCGTTCAACTAAAGTTGACTCGTGTGAACGCGCCGTTGGCAAGAAACATTATTTTTAAATTAAACTATATGCCAAAAAATTACTCCCTCAGAATCTGCAATTTCTCCAAGTGTATAGTTATTAGTTGATTAATAATTCATTTCTCAAAAATTTGCAAACTAAAAATTAAAATTCCTATAATATACAAAAAAGTAGCTTTTTTTAGTTTTTTTTTTTAAATTGCTCCTTAAATGTTCTTCCGGACCCGCAATTGCTCCAGGTGTATAGTTAATATTTAATTAATAATTACATTTTTTTTTAAATTTCAAACTCAAAAATTAAAATCGCTATAAAATCCAAAATAATTTTTAATTGATTATTTTTAAGTTCTCTATTTGCTCTTTTCATTACGCAAAAAATTGATCAAATTTTTTAAATATTTTGAATAATTAATTATTTTTAACCATTTATACATGTATTGTTGTACTATGACGTCATCAACTACCGTTGGATCTTATAAACATGAATAGTTTAAAAATTGAATTACTAATTAACTACACACCTGGAGCAATTGCGGATCCGGAAAGATTATTTAAGGAACAATTTAAAAACAATGATTATTTTGGATTATATAGCAATTTTTATTTTTGAATATACAAATTTTAGAAAAATTAATCATTGATTAACTAATAACTATACACTTGGAGCAATTGCGGATTCTGAAGTAGCAATTTAGGAGCAATTTTTTGGGATATAGATATGTTATATGTATATAAAATGTTCTACGCTTAGCTCTTTCCGGTTATTTTTTATATATTTTTGTTTTTTTAATTTTTTAAATGTTTTTTCTTTGAAAATTAAATATGTTTTTAACATAATAATTAATAACCTACGTAGACGACGTCGCGGGTATCAGCTAGTTTTTAATAATACAACTAAATTGAGGGATTATTTGCTTGATTAATATAATTGAGGATTCACCACGTCAAGTAGACATCTTTTGAAGTCGATTTGAGTTAAAATTTTGGCTTGTTAATGAAATAATTTATGATGTTAATGATTGACTTGATTGGACATTCAAATCTTTAACTCGAGTTTGTCTTGATTTTAAGTCAAGTAGCTTGAAAATTAAGTTAAGTAATGAACCTCGACTAGTACAGTTTATATTGTAACAATTGCTATGTGCTCAAATTAAAGTTCTACTACATGAATAGGTCACGTTCAAATTATTTCTTATAAAGTATGAATAGCATTATTCTTAAATGAGGGTTTATAAAAATAAAAAAAAATTGGGATTAGTGCCACATGAATTTAATGGACAATCGCAATTAATAATGGACTGATAAAACGAGAGAAATTAATTACAGTTGACAGAAATGAGAATGAAATATTAATTATAATTGAAAATTTACCTTAAAATAAATCAAATTTGTCCAAAAACTCGAAAGGCCTTATGACTTCGACAGCTGTCAACGCTGTCACAACGATTTTGATATAGCAGAACTTCTCTTCAATGGTTCTTATTTCAGCTAAATGCGTCTGAAGGATATGCAACCCATTGAACGTTTATGTATATACTCTTAAATAATGAATACCTTTATATTATAATTAAAGTCTAATTAATTAGTTTTTAATGGGGAATTTTTTTTTAATTTCTTTTAAATAAATCAATTTTGTGTGTGCTCATTTCATAAATAAAATCGATCTCATAAATTATAGAACGTTGTCGACCTGTTGTTCCTGTATTCCCGTTGTTCCCGATCGGCGCCCCCCTTAGTCCAGGCATCTGGATTACATTCTAGTACTCCGCATAAGGGTTGTATCGGGTTGTACGAACGTTTTTATAAGTTTGTGAAAATGTGTGAGTATGGCAGCGGCGAGTTTCTCGAACAAAACGTTTAAACGTGGGAGTGTTGGAAAAAAGTAACGACAATTATTGTGTCGACCTTACACTGACCGGATATTGCCACGGGAACAATCAGGTACGGCACGAATTGAATTTATTGTTGAATTATTGAAAATTTTGCATGTAATCGCAACTTTATATATCGTACCCCATTATCTGCACGCTTATCTATAGGTAGCACACCACGTGTTTGTTTCAAGCGCTGAATTTAAAAAATCAATAATATCCACTAATACATGCACGTCGCGTTGTGAGGGGTTATTCGGTTTCCCTGATTTTGTTCTATTCGATATTAACTAGTGAGAACTATTTGATTGTTCGGAAATAATTTTTTTCATTTACGAGTTTCATTTTTAAGTTTAATCGGTTCATCGGAAACGGTGAGGTGTTTGAATTATCGAATTTTCGCTAACGGTTTTTCCGCACTCACACATTATCCCGGAATCATATACATATAGTTAGCACGTTGCGAAAAACCGGAGAGCTGCGTTAAATAACCTTGACACACTGTCATTTTCGTTGAGCTATAACGAAACCTCGAATTTCATATATATATACTTCGCGTTAGTGTCGATAAAACGAAAAATTGCCATATAGTGAGAGGAAAATGCGTTTCCTATAAATAAAACCGAAAAATGGGGATGCACTACAAAATTTCTTTAACAAATCGATAAAATAACGTAAATAATTTCCTTATATTGAAATATTTTTTTTTTTCATTAAATTCCACTTATTTAATAATAATTTAAAATTAATGCATATTCAGCTTTTCGTCGTTGTTATTACACTTATTTAATGTTTAATTTCAATTGTCGGAGAAATTAAAGTGCACTTGCAGTAAATGTTCTAATTTAAACTGTGATTGTGTAAATTACATTCATCACGTGTAAATTTTTAAACAATTTTCGATTTTTTTTTTTTTTTTCGAAAAATGTGAATTGTTTTATGGTCATTAGTTTTTAATTTTAAATTAATTACGAAGAAAATGAAAATTAATTTTCATGTTATTTCTATTTATTGATCTCGTGGGAGGCAGATCGAAACAATCATTTAATTGTTATAGCCTTGTGGCTATGTATTCAAGTCTTGGCTAAAAAATTATTTTTAAGTTAAAAACTAAATAATTAAATCGGTATGCTTTTTGATAATAACTAGCGCTTAAATCGTTCGATCAATCAGTAAGTTTATGTTGACTGTACCAATTTATCAATTTTTCAGAATTAACTCACAAAAATGAAATAGCACAACGCCCCCCCTTTTGTAAAACTCAACATCTCAGTGTTATTGAAGGAAAAGAACATCCGTTCCATAAAATTTTTTAACAAAACTACCAACATGATCGAGCCGTATTCACCCAATTTAATATGGCTCATCGTTATATCTTTTATCATCGCATTTATTCTGGCGTTTGGGATCGGTGCGAACGATATCGCAAATTCATTTGGAACCAGCGTTGGCGCCAAAGTGCTAACAATAGCTCAAGCATGCACATTGGCTACCATTTTCGAAATAGCCGGTGCCATTTTAATCGGTACAACAATTAGAATTTAAAAAAAATAAAAATAAAAATTTATCTGGTATTTAATTTTTTTAGGATACAAGGTTTCAGATACGATGCGTAAGGGAATTTTGGACGTGAATCTTTACGATGGAGCCGAATTGGAATTGATGCTTGGTTGTGTTTCTGCTTTGGCCGCCAGTGCCATTTGGCTTTTGGTCGCTACATTCTTAAAAATGCCCATTTCTGGCACGCACAGCATTGTTGGCGCAACAATCGGATTCAGTTTAGCTGCGCGTGGTTTCAAGGGATTGAAATGGACGCCGTTATTTACCATCAGTAAATTTCCTATAATAATTTTTTTCCCTTCAAATAATCGATTTGATTTTTGTAGTGGTTTCATGGTTTTTATCGCCTGTGTTAAGTGGTTTGATGTCTGTTGTAATTTATAAGCTCATTGACGTGATAATTTTGTCGAAGCCTCGGCCGATTAAACCGGCATTGATTAGCCTTCCGTTTTTCTATGGATTCACCGCGATTGTTAATATTTTTTCGATCGTTCACAACGGCCCCAAATTGTTGTACATGGATAATATTCCGGTTTGGATGGCGGCTGCTATCAGTTTGAGTATAGGAGCTTTGGTTATGATCGGTGTCCAACTTATATTAGTACCGTGGCAGAAGAAACGAATCAAAAAAACCTTGGAACAAGAAATACCACAGGTTAATTTCTCAATTGGAGAATCTTCAGGTGGTTTTTTTTTCAAAAATAAAATTTAAAATGAAACTTAATTTTTATTCCCTTTTTAAACAGAAAATTCGCCAAATGTTAGTCCTTCCAAACACGATAATCGTTTATCTCAAATCAGTGAAGACCGTCAGGGTGCCGGTGTTGAAGAATCAGCCGAAATGTTGCCTCTCACAAAGAAAGCCAAAAAATCATACATTTATAAGTCAAATGCTCCGACTGATCATGGAAATGATTACGAATTCAAAACGACTGAAGGGGGTGGCATCATCTCGGTTCATCCCAACAAGGATAAGTTAAGGATCGTAGATAGCACAGCGACATTAAATCCTTTAATAACACCCAACACGAGTACACCAGCGATGCGTTTGAACACCCAAAACGGCGCTACGACTCTCGACATACCGCAAAGTGACCAAGAACGAATTAAGGAACGCGAAAAATTGGTCGCTGCTAAATTATTTAGTTTTCTGCAAATTTTAACGGCTACATTCGGAAGTTTTGCTCACGGAGGAAATGATGTCAGGTATCAAATTTAAATCTGTTAAAATTTTTTGAAGTTATACTTCTTTAGATGGGCGGCCATCTTGAAACAAAAATTAACAAAATGAAGTTGGCCGCAAAACCACTCGGTTTCTTTTAACTTGGCGCGTGTAATTTGAATTTTTGTTTTATTTATTTACTTATTTATTTATTTTTATATTTAAATTAAATATACAAATGACACATATTATTAATAAATAAGTTACTACTTTTCTCAAATTTTGCAGTAGCTGTTATACTATTTGGAGTTTAGTGATGAAAATGACGTCTGCATCGCGGCGCGGTTTTGGAAGCATTAGTAGCGTTCTATTTTATCATCACAAATTAACAAGATGAAGTTGGCCGCAAAACTGCTCGGTTTTTTTTTTTAAAAAAGCGCGTAATTTGAATTTTTGTTTTATTTATTTACTTATTTTTATATTTAAATTAAAAACAATTAACTCTTTAAATTAATTTCTTATATTTTATTTAGAAAATATTCATATATACAAATGACACATATCATTAAAAAAATAAGTTATTACTTTTCTCGAATTTTGCAGTAGCTGTTATACTATTTGGAGTTTAGTGATGAAAATGACGTTTGTATTCTATGCATATTCTTAGTTATCACGAAATCTGGGATTTTGAAATGATTCAACCATCTTAGAATAATAATTTAGTAACACAAGATATGAATAAGATTAAGACATTTACTTTGAAAAGAAGCTACTTACTTACTTTATTTCGCAATTTCTATGAAGCTTTGTTTTCATGACATGCATGAATTGTTAACCAGAAAAATGATCCTGACAAATTTTATAAACGTCTTGCGGCTTTCTTTGGATATTATTTATTGATATAAATTAAATATATATATATATATATATATATATATATATATATATATATATATATATATATATACATATATATAATTATTATTAGTAAATATTAATAATCAATTTTTTAAAATTTAAAATTAAAATAAAAACTAATTTTTAATGATGCCAAAGAAGTATAACTTCTCACGCGCGTACATAAGTACACGCAACCACTTTTTTTGTAATAAAATTGTTTTTTAGCAATGCAATTGGTCCAGCTATTGCAATTTGGTTGATCTATTCGGAAGGAACGGTTCGCCAAGAGTCTGAGACTCCAATTTTCTTGCTACTCTTTGGTGGTGCTGGAATTTCAGCTGGCCTTTGGATTTTAGGACGTCGTGTGATAAAAACTGTCGGAGAAGATTTGACGAAGATAACTCCAGAAAAGTAAGAGATTACAACGTTTGGAAGATTGAAAATTGATAAAGGGTTTGATTTTAGTGGTTTTGCAATTGAATTGGGTGCTGCATTCACTGTTTTATTAGCAAGTAAGATTGGACTTCCAATTTCGACGACCCATTGCAAGGTAGGCTCCGTGGTATTCGTGGGATTTGCTGCTACCTCTAAAAATGCTGTTGACTGGAAATTATTCCGGTAACCCTCCAAAAGAGTAACTTAAAAATTTAAACTGTAAATTTTTTTTTTTTCGTTTAGGAACATAATTTCAGCATGGCTGATTACAGTACCTGTCGCATGCCTTCTCGCTGCTGGTTGTATGTTAGCGTTAAAATATACCGTGCTGTGAAAATTTTTAGATTAAAAAAAAAGTTACGTTTGATTTGAATGTGTTTTTAGTTTTCAAATATTTTTACGTTTCTCAAAGAGAATAAAAAAATGTATAAAATTGTGATTAGAGCATTTCGAAAATGGTTTAAATTTTTTAAAAATGGAAAAGTAATAATTTCAAAGAATATTTTGCTCTCTAAAAAAATATAATATATATTTGAAAAGTTACCCAAATAATTAAAAAAAAAAAAATGTGTGTAGGATAACGTGAAAATTAGAAGAAAAATTGGTACAATTTAGACCCTTATAGGTAAATATATAAATGTGATTATAGCAAAAAGGAAATTCTCCTAAACAGAAATTATTTTAAAATGATTAGTCAAATAGTTTTACAGAACTTAGAAGAATAATAATAAATAAAAAAAATACTTAAATCAGCAAATCTCCAATTACAAAATAAAAAAAAAAACTATATTAAATACAATATGGCATTAATGCTTATACACAAATTAATAAATAGAAAATAGTAAATTATTAAAATAATTAAATAAAGTTTAGAAAAGTTATAGTATGTGTGAGTTTCTAATATCTAGAAATATTTAAAAAAAAAAAAAATTAAAAACATCAATGTTAAACTTTCATCATTTTCGTCAAGATCATCATTAATAATTTCATACATACTATTTTCTAAGAAAAATTCTCATAACTTTCGGCATAAGGGAAATCAATACCAATACAGGCTTTCAAATGCATTTATATTTACCCAACAAACATTCATTATATAAAAATATTAAAAGATACAAGATAGATTAATATTTCACGCAGTGTATAAAATCAACTACACCTTTCAACTTATTTAAACAAGGCGAGCTTTAAATGCATCAAATCATAATATTCAAAATGGAGTTGTTTCAACTTTATTTCATTTTTTTTTTTTTATTGAAGATACTTAATATTAATATATATTTTTTTGTATACTCATTATTATACCTACTTATGTATTGATCCTAAAAAATTGTATAAGATTTCTTTTTTTATAATATAAACTTTCAAATTGAAAAAAATAACTATTAACGTGAAAAGTCAATAAAAATGGTATTACTAAAAAATCTTTATATTTATTCTTGTTAAATAAAATGTTGTATGCACAACTAAATTACGGTTTTCTTTAATTAATTCATAAATATCATATCGCTTTAACCGTTTTTAAGACAATTTTGCAGCATAGAAATATTGTCCTCGGTGGTTTTGTGAAGAGTTTGGTAATCGTAAGTTGAGGCCAGAACATGAAGAATGATAGGAAATAATCACGATTTAAATTTTGAAAGTTTTTTTTTTTAAAGGGAAACGTCTTAGGCAGGATTTAAAAATTTATAAGTGGACGAGAGTTGAGGATGAAATTGAATGGGAGCTTTATTTCGTTACACAAGAGAGAAGAAAGATTCGACGTAAAAAGAAAGACACCTATACATTCCAACGCTCAGAAGTGAAGCAAAAGATAGGAACGTACACATAGCGATAGAACAAGATGAGAGTGTAAATCTTACTAATATTATAAACGTGAAAGTTTGTAAGAATGGATGTTTGTTGCTCTTTCACTAAAAAAGTACTGAATGAATCTGGATGAAATTTGGCATAGATATAGATTATGATCCGGTTTAACATATAGTATAAGTTATATCCAGAAAAAATGTAAGGTTCCCGAGGGATAGATATATTATTGTTTTTTAAATAGCAAAAGATTAATTTCCTTTTTTTGTAATGTGGTAGTTTAGAGGCCAGAAAATGATATAGATTACTTTTCATACCGGAATAATAAACGGTTCCCATGGGATAGCAAAACAAGTATTTATTCTATAAGAATCGGGTATTTAAAAGCAGTCAGTTTCATTAAAATCCACGAAATAGCGTCTTAACTCATTTTCCTTAAGAAGATTTGACCTATTTTTTACTCAGGAGAGATGTAATCCTATTCCCGTGGAATAGAAATGTTTTTTGTTTATGACAGAGTTAAAGATTAATATGATTTTTGCATTGTGGTAGTTTGGGGGGAGAATGATATAGCTTACTTTTAACTTTTGAGGCTAGAATAATACATGGTTCCCATGGGATGGAAAGCAATGATATCCTACAGGAACCGTACATTTGAAAAATTCCGGTAAAGTTTGTGAAATAGAATTTTAACACATTTTCCTCCCATTTTACACAATAACAAAAAAATCTCTACAAAGTTGAAATTAAATTGAATTTTAATGAAGTTTTGCTAAAGATCCTGTAGGATAGTTACTAATCTATTCTTTTAAGTGAACATCCATTAATTACGTGAGGCGTTCAGGAGCGGATGGGGTAGAGCCAAATCTCATCTAATCTTACTTTGGGGAGAGGGAAGGTCTCGCAAATATCACGTATTTTTTTGTTTTGAAAAATATCACATTAGATTGCTGGTTGGGGGAATGATATATGCCAAATCTTATGACATCTTACCTGAGGGGAGGGGGTGGGTTTTCAAAAAACGCCTTGCAAAAGTAATGGATGCCTCCTAAAATAGCTGTATGGTTTTAAATGACATTTGGTATAAAAGATTTTCAAGTCCTAAAGGAAGGAATACAGTTATTTTTTTACTAAAAATCGTATAGAAGCTGATGTGGGACAGCTAACATCTCTTTCTTGAAAAGTAACTTTACGAATTTTGATTAATTTTTTTTGGATTTAAAGTCTGAAAGTATCTATCATTTTTTTTGTCAAAATAGATTAGTATTTATATTTCGCTATGAACATAAGGAATATTATAATCAATCAGTTAAATTTAGATACACTCAGCGAAGCGAGCGGGTATCAGCTAGTATGTAATAAATGAATTATTTTACAAATTTTTCGAAGAATTTTCTTATTTTAAACTATGATGCAACATTTTGTTGCATCTTGTTGTTGTTTAGTTTGATCAATTTGTTTGCATCAATTTTATTTTGTGCTGTTGTTTCCAATAATTATGATTCTTCTAAGGATAAAGATTTATCTTTTGAGATGCCGAGAAATTACACAAGAAAAACTACACCACGGTACACAATTGAAAATCTTCAATGCGCGAGACAAGATGTGAGATGTCGACGACTTTCCTTAAGCAAAGCAGCAACAAAATACGGAGTTCCAAAGTTCTACATTATTCCGACAAGTGCATCTAGAAGAATTTAAGAAACCAAAAAAAAAAAAGGCAACACCCTGTCCTCAATAATAGTCACGAAAATCAATTGAAAAAATACATCCTCGAGCGAGTCTTTTTACGACATAACACCTAGATCACTAAGAAAGATTGCCTTTACATTTGCTGAAGCCAACAAATTGAAACATAAATTTAACCAAGAATCTCAGATGGCTGGTAAAGACTGGTACTATTCATTCATGTCTCGACATCCCTCCATCAGTCTACGAACTCCAGAAGCAACGTCATTTAACCGAATTCAAGCGTTCAATGCCACCGAAATTAAACTGTTTTTTGATCAACTAGAAGCCCTAATCATATATTCATCATCGGTACAAATACCAGTATAAATACTATTCAGAGAAATTCAAAAATGGTGGTTCCCAACGGCTTAAAAAGTGGCAAAAGCTACAAACGCTAAACGAGGTGTTATCACAATTGTTGTCTGTACTGTCGGTGCTAATAGTATTTATATTTCTCCAATGTTTATCTTCAAAAAAAAAAAATTATGCGATTTGCTGCTTAATGTCTGTAATAACAATATGGTTGCCACAACTTTTGATTATGGTTCGATAAATGAGTCCATATTCTGCAACATTTTATTTTCTATGTAAATCCTGCCGAAGAAGAACCAGTGTTGATTATACCATATATAAGCTTGAGATCCTAGAAACTTTTTCGAGAATACAATCTACATTTTTTTTCATGGCCACTTCATGTATTTTATCAAATGCAGGCACTGGACGTAATTTTCTTTAGTTCACTAAAAATCTTCCAATAATAGCTTAAAAACGAAAAATAACAAAAAAATCTCAAATTTAATATAGCACACCTGTAAAAAATCAATTTCCTCAGAGGGAAAACAAAAAAGACAAATTGATAGGAAAACTAAAAGGAAAAAATTTAATTAAAAGGAATAAGTAAAACATCGAAGCAACCAATATTAAGGATAAAGTGGTCGTGAAAAATTTGAACTGGGTGTGTGAAGAAAGAAAAAGTGACGATGAGGGCTATAACTGTAAAATTCAAATCAAAATATAATTTAAGATAATTGATTAATTTAACAGAATGAATGTATTCTGTTTTTAATTTTATATACTGCCGAATATTTTTAGGTAAGATTGACTTTGCCATGCAAATACCGATAAAAAAACTTTTGTGTTTCGATTTTGCTTAAAATGATCAAACACATATTAATTTCTGTGCTTAAGACTATGATCAAGTTAAAAAAATGATTGTCTGTAAAGTCGGTTTACGGACGATAGTTTTACGTGATAACGTCATAAAGAATCATTGATGAAAAATTGCATACTTTTATAAATTGAATTATTACCACTGAATTATCATGACTTTGTATAATACAAAGGAGTTAATTGAAAATTAACAACTTTTTCAAAACGAAATCAGACTGAAAATTATGAAAGAAAAAATCAATAAAATCTTATTAAGTAAATTGTAAAAAAAAAAAACACAAAACACGTTGTCTTAGGTAAGGGCACCAACTATCGATATATCAAAATATCGATAGTTGATATTTATTTCCGAATATCAAATTCAATTTTTTTAAGATCTTTATTATATTTTCTAATATTTATAATTTATTCTACTTATAGTTATTGGCAATTTTTCAAGTAATCACGTTTTGAGATGAAAATATCGATATATCGAAGTATCGATATTTTTTACTCTGCATCTATCGATATTGCTTGTAAATATCGATACGATATATATCTATATATTTTATACATTTACCCATCCCTACGTTGCCTAGGATTCAACAACAATATCGTGCCTCTCTATCACTTGTATCGCGTTCTCGCTTGTACGCACAGGTTCAAATGTAGGTAACGTGACAAAATGGCCGAACTTTTTCAGACTTGTTGTCGTAGTTCATCAATTTATAAAACGTTATCACGTCAAAATTATTGTGTGGTTTTACGAAACCACGATGCAAGTGAAACTTTTTTTGGATTTTGGGTACTTAAATAACTAAAAATTTTCGAAAAATTATTCGATTTAGGGTATGAAAATAGAATAGAAAGAAAGGGATGTGGCACGAATTCACTGTCTGACGTGACGCGCACCGTTGCAGCTATTTTTGAATTTCCATTATTGATGTTAATACTCGAATGTTATTTTCGTTATTGAATTTGTTGATTATTATTATTAAATCGATCATCTGCCTGTTTTATCTATTGTTACATCACCGTCGGATATTTTTGCACTATTCTCACTAGCTGTATCTTTGTCTATCATGATCAAGTGAACAATAACATTTATATCAATACACTGATCAAAATACAAATACCAATACAAATATGATTGACAATTAATGACAACTTATAGTATACTTAAACGTTGTCATGGAGGAAAATAGCTCATTACATTCAGTAATAACTCGCGCAACAGGCCTAGGAAAACGACATGGTATAAAGCTAACAATTTGTATACGAGCTCTGCCGAACACTTGCCGATTCCCTGCCGAGAATGTGTTACATTTAGTGACATGCTAAAGACAAGCCAAAAAATTTGAGACAATATATAAAAAGTTTCACTTTAAAAAAATCTTTTTATCAAACGCAGCCTTAAAAATAATTGATATAGACGACTTTGTGGGAACTTTTTTCACTTCTTAGACAAGATCGATTTTGCCTTGGTAATTTCAGTATCTATGGGTACTCAGTTGAACTTACCTGTAATCAATTTACCGGCTTTGTCTGAACAAAAGCGGATTTTGCAGGTAACATACACAAACAATGACTTATCTGCAAAAGATCTGAAAATTAAAGGTTGCAAAGACACAACAGTTAATATATATAAAACTTTATTTAAAATGGTAAATATTTTGTATTTATCTTGCTAAAATCCTATTGAATCAAATCAATACTTTTTAACACTATAAAGATTTTAATATACATTTTTAAAGATATAACCAAAACAATACATGATTTTAAATCAATTCAAATATAATAATAAAAAACGTATTTGTTCTATATTTCAATACGTTATATTATCAATTATTATAAACTATCTATAGATTTATTATATTTTTACTAAAAAATAATAATAATACAATAAAATATGTTGTCAATTAAGTCGCTTTGCCGCAGGTTTTTAATTGTTAAAAAATTAAAATTGATTATTTTTACATATTTACATTGATTTAATTTTGAAAAAATTAAACTAATTTTTAAAAAAAAATAGTTTTTCTTTTTCATGAATAGCAAAGAAAATTTCAAAAATGTTCTTTGATATTTACTTTGTTCAGAGACTAATAGATATTTCACGATATTTTCTTTAATAAACTTACCTAAGGTTTCACAAATAATATAAAAGAATTAAATATAATTTATTTACAGTAGAAACTTATAAGCTTATTCTCATTTTTGCAAATTTATACACATTGTTTTTAAGGCACAGTTCGATCTAGGACAGATTCATTTTATTATCTCAGTCTATTTAGTTTCAGTTATTTAACGTTAAAGTCATTTTTTTTGGAAATTGTCGCTTCAGCGCCAATAGTATTTTGGATCCAGTCACGAATTGGTTTACTATAGGTGGATGTGAACAGGGCGGGATGGTGGTTTTTGCCACAGTTTCCGTGGTAGCTTAACAACCCTTCCAGTTCCCAAGTGTCGGTCGACTCTGACAGACACATCAATGGTGCACCTTCATCATTCTAAAGAAAGAAAAATTTAACATAAAAAAATTGATGTATAGTTTACACAGCAATAGACCAGTGCTTTTAGCTTTTGAAAATAGTAAAATGTGAAAAAAGATTATAGTAGGATTAAATCCATTGGAAATATAACAAAAATGAAAGGAAAAATAAATTACGATCGATCTGAGGCGGGGAAGCGGAAAAGGGGGGCGTTTTTAAGGGCAGAAACGGTTTATCTCGATTTCTGACAAAACTAAAAGCCCTATGGAAATAAGTTAAATTGCATAGTTGTAGGTGATAAGAAGATCTAAAAAAGGTAAGTTTTCACCAAATTTCGTGTAAGTTTTTTTTTTGTAGAAGATAAAAATAAAAAACCATAAACTTGGTTTTTGTGCTAACACTTTTTTCACAAAACCTTAAAATTTATGTGAAAAATTCCAATAACCAAGTTCTAGGCTTTTTATTTTTATCTTTTACAAAAAAAAAAAAAAAAAACACAAAATTTGGTGAAAACTTACCTTTTAATGTCCCAAATACACTGTATTTTTTATTTAAAATATTAATTTTTTCACCTTGTAATGACTTAATATGGAAAAAGCACCCTAATTTTCAATCGAAAATTCTCACGTCAAAATATCTGATTTTTTTAAAAAGTCGGTGAACTTTTTGTTTGTTGAAACCTCTACTTTCTGATGGTGCAAAAAATATATACATTACAATGATAAATGTTTTCAGAAAAGGCAATAATTAAACTGTAAATTGTAATAAATTGTTCAAAATTGTGTTATGTACAATTGCATTATGTACAGTTTTGAGCAATTTATTAAAATTTATACTTTAATTATTGCATTTTCTGGAAACATTTAACATTGTAATGTACCTATATATTTTTTGCACCACTGAAAAGTCGAGGTTTCAACGAAGAAAAAGCTCATCGACTTTTTAAAAAAATCAGACGTGAAAATTTTCGATTGAAAATTAGTGTGTCTTTTCGATATGAAGTCATTATGAGGTGAAAAAATTAATATTTTAAATAAAAAAAAAAATAGTTTGTTTGGGACATTAAAAGGTAAGTTGTCACCAGATATCATGTAAAATTTTTTTAAAGTGAAAGTTTTTATACATCGTCTCAAATTTTTTGGCCTGTCTTTAGCATGTCACTAAATGTAACACATTTTCGGCAGAGAATCGGCAAGTGTTCGGCAGAGCTCGTATATACATTGTTAGCAATATACTATGTCGTTTTCCCAGGCCTGTTGCGCGTGCTATTACTGAATGTAATGAGCTATTTTCCTCTCCATGACAACGTTTTATTATATTATAAGCTGTCATTAATTGTCAATCATATTTGTATTGGTATTTGTATTTTGATCAGTGTATTGATATAAATGTTATTGTTCACTTGATCATGATAGACAAAGATACAGCTAGTGATAATAGTGCAAAAATATCCGACGGTGATGTTACAATAGATAACAACAGGCAGATGACCGATTTAACAATAATCAACAAATTCAATAATGAAAATAACATTCGAGTATTAAAATCAATAATGGAAAAGATAAAAATTAAAAACCAAAACCTGGTAATTTAAATTTTTCACATACATTTTAAGGTTATAGGAAAAAAGTGTTAGCACAAAAGTTGTAGATCTTCTTATCACCTACAATTATGCAATTTAAATGTTTTCCGTAGGACTTTTAGTTTTGTCAGAAATCGAGATAAACCGTTTGATCTACCCTTAAAAACGTCCCCCCCCTTTTCCACTTCCTCACCTCAGATCGACTGTAATTTATTTTTACTTTCATTTTTTGTTATATTTTCTTTCTTTTCTAATGGATTTCATCCTACTAAATTTTTTTTTCAGTTCAAAAATTATTTACCCTGGTCTACAAATATAAAAAATAAAAATAACTTACATAACAGGGTGATTTTTCAGTGTCGGTATACCCAGCGCAAATACTATTAAGGCCAACATGGCCATTGTAATGTTTAGTTGAATTACATTCAGACAAATCCATTGTAGGAACCGGTAAATAGTGTAAATATTGCTGAAGATTTGGTTCTGAAATTAAATTTTTATTACAGTTTTAATTTTTTTTTTTAAAATTTAATAATTTACCTCCTGGTTTTGCTACACCCCAGCCTGCCGTTACACACAACTGTCGCGTATTTAGCTCTAATTTCGATAAGCAAATGGCACTAATTTCATTATTTAATTCTATAGGATTCACTAATTCGACTAAGATCGCATCATTTTCATAGAAGAACTGCTTGAATTTTGCCTAAATCACAACAAATATTAGATATATATTTATTTTTTTTAAATAATGAGATAAATAATACCTGTGGATGAGCTATTAAATTCTTCACGTCCACAACTTGTGTGTCAGCTTTCTTTTCCATAATATCGAAATAAGTTCCACCCGCATAAAATTTCCAATCGTCTTTGTTGAATTTTCCGATTTGTGTATCTTTAATGTCTTGCACACAGCCATAACTGCTTATAATCCATCGAGGGGTTAGTATACTAGCGGTACATTGTGTATGGTATCGAGTGTTATATAAAAGCCCGACACTTGGCCATTGATTCTGAGTCGCACCATTTCCACCAATAATGCGGGCTGTACGTTCTGATTCGGTCATTGAATGTACACCACAATCTAAATTGAAACGAAAAAATAATTTATAAAAAATAAAGGAAAAACTAAATAAAAATCTTACTAAATTCTTGGCATGTAATAGATACGAATGAACCACTTCGACATTCATCAGCCAAAACGAATTTTCCTAGCAACTTTTCACTGTCGGTTTTATTAACATCGACTTTGTAGATAGGCTTCGATTTTTCTTCGTTGGTCATTGCGATGAATTCAAAATGTGTACTCTTTGCATATCCCAGTTTCTCGCAAATATCGTTTGATAGTTTTGAACTCCAATTTTCTGAGCACACTTCGTAGAGCACATTGTTATCGTTTGAGATTTTCAACAATGGTTTCTTCGTGATCAACGCTTGAGAATCGTTGCTTACACTTTCGACCAGTTCGATCTTAAGACAGTTCCATTCGTCTGATAAATCTGGACATTGCTCAATTCCATCGCAACGTTGAGATTTTTCAATGCATCCTCCCGAGTTACATTTAAATTGGCCAATGCCGCATTCTACAAGAAAATACGTCGATATTAGACTAATCCTCATAAAGTTTAAGTCCAAATAAAGTTTTAGGTAAAACCCTCCAAAACTTCACCCTGGGTTTTTGAACAACAATTAAACTACGTTGTTAAAAATTTCACGTTTTGTAAGACAATTATTTTTAAATTTACTACTCCATAAATGAGAAAAATATTATCGACTGAAAAATGACCACGACTCATATCAATTACTATGATAATTATTCATGGGATTTTGGATATTAAATAAAAATCGTATTTTTATAATCAACTAGCTGATACCCGCTCGCTTTGCTGAGAGTATCTAAATTAAATTGATTGATTAACTGATTCCCTACCTTCACAACGAAGTTTAAAAATTAATCTCTTTTGACCGAAAAAGATGATAGATTCTTTCAGACTTTCGGACTAGATCCAAAGTAAGCTCATCAAAATCAATAAAACTACTTTTCTAAGAAGAGATATTAGCTACCTAACAGGTAAATTACAATTTTAAATATAAAATGTTCCTTTAGACTTGAAAATTTTTCATTTCAAATATAATTTATAACCGTTAAGCCATTTTAGTAGAATAGACTCGTAGCTATCCTACAGGAACCGTGCCTTTTTTAAGGATAAATGGTATTCAATAGGCTAAAATCTGAGGTTTTTTTAACCAAAATTCATTGAAATTAGTTCCGTTAAGTAATTGTTAATTATTTAAAAATTTAGTATATTATTTTAATACGTTTATTTCTAATTATTATCTTCGACAGTGAACAATAAAGAAATTTAAAAAAAGCATTATTAATTTTATCGGGTGTTAATTTGAAATTCTTATTTATATTTTAGTAAAAATTGTCAATTTTTTAATTTAAACTTTTTAGAGATTTCTTTCGTTAGTGTGTAAAATTGGTCAGACCTTCTGGAGGAAAATGCGTTAAAATGCTATTTCACGAACTTTAACAAAACTTAACGAAAATACACGGTTCCTGTAGGATTCAATTGTTATGCTATCCTATGTAGGGTGACCAACCGTACTAATGAAATTTTTAAAATATCTGAATTTTTTCATTGTTCATTGTCGAAGATATTAATTAAAAATAAACGTATTAAAATAATAAACTAAAAATTTCAAAAATTAACAAATAATTAACGGGACGAATTTTAATGAAGTTTTGCTAAAGATACGGTAGGATAGCTACTAATCTATTCTTTTAAGGGAACATCCATTAATTACATGAGACGTTCAGAGGCCGATGGGGTCGAGCCGAATCTCATCTAATCTTACTTTGGGGAAAAGGAAGGTCTCGCAAATATCACGTATTTTTTTGTTTTGAAACAAATTGCATTAGATTGCGGGTTGGGGGAAAGATATATGCCAAATCTCATGACATCTTACCATAGTGGAGGGGATGGGATTTCAAAAATTGCAAAACACGCCTCGCGCAATTTATGAATGCCCACTAAAATAGCAGAACGGTTTTAAAAACCATTTGGTAAGAAAGATTTTCAAGTCCCAAAGGAAGGAATACTGGTACTTTTTTACTAAAAATCGTATAGAAGCTGATGTGAGACAGCTAACAACTCTTTCTTGAAAAATAGTTTTACGAATTTTGATGAACTTTCTTTGGATCTAAAGTCTGAAAGTATCTATCATTTTTTGCTGTCAAAATAGATTAATTTTTATATTTTGCTATGAACGTAGGGATTCTTTTAATCAATCAGTTAAATTTAGATACACTCAGCAAAGCGAGCGGGTATCAGCTATTATTAACCATAAATTGAAGACTGGACATTAATAACGGGGTATAATATCAAAAGCAATAAATTTCAAGCAATTGTTACGGTATCAAGCATTCAAAAACAGCCAAATTCTTTAACGTTTTATGGTCTAAGTTGAGTTCCTTGAATTTTTGGAAGAAGATGGGAATAGCTTAAAAATTTTAGCCCTCTGATGATGTTGTACGATAGATGCTCATTGAGATGACTAGAGAGCCTTGAGAAGATAGATGCCATTTTTTCATATAATTTGAATTTTGATCTTTTTTTTATTGAAAAAAAAAATTCTTTTCATTGTTTGTTTGTTTGGGGGGGGGGGTTATTCCCTGACTTATCGTGACTTAGAAAAAATGTTATTGCTTTTTAGAATTCCATGATCACTAAACAATAGAATTGGACAGACACTATTTAAATGGGAGCGTAAGATCAGTGGAGCATTTTATCAGTTAGGGCGTATTGCAGCACTAGATGAAAATTTTTCTATTTTTCTTCACTTACCACAAAGTTTTTCATCGTCATCTCCTAAACAATCATTTTCACCATCACATCTCCATGAAGCAGGAACACAAGTCGATTGTTCCCGACAGAAAAATTCACTGTTTTCACATTGAGAATCATCGTCAGGATGGCACAAACGTTCATCTTCTCCACCATAACAATCAGCGCGACCATCACATCGTTTCACAACAGGAATACACCGTTTCGTCGCATCCTTGTTAGCTGGACATTCGAACTCGTCAAAACTACACTGCCATTGTTCTACAAGAAAAATAACAAGTTAAATTCGATTCAATTGATTAGTTTTTTGATTTCATTTTTACCGCAATTAACTTCGTCGCTTCCATCGTTACAGTCAACAATTCCATTGCAAACTAAATGCCGTTTTAAGCACTGACCACTGGAACATTGGAAATTGCTTGGACATTTGGCCTCGACACATCCAACTTCGTCCGATCCATCAGAACAATCCTGAACCGAGTCGCAACGATCACTTTGATGAATGCAATAGCTTCCGTCTTTTACTGCCGTTCCGGCAGTACATTGAAACTGTCCAGCCGCACATTTTGAAAATCCTTGCAAATCGAAAGGTATTTCAGATGTTGAAGTTTGGTTTAATATTTCGGTTGATTCAGAAATAGTCGCTATTGTGGTTGATTCTTTCGCCAAAGTATTAAACTTTTCTTGGCCTCGTATTTTATCGAGCGTATCTTTATCCTCGTTTGTATGCTTGAAATTTTCCTTTTCCTCACCATCAATATCGTTAAAGTCTGAATTTTCATTATTTTCATAAGCTAAATCAATTTCTTCGGTTTTGGTTTTCAGTGGTATTACAGGTGGAAGTTCGTCCGTTTCAATCCTCTTAGTCACTTCCTCATGTTTTGAGACTGCAATTTGAATTTTTTCTGTTAAATCTTCTGGTTTTTCCGTTTCATTTTCTATGGTTGTAAAATCTTCGTGATTTACATTTACAGTATGAGTAACTGTTTCAATCTCTTCTGCTCGAATTGTCGTTGGTTCATGTTCCATTTCAATAAAGATAATTGATTCCATAGTAGTAGGATGAATATCTGGCTCATCTGCATTTTCTTCATCAATCTCCGTTTCTTCCGATAAGTCATCCCGTCCATCCACAACCTTTACAGGTAATGGACGGTTTGATAATAATTCGTCATCTGGCATTTCTCTGGCATCATCTTCTTCATTCAATGGTATCAGTACAACAGTTTCATTTTTCGTCAAACCTCCCAAGTTTGCATCGAAATCTTGAGGGTTCATTTTATGTTGTTCATCATCATCTAATCGCGGTTGTTTCGGTTTCTCTGATGTCGTTGAATTAAGCATTTCTGAATTAACCTCCGTATCTGTATGAAGTGTGTTAACATATGTATCATTTTCGATGTCTGGTAAAAATGGGGACATATCTAACGAGTTGGGATGTTCTTGATCAATATTTAGCGCAGTTTCCAAAGCGGAGTTTGTTTTATTACTATCAATGACTTTGTGAAGTTCACTGATAATATGAGCCATACTTTCCGTTGATGCTTCCGGCTCTGGTACTGGCTCTGAAGTAGGTTCTGATGATGTTTCTGTTTTATCAACAATTACTTCAGTGGTCACCGCAGGTTCCATGTCAGCTGTATTTAACTTTAATTCCTTATCAGACTTTTTCTTTGGTAACGCTATCACCTTGAAATCATCTTCATCGGCCGATATTTCCGAGGAATGATAAGGACCATAACGGATTCCAATATTTGATTCAGTCATCATATGAATTTCGGTTGAAGTGTCTTCTTTATCTGCTTTTATAGAGATGAGTTCAGGCTCAGAATCAGAATCAGATTTTGTTTCTGTTGCTTTTTCATTTTCTTTCTGTGATTCTGGTTCGGATTTTGGTTCAGGCTCAGAAGCCGGCTCTGGTTCAGATTTAGGTTCGGGCTCTGATTTAGGTTCTGGCTCGGAAGATGGTTCTGGTTTAGATGTAGGTTCTGGCTCGGAAGATGGTTCTGGTTCAGATTTAGGTTCTGGCTCAGAAGATGGTTCTGGTTCAGATTTAGGTTCTGGCTCGGAAGATGGTTCTGGTTCAGATTTAGGTTCTGGCTCGGAAGATGGTTCTGGTTCAGATTTGGGCTCTGGCTCGGAGGAAGGTTCTGATTCTGTGGTATGTAAAACTATCGGAAGATTTGATTTCATCTTTGTTTCAGATTTCGATTGTGTTTCGGATTTTGGTTCGGGTTCTGATTTTGGTTCAGGTTCTGAAGAAGGTTCTGGTTCAGAATTTGGCTCAGGTTCTGAAGATGGCTCTGGTTCTGATTTTGGCTCAGGTTCAGATGCTGGTTCTGGTTCAGATTTGGGCTCGGGCTCTGAAGACGGTTCGGGTTCCGATTTGGGCTCAGGTTCAGATTTAGGCTCGGGCTCAGAGGTAGGCTCTGGTTCTGATTTTGGTTCAGGTTCGGAACTCGATTTTAGGTTGCTTTTATGTTCTAATTTGGGTTCTGATTCAGATGTTGGTTCTGGTTCTGACTTTGGTTCTGGCTCAGATGTAGGCTCCGGCTCTGATTTTGGCTCTGGCTCAGATTTTGGTTTGGGTTCTGAAGAGGGTTCTGGTTCAGATTTTGGCTCAGGTTCTGAAGATGGTTTTGGTTCTGATTTGGGTTCGGGTTCAGATGCTGGTTCGGGTTCAGATTTGGGTTCAGGCTCAGAAGATGGCTCTGGTTCAGATTTAGGTTCAGGTTCTGAGGAGGGTTCTGGTTCGGATTTTGGTTCTGGTTCAGATTTAGGCTCGTTGTAATCAGCTTCAATAGATACGTCATGATCATGATGGTCATGATGATTGTGATTTAGATCACCATAGACGCAGGTCTTTTCGTCAAGCAAATACTGTCCTTCAGGACATGTACATTTAAAGTCCATAGTTTTATAATCAAACATACAGCCACTACTACATCCATTGGAATCTATTTGACACATATCGATTACATTTTCACTTAAGATTGTCTCCATAGGAATATGATGGTTCGATAAGTAGCCATTGTTTCGTGATAAGTGGCGTTCTAAACGTTGTTTCATCATTGGAATAGAAATTGGATTTGGTGGATTTCTAATGCCTTCTTTGAAAACCCATCCCACACGATAACGAACAACAACACTGCCAGGCCTAAATTAATGAAGTTGATAGTAATAAAAAATTTCTAAGAAAATATATTTGCAATTCCTTACATAAAGTTCATCACTTTTACTTCAATATCAGCAGCGCCGTAATTTAAAGTTTGGAAGTCAAACAATGCATTTTTAAGATCGTCTTCAACTGAAGCAGCTAAAGTTTTATACTCAGTACTGTTAGGGTTATTCAATTCAGGCTTGAATTCCATATCGTCAAATATAACTACTCCTTCTAAGACTCGAGGAACTGAAAAAATTTTTTAATTGATGCTTTTGCTGATAGAAATTATGCATTTTTGGTACCGTTCAACATTGAAGTGTCTGTTGTTGGTAAAGGACCTACAGTTGAAACTGGACGTCCAGGTGTATAAAGCTCATAATGTTCAGTTGTAGATGTTTCTGCAGATTTCGTCGTTGGGTCATTTAATATTGCGTTTCCACCAATTCCAGCTGTTTTAACTCCATTTCCAAACTGTCGTGAACTGACACTATCCTCGCTTACGGGTTTGGCATCATTTGGAAACAAAACTCCAGCTGATAAAAAACGAAAACAGTTTAAACACGTGAACAATGACAGAGTAATAATGAAGCCTTACTTCCAGCTAAAATTCCAAGTAAAATAATGGCTAAGACCAAAACACCACAAACCGTCCAACAAAAACAGTTTTTTGATTTTTTCGGAGCCCGTTTGTCTTTAGTAACATACAACTTTTCACCTCTGAAATAATTTAAGATTATTGTATACAATGTTAGAGTGGAAGCGTGGTTTTAGCGTTAGTCAAAACCCAATTGACCCCAAAATTATAATGAGCGCATGTGTTTGATGTGGATGCATTTTTACCGAGAAACTTCCATCCATTCTTGATAGCCCAAGACACCACGAACAGGAGGTGTTAAAGAGTGGCCATCACAGTTGACCCCTGCAGGACTAGTGGTGCTGGCAAATGTGACACTACTCTCATAATAATTAGAGAAATCAATTGGGTTTCGAACTGAGACAAACGCTTTTGTTGTTTACCTCATGTATTTCTTATGCTCGTTGACTGGGACAAAGTATTCGTCGTATGGATCACCCATATCGACTTCCGTTTCTTTTTTTACCGGTATACTAGTTAACGTGGTTCCATTTTCTGAGTAACCATTCATTTTTTCTTTTTCCTTGGTTCGAACATCACTGGGTTTCATGTTAACCAGTTCCAAATTCACAGCCTCGGTCGTTTCATTCGAACTGGGACTAGTTGGTGCACTTCCATTTTGTCCAGAAGTCTTAGTTGGGGATGTTAAGCCTAATGTAACTGTTGTGTTCATTTCATCTTTATTCGAGTCTTCATCGGTTGAAAACGTTGGATTATCAATGCCACTTGCTGATAGTTTACGGTGGCTATTTGGGGTAGTTTTGTGCAAATTTTGTGTACTATTACTATAAGTATTGTTTAATTTTTCTAAGTTACTATGGTACTCGAGAGACTTAGCGTTTTTATCGCTGTGGTAACCATTCACAGGAGTCGCAGCCATTTCGTCTTCGTTAACGGTGATGTTGGCTGTTGAAGTGTAGTGATCGTATTTCGATTCGGGACGTGACTTCTTCACATTTGTTGAGGTCTCGTCATTTATTGATAGAGTCACCTCGTTTTTATGGTAAAACAAATTCGATTTAGTCTCTGGATGGGCTGATGAATGGTCTGTAGTATCATACGTATTGGTCGTACCATCCATTGCCTGAAGAACAAGAAAAAAAGAAACGTTAAAAAACTGTATTTCTTAGAATTGTAATCAAGAAGCCTGAGTCATCAAAGGCGCGATTGTTTTGTATTTGATCGTTTTTAATAAATGTTAGAATATCTTAAATCTAAACGTTTGGTCTTTGAAAATTTTAATGAGCGGTAAAATGGGTTTTGGATGGTCAACATCCGCTGTTGAATGTTTGACGAAATGGACTGGGTTTTGCGATTTTACAATTGAAATATCGTTTGTGTTTTAAGCCTTTGAAAATGGTAAAAAGTGAAAAAAAATTATAGTAGGATGAAACCCATTGGAAAAGGAAGAGAATATAACAAAAATGAAAGGAAAAATAAATTACGGTCGATCTGAGTTGGGGAAGTGGAAAAGAGGAGGGGGGTTAAGGGTAGAAACGGTTTATCTCGATTTTCGCCAAAACTGCAAGTCCTATGGAAAAAAGTTAAATGGCAAAGTTGTAGATTATACGTAGATCTACTTGTGCTAACACTTTTGACGTGATAACGTTTTATAAATTGATGAACTACGACAACAAGTCTGAAAAAGTTTAGCCATTTTGTCACGTTATCTACATTTGAACCTGTGCGTGCAAGCGAGAACGCGATACAAGTGATAGAAAAGCACAATATTATTGTTGAATCCTAGGTAACGTAGGGATGGGCAAATGTATAAAATATATCGATATATCGTATCGATATTTACAAGCAATATCGATAGATGCAGAGTAAAAAATATCGATACTTCGATATATCGATATTTTCATCTCAAAACGCGATTACTTGAAAAATTGTCAATAACTATAAGTGGAATAAATTATAAATATTATAAAATATAATAAAGCTCTCAAAAAAAAATGTCGAATTTGATATTCGGAAATAAATATCAACTATCGATATTTTGATATATCGATAGTTGGTGCCCTTACTAAGACAACGTGTTTTGTGTTTTTCTTTTACAACTTACTTAAGAAGATTAAATTGATTTTTTCCTTCATAATTTTCAGTCTGATTTCATTTTGAAAAAATTGTTAATTTTCAATTAACTTTTTTGTATTATACAAAGTAATGATAATTCAGTGACAATAATTCAATTCATAAAAGTATGCAATTTTTCATCAATTAGGTGTTCTTTATGACGTTATCACGTAAAATTATCGTCTGTAAACCGACTTTACAGACAACTAATTTTTTTCACATAACTTCAAAATTAATATGAAAACTTCAAATAACAAGGTTTTTGGTTATAAATTTTTATCTTTAACAAAAAAAAAAAAATATTTTTACACGAAATTTAGTGAAAACTTACTTTTTAATGTCCCAAACACACTGTCATTGTTTTGATTTAAAACATTAATAATTTCATCTTATGACTTAATATCAAAAAAGCACCCTATTTTTCAATCGAAAATTCTCACGTCAAATTATCTGATTTTTTTAAAAAGTCGATGAGTTTTTTGTTTGTTAAAACCCCAACTTTTTGATGGTGCAAAAATATATACATTACAAAGTTAAATGTTTCCAGAAAATGCAATTATTCAAGTGTCAATTTTAATAAATTGCTCTAAATTGTACATAATGCAATTGTACAAATACAACTTTGAGCAATTTATTAAAATTGACACTATAATTATTGCATTTTCTGGGAACATTTAACATTGCAATGTAAATATATTTTTACACCATCAAAAATTTGAGGTTTAAACAAACAAAAAGCTCATCGACTTTATAAAAAATCACCCGGAAAAAAATGTTTGAGTCTAATCATATATAATCATATATAATTAGATCTGAAAATTGGCCAGGTAGAATCATATATCATTATTTATGGTTAGACAAAAATATTTTTTCCGGGCAATTAATTACTACAAGCAAAAGCAAATTTTTTGAGAGCATTATTATAAAAACTAAATAAAATAAAATAAAAAACACCAAGTATAGCGATAGCTAAAAAGATATTACAATATTAGTGAGTGTCCGAGAAAAAATATTTTTGTCTAATCATATATAATCATATATAATCAGATCTGAAAATAACCCAGGTATGATCATATATAATTATAATTATATATGATTAGACAAAAATATTTTTTGTCATATTGTCAAATTTTTTTAGTTATCGATGTACTTGGTGTTTTTATTTAATTTTATTTAGTTTTTATAAAAAAAAACTGAAAAAATGTGCTTTTGCTGTAATAATTGATTGCCCGAGAAAAATATTTTTATCTAAGGTGCTTTTTCGATATTTAGTCATTATAAGGGGGAAAATTAATTTTTTAAATCAAAAAAATTACAATGTGGTTGGGACATTAAAAGGTAAATTTTTACAAAATTTGATTAAAAAATATTTTTTTTTTTTAAATATAAAAATAAAAAAATAAAAACTTGGTATTGGAAAAGTGTAGATCTACTTATTATCTATAACTTTACCATTTAACTTAACTTATTTCCATAGGACTTGCAGTTTTGTCGAAAATCGAGATAAACCGTTTTTATCCTTAACCCCCCCCCCTCTTTTCCACTTCCCCAACTCAGATCGACCGTAATTTATTTTTCCGTTCATTTTTGTTATATTCTCTTCCTTTTCCAATGAATTTCATCCTACTATAATTTTTTTCACTTTTTACCATTTTCAACGGCTAAAAGCACTGGCCTATTAAATCTAAACGTCTTTGAAAATTTTAACGAGCGATAAAATGGGTTTTGGATGGTAAACATCCGCTGTTGAATATTTGTCTAAATGGACTGGGTTTTGCGAATTTTACAACTGAAATTGTTTATGAATATCGTTTGTGTTTTAAGCATAGGTACAAAGGCATTTGGATCGTTTTGAATATTAAATAAAAAATGAAAATAATGGAATCTTGGATCTGAACATCCGCGTTTTTTGTTCAGTTTCTAGCCATGTTTGCGAAGGAAGATATGAAAGGTAAACGACGAGTCTCGACTTGGCGTTTTGAACCGAATTTCGAGTGAATATTTTTAATATCTTGCAAAACGAAGGTCAACAACTCTTCGTTTTCTTGGCTCAGACTTGCAGTTTTTCGTCTGACAAAATCTTGAGAGTTGAATTAATATTTGTCGAATTAATTATATTTCGAACAAATTTCTTATGATTTTCAAGATTTTTCTTGATCGAAATATAATTGTAATCGTGCGGATAGCGATAGGTTCATCCGTGATGCGAGATGCATTATGTGAAAGATCGATGAAGATTTCATTATGATCATGGCTCACGAACGCTTCGTTTAAGACCTTTTAAAAATATCAAACGCGATTAAATCATACAACGTAATTTATTTTAGAATTTTCCGTTTTACTTAACTTCAATATGTAGATAGATAATAAAAAAATCGTTACTCAATATAACGGGAAATGTTTTCAATTTCAAATCAATTTTCATCGTAGCCCCTCTACATATACTATTAAAATTATAATAAGTTATTTATTAACACAATTGTTCGAGTAAGATCGAAAGTAATTTTTTCCGCTAGAGGTTTTTTTAATCGCTTTTTTTTTCTTCTTAAAGTCAAGGTTAACTATCGTTTAAATAGGTATACTTTACATAGTTAAAAAGTTTTATTTAGAAGCAAGTTTTTTTTAAATATGTAAAGACCAAGTTTCAAAGATTTGAATAATGGAATGAGCTGTGAAACTTAACGAGTTTTTTCGATGAATGGAACCAGCCGAAGTTTGTTCCATTGAATATTTTTTTGGTGAATTTTTGATAAATTTAATTTTAATTATAGCGATTAATGATGGCAGTTTTTGCCTTAGTTTGTGGAGTTTCGAACATTTTTTTACCTTTTATATGCTAAGGAATATTTGTATTACTTAGCATAATTAGCATTCCTGGTATATAAGGATATGATTTTAAGTATTTATCTACATAACATATGTATGTTATATAAAGATCAAACTAAAGGTGACGTTATTATCGGTTATTTTAAAGGTAGATAAGTGCGAAATTGTTTGCCCCATTCTAATCTTTAAGATACATAACTAAAAAATATTTTTGGTTATGTTGTACGCGCCGCATGCGCAAACGCCAAAATTTGTTTATTCTACAACACTCAGCAGTTGTAACAGCTACATATATTTTCTGCACTATGGTAGTTAAAAATACTATACGTTAGTGCTGAATACAACACAGTGTGTTATCTAATGTTACATTTGTGGTTATAGTGAACACAAAGTGCAGTAAAATTATTACAAGTTTAGTGTTGTAAATCTTACACCACTATTTTTTCCGTGTATGAACGATAAAATGACGTTCCACATAATCTGTGACGTTTTTTTGGACTGGTGAATTCATGTACCTGATAAACTTGGGATTTTCTATTGTTCGAATCTAAATCAGTAATACTATCACTTGGTCTTGAGCAGATATCGTTTAAAATCGCTCAAAAATAATCTAAGAGTCGACATGCGTCAAAAAGTAAGAACCTGCTCGACATTTTAAATGGAACGACGCTATTATAAAACACATATGGGTTAAAAAGTAATTAAAAAATAATACAGAATACAGAAGATAGGAAATGAAATTTAAAGATGAAAAGCTAGTTCACATTTTTCATTTTACGCATTTTTGTAAGCTGTTATTAATACACAAAATGTATGAAATTTTATGTAAATCTATATTTCACATGCAAAGAAAAACGTTCATTTTTCAATAGTAGGTAACATCTTATTTTAAATTCAAATTTATCAAAATATACCACGTTAAAGCGCTTGAAAGCTTACATAAAGCCTACAAAAATCTACAATAAAAAATTTACGTTAATCTGATTTTATACTATTAAACTTTTCTTGGTAAGTTCTTTATGTTGTCACGCCCCTGACGTGTGGTTGTGAGCCAAAACCTCTCTTCTTAGACCTTTTTGTCTAACTTCACGCTGAATGATCACCAAAGCGTGAAGAGTAAATAAAAGAAGCGTGGTCGACCTGACAAAAAGAGACATTTTAGAAAGTTTTTCACGAATTTTATCTGGCACCGGACCTCCCAGTGTGTGTTCACCGAAAAGTGAAAGGGGAACAAGGGAGGAGGTGTCAATACATAAGAAAAAAGATAAATTCTAGAAATTTCTCTATAGAATTTTTAATGTATGAGAATATTCTAGCAATGAAAAGGCTGGCGGCGGCCGAGAGAGGGAAACGGCTGTATTAGATGGATATACTCATCGGGTGGACCTTTTATCAGAAAGGTGAATCTTCTGAATTTTAGTCTGACGCTTCAAACACAGATGGTGGCTCAATGTTCAACTTCAAATTACATCTACGCATTATGCGTTTGCACTGTGATTATATTGCTGCTGGTGCTTCTATGAACAACGTGCGGTACTAATAGCTCAAAGAAAACTAGACTAACTTGACTATTAGCACGTGGCTGGGATTCGTTTGGGATCAAAAACGTAAAGCGCAAATTGTATATATAATTAAAAAATTTGTTGAAATAGTAAAAGGGTGCGATTTAAATGTACGCCGAAAAAGGTAAAAATCATATTATCAAATATTATATTGGACATCTATGTATGAAAAAAACTGCAACAATGATTACTTAACAGCATTAAAATTTAATTTACAGCTATATAACGTAAAATTATTTTATATATAAATATATTAAAATGCATTCATTAGAATGTACCTAACCTAACCAAATGATTTATTTGCAGTAAACCTGCGAAAAAATCAAAATGTGTGCTGGGGCACATAGTAGAAGTGAAACTTCAACGGACAAGTGGAAAAACGAATCGCAACAAAATTTTAATTGAATTTTTACGGGTAGGTTTTCAAATTGAACAAGTACATTAACAATCTGCTGATCCAATTTTTATAGTTTAGGACAAGTGGAAAAACAAATCGTAACAAAATTTACAAATGTACAATTATGTAGTTGCCCAATTTGAAAACCTGCCCGTAAAAATTCAATTAAAATTTTGTTGCGATTCATTTTTCCACTTGCCCGTTGAAGTTTCACTTCTACTATGTGTCCCAGCACACATTTTGATTTTTTTTACCCTTCGTCTTTTCCCTCAATATCAGCACTTTTACTCATTGCTCTTGTCGTATAGGAGCAGATTGTATACATTTCTTACAAAAAAATTTTTTATTATGTAATTGTATAGGTTAGTTTTATAAGTTATCAGTTAGATGCTTTGTCTTATAACAGTGAACATAATTTTATATGGATGCTTTGAAAAGTAAAAATAATTCACGGTAATATGACAATGAGTACATGAAAGAAATTTAAAAGAAATAAAGACCGTAAATTTCTATTTATCTTTTACTTATTGACAATACTAAAATTTTTTAATTTACGATAGATGATCTCTTCCACAAGTTCATAAAGAAGTGTTAATCTTTTTATGAAGCAATTCAAATTCTAAAATTGACCTATTAGTATTTAGTTATGAAGCCTATAACAGTAATTTCATACTTAACTGTTATTTTGGTAGGTAAAATTTTTTTTATAATATTTCAATGTTTAGTTTTCACAAACTCTTAAAAAATATATGACAATAAATCTTTGACCATTTCGATTCCCATTTCCGATTAATCAAATTTGACTGACAATGAGATATACAAAAAAACTTTTTTTTTTTTTTCATAAATTTCAATGAATGACTCATTTTTATTCGTGTAATTTTCTATTGTAATACTTCTTCCTATTAATGGGAATGCGACATTAAACCCAAATTCTGTGAGTCCCATCACAGTTTTTATGAGATTTTTTCAAACTTAATTTTAGGTGTCATTAAAATCTCGTCCTTGAATTTCCTTCTACGAATGTGAGAATTATAATTTCATCTGGTTTAACATTTCTTAACTCTTTCGTACGATAATTATAGTTAATTTTATTAATTCAATCTCGTCACCAGACAAAAGGATAGTCAGACAATAATGAACCAGGTGAAAAAGTTAATATCGTTTTATAAATAGAATAAAATTAATTTTTTAACCACTTGGAAAAATTCAATTAAAAATTCATTAAGATTAAATAATTTTTATTAAGATCTTGTTGTTTTTTGAAAAAAAAAATGGATTAGATTGTTACGAAAAAAAGACATTAGAATTTGTATTTGGCATTGTCATTATCGTTTCATTAATATAAGCGGATAAAAACGAAAATATTTAATTAAATCAAAATAATTAAAGTCTGATTAAAACATTGAATCATTAACTGATCTCGAATAAAAAAAAAATTTTTTTCTCTTACTTTTCAGAGATTTACTAGACGTTCACCGAATGCAAAAATAGAGAAATTGATGATGACCACTTTCGAACGGTGATGGTGGCTTTTTCGATTGGTCTACATTTTATGTGAAAACTTACCATACAAGTTTTGATGCACCTACATACATAAATCCAAGTAAGCATTTATGCATTAAATACGTTTCACGCCATTTCATATACATTATAATATAGTCAATGAGATATTCATAAAATTCCGACAACAAGATAAAGACGAGAAATATTTAACGGGGTTAAACGGGTTGGAATCAGTTCACTTTTTTCAGCTGTTCAACGATTTGGAAAGTGGAAATTAAAATGCCTGGACGATATAAACATAATATATAAAAGCCTTATTTGAGATACACGTTCGAGACGTGTTAAACCGGTCATTTTTAAGGCTAAATTATTTTGATGGGATGAGAAATTTTTTAAATAATAGGTTATAAAGAAAATTAATTATAAATATCAAATTAGGGGCATGCCTAATGCTTTTTATTCTTGTTTCAATCGAATTTGGCTCAAGGGATTAATTTCCTATTATTTTTATCTCTATATTCAGACAATAGATCTGAGATATGCCTAATTTATAAGACGATGAACATTACTAAGAAAAGCTTCTGTACTGAATACTGATGAATATAATTCGAAATTATAGACAATGATTCAGTCTTAAACCAGTTAAAGTGTTTTGAGTAAATGTATTCAAAATTAAGAAGAAGTTCAAGAATAACGTTTAAACATTCTATGAATCTTTATTCTGGTACTGATAAATATATTACTAGTAGAATCAGACGCCAATTGCGCTTTAAAACTATGAATTTCTCTAAAAAAACAATTTTATTTGGAAAATGAAAGTAAAATGTTATATTACTTAAAAGTCTAAACCATAAGATCCCAATATAGACGAGCCTATTCCTGTTAAGTTTTCAAATCAAAGCAACCTCTAGCGTTATTATAACAAATCATTTAGTAAGTTAGAACTTGGATGATACTGTCACAAGTCTAAGAATGTGCCGCCATGTGTCTGGGGGAGTGTCGCCATTTTATGACTCTGAGGTGGTGTCACCTGCTGTCAGCGTGGGTGGGCTGAACCAATCACCAGCCAAAGGAGGAGCATTAATATCACAGGATGGGGAGGAATCTTATGAAATTCCTGGAATGTCGAGAATATTCTCTCCTTAAGAACTTTGTTTTCGAGACAGCCTAGCGATAAGAATTATAAAAAAGAATGTAAATTCCCAGCAACCGATCAATAGGAGAGAACATTCTCGAAACTGAACGAACTAATATATAAAGAGCTTTGTTGGAACGAAGAAGTCAGTCTTGAAATAAATAATGCACGTTAACAGTCTGAAAATAAATCGTCAACGGTCTTTCGTGAAAGTGATCAGTGCTAAAATAAATAGTGAAAGTGAACAGTGCTAAATAAATTGTGAACATTGTGAAAAAAAGTGAACAGTGTAATAGTGAGTGATAATTAGTGAATAAGTGACTGTGAAAACTAACTCATTGTTAACGTATAGTTTATAAGTGCCAATAGTGTAAGATAAATCAATAAACAATGGTTTAAAAATATATTTGTTGTCATTAAACACAAATCCTTGAACCTGTAAAAACGTTACAATACATTTACGAATACGGATGCAGCTGTCGGAGACTTTTTAATGTTTTTATCTTTTGCATTAAGTTTTGTATATATTTTGACTTATTATAATTCACTTTTTGACAAAATTTTAATTTATGATTTATTTGACTTAAGCTTAATGATTGAAATAGGATTTTCAATTAGTTACTTAAGTCAAAAGATATCATAAGATTTTTGTAATTATAAGCTAAGTTTTTGAAGTTACTGCAACAAAACAATTACAAAATTTTGGCACATTAAAAATCAATGATTTACTTAAATATTTTAATATGTTCTTAATTTTTTTTAAAGAAGAAACCCTATTAAAAAGTTTGACGCACGTGGCGTTTTACTTCTTCTTAATTAACAGTTTCCTAACATGCAATCAACAACTACTTAATAACATAAACTCGTAAAATTTATCATCAAAATTATTATTTTTATATAACGTATGTTAACTTGAAAAATTCGGTATAATATTAACAATTTGATTTTGTTAATCTTGGGTTTATGTATTTTTAACTTGAAAACTATGAGGTTTCTCTTCATCTAATTGAATATGATACAGAAATACAATCAAACGTGGATGAATGAGAACTGGGTATGGGAGACAACTCTATGAGTGAGAGTATTTGCCAGATCCCATCATTTAAACCCTCCAAAACCTTTATAAACGAAAGTCGTTTTCCCCTCGTAAACCTCTATAACTAAAACTGCCACTTGCCTGTACCTATAAGTATACCTCGAGTGTTTTTAGCATCCGTTGTTTATTAGATACTCATTCTTGAATAATATACACAAGTTTATCGCTAGATATTTACTATAGCTTTGTTCGCGGGTCTCATTCCGAAGCGATTACGAATCAGCTGAGGACAGATTTAGGATTATCGCCAAGCGCATGCACACTTATGAACCGAGTAACGGTCCGATGTTCGCGGTTCACACAAAATGCGTTCGTTACTGATTCAGAATTGGTTCTAGCAATTCTCGGATTATTGTTTGATAAATTGTGGTTAGTTCAAAGTCCAGTTTCGCTGTCAACCACTGTCAACGTTTAATACAATTAACAATTTTCGTGAGTTTTCGTTAATCCTCGTTTAAGTTCGGAGTCGTTCACGGAAAAATAACCCTTACTCAGGTTATAAGCGTGCATACGCTTGGCGATTATCCTAAATCCGCTTGAACTGATTCGTAATTGGTTCAGAATGAAACCCGCGAACAAAGATTATATGTCTTATAAACCTCTTTAAGTGTGAATGACCACTCCTGTACCTTTTTAAGGCTGAGATTTAAGTTAGTTGAATCCTCCATAAATTAAAAAAAAAATCATGATCCTTTGAACAAATTATCGTTTTTCCAGGTTCGACTGTTTATGGATATTTAATGAGATACTAACCAAGATTTTTCTAAATAAAGTCACGGATGACTTAGCAGGAAATATACGGGAATTTTTTTTTTTGTTTTTTTGTTTTGATACTCAGAAATTATCAAGATAACAACACTCGCAGTAAATTATATAAATAAAATGATAGAGGTTTATCGTTATGCGCTAATAACGCAAAATCTACTGGATAAATTTCGAATCAAAAATGTTTTCTTTTACTTCTTAGATTCTTAGCCCTTATGTAAAAAATTAATCACTAAAATATCTTTATTTAATACAAATTTAAGAAATTAATAAAAATTTTAAAACATTACAATTTTTACAAGCGCTTCGCGTTGACTTGGGTTACTTATTAATAAAGAAGATAGAAGCACACAATTTCAAATTTTCATTGTCCGCTTTTTAAATTTGTATTAGTGTATTAGCAGTGTTGTGTTCATTGTTATATTTTTTACCATTAATATGAACTTCATTAAATTTTTAGTTCTAAAAATGGAACGGTCATTTGAGATACTCCTCATCTTAATTTTTGATAAAATTGAGTTATGCATGGAAATGGGTTGTGTTGATGTATTTTCAACGTTTCATTGCAAAATCCCACATATCCTACATGTGCATGTGGTTTTATTGTAAAGTTATGCTTTATTTTGTGGTCACTTAACGATTTAAGAAACACCATATCTTCTTTGGACATGAGACGTCATACACAGATGAGAGGTTTCTCAAGTGACTGATTCATTAATGTTCTAAAGCTCACATGAACGACGTGGCGGGTACGGCTAGTAATAAATAATATCCCTTCGATGAAAAAAACGTTAAGCTATGAAAGTACATATTTTTACATAATTTTTTTTTATTTTTATTTTTATTTTTTTTTTTTTTTGGGCGTTTTAAGTCGTTTTAACATTTAAGGTCACGACTGTCTAAACACAGAAAATTTCTGTTGGTCAATTTTGATCTTAGGTTAGGATCTTAAGTCCAGGTTTCAACGGGGTCGAACCCGTACCACTTGACGCATAAAGCAGAGAGAGCTACTGTTCTAACCACTGCGCCAATAGGTGGTTTAGATAGAATATTTTTGTTAAAAACATTTAGTTCTTAGTTTTCTTAGACAAACCCAACTAAGATAATTGAGTCGAGGATTTTTGAGACAAAGGAGGGGTGTCGATAAACTAAAAAATTGATCCCAATATGATAAAAACTTTAACTATATTTTTTTTAAATCACACAAGCTAGTAAAATACAGGACAGTAGTTTAACACTACAATAATTTGTGAGTAGAAGTGGTGACGTTTTCTTCATAAGAAAAATCGACAAACTATGTTCAGAATGGCCTTTTTTGCAAAAATGGTACCCTTTTGTATTATTGTAATGTTAAGTTACTGTCCTTTTTTACTGGTAATCCTATGAAATAAAAAAAAAATATTATTAAATTTCTTATCGTATTGGGGTCAATTCTTTTAGCTTATCGATACCTCTCCATTCTAGATAAAATTATCAGAAACTATTTGCTCTCGAAACTCTGGAATTATTTATCGTACGAACTTATCGAAAAACCTAAATGTGCATTTTAACTAGATAAATGTACCTACTCTTGTTAATTTAAGTTATCATTTCTGAAGTGAAACTTCTGTAGACAATAAGGTCTTGTTTTGCTGTAAATTAATATTAACTAGAGGTCGCCCAGTGGTCGAAATTCGACCATAATTCCTTACTATTTTTACATACCTAAGGGTACACTTCACTTGTAACTGCCTCAAAAACTTTAGTTACTAAGCTAACTACAGCAGATAATGAATTGCATTTGCGAATGTTTGGAAAATAATTTCTTGACTAATTTTTTCTTCAAGGTTCATTTAAAGAAAGTGCATCATATAATTATTGAAAATATTTATTTTAAGTTAAGGAAGGAAATAGGTGTAGAGGTTTCAAAATATTTATTTTTTTTTCTTCCATAAATCTTTTACAAAATTATTTCAGAATATTCTCTAAAAATTTCAAAACTAAATATCAATTCGTTCATATCATACATGTTTTGAGGTCCCCTGAGTCCAAAAAAGAAGTTTTTAGAAACATGTCTGTGTGTGCCTGTGTGTGACAGCCATATCGTATCGAACGCTTTTCCGAATTTTACCAAACTTGGAAATTTTCCTTCATATTATATCTTGTATTGCCGTGAAGCTTTTAGTTGAAATCGGTTAATCGAAAGCTCCACTTCATTCTCGGAGTTTTTGAGCTTTTTCAATTTTTTTCGAAAATGGCTGCAATGATTTTCTTTAAGCTTATGATAGTTCTTAGACTTATTAATGGCTTAAACTTTTATTTGAAACTTTTTCTTAGGAAAATTCGATTAAGGACGGTTCTGGGGTGAAGGTTGGGAATTCATAAATACATATATGTTGTATACTTGTATGCATATAGTTCTGCTATGTATAGTTATAAGGTGCTTATATATTTCTTTTAACCAACAGCGAGTTTCATAAATAAAAGTAAAAGAAAGTACTGTGACGTCACGCAGCAGATATTTTTCTTTTTATAATGTTGTATGTCAATTCAAATTACAGTATTCTGAAATATTTTTTAGGCAAACAAAAAAAAATGACTATGAAACATCAGAAGTACTTTCAAGTTAGTTTCCTACGTTCAAAAGTAAAACAAAAGTACCTTTATGTTTAGATTTTTTCATTTAAAAACCAAAGATAAAAAAATGGAAATAGGCTGCATAAGTCCTGTTTAAAACTTTGAATTAAGCTAAGCTTTTTTTTTCAAATAGTACCTACCTACCTAAATTAATTTTTTGTGTAATTTATTTGAATGATTTTGCCAAAATAATATAGTATGCATTATTTATACGTTATATAATAATCAAGAAACACCTGATGAAGACCAAATAAAATGGTTGAAATGTTGTGTATTTGAAGTTATACGTACGATATCTTTTAAATATATTTTTAATAATATTACTCAATAATCAAATAATCGGTTAAATTTGTTTCCTTCAATTTCAATAACTACAATTTCAAAATTTAAACTCCTCTCACAATATTTTGTTTAAATAATGACATTTGGAATATGGTTGAAGTCTGTGGTCAAACTGAACAACTGAGATTTAAAAATCTACATATTATTTGTGTGTATTGTGTGTCTGTGTGTGTCAAACGAGTGGTAGTGTGTGACGTCTTTTTTCATTAATTTAAGGTATTTTGAAGCATTATTATAAAAAAATATTATCTCAAAACGCAACTTCCTCATATAAACTTCAATTGTGCCACATTTCATACTCCTCCGTTCGTATAATATTCAGTAAAAGGGGTTTAAAATTTTTGCTTCACGTATTAATATATAGATAAAGCACCAATAACTTAGACATTCACTAGGAGAAGATGGTTTACAAATAAACGTCTTAAAATTAAGTTAAGACCAGAGAATCAATTTCGAAAATCATAGTAAAAATTATTATAGAAGAATTTTTGTGATTAAGTTTGTAAAGTAAACGTTGCTAATACTCGTAGCATTGTTGTTGTTACAATCTGTCTTTGGACACATATTGGTTAAGAACATCCAAAATTCGTCAAGCTTTCCAAATTGATATAAAATAACAACATAAAAAATTAACTCAGACTCTGAAGTAAATTATCACATTATACAAAAACAGTTAAAAAATTCGAACGGAAGTCTAATAGGTGTTTAAAGCACGATCAAATCTTTACACGAAAGAACTATTTTAACATAATATGTAGCTACCAATCGGAAGTACCTCAGGTTATCAGGCATCTCTTTGTTAAAACAAATAATTTAATTTAAAATAGTTGAAACTATGTTGCAAGCATTTAAGTGGCTTAGAATAACTTAACAAAGCAAGTTTGCGACTTAATTAAATTAAAATACCGTAATAAATTAATAAGTAGCTTTGATAAATTATTTCAACCCACAACTTTTACAAAACTAGACGTCAGACCTTATAATGCTGTTATATTGTATTATAAGAAAATGTCAAAGTAGGAGTTGGACAAAATCAACTCCTACTTGTGACGTAACCCAAGGCCTTTTGCAAGAACTGTTAAAAATTTAATCAGATGCAGACGTAAAAACGGTTTTTTTTAGAGCAAACCGTATTCTAATATTTATATATTTAAGAATAAGCAAATCGTTTCATGAATCATTACGTTATGAAATGTATAAAGGAAAAAAAATGTTTGAGACTTCTTATCGAGTTGTACTTTGCTTTATAATCGAATCTGATCAGGTCAAATTTCACGCAAATAAAATTATGTAAGAAAATCATTTTCGTCATCATTCTCCATTATGACCCACAAACTCATTTGCATGGCATTTGGCCGTCTAACGTCCATGACGATTCGTTTAGGTCTCATCGAAATGCCTCAAATCTAAGCCATCGAGAGGAAGTCATAAGAATATCGGTCTATAGACAATTAAAGATGTAATCGAATTGAATCCGGGCATTTAAGAGAAAGTTTAAGAAGATTTCGATGACATCATTTACTTGTAACGTCACGCAAAAAATGATCACTTAATTATTTGAATAAAGCACCGGAAAACCAATGATAAATGCAAACAATTAAAAAGACAACGATCACAATTTTCCATCTTCTTCTTTTTAATTATACGGCTAAATTGATTTGAGTTTCAAAGACAAAAGAATAGCTGGCGGGAAAAAAGTTCATTGCCAACTCGATCCAAAAGAAAATGATAATGTTAAGACCATTCAAATTTGAACGAAACGTTGACCTGGCGTGGCGTTTTTTTTTTTTTTTTTTAAATTATAAATTCAATCTCGATTAAACGATTTTTGCGAGGATGAAAAATTTCGATGAGTTATTGTGTCGCGTCATTGAAAAAATCAGAGCAGACCAACTTTAGAGTGGACTCGTTTGCCATCACAGAATCACTTGACCCAAAAGTCTGGAAAAGATTCTTAGAAAAATACGCACGGCAAGAAGGTTGATTTGAATTTTCTTTCACGTCGTCACCATCACAAAAGAACATTACAAACGAAAGGGAAACGATGTCCTTTTTTTTGCAAAAGTTGAATAAAACACTTTATAAATGTGTTCAGTAGGGGAAGGTTGGGTATTTGAGAACACCAGGTAATTTAAAACAGTTTAATTTTAATTATTTCTTTTTTCGTGAAAATGTTTATAAGTGTTTGAATGGACATGTTTGATGACCATTAGTTCCTGGATAAAAAAAAGTGGTTGCGTGTACTTATATACGCGCGTGAGAAGTTATACTTCTTTGATATAATTAAAAATTAGTTTTTATTAATTTTATTGAAATAATCAATTTTAAAAAATTGTAATTTAATATTTAATAATAATAAAATATGTATTTAAAGATATAATTATTAAAAATAAAATTAAGAGAATAATATTTTTATTTGTATCAATATATTATATATCCAAGGAAAGCTGCAAGACGTTTATAAAATTTGTCAGGATCATTTTTCTGGTTAACAATTCATGCATGTCATGAAAACGAAGCTTCATAGAAAATGCGAAATAAAGTAAGTAGCTACTTGTCAAAGTAAATGTCATTATCTTATTCATATCTTGTGTTACTAAATTATTATTCAAAGATGGTTGAATCATTTCAGAATCCCAGATTTCGTGATACTAAGAATGTGCATGGAACTGCAGTTGTCATTTTCATCATTACATTTCAAATAGTATAACAGCTACTGCAAAATTCGAAAAAAGTAATAACTTATTAATTAATAATATGTGTCATTTGTATATATAATTATTTTTAATTTAAATATAAAAATAAATAAATTAAAAAATAAATACAACAAAAATTCAAATTACGCGCGTCTAGTTGAAAATACAGAGCCGTTTTGCGGGCAACTTCATCTTGTTAATTTGTGATGATAAAATAGAACGCTACTAATGCTTCTGAAACCGCGCCGCGATGCAGACGTCATTTTCATCATTAAACTTCAAAAAGTACTTATAACAACTACTGCAAAATTTGAGAAAAAGAATAAAATATTTATTAATAATATGTGTCATTTGTATATATAATTATTTTTAATTTAAATATAAAAATAAATAAATTAGAAAATAAATACAACAAAAATTCAAATTACGCGCACCAGGAGACCCACTGGTTTTGCGACTAACTTCATTTTGTTAATTTTTATCTTGAAATGCGCGCGCATCTTAAAATTTTACTCTCATAATTTTTTCATAACGCGCCTAAAGAAGTATAACTTCAAAAATATTTAAATTGACTATTAATTATACTATTTTTCGACCAACTAGAAGCCCTACAACGACAATTTATTTCTCCATTAACTCCTGTGCTCCTGTCTGACATAGCCAATGTACCTATCATTCCTAAAATAAAAACTTTACTACAAAGAAAAACTAAACATTCTCAAATTTTATCGAGCACTCTCATAAAACGTCAATTAGAAAAAAACAAAAAAGACAAACTGAAAAAAAAATTAAAATATTCAATTACAACAACGAAGAAGTATAACATTAAATTCGAAGCCACCATCAGTCAAGAATACAGTCGTTAGAAATTTGAAAACGGTGTTTGAGGAAAGTGACGACGTGGACTATTATTGTATATTCTACACGGGAAAATATTAATCACCCTCTAAAGAAGACTGGATTATGTGTAAAAAATGTAAGAAGTGAGCCCATGAGCAATGCACGAGCGGTCAATACACGTCTAATGATTACGTCTGTGATTTGTGTGAAACAGAGTTAATCAATAGAATTTATATTATGTTTATTATCATTACCCAATTTAGTTTCTATTTCCCCCGTGGATTGATTTCAATTACCCCACACGATACCGGGGAAAACGGAATGGCAATATTTTTTATATTCTATATTTTTATTGTTATTATGTTAATGTAAAAAAGTTTTGTGATCAAATTATTAAAGTAGATAAGTTAAAGTTTATGTTATAGCAAAAGTTTACTAAAATTGTTTTATTAATTAAGATAATTTCAAGTTAACTGTTCTAAAATGCCCCACTTTCCCCTACTTATTTCATATATGAACAAGTGGTCGTTGTTGAGGAGAATGCAACATGTTTACTGATTTGCATATGCAAAAGTGTTAAGAATGCATTAAGTGATGCATTCATAAATTACAATCGACTTTGTCAAAGGAGTGGTTAAGAAAATAAAATGTATATTAAAACTATCATAATTTCTTTAAACTTCATCGAGCGAAGAAAGAAATATTTAAGACTTTTCATAAATTTTTCCTTGTGCTTATAAAACCACAAAAATTAAAGAACAAAACGCACACCCATTCATTTAATTTCAGTTATTACCAATTAAATTCGGCGGTTTTTCTTAGCCTTCCACCCATATATCAATGGTTGTGATATTTAGCTCTAAAATTTTGTAATAGGTAGGTTGAAACCTTCGTGGGAGTGAAGGGGTCTGGGAAGGCTTTTGGTAACAATTTTATTCGAATAGAATATCGTTAGTCATTGGAAAAGAATTTCTATTGGCATTCTTTCAAGCTGTTTAAGTATTTGTTTTAAGATCGTGCTCATTTTCCTTTCATATAAGGCACAGCCATTTTATTCTTATAAAATTTAATTAAATTATTTTTATTATTCATATACAGATAATTTACCTACGAGATTTTTTTCGAGAGAGATAACAGTAGGAAGTGTATAGATATTTCAATGATTCTAATTGAAGCGGTCCAATTAAAATATTAAATATTTAATACACAAGAAACGGTCGCGTAACATGTAATTATCGGAATAATGTAATTTTTCTAATGAACTACCTAATATAAAATATGACATAAATTAAAGCAATTTTATAGGTTTTTAAAACGTTTTCTTAATATTTAATAATGAGATATTGTAAATTAAGAAATATTCATTAAAACATGTTTGCATAATTTACGATAATAACGATAATAAGATTTTAAAACATCTAATAACGAAAGAAGTATTGAAGCTGTTATACAGATTATTGAAACATAAAGTTAAAAATTTCAAAAGATTAAACCGTGTCAAATAAGGGATCAATCTTGAAATGAAAAGTATTGAAATCTTCTGATATATCTTTGCCATACAATTTTTTAATTCACCCTAAAAGCCTTTTTAGTATTACTGCTTATAGAGCTTATAGAGCTATTTAGAGCTTTTAGAAATTTTGTATTCAAAGTTTGTATTCTTCATTTTGAGGCTGGTGCTTTCATTAATCTCATTTGACAATAAAATTTCTTGTTATTTTAACAAAGTGGGTGTAATAACATGTATTTATAGCTTTGTAAGAACATATTTGAATTTTAGTTGAATTTAACAGCCTTTTATAATACTGTCACAGTCTAAGGAGCTTAAAAATGAGGAGTGTCGCCATTTTGTGAGCTTTGGGGTTGTGTCTGCCCTTTAAGACTGTCTTAGCCGTGGGTGGGCTAATCGCAGCCAGTCAACCACCCAATGATGAGCGACGTGATTGTAGACCTTTTTTAGAAAGATCTCCAGACACCAGACCACCTGTGGCGCGAAGGGTTTGACCAAAATGATTACTCGGTGTATGAAAGAGAGAATAATCTTCTAGATTTTCTGTGTGTAATTCTTTATGGATAAGAAAAAAGAAAAGAACAACAAAGAGGCAATAGAAAGTTTCGGCAACGAATTGTTCCAAGAAAAATACAAAGTTCTGGCAAAGGAATAATAGAATCTAATGTTGTGGAAGAATGCCGAGTTCTAATATAAAAGGAAGACAAACATAGGCAGTTCAGTCTGAAATAAATCGTCAATGTGAGCAGTCATAAATAAATCGACATTGTAAGTGAAAAATAATCGAGAGTGATAAATTGTAAACAGTGAAACAAGAACCCGTAAAAACGTTACAATATATTTGTTTTAAGTTTCAATCGAAGAGAATAAGATAGAAAGAGTTTAAATTTCAGCAACAAATATTTCTGATCTATATATTTCTCTTTTTGACTTCAGAACAAAAGACTTATCCTAGATAGTTTTGAAATTTTTAGAAATATTATTTCTGGTAATATTATCTGGTACCTTTAACAGTTTGTTTTGAATAACAGTTTTACTTTTGGGCAAGTCATTACTATTGTTTAAATCCCTAAATTGTTAAGGATCTCTTCTTATCAAAAACTTTTTCATTGAGATTAAGTCCAAAATTTAATATTTATTCTAAGTCTAGAATACCCAAGCTTTACCTAGGTATACTAGTACAAATGATCCATATTCAGTTTTAAATTGATCAAAACCACTTCTTGTCTTACTAAGGCCAACGAAATCTATTTCCTCATTATTTTTTTAGTCTCATAATAGAATTCTTACTGCCTTTATTAAGCAATTTGAGCTGTAGCAATAAATATATTCCATTGGAATTCAAAGCGCGTATTTATTAATTTCAGAGGTGCGGTACATAATAGGTGGTTTTTATTTTGTTATTATACATTCTTTTAAATTAATTTATTTGTTGTCAACTGCATGAAAATTATCTATAAATAAAACCTTTCAGCTTCAAAATCAATGAAGATGAGACAACAAATAAATTAGTATTATAAATATTTAACATTCAAGAAAATATCGTTTTATTATTGACTTGCTGATACCCGCGACGTCGTCTGCGTAGGTTAGTAATTATTATGTTAAGAACATATTTAATTAACAAAGGAAAAACATTTAAAAAATTTATAGAATATATATATATTAAAAATAACCGGAAAGAACTTAGCATAGAACTTTTTTAATTATATGCCAAATAATTGCTCCTAAATTGCTACTTCAGATTCTGCTATTGCTCCAAGTGTATAGTTATTAGTTAATCAATAATTAATTTTTTTTAAATTTGTAAATTCAAAGATAAACATTGCTATATAATCCACAATAATCAGTTTATTAACTTTTTTTCAAAAAATTTGTTCCTTAAATACTATTTCCGGATCCGCAACTGCTCCAGGTGTATTGTTAATTAGTTATTCAATTTAAAAACTATTAATGTTTATAAAATCCAACGGCAATTGATGACGTCATAGTACAACAATACATTTATAAATAGTTAAAAATAATTAATTATTAAAAATATTGTAAAAATTTGATCAATTATTTGCGTAATAAAAAGAGCAGATAGACAACTTAAAAAAATCAATAAAAAATTATTTTGGATTTTATAACGATTTTAATTCTTAATTTGAAAATTTTTTAAAAATTGTATTATTAATTAACTATTAACTATACACCTGGAGCAATTGCGGATCCGGAGAGCATTAAAGGAGCAATTTAAAAAAAAAAACTAAAAGAAAGTGCCTTTTTTGTATTTTACAGCAATTTCAATTTTTAGGTTGCAAATTTTTGAAAAATTAATTAATGATCAATTAAGTAATATCTATACACCTGGAGAAATTGCGGATTCTGAGGGAGCAATTTTTTGGCATACAGTTTTATTAAAAAAATTTTTTTCGCTAGCTTAACTCTTTCTGGTTAAAAAATATATTTGCAATAATGAAAGTGAGTGTTGAAATGTAATTTGATTATTGTAACGGTTGTAACTTAAAAATGTATTTTGAATTTGTATTTACAGTAAAATAAAAAAATGCTAAAAGTGAATTTAAAGAATAACTACAAAAAATATTTTTAAAACTGCTAAACAAATAGAAAAAACATTTCAAAAAATCTTTATTAATCTAATATTTCGCTGAGCTTGCATTAAGTCAACGCTCAAATATGAAATAGTCAGTAGGCAGTGGAAGGAGAAACATATTCTCTCCAGCCTTTGCGCATTAGATCGTTTGCCCCACTCTATCAAAGCAACGAAAAATCCACTGCTTAACGCGTTTTGCTTGTAAAAATCGCATTTTTTTAAAACTTTAATTACTTTGCATTTAATGAAGATATCGTGATAATTCTTTTTAGATAAGGACCAAGTATATAAGAAGTAATACAAAAAAAAATTGATCGAAATCTATCCAGTAGTTTTTGAGTTAAAAGCGAACATTGGAAAACAGCTATAATTTTATTTATATAGATGTTTGGTTTAATTTAATGAGAGTTTCTAAGAGTGTTTTGTTGTAACTTTGATTGGTTAGAGGAAATCGAATTAATTTTGCTTGGAAATGGCAAAGTTTGCATTAAATGTTAATGCTTATGTAGATGATAGATGAATAACAACATTTAATGAAAAAATGATTATCAAATCGTTTATATTAAATTTTAAATAAATACTCGTAAATATAAAATGGAGGTAATTGAAAAAATAATTACTGTAACAGAAGGAATTTATTTAGGTAATATATTTGAATAAGTATATAAATTAAGCAATTGCGACACAGATCAAAAGGCACGTGGCACAGTAAACCAGTAAGCTTATCGATTGAGAAAACCAGAAAAATCAATATTTATCACTATGTCTGTTCGGTAGAAATACGGGAAAGGAAAGCAGAAACATTTCCAGTTTTATTTTTATCATTCTTGTTCTGGTGCATTTTAATTAAAGGTTTCAGTGAAAAAGAAACCGCAACAACGTCCTTGTGCCTCCTAGAGAGACACAAATTATGCCATTTTGTGAATTGATTATAAACGATCGGTTTGATGAGAGAAATTTTTTTTATGTTCGATTTGTAGAAATGATTTTTGTGGAATTTTTTCAAATATCATTTTGTCCACTTTGGAGCTGAATTTGATATTTTTACTGCGGGAAATTTGACAATCTCAATGCCAAAACGAATGTAATTTATCGGTTTTATCATTTGAAAAACGTAATAAAAGATATAAATTAAGATGTTATATTGCGATAGTTTTCGTTTTCAATTAGTATGATTTCGTACTAATTTGTCACGGAATTTTAAGTTGTTGATTCGATCAATTAGAAAGAACAATTCAATTATTAAAAAAAAATAAACTCAATTTTTCATTAAATATTTTTTCCATCAGTTTTTTGATCAGAAGTACTTTTGATTATTAACACACTTTCTATTTAAAAAAAAATTTAATATACCCACATTGGTTGTTAAAATCTCGATTTAGCCTTTAGTATTTCTTTCCTCACTTTATGTTGTAATTAATTTTTCTTAATTATTAAACTTATTTTTAATCACACATCCATTCACCCAAACTGAAAGTAAAACGTTTTAATTTTGCTTCAAACTAATTCTTTCTTAATATGAATTTTTCGTGATTTGAATGTTAAAAGCTTACCGATTTTTTCGTCGAATCAAAATAAGAAAGTTAAAAGTAACAAATAATTCCATCTATACCAATAATAAGATTAAAGATTTTTGCTACTTGAATACCTATTTAATAAAAATGTTCTATCTCACCTGCGCGAGCTAACGAAAAACGGAATCATTTTTCCAAGCTGGGATTTTTATCTAATCTAAAAAATTTAAGGTGTTTTGTTAAATACTCTTTATTGCCTACATTTTCATATATTTAATACAAAAAATAAATGCCATTTACATTCTAATTTTCCCCAAAAAACAGGGTAATATCAAGGTTTGTCCAGAGTAAACTTGAAAACAGCCGAGCCGATTTCAACAGAATTTTCACAAAAAGTTATTAAATATTGTAACTTAAATTATAGGCTACTTTAAATTTCGAATACTTTTCTCTGTCTGTTTGTTTGTTGATGGTAAACTTGAAAACGGCTGGTCCGATTTGGACGAGATTTTTACTGCAAGTAGTAAATATTACAAAAAAGTGTTACAAACAACTTTTTATTCCAAAAAAATGTTGATTTTCTAAGAAAAAAAATTAAAAACTGCGCAACGAAAAACATACATCGGCAGGCAGCTGTGGTACAATGTACATATACCATATCATATCGTAAAGACGATATGATTTTAAACTATGTAATTTGTTATTCTTATAAAATAATTTTCGCAAATTTGAAAACTATAACCATTATAGAAGTATAGCGATAGGTTAAATTCCTAGAAACCATAAATCCATTGTGAATGTACGGGTAGTTAATATGTTATTAATAGTTCGGCTGAGTAAACGTTCGAATTGTCAAAGAAGGGGAAGAAAATCCTCTGCAGTGTATATGATTTCATTCATAAAAATAAATATCTTAGTTCAAAAATGAGACCCGTAAGAATAAATAACAAAAACAGACAGTTCGACTTAAGTGATCCCGATTAGGAGTTTGAGTAAGAGGGGTGAAGCCGTTAGGCAGAGCCCTCAGAACAAAAAGAAATCCAGCCCAACTTATTTTTCAAGAGAAAATAGCAACTTAGATATGACCATCACGTTGTTTTATTACCAAAAAACTATAATCTTAATTTTCAATTTATTTTAGCAAGATCTATAAGAATCCGTTGTTTAATCTTGGACCCCGAGAAATAGCAGACTTGCCAATAAGACATAATGGCCTTAATACTATATCCTAGAATTATGAATCTAAGGCAACCAAACCTAATACCTCAGATCTTAAGATAACACATTAAATATTATTTATCCTAAAAAAAGGTACATTTCCTAACGGATAGCTACTATTCCATTCTACTATAATTAATAAATGATTTCATATGACATTTGGTGTAAAAGGTTCTCAAGGCTTAAATTTTTTTTAAATATTTTACAATATTCAAAAAAAACGTAAATATCCTACCTATAAGATAGCTTATATCTGTTCCTGGAAAAGAAGTTTAACGGATTTTCATGAACTTTCTACGAAATAAAGGTTTAGAAGTACCTAATTATCTTTTTTTGTTAAAATAGCTGAATTTCTTATTTTGGGTAAAGTTTTCTATTATTCAATCAGATTAATTTAGATACGTTCAGCAAAGCGGGCGGATATCAGCTTGTATTAAATAATATCAATTTTGTTATAATTTTTTTTCAATTGCATGATTGCATTTACTGCGGTTTTCTCACCTTTTAAACTAAAAAAAAATGTTTCTAAATCAATTTCATGATATGCCTTTGTAATATTATTTTCCCTTTGAATTATAATTTTTACTTAGCGAAAGTTACACTGAAGTTTTGTTTTATCTTACGCTCTTGCGTTTACTTATAAGTTTTTTATGACGTAATAATCGTCGTTTTTTGGCCAAGTTTGTTATAATTTACATTTTTCTGAAACGTTTCATTCATTTTAATTGGTACAAATTCAAGTGAATGAGCCGTGAAAGTGAAAAAAAGTAGTCGCATTTAACGCCTACCTGCCTGCAAATAAAATATATTATCTTAACTTCATATATTCTTGTACATATATTTATGTGTCGTAAAACGGTTGTGCTAATGTGCACGTTTGAATGCCGTAATTGAAACTAAGAGTGGGTTAAATAAATGAATTGGTTGAAGAATTAGTGATTTTCCATTAAATTCAAGTGAACATAATACAACACTTTAAAGGTACCTACTATTACATTCAATCAATTCAATGGAATCGTTTATATTTGTATACATATTATAAACAAATGACCATAAAATATTTTTAAGTAAATTCTATTTGTGGAAAATTTTTAAATAAAAAAGGTAAAACAACACAACAATGGTTGTATATAATTACTATTTTATATGCAAATTTGTATCGTTTATGGTATCTTTGAAATGGCTGTGACATTTGATTTTTTTAAGATTCTAAATATGGAATAGATTTTTCATGTTAATGGAAATATTTGTTTCTGAAACAATAAGAGCAACATTAAATAATTTTTGGAAATATAATTTGTTATTTTATGACCATACCTACAACTTGAAATATAAAATCAAGGTAAATTTCATAACATATATACGAGGATACCATATATAGTTGATACCAAAACGTTCAATTACGTAACTGTTCTGTAACGTAAAAATGTTACGTAGCTATTACAGAACTGTTATATTGCTGACAAAGAAAGTAACAACAACAAAAATAAGTTCACATTATGGTTAAACATACTAACCAGTGAGCACGAAACTTCCAACAACGTTATACTAGGTTTGTTCGAATCGTCCATCTGATGGTGTTCAAACACTGACAAACAGACAAAGAGCAAGACAAAATAGACCAAGAGACAAGAGTGAGTAAAGAACCTAAAGTGACAAGTTCACTTGAGTTACAAACCGGTTAACCAGTGCTTAAACATCTCCTATTCAGTATCGATATACGCGATTGTCACAAAAAGGTACGTACATAGCTCGACTTTCGGTTTAATGCGGCCGAGCGGCTGTAAGCTGAAACATTTCTTTACTCACTCTTATATCTTGGTCAATGTGTCTTGCTCTTTGTCTGGTCAGTGTTTGAGCATGTCGTATGGAAGAAACCTACTGTTACGTTCTTGTACGTTTTGTGCCCACTGGGTAGTATGTTAGAAATTTGAGAACTGCCAACATAAGAAACTAAAATAAAAAAAACTTCTTCCATTTTGCTCTTTTCATCGGGATTTAAAACGTTCAAAACAAGAATCGAACAACATTATTTAAATAATGTTGTCACGTCACTAGTTCTCATTACAATAAAGTATTGTATAATGTTGGTAACTTGATAGTCTCTTCAGAATAACTAGGAGTATAGGATAAATGCGTTGCATGGCAGTTCTATGATTTAGAACAGTTGCATGAAAATTTTTATTATAGGCTATTTAGTTACATATGCTGGAAGAAGTTAATTATTCCATTGGTCAGAGCAAAAATTAAGCAGAGACACTTGCTCAGGACCCAGATCGAAGGGTAGGGAGTCCGTAATATCTTCTTAAAGAATCACCTCGGTTCTTTTCTTTGCTTACTTTATATCTAAGACCTAAGTTGTGGTTATTTTCTAAATCAGGTTCAATGATAAATCGGATGTTCAATCAGTTCTTTAAAAAAGATAGAAAACAAAGTATTTAGAGAAACTTTTGACGTGATAACGTCTTATAAATTGATGAACATTGACCACTTGCATGAAAAAGTGTCACGCTCCGTTTGAGCCTGTGCGTGCAAGCGAGAACGCGATACAAGTGATAGAGAGGCACGATAGAGTTCTGCTACTGAAACGCCGCCACGCGAGCGTCTTCGAGAACTTCTACAATAAGTTATGCCTCGTATTCAATAACTGTTGAATCCTAGACAACGTGTTTTGTGTTTTTTTTCTACAATTTACTTAATAAGATTTAATTGATTGCTTTCATAATATTCAGTCTGATTTCATTTTGAAAAAAAATTGTTAATTTTCAATTAACTCCTTCTTTGTATCATACAAAATAATTCTAATTCAGTGATAATAATTCAATTCAATTCATAAAAGTATGCAATTTTTCATCAATGTTTCTTTATGACGTTATCACCTAAAACTATCGTCCGTAAACCGACTTTACAGATAAACTCTTTTTTTTTTTTAATTTTTAAATATACCTCATCTCTTTTTAGCTCTATGGACTGTTCCAGGCGTTTCCCCAAGATTCTTCACCTGTTCAAACAGTAAGATTTCGGAAATTCCTCAAAATAGGTATTTCTTTGGGAAATGACTCCTTTGTTAGCTCAGAACCGTTGTCAGCCTAGCTATTTTTTAAAATTTCATTAGCAATTTAAAGTCATAACTTTGATCGAAAATTGATATTTTTATTTGAACAACCGCCATTTAGTCAAAAAATTAGATTTTGATTATTCCTTCGATAAGGTAGTTACAATATTATACATTACTTAAACAAAATCGGTTTGGTTTTTTTCATTTTAAATGATCCAGTCCAGAGGAACTTTTAACTTTTTTAATTTTGAAGAGGAAATTTTAGTGATAAGCTATTGAAATTTTCGAACTTATTATTTTTACAAATATAGAATGTTAAAATATAATTTGAAGTACAATTATATGTGTACACTTTTTATATTAATACATTTTAAAGTTTTTCAGGGAAAATTTTTGAAAATTAAATTTGTTGTGCCTTTTGACTATATTTTATCTCCTAAAGATGTTTGGATGATTAGTTTATCTTTAATCTACAGTTAAAATTTTATAAATGATTGACAATACCGTTCAAAAATTGTAAAAACTTAACTTATATTCTTATGAGTTCCTATGAAAATTTGTTCAATCAATTAATTACATTTTTCACGATTTAACATTCATAAGTCTTCATACATTTTTGGTTTCAGTTTCATGAAAAAATTTCAAAAATATTTAAAAACAGCATTTCTTAAAATGTAATACCTATGTAAGCATTTTTGAAGAATTTAAGAACTAAAATTATTTGAGTAAATACATTTTTTACAGTTACAAAATATTGAGAAGTGTTAGTAAAAAAAAAAAAAACGGAGACACAATATCTGAAACTTTATGTTGTTAACATTGAAATGAAAACCCTGAACTGAAAAAGTTTATATATTATAAACAATTATATAAGTAATAAAAAAAAAATGAAAAGGAAATTATTTTCCCTCAGTGTTTTTTCATGATTAAATTCAGTGTCACCATGTAACGGTACTCGCAATATTTCCTCTCACAAAGAGCATTTCCATACTTGCAATAATATTCGTAATTAATATGAAAAAAATATTGTTATAAATTTAACATAAAAGAGTGACAAATACATTTCAATCAACCGCAATATTTTCTTTCATTTTGTAATGCTATTTAAATTTGTAACATAACTTATTTAAAGTACTCCCTTCTTCATTCTAAACAATTCTTATGAAATAAATCTCTACACAATTTTCACATTGTTTTGACATCCGTGAGAATAATCAGCTCCATCTAATTTTCATTAATTCAAAAAAAAAAATAATTAAATATTTTTATTTGTTTAGCCATTAAAAAATAAAGCCCGAATCTCTCATTTCATTTAACGGTATATCTTAAAGCAAAGTGCATTTCAAATAGATATACACATTGCATAATTCTCTCGGCTGCATTTTATCGTCGAAATTGAACAAACCGGCGAGATAAAAAGTAAAACTCGTTTTCAATTCAAAGCATTTATAGGTTGCATTTCATTTTGAATTTAATTAAAACTCAGTGCTCACGTAAGCTTCTCATTAAATTGCATTTGAATAATTTCATAACATAATTTTAGCGCCACACTATTTGGAAATTTTGACACATGAAAAACTAAACTTTTCCTCACTTAGTGCATTAGAAGATGACGTAATCCGAAATCAAATAAAAAGAAAAGTTCATAATGTTTTGAATGCCTATATATATATTGGATGATACATGTCATAAATTTTAATGACTAATTGTAATTCCTTTGAAACAAAAAGTAATTGTTAACAGTTCAATATAATCAAGTGAAATGAAACGAAGCTGATGAGGAAAACGGCGAAGAATTTCCAGACACCACTTCGTTATTGAGAAGGAAGTCACCATTATGCTCATCTCAAATGAAACGGAAATGGAATATTAAAATTTGTTTTTCTCCTTTTCTTCGATGCAAACTATGCCATTCTCTGCACTTTCTTGTCAATCATTTTTTTCTTTTTTATATGAGTAATTTATAATGTGATGATAATTTCCGCATTGGGGATACTATATATGGACGTAATTATTTAACAAAAAAACGTGGATGTAGATTTTAAATTTAACGCTTTAAATTAACGTGAGCTTCGGAAGATGGATCGTGTATGAGTATCTCTATCAACATTATACTCATTATTTCATTCGATTATTTGTGAGAAATGAATGCATTCTAAAATATTCTTGGTTTGTTAGAATTCAATTTGTTTGAAATATGAAATTAGTAATTTTAATACATTACATTACTACAAAAAAAAGCTTTGCTTCGATATATGTTCGATAGCTTTGTGGTTTTCTTTTACCCACTACTTTAATGGTTCATGTTGTGTAGGAAAGAATATTCATAGAACAAATTTTGATAAATATTTTTTTAAAATTGCCAAAAACTTCTTGAAATGAAAAATTTTCTTTTACTTTGAAAACAACCTAAACTAATACACCTTACAATACTAATTAACTAGAGATTACCCAGTGGTCGAAATTCGACCATAATTCGTTACAATTTTTACATACCTAAGGGTACACTTCATTTGTAACTACCTTAAAAACTTTAGTTACTAAGCTAACTACAGCAGATAATGAATTGCATTTGCGAATGTTTGGAAAATAATTTCTTGACTAATTTTTTCTTCAGGGTTCATTTAAAGAAAGTGCATCATATAATGATTAAAAATATTTATTTTAAGTTGAGGAAGGAAATAGGTGTAGAGGTTTCAAAATATTTATTTTTTTTCTTCCATAAATCTTTTACAAAATTATTTCAGAATATTCTCTAAAAATTTCAAAACTAAATATCAATTCGTTCATATCATACATGTTTTGAAGTCCCCTGAGTCCAAAAAAAAAGTTTTTAGAAACATGTCTGTGTGTGCCTGTGTGTGACAGCCATATCGTATCGAATGCTTTTCCGAATTTCACCAAACTTGGAAATTTTCCTTCATATTATATCTTGTTTTGCCGTGAAGCTTTTAGTTGAAATCGGTTAACCGAAAGCTCCACTTTATTCTCGGAGTTTTTGAGTTTTTTCAAATTTTTTCGAAAACGGTTGCAAAGATTTTCTTTAAGCTTATGATAGTTCTTAGACTTATTAATGGCTTAAACTTTTATTTAAAACTTTTTCTTAGGAAAATTCGATTAAGAACGGTTCTGGGGTGAAGGTTGGGAATTCATAAATACATATATGTTGTATACTTGTATGCATATAGTTCTGCTATGTATAGTTATAAGGTGCTTATATATTTCTTTTAACCAACAGCGAGTTTCATAAATGAAAGTAAAAAAAAGTACTGTGACGCCACGCAGCAGATATTTTTCTTTTTATAATGTTGTATGTCAATTCAAATTACAGTATTCTGAAATATTTTTTAAACAAACAAAAAAAATATGACTATCAGACTATCAGAACTCTTTGACTATCAGAAGTAATTTCAAGTGAGTTTCCTACGTTCAAAAGTAAAACAAAAGTACCTTTATGTTTAGATTTTTTCATTTAAAAGCCAAAGATAAAAAAATGGAAATAGGCTGCATAAGTCCTGTTTAAAACTTTGAATTAAGCTAAGCTTTTTTTTTCAAATAGTACCTACCTACCTAAATTAATTTGTTGTGTAATTTATTTGAATGATTTTGCCAAAAGAATATAGTATGAATTATTTAAACGTTATATAATAATCAAGAAACACCTGATGAAGACCAAATAAAATGGTTGAAACGTTGTGTATTTGAAGTTATACGTATCTTTTAAATATATATTTTAATAATATTACTCAATAATCAAATAATCGGTTAAATTTGTTTCCTTCAATTTCAATAATTACAATTTCAAAATTTAAATTCCTCTCACAATATTTTGTTTAAATAATGACATTTGGAATATGGTTGAAGTCTGTGGTCAAACTGAACAACTGAGATTTAAAAATCTACACATTTGTGTGTAATGTGTGTCTGTGTGTGTCAAACGCGTGGTAGTGTGTGTGACGTTTTTTTTCATTAATTTAAGGTATTTTGAAGCATTATTATAAAAAAAATATTATCTCAAGACGCAACTTCCTCATATAAACTTCAATTGTTCCAAATTTCATACTCCTCCGTTCGTATAATATTCGGTAAAAGGGGTTTAAAATTTTTGCTTCACGTATTAATATGTAGAAAAGGACACATGATTACATAATAGAAATAATGATTAATTTCTTGAAGTACAGATGATGATTTCTGAGTCTTGAGATTATACATTTAATAAAAGCTTTTGAGAATTCCCAGTATAATCGTTCTAGTTGAGACAAAATACCTATAATGTATAAGGTGTAGTTATATAAAAATTGAGTCGATTATAGAGCTTTGCATACTTTATCAGGAAACTTCAGACATTAAGGAACATTTCAATAAACTTTATAAAATTATAAAGATCATTTGGGTAATAAGCTATTAAAATGCGTACGAAAATTATTTTTATACTTATCAATACATTTCAGAACTGAAACTTAGTTCGTGACACTTTTTGTTTCAAAAAATCATAAATACTGAATTTCATTTGATAAATCTGAGCACTAATTCACAATGATTTATTAAAATTACAAGTAGTAAATAATATTGATAGACAAGGTCGTGTTTTTAATAGATCTATCAAAAATTGTATTAAATAATTGTAATTGGCGATTTTTTTCGGCTGTACATTTTCACTGATAGCCTTCATAAATCTACGGAACAAAGATAATATTTCAGCAATGATAATTTTTTCACGTACATATTGTGTACTCAAAATTCATCTCTAATCATTTCCGTGAAAAATCCAATATGTGAAAAGTGGTGGCAGGCTCGTGTTTCAAGGTCTATCCTGTTCGAATTTTTAAAAAGATACTAATACGGCATTTATAAATTGAGAACGTTCGAATCGGTTTTTTTTTTTTAGTGGCGATAATTAATTTTATTGTCATTTACGAGTGTCGGGGCCAAATCAGGTCAAGGATTCTTCGAGTCTAAGATCTAAGTTTCAAATCGATCGAATTTCGATTTCAAATTCTCACCTTTCATTACCTACACCAAAATAGCTTTCATAAGACAAATTTTCGAAAGGGAAAATTTCAATTGAGGAAATAAAATTAATGGTATTAAATTATGGAAATGAAAAAAATGTCTGTTATTTGAAAATTTCTTTTTTGTTTCGTCAGCAAATTCGAATTCAAAAGGCAGAAAACACCTAATGATCACTTTTATTACAATTTTACGTACACAGTTTCAATTGCACTCGTTTTCGAGTGTTTTTAGTTTTGTTTTATAAAATGATTAGAATGCCATTTAGAAAGGGAATCTTTTATCTCGGTTTTGACCCCGTTTAAACGGTCCAATTTTTTTGAAAGAAAAGCCGTTTTGGAGATTTCGTTACCATATTTGATGAAAGACATGATTTTCAAAAAAAAAAAAAAACTTTTCGCTGCGCTAAAAATGGAAAATTAATTTGTATCAGTTGATTTCAGTGTGAATCGGTGCACTTCACGAAGCTAATTGATGAGACAAATATATTCAATCGAATGAATTCCGAAAAACAGGAAATTTTCATTTTTCATTTTTGACATGGTCTATAAACCATGGATTATTTTTTGGATTCCACTGGTGCTATTATGCAACATTGCGGTAGTTCCATGAAGAAATTCAATTAGTAGATTTTTACTTGTAGTTAAACCAATAAGTTGTTTTATTATGTATAGAAACTGTTTTATAATCCACAATAAGAACAAAATCAATAAAAATATAAAGCCTAAAAATATTACATGGTATATTAATTAATGGTGCATTTTATAATTAAAAAAAATTGTTAACAATACGTTAAGTCGCTTGAATATTTTATTTGTTCCAATGATTTTTAAAAATGTTTTAATTTGTGCAATATAAAAGATAAATAAACGCAGATTAAAAATATTCCATTTTACACTGACTCATATTTTGTATTGTGTTAAAATAAACCAGTGCTTTTAGCCTTTGAAAATGGTAAAAAGTGAAAAAAATTATAGTAGGATGAAACCCATTGGAAAACGAAGAGAATATAACAAAAATTAAAGGAACAATAAAATACGGTCTATCTGAGGTGGGGAAGTGGAAAAGAGGGGTGCTTTTAAGAGTAGAAACGGTTTATCTCGATTTCCGACAAAACTACAAGTCCTATGGAAAAAAGTTAAATAGCAAAGTTGTAGGTAATAAGAAGATCTACAACTTTTTTGTTAACACTTTTTTCACATAACCTCAAAATGTATGTGATAAATTCCAACTACCAACTTTAATAATAAAAATTATCCAATGTTATAGTAACATTTAAAATAAGCACATATAAATTAAAAATTAAAATAGAATAAACATTTATAGTTTAGATCTAATTGGAGAGAAGAAACAAAGAAGTGATTTACTTTGATCTCTTCGTTCATTTTTTGATATAAAGAAGTAAAGCTTGTAAATTTTTGTTTATAAAAAAGCACACCATATTGTGCAAAAATTGCTGACAATCCTTCCATCAGCCTTGCCAATACAGGTAAGTAATATTTTCACTTTTTGTATGATAAATTACTATTTATATATCACAATATTTGTGTAGATATAAGGGAAGTTTGATACGTCCGTGACTTCTTACATTTCCCACCTAGTTATTTTAAATGGAATCCTGTTCCTATCAGCTGTTATCTACAAATGACAATTAAAAATTTGATAGCCATTGAAAGAAGAGAACCTCGTTAATTTTATTGAAATGGAAAAAAGTGAGTTTCGTGTGTTGATTAAAAATTATTTTCAACGAAAAAAAACTATCAGTGAAACCATTATAAAGCTTAATAAGTACTATGAGGATTCTGCACCATCAATTTCAACGGTTATAAGAAGTGGTTTACCGAGTTCCGTTGTGGTCTTACCAGCATAATTGACGCTGAACGTCCAAATCGCCCCTAAAATATCACCACGCCAGAAATGGTCAATAAAAGCCATGAAATGATATTAGACGATCGAAGATTAAAAGTATGTGAGCTGGCTGAAGCTGTAGGGATCTCAACTGAGCGAGTGCATCACATTTTACACAAATATTTGGGGATGAAAAAGTTATCCCCACGTAACCACTTCAAAGCGGTGAGTTTTGTGACGTTTTACTACAGTGGATAAAACATGGATCTACTACAATACACCAGAAACCAAGAACCAATCAAAGCAGTTTTTTTTTCCTGACGAACGTGCACCAAAAAAGGCATTAGTGGGTCAATCGACCAACAAAATAAAAACCCCAGTTTTCAGGGATGCATGTGGTGTTGTTCACGTAGATTGCATTGAAAAAGGTGTAACAATCACAGGCGAATAGTATTCCGAACTTTTGGAACGATTCTACAACGTTTTGAAGCAGAAATGGCCACATTCGGCGAAAAAAAAGTGCTGTTCCAACAGGACAATTCACGAGTGGTATTCACCATGTGTATAGTCACCATGGCTAAAATCTTCAAATTAGACTACGAACTACTACCTCGTCCAGTATATTCTCCAGATTTAAGCCTCCTGCGGCTTTTCCTATTTCCAAACCAAAAAAAATTGCTGGGAGGTAAAAAATTTGGGTCAAATGAAGACATACTCACCGAAACAAACGGATATTTAGAGAGAGCCTTGGGAAAACTACTATTTGGAGGGATTAAAAAAATTTGAAAACCCCAAGATTCAGAGTATCGAGCTAAAAGAAGATTATGTTGAAGAATAAAATATTTGTTCGCCAAAAAAACGTTATTTCTTTAAAAAATCACGGACTTATCAGCTCTAGTATCTATTTTCCACCAAGACAATGCAGCCGCACATAAGGGAGCGTTGGCGTTGGGAAAACTGCGGGATTCCGAGTACAATTTATTTGGTCATCTCCCCTATTCTCTAGATTTGGTTCCATTTAACTTTCAACTTGTCCCAAAATTGAAAAAATGCATTTCTGGAAAGTGCTTTTCATCAAATAAAGAAGTTGAAAGGCTGTCAAATGCATATTTTGACAGCCTTCCAGATTCTTACTTCCGGGAAGAATATTAATGTTAGAGAAATGCTGGACATTATTGATAGAAGTCAAAGGAGACTATGTCGAAAAATAAATTTATTTCTAAGCTGAAAATTTCTGTTTTTCACTGTCAGGCCGAGAACTTTTCACTCCACCCTTATAGGTCTCTGAATGGTTGCTCCAGGAATGACACGTGATTCAGCCTTGAGAGCCCAGCGTTATCCAGGAGGTTAACAGCCAGATAGATAAAATGTTGATCCAGTCTTCTGAGGTATTTTTGACTGTATCTGGCTTTCTCACTTCTCACTGAGCCCTTATAATATTAGCCATTGTAAAAGCCCTTATAAATATTATGGTTGGTGACGTACCTACTAGGGAGCACCAATTATTACCCTCAGAATCTAAGACTGAATGCTCTGGAGCGCACAGACCCCTAAAAGTTATAGTTTTTCAACCAAGTCAGGCGTCCAGAGGCAGCTAACTTTCGTAATGACCATATTTTGAATCAAAAATTGCTGTAAACTATAGCATTAGTCTCTGTTTTAAATAAACAAATTAAGTATCTCAATTTTTCTACTGAATGGCACAAATTGAATTTAAATTCAGTGATTCTAAACATCATGGTTTACGCCAGAAAAATTTTATTGGCATCTAATAATAAAAAGTGCGTGTTTAAAAAGCTATTTTCCAGATAATTTAAAAAAAAAATTAAATAACCGTATTACTATTACCCAATTTTAAATCAAATTAGACACACGCAATAACCAAATCGAAAAAAAATTGATCCTGCTCATCACTTCCAAGTTTTCCTCACGAATTTCCACGCTTCTTCATATAGCTTAGAATCAGGTTACTATCTTTAAGGGTGACCTTCTTATCGACTTACACACTGCATTCAATATAAATCATTCGAACATTCACTGAAATCTTTCAAATCTAGTATATCAATGTCCGTCATAATCGTAAAATATAGCCAAATTGGATCAAATAAGTTGCACATTATTAAAAATTAAAACGATAACGTTGGCCTCATAGACGTATAGATCTCCCATTCTTCAATTTTGAGTGACCTCGTTAACGTTTTTAAAAAAATGTAGGTAACTCATGAACTAATTTTTAAAAGGCTTAGTTTGAAAAATAAATCATTTAGGTCGATTTATGAGTGATAAGACAGCTAGATTAATCATAATTATCGTTATAGTTTGTCAAGAGGAAATATTTGTCCTTGCCTTGTGTCCTCTGACATGGGTTGATCTAAAATTATATATTGAGGTTGATTAGAAAAAATTTCCCTGGGTCAATTGTAGGTTGAAGAGATTAGAACCTATGTATATGGCTTAGCAAGTTTTTTCTTTCTTATATTTTCAACGACTACGACGACAATTCCTTATAGATTTTTATTGATTAGTGAAAGCAAGGACACAACTAAAGAGCTCTCACGTAAGAAACGAACAATGTTTATTAATAGTCACTTCTAGCGGTAAAAATGGCCTGAGTGCATCATCGTCATCATCAGATGCAGCCGGTCCAGGAGAAAATGGCTGAAACTTCGTACGTACAATACACATACATAAATAATTTGTAATTGACCAATCAATTATTTTATTTCATTTATGGTGCTTGTTAGCACTTTTTCGATTTGTTAAGAAAATTAATGAGTGACAGAAGAATAAGAACTTTCCATTAAAGCCACCTTTCCAACCTTGCTAAAGCTAAAAACCTATTTTAAATGTTTAAATGCATCACAAAGCATACTAAATATTTACATCTGTTCTTACGTCACGTTGAAATCACTGGAATTCACAAGTATGTAAATCACGTTATCAAATCGAATGAGACATTCAAAATTGATTCGAACGAATTGATCAAAGCAAATCAAGTGTTGAAAATTGGAAATCATAAAATTTTCAACAAAACATCGTTCTAAACAAAAATATAATTGCATTGAATTGATAAATCGTAGGTTTTTTTTGTTATCGATTTGTGGAGAATTAAATTGATTTAGAGGAAAATACAATCATATCTTTATCGATTTGTTTGATATGAAATTCGTGACTCGAAAATCCTTTTTTTCGAAAGAAACCAAATTGAGAAAGTCATTTTCGAAAGTTGCCAACGTCTAATCATTTCCAATTGACAGTTTGTGATGATTGACAAGTATTTATTTGTTGTACATTAATAGTGCCGAGTGATAATAATAATTAAACTTGGATGATAAACGCCTGCATAATTGTTACTTATGACAAAAACCAATAATCATTTTCCTCATTTAGGTTTCGAGTACAATGCGCCGCGACTCTCGTAAGTTATGAAATAAGAAAATTACAAATTAATTCTTATTGAAAAAGAAAAAAAAATGGTGTAACAATATTTTTAATTATTATTATTATGAATAGATTTAAATTACAAATTTGATTAATAAATTTATTAAAAGAAATGATTTTAAACGATTTGAAAGATCTTGGAAAATGTTCATCAAATTTAAAAATTGAAACTATGTAAATAATGTTCCATAGAATAATAATTATTAAAGTACTAGCTGATACCCGCGACTTCGTTTGCGTTTATGTTAAGAACGTATTTAATGTACAGAGGAAAAACATTTAAGAAATTGAAAGCAAATATATTAAAAATAACCAGCAAGAAGTTAGCGTAGAACATTTTTTTAACTACGAGTATATGGCAAAAATTGCTCTTTTAAAATCCGCCATTGCTCCAAGTGAATAGTTATTACTTAATTAATAATTAATTTTTCAAAAATTTGTAAATTTAAAATTGCTAAATAATTCAAAATAATCGCTTTTGTTATTTTTTTTTTCGAAAAATCGTTCCTTAAATGCTCTTTCCGGATCCGCAATTGCTCCAGGTGTATAGTTAAGTAGTAGGTAATTCAATTTTTAAACAATTCATGTCTATAAAATCCAACGGCAGTTGATGACGTCATAGTACAACAGAACATATATAAATATTTCAAAAATTAAATTTTAAAAATAAATGCATATAATTGATTAATTATTTCCGTAATGAAAAGAACAGATAGAGAGTTTTAAAAAACAAAACTTCAATTAAACATTATTTTTGATCTTAAAGCAATTTTAATTCTTGAGTTTGAAATTTTTTAAAAACTAAATTATTAATTAACTATACACCTGGAGCAATTGCGGATCCATAAAGAAAATTTTAGGAGTAATTTAAAAAAAAAAACTTAAAAAAGTGACTTTTTTGTATTTTACATCAACTTTAATTTTTAGTTTGCAAATTTTTGAAAAATTAATTATTAATTAACTAAAAACTATACACTTGAAGAGATGTAAAATCAATCCGCAAGAGATTGCGGATTCTGAAAGAGCCATTTTTCGGCATATAGTTTAATGCTAAAAGATATATTTATAAAAAAGCTACCAAAAATATTTTAAAAACTGCTTAACAAATAGAAAATAGAATTCAAGAAATCTTTATTAATCTAATACCTCGCTGAGCTGCATAAAGTCGTACACTCAAATATGAAATGATCAGTAGGCAGTGGAAGGAGAAACATTTGAATAACTCTATCAACGCGACGAAAATCGCACCGCTTAACGCGTTTTGCTTGTAAAAATCGTATTTTTTAAAGCTCTTATTATGATTCTTTACTTGTGTGTATTTGCCACAATAACTATTTGATAGATTTTGATTTACCAATAAACCGAAATAATTTAAGATAATTGACATATTAATATTTAAAAAAATATGAAAATACAAATATCATCGATATAAGAGAGAGTGTAAGTGGTACAAGCATATACCTACCTATATAGTATATACAGTTTCTAAACCTATTGCATACGCCAGTTTGAGTTTAAAATTCGTTTAGTACGTTTGAGTATGTTGTTAGAAGAGATCCGGTAATGTATTGGTAAGAAAAAACAATTTACTTTCGTTTCAAGTCTTAGCCAGATAAAGACAAGTTATTTTAACAATGAATATTATTATTTTTAGGCAGCAATCGGTGAATGAGTGAATCAGTTTAGTGTTGATGGTTTTTATAGCTTCCTCTCTGACGGAAGCTAAATCCAAACCTTAATGGACGATTTTTGTTTAATACCCCGAGACACTAACAATGTAACGTAGTGTTTAGAATCTAACTAATATATATTAAATACCATTTCTGGGTACTACTTCTAGGATACTATTTACTAACATAAATAAAATATTTTTTTTTAATAGATTTTAAATTTGGAATGCTTTTGTTGTGAATCTATTACAAATATATCTTCATGAAATTTGCAAAAAAAAGGTCAAACTTGATTAATGCCCAAAAAATAATTTCGAAAAATAATCTGCGACGAATAGAGTAGAGCTTACAGTCAGCGAAGCAAACGGGTAACAGTAATAAAATAGTATAGGTACCTGTTTCTGTTATGGCGGGTTTTTTAAATGAATTTTAGCGGAACGTTTCTATCGTGTAAAAAGAAAAAAACAGAAAATATTTAAATATTTTTATTGGTGTAGGTAATATATACCCTAAAGGGTTGATACCTTTACGCAAGAGGCCTAAGTTAAACATGGAAATGTACAATATATTAATAAAAGTCTAAGTTATCAGACTTCTTTTACATAATATAAATAAATCAATGGATAGGGGTTCTTTTTTCGACCCATATTTGTCAGGTGTCTGACTTTTATTATACCTAATACAATGCTTATGTATCCAATATTAAGTAGTTAAAAAACAGGTCGATAATAAATATCAGGGTGTTTCGAAAAAAAAAATTATATATTAAAACAAAAATTTTAGTGCCAATACGTGCTCGAAAATTATTTTTGTTTTTGAATTTTTATAATTTTAGAACAGTTCATCGTAACAACAATGTGAAAAAAGATATTCACAGAAAATTTTACGTTCAACAAAAATTATCTTTAAAAATTTCCCCAGATCAATAGTTTCAAAGATATCAGAGTTCATTAATAACACTAATTAAAATTTTTTTATATTTTCCAACTTCTTATCAAACGCTCACTCTTGATATTTCTACCATTCGGTATATTTTCCAACTTTATTCTAAGGACTTTTTTGTAGAGTATGAAATTTACTTTATGCCTTCTTTCAGGTTCCTGCTACGATGAATTATTTCAAAGTTATGAAAATTCAAAACTAAAATAGAAATCCCGTGTTATTTAAATGGTTAATGAAAAAATGGTGTGAGGCAAACCTTTTTTTTATTATTAAGAGCTCGTTTTGCCAATGAAAATTTTATTTTAATATAAAGGTACCTGCTATTAATCTTTGGACAAAATAAGAGAAACGAAAAAAAGTTTTTATGAAATACCCTAAATTTTGATTATACAAGCAATCAGATTTTTATAACCAAACTTTATCCATTTAATCTTTGTGTTTCAAAGTTGTATTTACAAAAATGAATCATACAATCGATTTCTGAATAAAAAGAAAATTGGAAAGAGTTTAATAAACGATAATAGATACAGAAATTTTAAGAAAAAATCAAAAGTTAAGTTTAGGAATTTATTTATACTACTAGCTGATACCAGCTCGCTTTACTGAGAGTATCTAAATTTAAATGATTGATTAATAGATTCCCTACCTTCATAGCGAAACATATAAAAATTTATCTATTTTGACAGAAAAAGATAATAGATACTTCCAGACTTTAGATCCTAAGTAAGTTCATCAAAATCCTTAAAAATACTTTTCTAGGAAGAGATATTAGCTATCTTACAGGTTCTATAAGATTTTGTCAAATGTCATTTAAAATAGTTCAGCTATTTTAGTAGAAAAAATTAGGAGCTATCCTACAGGAACCGTCCGTTTTTGTTGAATAAATTATATTCAATAATATGTTAAGATCTAAAGGTATCTTTAACATAACTTCAATAAAATTCGTTCCGTTCAGTATTTAATTATTTAAAAATTTACTATATTATTTTAAAACGTTTACCTATTTCTAATTAATTTCTTCGACAATGAACAATACAGAAATTCAAATTTAAAAAAAATTCATTATTAATTTTATCGGGTGTTAAATTGAAATTCTTATATATTTTTCAGTAAAATTTTGCCAATTGTTTAATTTAAACTTTGTAGAGAATTTCTTTCGCTACTGTGTAAAATTGGTCAAGCTTTCTTGAGGAAAATGCGGTAAAATGCTATTTCGCGAACTTTAACCAAACTTTTTTTAAATACACGGTTCCTGTAAGATACAATTGTTAAGCTATCCTATGGGATTTACGTGTTTTTTACTATATATTACTGACGCGAAATATAGATAAAAACCATTCTGGAGCCCGATTGTATATTGTATCAAAATTTGAACTCAATTCGTAAAGAATAAGAACCAACCTAACATTTTTATATAATATAGAAGAAGATACCAATAAAACAGGTAATACGTACGTCATACAATAGCCAGCCGCTATGCCAACATATTTTTTTTGTCATTTGTAAACGATAAAAATGGTTCTTGTGGGTTATCCTTAGTACTACTAATCTTTGAATTTCCCGACTTTTCTCTACTAAATTAAGACTAAGTTATAGCCATTATGTTACCAAGGACTCATAGCTATATAACAAAAAAAGTTTCATCAAAATCCGTTCAGTACTTTTTGCGTGAAAGAGGAACAACAAACAAAAAGACAAAAATTTTCTACAGTTTTATTATAAATATATATATATATAGATTATAAAGTTGCCAGATTGTAAGTTTTGGAAAAGGGCACTAAAGTAGGGATTTGTGAAGCCAAGTAATTGAACATTTTGTACAATGAATTGATTTTGAGCTTGGGATGTTAATTTTAAAATAAAATAACGTGCAAATTCAATACTTAACTTGCCTTTTTCATATTTAAGTACAAACATATTTGACGTAATTTTAAGCCAAAGCCAGTGAATCTCTAAGCCTTTAGGTTTAATTATGTTAGTTCTGGTAATTGGTTCCAACTTTAAAGGCATTCATTGGCTCTGTTTTAACTAATATTATTAGTTAAAACATAAACTATTATTCTTTAGACAAAACTATATACCTTCATAAACGTTTTTATTTTTTTTTTTTTATTTCTTAGTAAAAAAAAGAACTTTCCGGTCTAAACTTTAATTACTCTTGGTACACGAGCATGTTTATTTTTATTTTATTTAATTAAATTAGCGACATACCTAATTCAACATATAAAATATCATCGTTTTTTATTACAAATGTGGTGAGTTATATAATTAGTAACATTATATAAAATCATTGGCTTGTAACAATACAACAGTTGTTTGGAATGAAATTCATTTTCAATAATTATCCGATAAGAAAAAAAAAATAATTTACAATTCTCAAATAATCGACGTGTAATGTTTTCAACCTTTCATTATTTTTTGCTTTGTATTACATTTTTAGAATTTATCGAAGAAGAAGTTGAAAGTTTAGAAACCCCTGTTTTGATCCTAAGAACAGGTGGTTTTGCTTTATCCATCGGATATCCGGCCTTAACCCCCTTTTTTATTATCAACCAAGAGGAGAGATCTTGAACAAGTACAACTTTATTTAAAATCTTCAGATATTATTTCTTAATTTTTTTTCCCAACACACTTTTATTCTTGCATAATAAAATGACTACAACGATAACCTGATGGTTTTCATGCTCTTTTCGTCTCATTAGAATTAATTATGAAATAAAAGCAAATTATTTCATGATCTCCTTATAACAACGCCAATTACGGAAGAGAAATGGTCATTATGAAAAACTTTTCACATGTTATAGATATTTACAAACATTTAACACACAAAAAAGAACATCTCATCTCAATTATCATTCAAATAATAGAAAACGAAAAATTTGACGAGAACACGTCAATTAGTTAGAGATTCGACTTAAGATTTATTTGGAAATCAAAGTTTAACGATCTTTGGTTCGTAGAAAAAGTATATATTGGCATTTTTTGAAATTATTTTCTTATCAAAATTCGTTAATGGGACATCTATGAAAAGGTTAATTAATACGTTTTTTTTACAAATTTGAGACTGGCAATTTTTTGGCTGTGAGACAAGGAAAGACAATTAAATCTAATATAAGTCAAGGGGCCGTGAACAAATCTTAAACCCACGACCTTTCAATTAGAAAGCAGAATTAATATGAGGGAGAGAAAGAAGATAAAGAGGTTGAAGTGGTGCATATGATAAATCTTATAAAGATAAAATCATAAAATATTAGAAAATTATCGTTTTGAAATTATTAAAAAAATTAAATGTTAGAGATTTAAGTAGGAAGATTTTTTGGTCTGGAATAATTCAAAAAATAAATAATAACAGCTAATTATAATTTCAAAGTGAAAAATTTTTGAGGTAAAGATTATAATTTTTAAGAAAATGATTGCTTAATTTTATGTTTTGTAAGAAGCATATAGTGGAAGTTCCTGAATAAGGCACACATTGTTTAGCGAAGAAAAAAATTTAAATTTTTTTAATTGCTTACAACGAACTATAAGTTTCTCACCTATTGCTTCCTCGATTAAATTTGTTATCTCTTAAATTTAAATATGTTAATGGTTGGGAAAAAAAGAACAACTTACCACTAAACGAAGAACGAGAAAAAATCAAAAATCCAAAAACCGGAATTTCCTCCAAAATTCTTTGTCAATTAAGCACGTTTTATGTTCATAATAAGTTTATAACATAAAAGCACCAAAACACACAAAATAATGCACACCAACTCCTGGTAATTTCTCACAGTACTCCCTAGCTCTACTTGTCAGCTTTCTCTAGAAATTGTCAAGAATGCCTAGATTTAATTGTTAAGTGATTTGGCTGAGGCGAAATGCCTAACGTGAATGGAGACTTCAACGCTCGTTTCAGAACTGAGACCAAAACCACTCTCTAAACAGGTAGTAGTGAGAATAGCGCGAGTTCACCTGTTGATTGTATTTACTTTCATATACGTATTAACATGTGTGTAGGTGAATATTTCTATGGGTTTGTGTGGCTTTTCAATATCCAACACGGGCATAAAGCGGCTGGGAATTATTAGGGGGGCTCAGCTCCTACCTTGGCCATTATACAACCGCCATTTTTTGGACCCGATTGACAGAAAATTATAGATAATGGCATGTGGGATTTGAATAAAATTTGATTAGGCAAAATAACATGAAACTAATACGAGTAGGCATCAACATTGTTTCAAAATTTTTTAAAATTTTTTTACGATAATTATGTAGCCACCGTGAATTTTTGAAGTTTCTCAAATTTACGCTTTCCTAAATAATTTTTTGTCTTAAAAAGTTTCAATTTCATTACATGTCATTATTATACCGGAAAACTCATTTCTTCAAATATTTTAATTCATCTTTTGGATATATTTTTATTTAGATTCTATTTTTCTTACTAAATGTTTAATAGGTCACTTAACAATAGCAACAGGCCACAACAATTAAACCAACATAGCCAGGTTTTGTTTTATCAATATAGCCTAACCACCTACTTGAAAAGGGTAGGAAGAAGGTAGAAAAGGAGGTTTTATAAGAAAAAAAAAACGTCTGTTACTTGTGTCTAGAAATTCACTACTTGACTTGATTTTCAAGCTACTTGACCTATGTTTAATTTAAAATTATGTCAAGCTCAATATTTGAATGTCAAATCAAACATTGACTTTACAACTTGTTTCGTTTACAAGTCCAAATGTCAAGCACAATTCGTTTAATAAATGTCCAAATGCTTGACTTGATCAATTCTCACTTCTGTCATTGATATTGTTATAACTAATGCAGTTGATGTGCTTAAAACATAGATGTTCTATTGATTTTTACATCTGCAGTTGGTCTTATATAAACATGCAGGATGCTTTAAGTGTCTCTTTTTTTAACTGTTCCTCAGAAATAGTATTTACTATGTATACGAGTATATATACCATGTCAATCTAAATAAATAAAATGATAGCTGTTTTCCAATGTTCGTTTTTAACTCAAAAACTACTGTATAGATTTTGATCAATTTTTTTTTGTTTTACTTCTTATATACTTGGTTCATATCTAAAAAAAGAATTATCACGATATCTTCATTAAAAGCACAGTAATTAAGGCTTTAAAAATGCGATTTTTACAAGCAAAACGCGTTAAGCGGTGGATTTTTCGTCGATTTGATAGAGTGGGATAAACAATCTAATGCGCATAAGCTGGAGAAAATATGTTTTTCCTACCACTGCCTACTGATTATTTTATATTTAAGCTTAGGCTTATTGCAGCTCAGCGAGATAATATAATAAATAAAATATTTTTGTTGCTTTTTTTTAAATTCTCTTTAAGCATTTTTTATATTTTACTGTAAATAAAAATTCAAAATACATTTTTAAGTTACAACCGTTACAATAATCAAACTACATTTCAACACTCCCTTTTATAATTCCATATATTTTTTAAACAGAAAGAGTTAAGTTAGCGAAAAACATTTTTTTTTATTTAAACTATATGTCAAAAAATTGCTCAGAATTTCCCTCAGAATCAATTTCTTCAAGTGTTTAGTTATAAATTCATTAATAATTCATTTTTCAAAAATTTGCAAACTATAAATTAAAATTGCTGTAAAATACAAAAAAGTCACTTTTATAATTTTTTTTAAAAATTTGTCCCTTAAATGCTCTTTCCGGATCCGCAATTGCTCCAGGTTTATAGTTAATAGTTAATTAATAAATAATTTTTTAAAAAATTTCAAACTCGAAAGTTAACGCTATAAAACCCAAAATAATTTTTTATTGAAGTTTTTGTTTTTCTGCTTTTTTTAAAGTTGTCTACCTGCTCTTTCCATTACACAAATAATTGAACAAATTTTTACAATATTTTTAATAATTAATTATTTTAACTATATATACATGTATTGTTGTACTATGACGTCAGAAACTGCCGTTGTATCTTATAAAAATGAATAGTTTAAAAATTGAATTACTAGTTAACTATACACCTGGAGCAATTGCGGATCCGAAAAGAGTATTTAAGGAACAACTTTTTGAAAAAAAAATTAAAACAGTGATTATTTTGGAATATATAGCAACTTTAAAATTTACATATTTTAAAAAAATTAATTATTGATTAACTGAAGTAGCAATTTAGGATCAATTTTTTGGCATATAGTTAAAAAAGTTCTATGCTTAGTTTTTTCCGGTTATTTTTAATATATTTTTGCTTTCAATTTTTTAAATGTTTTTTCTCTATAAATTAAATATATTCTTAACATAATAACCTACGCAGACGACGTCGCGGGTATCAGCTAGTAATCAAATATAACATTAATTATGTTATTGTTGTTTTTTAATTTGAACTATGAGTACATTTATAGTAGAACCTCAATAAGTCGAACCTCGCTAACTCATTAGCTTCAATAAGTCAAAGAAAAGGGTCATTTCTTCTTTTAGGGTCCTAAAAGTGCGATATTTAGGTGATTTATATTTTATATCTTACTTTGAAATTTTTGTTATGTTTTATTGGCCATCAGGCGCAATGATCGTTTTATCCAATCTGCTGTCTGGATCAAGCTTGATTGAGAATACTCCCAATGGAGTATCTCTTTATACCATAACCAAGTCACGGGCACCTTCCTTCTTAATCGCCTACTATTTTGAGGCTTCAGGGCTGGTAACATTAGTGGGTTTGGGTGTTGGTGGAGCTTTTCATAGTAATTGGTGGCACGAGTCTCAATCTTACTGGCTACTGGTATTCGAACCTTGAAATTAGAACAAAAAATTGTTTCTATATTTACGACTTAATTTAATCTCCCTTAATTATAGACCATTTCTTACATTCGTATATCTAACAAACTGTGTAATTTTGAGTCCCATTCGCGTATATTCAAGGAAAGGCAATGATATTGTCACAACCCCAAGATGAAGATGGCGCCATTTTAACGGCTGCACTTACCCGGCCCAGCGGGAGTGCGCGTCACCACCAGCCGGCCAATGATAAGGCGGTCTGTTATCAGATTAGTGGTAGTGAGGAACCCCATACAAGGAGGGTGGGCCGAAAAGGATTACTGGATGAATTAAGAAGGAGAAAAGATTCTGGAATGATCGGTAATTCGGCAAATTCTAGAAAGTGGTGTCGGCAAAAAATAGATTCCGAGAAAAATAGAAAGTTGTGAGTTAATAGCGAAAATTCCAAAAAAAGTTCCGAAACCCTATATAAGCCCGGACAAGCATAAGGCGAGTTAGTATTCAAATAAATCTTCGAGAGTTGTGAATAAACAGTGTAAATAAACGACACTACGTGCAATATAAATAATCGACCGTGTTCAAAGTGATTAGTGCTTATATAAAGTGTATCGGTGCAGTGTATATAATGAAATATAAACAGTGACTGTGACTATTGTAATAGTGAACATTGTGAACATTGTAAATAACAGTGTAGTAGTATATAAGCAACAATAACGTAAGATAAATAAATAGACAATTGTTAAAAAAATAAATTCGTTGTCATTTAAACACAAACCATCGAACCCGTAAAAACGTTACAATATGATTTTCAAACTACTTGACTTAAATTTGGTTAAAAATTAATACAAGTTCGATTCAATCTAAATTGAAAACTAAGTCAAGTACTGATTTTGCAAGTTATGTATTTTACGAGGCAAAATAGCAAGCACAGTTATTTTTAAAAAAAGTCCAACTACTTGACTTGATTAATCCCTAAAAATAAGCGAAAAATAATCGCATAAGTCCAAGGGAAGACTATATTTTGTAAGGACATAAGGTTTTAAGTAACGGATTTAAAAATTATTTTGCAACTCTCAAAAAATTTTTTCCCGACAGACTTTGAGAATCACTACCCTAAACTGATTAATTCGTCGTTTGATTCGATGTTTTGAAGTTTAAGTTATTCAAGTACCAGTGTTAATTTTTTTTAAATTGTAATAATTTGGTATATAAATTTTCCATTCATCATATTATATCTTAAGATTTACAAAAAATTTTTAATAATAGGTTATTTTGATCGATCCTCCACCACCATAAAACGTTAGTGTATATTTTCTCATGTCTTGTGATTTATGTTCGTTTTTAATACCCTGAGAAAGGGTGTAAAATTTGATTGATTCATAGGAATAGCTTCAAGGTTTTTTCGACGAATCTTCGCGTTTCTTCACGCAATTCCTCCTATTATTTGTTTCAAAATAAAATTAAATTTAAGAAAAATTTAAAATTGCCATGAAGGAAACTAGGCCAACAAAAAATTTCACCTGCCATCTTATTAAAATAATTTATATTTACACAGTCCAAACATACTGGCAGCCAGACATTCACAGGCATAACTTAACGATCGTCTTTTTCTTGAATTCCAAGAGATGATTTTTCTCCTTCATCTCGTGTGAATGACGCAGCGGCCGAACAAATGGGAAATATTATGCATGTACCTCGAATGACTCACAACGAACACCATGACGTTGATGATGCATTCATAAGCTTGATTTGATCCCGTCAGTGGTCCCTTTCTCGATCCAAAAAATTAACTCCAACATGAAGGTTATAGAAAGTAATTTTTCGTGATATATTTTTTTTTCGAGTTTAAAGAAAATTTCCGTCCGAAATTCTCTTGAACTACCTTGGCCCACCGGTTTGCCGTAGGGCATCGATCATCAGACTGAAAGATCGACCGTGATCTTGAACAGAAGTGGAAGACCGGGCATGAAGACGCAGAGAAGTCAATACGAAATTTATTACAAATTTTTATTCATGATTAAAATTTGGCTGACCCTCATTTTTTCAAATGGTCTGTGGGAAGCAGAATGAGAAAAGATCATTGGTCTCTGTATAAAACGTTGTCGTTTTATCGGCTCTTATCGCTGCTGGGTATATCGGTAAAGATGATATGTAGTCTCTGGTATTTTCGTGAATTCTTCGAGACGCAACGCCAGTGCTTAGGACTCACATAAACCTTCCAACAGTTGGCAGGAGAAAGTATATCCAAACAAATTAAATTATTTTAAATGTAATTATAATATAAACATTCATTAACCATATGCTTTAAAACTTGATGATAACCAGGTTAATTCTTTCTCTTATAATTTCATTATTTAAACACGCCATTTCTTTGATTTCAAAAATTTTCTCGAAATATTGTTTTACTTAGAAAACCGTCCACCCTCTGGGCCAAACCGGTTTCTGTTTCATACGAGTAATATTATGTCAGTAATATTCTTGGTCGTTGGGTTTTCTGTTTTTTCCTTGGATACGAATATATGGTGTGTTTTGCAAATTTATTCCGACTGGCATGGGTATATGGGGGCGGATATCAGTCCATAAGAAAAAAGGTTGTGTGTGACTCATATTATGATATTGTTAAACGAAAGAGAGAAAAAACCACGTTATCGCCATCGGGCAGCCTAGCAATTCGAGTCCGACTCGAAAATCACTAGACCAGAAATATGTAAAACGATTAACCATAACGTTAATAAGAAAGAGAAGGAACAAATTAATATGATTATCATAAAATCTAACGACATTACAAGACGGCTTGGTCTCGAATGATTTGACCTTTGTGTTAAGATTTTTTCATGTTCGAAACTCTTAAAAGCAACGTATTATAGCCATAATCTAGGTAATTATTTGCCTTTTTGTTATTTGTAAAACAATACAGTAAAATTAATGCGAATTAAGCTTCGTATGCGAGTGTTATGAAATTGTTTCAATCACAATAAGAATTCCAGGAATTCTTGAAGTTTTTCAAAGGTAACAACAGAAATACAAGATTCTTAAAAATTCCCATTAGACAATTTGCTATTATACTGGAATTCATTGAAGTAAGCTCAAGATTGGGGCTAAATGAATAAAAATCAAAATAACATTTAAAAGAATTAACAAATAATGGTAATTACGAGCTCGAAAAATACGTTACAATAGTTGAATAATTGATGTGTAAAATTGTCTCAGCTCATGAACAAAGCTGAGTTAAAAAAACAACTTTAAGTCGGGGTTTCCCAAAGGGGCTTATATCGACCCCATGGGGGTCAATGAAGAACTTGAAGGAGTCGATAATGGTCAAGAGGCGATTGGGATTCGATGATGGTTACGTAACTATTTTTGACAAATATACACGGAAAAAAATGTGTTCTAGTTTTAACAACATTCCTTGTTAGTTTTACTACATTAACTAGTATTATATAGGATGACAACCACGTGTGGTAACGTTTACTATTCAAGTGTAATTAAAAAACTGTAGTATTATTTACAACATGAAATAGTAAAAATGTAGTTGAATTCTTACACTTGCATTTATTTGTCAAAATTATTGGTTATGTTGTACGCGCCGCATGCGCAAACGCCAAAATTTGTTAATTGTACAACACTCAGCAGTTGTAACAGCTACATATATTTTCTACACTATGGTAGTTAAAAATACTATACGTTAGAGCTGAATACAACACAGTGTGTTATCTAATGTTACATTTGTCGTTATAGTGAACACAAAGTGCAGTAAAAATATTACTAGTTTGGTGTTGTAAATCTTACACCACTAACTTTTTCCGTGTACTTTAATAAAATAAAAATAAAAAACTTAAAAAGATTGCTGAGCATATATCAGAGGTATTATTGTCAATATTGCCAATGATATAATAATGTAACGTTTTTACGGGTTCTTAGGTTTGTGTTTAATGACAACAAATTTATTTTTAACAATTATTTATTGATTTATCTTACACTTTATATTCTTATAAACTACACGGTAATAATTATTTATATATTTATTGTCACTCACTATTGCACTGTTTAACTTTATTTCACAATGTTCACAATTTATTTAACACTGTTCACTTTTGCTGTTTCCACTTTAACACTGATCATTTTCACGATTTATTTTAGCACTGTTGACGTTGACGATGTATTTTCAAGACTATTCGCGTGCACTATTTATTTCAATACTGTTGAAGATTTATTTCAACACTGACTCGCCTTATGCTTGTCCGGGGTTTATATAGGATTTTTTAATTCCTCTAGCACATGCTATTCTATTATTCCTTTGCCAAGAGCCACAACTTTCTAATTTTTTTAGAAATTAATTGTCGCCACCACTTTCTAGTTTTCTTGGAACGATAGAATATTCTAGAAAAATTCCCTTAATTACTCGATAACGCTTTGCCCCTTCTTAATTCACCGAGTAATCCTTTCGGTAGGTGGTCGTCCAGCCACCCCCATCCCATAATCACGCCGCTTCCTCATTGGCTGGCTGATGTGGTGGGTGATATTCCCAGACTCTGAAAATGACGACGCTCCTCCATCTCGAGTTTGTGACAATGACATTTGCTATGATGAATCAAATTTAATGTATTTATTTCTATGGTACACAGAGCCCGATAAAGCTATAATATATGGTGAAACATCGCGACCTGATATTCTTGTTGCATTCATTGTAAATCCCGATCCATTGCCCCTCTAACTTTATCTATCGATACAAAATAATAAGGATCTGAAGAAATATTAATTCAAAAGGAAAGAATTAATATTTATTTCCATTTTATTACATATTTAATTAGAACAATTTACCATTTCAGAACAATTTGTTGTTTGTATTTTATATAGATACCATAAAATGGATCTGTTGAATATTTTAAGAAACTGGAAAACTACCATAATAACTTAAATACCTAGGAAAACCCTTTTGCTTATTTCACCGAAATTAAAGTATATAGTATCCAAATGGATAATTTTTTTTAGTGTGTATAATAAAAATTAACGTTTCAATGAGGAACTGTGAAGAAATTGAAGTCATAAATAATATATTTTAGATACCTGCTCTAAAACTATACCTCCGGGTATGTCTTTATACAGGTAAAGTCGTCTTTACCGTCTTTTACGATTTTGATATTCGTTTTCAAAATAGCAAAAACCTGAAAATTTCTGTATGGCTTATAGACCCAATGAATACCGAGGTTTCTACACTAATTTATTAGAGGAAATCATTGCTCTGAAGGAAGATGTAGAGGCCCAAGTGATATTCAAAACGAAAGGTTATTCAAAGTTTAGGTATAATAATTGGAGAAAGATATTCTCAATTAAAAAATATAGCAAAACCATTGTTATTGACTTTTTCTACGTCTTATTTGCTGGAACCTGGGTTTATCCGTGTAAATAATTTGCTTAAAAAACAAAAATAATAATAATAGATTAGACATTTTTGAACGTGGACAAATGGGGCTAAAGTTGACCAATTTTACCCTGATATTAAATAAATTATTTCCAACTATCAAGCTCACCTATCGCATCATTAAATACCACTAATAAAATAAAATATTTTGTTTATAAGTTATTGTGGTCACTTAGTGGCTTAGTCGAGTAGATAGTTGCCCTATACGCCAGTGGTCCTGGATTTGAATCCCAATGAAAGCCTAAGATGTATTTTCTGGATTTTCGGATTTCACTGTCGCTAATGACCATAGTAGTTATTGCGACCTTAAATAAACCAAAAAACAAAAAGTAATTGTGAACATTTTCTATAATAAACTAGAATAATAAAATAGTTAATATCACCATTCTTTTTTATAAAAATTAGAATTTAAGAAGTATATTTATATTAAAAAGCTTGGAGGTTGATGAATGGAAAAGAATGAGAATCAAGTTCTTTTGCTTATTTACATATAGACAACATTTGAGATTAATCAAACAAATATAACCAAAAAAAAAAATAACATCGTGGCATTTTTTAACATTTAGAAACAAAATTACTGACAATTCATAACAAAAGTATTCTTTTATTACTTAAAAGTCTATTTTATCGACTTTTTCGAAGATTTCTGCTTTTTGAATACAGGCTATATAATAAAAACGTTCCGTCTTACCTGCGCGAGCGTACAAAAACGGAATCATTTTTCTCATTTGAGATTTTTATCTAATCTAATAAATATGAAAAAATGTAAGGTGTTTTGTTGAAAACGTTTTATTATCTACATTTTCATATATTATATACAAAAAAATAAATGCCATTTACTTTTACCCAAAAAAACATTGTTTGTCCAAAGTAAACTTGAAAACGGCTGAACCGATTTCAATGGAATTTTCACAAAATTTATTAAATATTGTAACTTACATTGTAGACTACTTTTTATTTCAAATAGTTTTGCCTGTCTGCCTGTTTGTTCTCGGCAAACTTGAAAACGGCAGGTCCAATTGGGACGGGATTTCACTTACAAGTAGTAAACATTACCAAAAGTGCTATAAAATAATTTTTATTTGCAAAAAATTTTAATTTTCTGAGCAAAAAAATTAAACTATAAAAAAACAGTGCAACATAAAACATACATCGTCAGGCAGTTGTGATACAATGTACATATACCATATCATATCGTAAAGACTATCGTAGATAGGTTAAATTCCTAGAAACCATAAATCCATTGTGAATTTACAAGTACTTAATATATTATCAATAGTTTGGCTGAGTAAACGGTTGAATTGTCGAGGGAGGAGAAAGAAATCCTATGCAGTAAAAATGATTTCATTCATAAAAAGAAATATCTTAGTTCAAAAATGAGACCCGTAAAAATAAATAACAAAAACAGACAGTTCGACTTAAGTGATCCCGATTAGGAGTTTGACTAAGAGAGGTGAAGCCGTTAGGCAGAACCCCCAGAACAAAAATAAATTTAGCCCAACTTATTTTTCAAGAGAAAATAGCAACTTAAAAAACTATATTCTTAATTTTCAATTTATTTTAGCAAGATATATAAGAATTCGTTGTCTAATCTTGGACCCCGGGAAATAATGGCCTTAATACTATACCCTAGAATTATTAATCAAAGGCAACCAAACCTAATACCTCAGATCTTAAGATAACACATTAAATATTATTTATCTTAAAAAAGGTACGCTTCCTAAAGGATAGCTACTAATCCATTCTACTAAAATTAATAAATGATTTCATATGACATTTGGTGTGAAAGGTTCTCAAGGCTTAAAATTTTCTTAACATTTTACAATATTCAAACAAACGTAAATATTCTACCTATAAGATAGCTTGTATTTATTCCTGGAAAAGTAGTTTAACGGATTTTCATGAACTTTCTATGAAATAAAGGTCTTAAAATATCTAATTATCTTTTTTTTTTTGTTAAAATAGCTGAATTTCTTATTTTGTCTTAAGTTTTCTATTATTCAATCAGATTAATTTAGATACGCTCAGCGAAGCAAGGGGGTATTAGCTAGTCAAATAATAAATCTGATAATTTAATACATGACGTCAAAGAGAACACATGCATATGTAAAAGTTCAACTCGATTGGATATCGGAACGTGGATAAAATATCGATTGTAAGATTCCGTTGATACAGAATGAGGAAATTAATATAAGTGTATTAAAGAATGTGGTGAAGTATTCAAAAGTTTCAAAAATGGTTTAGGTATAAAAATTTATAATTTACCTAGACTTAAAAGTGATTAATGTAATCACGTCGACTATATAAAGTGGTAATTGAAATAACCTAAAGTGCGTGTATTTGTGTCACTTTTTACTATTTATCGAGGGAATTTAATAAAAATTACTTTTTAGTTCAACTTTAAATAATACTCCAGAGAATACGTTAATACGTTAAATAGTAAATACACCGATTCTAGGTTAATACTGTATCATACTTTTATGGAATGGTAATTTTTAGTGCCATTTGTTTATTAGTTTTAAAAATTATTTTCTTTTTATTGGTTTCTAAAGATTTCAATATGTTGTTCATAAAATAAGAAAATGATTCTACTGAGGGAATTTTTTTATCTACCAAGACTATTTAAAAATATATTTAAGACTGTTTAAGCCTATTGCATTTTTCCGGCAATCAATATTTGAAGTTTTAAAATATGGATTGCCCAAGTAATTTAGGAAAACATTGAGATATATAATGAATTGAATTGCAAAACTTCCATATCACTTGGCATGTATACCTAACCAGACTGATAAAATATTGGTTTCTTATATTTTATTAGTTTTAATTTCAAGTCAGACATCTAAATTAACTCAGTTAGGTACACATGGTTATTGCAAATTATGTAACGCACTTATTTTCTATTAAGTCTTGCAACGATATATTTTCAAAGATTGCAATTTCAAATTAAAAGAAAACTTATTATGTACACATTGAGTTTTTCAATTTATTTATTGTGTAAATTTTATTTTGTTGGTTTCGATTATTCACAATACCTACGTAATATCCGTAGATATTTTATTTATAAAATGACTAATTGTTTAAGTTAAGTAACAATAAAAAAGTCAAGGAAAACAAAAAATACAAACGAATTTATTTTTAACATCTTCAATCACTGATCAATTAATATAACTTACTTTTTTCAGCCAAGGCTAAATTAACTTATACCTATATTATAAAAGATCATTAAAACCAAATTAAACATTTTAACAAAAATAGAAAATGTTTCTAAAAATCTCATTAAAACAGAAGGAAAATTTAAGAGGATTAGAATAGAAATTGAAATATGCAAATTTAGTGAGAAAGTTATCATTGGTCTGTAATTGAAACAGGGCCCGATGCGACAGTGATAAATATTGCCGAATTCGAACTAATGGTTTTCCCCATTAACCAAATGACCATTCATCGGAATGTGTAAATGAAACTATTTTCTTTCATAATTTCCATAAATGCAATGTTGATAATGACCATGTCTGAAAAAAGCCAAGCAAAGCAGGTTTTCGGACTTTCTATTAACTCTTTTTTACTCATCATTTTCAAGAAACAAGTAGGGAATTGGGTTGACTCGAATTTGACTTGATGTAGCTTTAAAAAAAAATTCTCATTACATAAAGAGAAATAATTTTTGGCGTTATTGAAGTTATACTTCTTTCGGCGCGTTATGAAAAAATGATGAGAGTGAAATTTTAAGATGCGCGCGCATCCTAAGACTGAAAATTTAACAGAATGAAGTTGGCCACAAAACCGCTCGGTTTTTTATAACTAGGCGTGCGTAATTTGAATTTTTATTTATTTATTTATTTATTTTAATATTTAAGTTGAAAATAATAAATTCTTTAAATATATTTTTAATATTTAATTTAGAATATATATATATATATATATATATATATATATATATATATATATGACATATTATTAATAAATAAGTTATTACTTTTCTTGAATTTTGCAGTAGCTGTAAACATACTATTTGGAGTTTAGTGATGAAAATGACGTCTGCATTCCATGCATATTCTTGGTTATCACGAAATCTGTGATTCTGAAATGATTGAACCATCTTAGAATAGTAATTTAGTTAAAAAAGGCATGAATAAAATTAAAAACATTTACTTTGAAAAGTAGCTACTTAGTTTATTTTGCAATTTCTATGGAGCTTCGTTTTCATAGCATGAATGAATTGTTAACCAGAAAAATGATCCTGACAAATTTTGTAAGCGTCTTGCAACTTTCTTTGGACCTTATTTTCATTGTAAACCATAGTTTTCACAGTATTTCAGCCAATAAATAGTCATAAAAATACAAATTTACTGCACAAACGGTGACTCAGAAAAAACGTATTAAACGTCAGATTACTTTTAGGCTATTAGTACGGTGCGTTGTTCTTAGAGGCGTTAGTATCGGTATATTTTATTATCACAGCGTAAGTCTGTAATGCTTAAATGCATTTTGGATATTGCCCCGCCATCTCTGTTCAACGCGTCGTACTAAAATTCAAAAGAACCGCACCTTTTGTAATAGAAAATTTTTTAACTATATTGTAAATTTAATCTTTTGACGACTATTTATTCGTAAAATGAGCTCAATTAATTGGAACTTAACATTTTTTGAACAACCATTTTTTGAAGTTATACTTTTTTAGGCGTGTTATGAAAAAATTATGAGAGTGAAATTTTAAGTTGCGTGCGCATCAGGGTGACACAATATTAACAGGATGAAGTTGGCTGCAAAACCGCTCGGTTCTTTTACTATGTGCGCGTAATTAAAATTTTTGTGTTATTTATTTACTTATTTATTTATTTTTATATTTAATTTAAAAATAATTGATTCTTTAAATATATTTTTAATATGTTATTTAGAAAATTATTACATATATACAATTGACACATATTATTAATAAATGATATATTACTTTTCTCAAATTTTGCAGTAGCTGTTATACTATTTGGAGTTTAGTGATGAAAATGACGTCTGCATTCCATGCATATTCTTAGTTATTACGAAATCTGTGATTCTGAAATGATTGAACCATCTTAGAATAATAATTTAGTTAAACAAGGCATGAATAAAATTAGAACATTTACTTTGAAAAGGAGCTACTTAGTTTATTTCGCAATTTCTACGGAGCTTCGTTTTCATGGCATGCATGAATTGTTAACCAGAAAAATGATCCTGACAAATTTTATAAACGTCTTGCAGCTTTCTTTGGACTTTATTTTCATAGTAAACCATAGTTTTTCACAGTATTTCAGCAATTAAATAGTCTTAAAAATACAAATTTACTACACAAACGGTGACTCGGAAAAAACGTGTTAAACGTCAGATAACTTTTAGGCTATTAGTAGGGCGTGTTGTTCTTAGAGGCGTTAGTATCGGTCTATTTTATCATCACAGCGCAAGTCTGTAATGCTTAAATGCATTTTGGACATGGCCCCGCCATCTCTGTTCAACGTGTTGTACTAAAATTTAAAAGAACTGCACCTCTTGTAAAAGTGTCCGCTCCACGAATAAATTATATTCAGTAGTGATTGAAATTAAATATTTTGATTAATATTATTTACTTACTATTCGTAAGTATTAATGAAAAAAATTGTGCTTATATACTTTTTCAAGTGCTCCAATATAATTGAGGTTAACTATCCGTATGTATTATTTATTGATATAACTTAAAATATTATTCTCTAAATTTTATTGAATTAATTATTTGTATGCAATTAATAAAAACTAATTTTTAATGATGCCAATGGAGTATAACTTCTCACGTGCGTACATAAGTACACGCACCCCCTTTTAATGTTTAATTTCATAACTCTTCGCATACTGACCCGAAAATTAATGGCATCATCACTTGTAAAAATTGAACAAGTACTGGTTCTATTCATTTACCCTATAATTTCATTTGGCACGTGCAAAAATTTGAATATTTCTCTTGATTGTAACAATTGTGGCTTAAATACGACACTAACAAAATGGCGTTGTTAAGAAAATTAAGTTTGTGTTATTATTAAACGTTCATCGTAAACATTCTTCTTCTCTTTCATTTTGAGTCTATTGGTACTCATTCTCTTTATGGACTTAAAGAGTTTAGAGTTTAGGTCAATGGCTTTAGCGTAATGACCTCTTCGGCGCAAACATAGTGCATAGATGGGGCCGTGTGCCCTCTGTAACAGCAACAATTTCATTGAAATTGAATAGTGACAACAATAATTTCAGTTATTGTTATGGTTATTGTGATTTTTTCTCTCCGTGTTTATTTCCATGTTTAACAAAGACTGTTTTGTATACGAAACGTTCGGACAGTGAAAAGACGTCATAACATACGGAACCGAAGGAACTATGGGCTAATAAATTATCACTTATTACTTAGACATTTCCTTTTCAAAAAATAAGAGTAATAAAAATAAATTTACCTATATATACAGTATACCAAAACCACAAACATCAAGCTGTCGCGCTCCATCAAATTGATGGAGCTATGAATATGTGAACTTTTTACTTTAATTATATCGAAGAAAAAAACTCATTGTGACTTTTATAAATAACTCATACTTATAATTTTCAAAATTGAAATGCGTTGAATAAATTAGCACGATCAAGTTTTACGATGTTAGAGTTAGGTGGGGTAAAAGTTCGTTTGTTTCAAGTAGCCCTTAATTTAAATCTAAGAGAAATCAGAAATCAATTAACTTATTAACTTTATTTTTCTAGGTTTTAGCAATGTGAATTTTTACAGTTTTATATTCATCTGGATTCTAGAACTAATCACTTGTTTAATCATTAAAAATTATTGTGTGGTTCTACGAAACCACGATGCAAGTGAAACTATTTTTTGGATTTTAGGCACTTAAGTAACTGAAAATTTTCGAAAAATAATTCGATTTAGGGTATGAAAATAGAACAGAGGGAAAGGGATGTGGCACGAATTCACTGTCTGACGTGACGCGCACCGTTGCAACTATTTTTGAATTTTTATTATTGATATTAATACTCGAATGTTATTTTCATTATTGAATTTGTTGTTTATTGTTAAATCGATCATCTGCCTGTTGTTATCTATTGTAACATCACCATCGGATATTTTTGCACTATTCTCACTAGCTGTATCTTTGTCTATCATGATCAAGTGAAAAATAACATTCATATCAATACACTGATCAAAATACAAATACCAATACAAGTATGATTGACAATTAATGACAACTTATAATATAATAAAACGTTGTCATGGAGAGGAAAATAGCTCATTACATGCAGGAATAGCTCGCGCAATAGGCCTGGGAAAACGATATGGTATATAGCTAAGAATGTGTGTACGAGCTCTGCCGAACACTTGCCAATCCTCCCTGCCGAGAATGTGTTACATTTAGCGACATGCTAAAGACAGGCCAAAAAATTTGAGACGATGTATAAAAAGTTTCACTTTAAAATATTTATAGACCTGTTGAAACTTTCTCAAATTGTAGGAAGTAAACAAAGTGCAATGCAAAAGCAACTGCCAAAATATACCACTGATTGAATTCAATGTGATTTTTCACATTATAAGGGTATCAGGCGTTTTAATCCGCGGATAAAATATCCCCGACAAAATATCCCCATGACAAAAATATTTGCGATAAAATATTTCATGCAATTTTAAAACCTCACAATTTTCGGATAAAAGAGCACTCTTTGATTAATTCCGCGGAAAAAAAATTTTTTGAACTCAATAACTAAGATTTTATATTTCATAATTTTTAGTAAAAACGTGTTAAATTGACCCCCAATTATTGAAATAGTGTTAAATTGACCCCCATGTGTCCTTGTTAAATACGCAAAAACTGTGTTAATTAATGTCAAAGTAGTCCAACGGGTCTCCCTGGCGGGGGTTTGGGGAAAGAAATTACCATAATCGTTTACCCGATTTTCATTCATTGACTGAATGTGCACTTCTTGACACCGCGAAGTTTTACACAAATGTTTTAACATATTAAGTTTTTAAAGTTTTACACAAATGTTTTAACATCAAAATTATGCTACAAATACGATTTGCAGTTGTTCTATGAGGACTTTTTGTCTGAGGATATTTTGTCATGGGGATATTTTGTCCGGGGATCAAAACGGATGTAACCTATTATTTGAGATTATATTATTTTTTATTATATTATTTATATTTATCTAACACATTACTATGCTTGAATGTTGTAGTAGGTAGGTACTAATGGAAGTTGGTATTCCATTTCTAATTTTTTAATAATTCCATTTCCATGGCGTAGCTGGAAACGTCATGAACTAGATTAAGTCCTTTCTGTCTCAAAGGCAAACTTACGTACGCTTTAACAACACCAAATCAAGGTACAAAATTTAACGTAAAGGTCTACCTCAAGGAGCTGTTTTAAACTGTATGCTCTTTAATGTTATGATCAATGATATTCTAACACCTATAAGAACCGTACCTGACATGGGTGCATTCCTCTGTGCTGATGACCTATTAATCTGGGCAACCAGCAAGCATGTCCAAGGATTAGAAACTGCCATAAACTCAGCACTAGAATGCCTTTCGAGCTGAGCCGATAAGAACGAAATGACTATCGGCGTGGAAAATATCATATACCAGATCTTCTCACTATCCACCAAAAGAAAGCACGTTATTTTGTAATGTAAGTGTAATAGATTGAAAAAAGAACCAGTGTCAACATATCTTGGAATCTTGTTAGATAAAAAATTATCATGGAAGACCCAGATTGAAGAAACCGTGGCAAAAGGAAAAAAGCGATCCCGAATACTGAAGCTACTTACAGCAACCAAATAGGGAGCCAAACAGGATATACCCCGTGCAACCTACTTGTTCTATGTGCGACCTACAATGGAATATAGAAACGAAGTTATGATTACTGCAACCCAGACACAACTGCAGAAGCTTGATAAAGTTCAGAACGTGGCACTAAGAATCATAACGGGTGATGCAAAATCAACGTCGATCACAGCAATGCAAATACAAGCTGATGTCGAACCATTGTGGCCACTTCTTGACAGGCACGTCAAGAAGTGGCCACATTGAAAACATGGGAACGTGTAAAGCAGATGAACCCCAAACAATGGCAACACTATCGCAAAGCTCTAATTAGACTCAAAACGCACACCTCCCCTCTTGCCAAAGCAGAAGAACTAATAAATAAATATAGTATAAAGTTAGATGATTCGGCTCCTGTCAATATAATGAACGATACATACAGCCAACTCCCCTCCGTCAGTTCGAGAACCTCTCAGCTTTAAGACGTATCATAAAGCTGTTTTTTTATTGATTCTCAAGTCGCGATAGCAGCACTATCCTCTAACTACCCCACCGATTGAGTCTGTACTAACAAATGTCGAGACGCCTTGGACAGTTTCGCTACAATAGGTTATGGCACTTGTCATTACAATGGATTCCTAGTCATGTTGGTATCTTGGGAAATGAAAAAGGAGACATCCTCGCTAAGTCTGGCCCTTCTCTAAATCAACCACCAATCTTTTTGTCTCTAATATCAGCTCAGAGCCACATCGCACGAACTATCAACTAACATTCCTACAATATTCAAAAAAATAAAGCACAAGGAAAAAAATGGGAATCCTTACTGGAATCTCCTAACCCACGACTTCTTCCCCACCAGGTGTCAGTCGCAGCTTTGCCGAACTAACACGGGACACGACTATCTATGCTAGTACTTGCATCGTCTTGGCATCCTACCGATTCCAATTTGCTCTCTCTGCAATGGGGAACCCATAAACGCCATGCATCTTGGCAACTGTCATGCACTTGCAGACATCAGGGAGATAAACGAAAACAACCAAAACCAACTAGTCTTCAATCTCTACTGGACGGTGCGGCACCGAATGGCAGAAATATCAAAAGTAGGCGTTGAAAAAGAAGAACATTTCTAAATTTAAGAGTTACTGAAATGTTAAAAATGCGTACATTCAATTGCTACGTACTTTTTTACCACACATAATATGGTTCTGTAATTTTAAGATTGAGCTATGAAAATTTACTCGTATTTCATAACCCTCTATAGTTTCTCCTCTAAAAAATATTTTCTAAAAATATGATTTTAATAAGAATTTTTATTGAAATGTAAATTAAGTGACTCGAAATTTTGTATTAGCATATTATGATTTGAAAATAGTAATTAACTGTAGGCATTTCATAACTGTGCATTAAGTAAGAAGATATTTAGAGATTTTAATTTCTTTGAAACAATTTCCTTCCTTGAATATATTCAAAATATGCCGTTGATAATGTAAGTTTCGTAATGTGTATCACGTACTTTAAACAAAACCGTGTTCAAACATTTACTTTATTTTAACCACATAATTAAAATATTCCTCGTATTTGTTCAATCAATTTAAGCGTGCGTTAACACGCGATTATTCAATACTAGCTTTCAAACGTCAATACTTATTTCATACACATTTTTGTCTTGATTACAATTAAAAATCTTAACAAATAGCTTGTTAAGTATATAGAAATTGTTTTTGATTGATTTTTTAACTATATTGTAAATTTAAACTTGTGACGACTATTTATTCGTAATATGAGCTCAATTATTAAAACTTAAAATTAAAAAAAAGTGGTTGCGTGTACTTATGTACGCGCGTGAGAAGTTATACGTCTTTGGCACCATTAAAAATTAGTTTTTATTAATTGCATTCAAATAATCAATTTTAAAAAATTGTAAATTAATATTTAATAATAATAATAATATATAATATATTTAAAGATGTAATTATTAAAAATAAAATTAAGAGAACAATGTTTTAATTTATATCAATAAATAATATCCAAAGGAAGCTGCCAGACGATTATAAAATTTGTCAGGATCATTTTTCTGGTTAACAATTCATGCATGTTATGAAAACAAAGCTTCACAGAAATTGCGAAATAAAATAAGTAGCTACTTTTTAAAGTAAATGTCTTAATCTTATTCTTATCTTGTTTTACTAAATTATTATTCTAAGATGGTTGAATCATTTCAGAATCCCAGATTTCGTGATAGCTAAGAATATGCATGAAATGTAGACGTAATTTTCATCACAGCTACTGCAAAATTCGAGAAAAGTAATAACTTATTTTTTAATAATATATATCATTTGTATATATAATTATTTTTAATTTAAATATAAACATAAATAAAACAAAAATTCAAATTACGCGCGACAAGAAGCCGAGTGTTTTTGCGGCCAACTTCGTTTTGTTAATTTTTGTCTCAAGATGGCCGCCCATATAAAAATGTCACTCTCATCATTTTTTCATAACGCGCCTAAAGAAGTGTAACTTCAATAGTTTTATTTTTTTATTTTTACAGGTTGAGTATAAAAGCTGCAACAATTTTTTTTCTGTAATCATAACACGAATGCAGATAAGAGCATAAACTCATAATATGCGGGTTGCACTAATGATGATGCTCAATATAAATCAAAAAATTTATTTCACAATAAATATTGTTTCAAACAAGTACTTACCTTTAAGCTTCCTTACACGTACAGTTTTTCAGAGGAAAATAATTGCCTCTATATACATTAATTTATTTTTAAACGTAAATTATCGGTTTACTCGTGAAATAACAAGCATCTAAAATGAGATGAGACAGCAGCCACTTTCCATTTTTTTTAACGTTGAAGCCTTAAACGAAAAAGGTAAAGAACCTCCAATATAGCTTTATGTGCCTCCAAGTAATTACTAAATAAAAAATAATCATTCTGAACACAAATCCTTTGAACGTCTTTATTTTGTAGCCTCAAACTTGAGTTAAAGTTCTAATTTAATGATGGAACAATATTTCAATAACTTGAATTTCTATTAATATCACTTTTTCATATTGTTTACCGAGTTATTTTATTGTTATTGAGCAATGATGGAGTTCTGAATCAATATACAATAAATATAAGTGGTGCTAATTAATTTGAGCTAAGCTTATTTAGAAAGTGACCAACTCAGATATATCTATGTTAAATTAATGTTTACAAAGTGATCGATTCTACAAGAAATTTGCAATGTGTGAATTAATGAACTTTCAGTTTTAAAACGATTTTCTCAATCTTTACTATGAATTTATATAAAATTTACAAGTAGAACTAGATTTGAAAAATTTAATTTCAATCATATCAGTCGTTAAAAAATCTATGGTGAAAGGACCTTCTATTTCTCAGTAACAATAATAAAATTTATAATAAAAAATATAATGTTACATGTGATATGAGTTCTATATGTAGTTTATAGAACGCTTATGCTTAGTAGTTCTTCATTCTAATGTTTATTTTTTATTTTTTATTAATTTGACACGGTTTTTGCTATTAATATTTTCGCCACGGGCGGCTTTTATTAATGTCTTATGCACATCAACGTTTACTTGTCGCCTAAGCAAATGCATATTTAGAACAAGTAAAGTTGTCCTTTGTATGTCAGTAGTATTCTTTTGAAAATTGCCTAAAGTCTTACGAGTCTTTTTATGTAGGTACTATATCATTTAAGCTTATATTGTGCATACTTATCGACTTGTACTTGTAAGTCTAAATTATGACAGCGACTAATATTAAAACTAGAAAATTACTTTCTTCAAGACCAAGACTTCTCTAAGCCATGAATCCACCATAAAAATGAAAAAAAACATTATAATAGGATGAAACCCAATAGAAAAGAAAGACAATATAACAAAAATTAAAGGAAAAATAAATTACGGTCGATCTGAGGTCGGGAAAAGGGAGGTGAAAAAGAGGGTTTTTAAAGGGTAGAAACGGTTTATTTCGATTTCCAACAAAACTAAAAGTCCTATGGAAAAATTAAAGAGGCAAAGTTGTAAGTAATACAACAAAATTGTACATAATACAACATTGAGCAATTTATAAAAACTTACACTCTAATTATCTAATTATTGCATTTTCTGGGAACATTTAACAAAGTAATGTATTTTTTTACACCATCAGAAAGTAGAGATTTCAACGACCAAAAAGCTCACCGAATTTTTTCAAAAAAGTAGACATTTTGACGTGAGAATTTTCGATTAAAAATTAGGGTGTTTTTTTCAATATTAAGTCAAAATTAGGTGAAAAAAATAAATATTAAAAAAAAAAAAAAAATGAAGTGTGTTTGGGACATTATAAGGTAAAAAATTTCAAGAAAAATTTTTTTTTTCTAAAGAATAAAAATAAAAAACCAAAAACTTGGTTATTGGAGAGAGTTAGTACAAAAGTTGTAAATCTTTTTATTACCTACAACTTTGCTATTTAACTTATTTCCATATTATAACTTTTTTTTTATTTAGGATTTGTAGTTTTGTCGGAAATCGAGAAAAACCGTTGCTAACCTTACCCCTCCCCCCTTTTCCACTTCTCGACCTCGTAATTTATTTTTTCTTTCATTTTTGTTATATTCTCTTCCTTTTCAAATGGGTTTCATTGTACTATAATTTTTTTTGGGTTCAAAAATTATCGACCCTGGTCTACTAATGGAGTCGCTTAGTGAAATCTTAGGGTTGCGAGTTTTTAATGTAAAATAAAGAGTATATAATTTTTTTTACTATAGTGGGATCTCCATAATTTGAATTACATTTTTATACGTACAACTTAATGGTTTTGTTTTAATGGTGAGATCCAAAAGTATCGGGAATTGGGTTGTGGTGAAGAGTAAGAGTTATGAAATCCATTATTTACCCAAGTGATCGTTAGTGTCATGCTATCAGAGTAATTGTGTAAAATTGTGGCGTTATGAGTAAATCAGTTTGCCCTTAAGAAACTTTTTAATAAAACAACTTTTCCCAATTCGCTAAAAACGTGACGTCAATTGTCGAGGGTAACGCGCGGTTGTGATATGTCGCTTCTTGTTGGAAAAATCGGCCGCGGAAACTTGTGTTATGCTTAAGGTTGTTTATAGGGATGTTGCCTTAAATAAAACCTGGGTCAACGAATGAGGTCAATTCGGGACTATTTTGTGAATCAGCACGAAATTGTTCTCGAAGGCACTTCAGTTTGATCCACTGATGACGAACGCATGGCGTTTGAAATACGTATCTGGAGATACAAAATTAACAATTTGGATTTTTCGGTTTGTGAATTTTTACATTTATTTTTGCTTAAATTCATAACTTGTTTTGTGAATTTTTGTGAATTGTATTTGTGAAATATAATAATTAAGTCCAAAGTCAGCGAAATTAAAATTTTTTTTTTAATGTTTTTATTAGTTTTATTAAATTTTGAAATTCGCAAATGAACTTTTATAACTGACGTTGAATTTAATAAAAAATAATTAATGGTGTTTTTTTGTTGTAAATAAATACAATAAGGGGGGGTTATTTTATTATAAATTTAATTTTCTTAAAACCCGGTTTTTAACCGGTTAACCGGGTTTAGGATGGGAAAAAACCGGTTTTACAAAAATACGGTTTTTTGCAAACCCTAGCCCTCAGGCGTAAAGACCATCGCCGAACCATTAACCAACTCTGTGCGCGGTCTGGGACCCTGAGTCTTAGAGTACCATGGAATTCAATTTAGAGGATTTTATCCGAAGATTTGCACATGAGAAAAGTTGCAACCAAAGGTGCCATGTATAAGAGATACAGCCAGGAGCAAAAGTAGTCATCACTAATAAATCATGAATATCTACTTTTTGTAGCTTGCTACGAAGTTAATAAATAGCTTCATTCGCGAGTGCGATTCTGAACCAATTCAGGACTATTCACATACGCGTTTTAAAAAAGAGCGTTCGGAAGTCAGTGAATCCTGGATTGTTAGTATCAGTCCGATGTTCGCGGTTCACACGAAATACATTCGTTATCTTCTGAATTGATTCTAACAATTCTCGGATTTTTGTTAGAACGAAAAATTCGTTTCTCTTATTCATAGTTTGATAAATCGTGTCCAGTTCAAAGTCCAGTTTCGCTGTCAACGTTCAATTCAATCAAAAATTTTCGTGGGTTCTCGTTAGTCCTAGTCTAATTCGAAACAATTCTCGTCGTTTGGGAGAAAAAAAAATCCTAAACTTGTCTATAAATGAGCATGGGCTCTATGATATTTCCGAATCTATCTTGAACTGATTCGTAATCGGTTCAGAGTGAGACCCGCTAACGAAGTTAATAGTTTCAATACCAAAACGAAAAAGTCAACTTACTTTTGACAGTGAGTATACCTCAATTTATACTAGGGTGTTTAATTTTTAACCGTTTAGTGAATGTTAAAAAGACATTGCAAAATTGTTAAATTTTAGAACAACTCTTCATACGAAGACATGAAACAAAGTGTTTAAATAAGCTATATCTTTCGAATGGTGTTGTCAATCATTTTAAAATTTTAATAATAGATATAAGATAAGTAAGGAAACATCTGAATGGATTGTTTTTGTTTTTCAGCATATTAATTTACCTTTCAAAATATTCTTAATGGAAAGTTTAGTTGATTATTTTTCGGGTGGTGTCGGTCATTTTAAAATTTTAATTATATAGATTTTAGATTAACAAGGGAATATCCTAGTGGATTTTTGTTTGTGTTTATTTACCTCACAAACATCCTTAATGGAAAGTTTAGATAATTATTTTGCGATACAATTTAACACTTGAGACAGGAAAAGTTTGGAAATACCTAAGGTTACAAACAAATTCAATAGCGTATAACTTACCTTTAGAGATATCCATGAAAAATGATATAGCCCATCATTTTTAAGAGTAATATTTTCTAATACAATACACAAGCAAAACCAATTCATATACACAAACCACCATTGAAGATGTCAGATAAATTCACGATATTGAATAAATCACCCCGACAATTGATAAAACCGTATTATAAGGAAATAAACTTAAACATAATTCACAACACTTATCAAGTTAGTTTCTATTATCATTTAACGACTCGCTAATTTTAATACGTTTGCATAATTTTTGTAAATAAATACGTTTTGTTTAGTAACAACCTGGTTTTATGTTATATTTTAATATTTTGTTTGTAAACATATGTAATAGCTAATAATTAATATTAAATTTTCATTATAGTTTTTATATTAACATGTGTTCAGTTTACTTTACAAATTGTCTGCAGTATAATTACTTAAAAATAATGATGATTGAAAATAAATTTTTAAATGAATAAAGTTTAATTTTAAAAGAATAATCTTTAGTACATTTTTGAAGAAAATTAAAGCCTAAGTTGATTACTTCTATGAAATTTGTAGTTAAAATTTTTGATACACCAAAATTTATAAAACGTTCAATGGTTTGATACTTATATATTTAAACAAGCTAATACCCGCCCTCTTCGCAGAGCGTATCTATATCAATCTGATTGAATAATAGAAAACTTTACCCAAAATAAGAAATTCAGCTATTTTAACAAAAAAAAGATAATTAGGTATTTCTAGACCTTTATTTCATAGAAAGTACATGAAAATCCGTTTAACTACTTTTCCAGGAACAGATATAGGCTATCTTATAGGTAGGATCTTTACGTTTTTTTGAATATTGTAAAATATTAAGAAAATTTTAAGCCTTGAGAACCTTTCACACCAAATGTCGTATGAAATAATTTATTAATTTTAGTAGAATGGATTAGTAGCTATCCTTTAGGAAGTGTACCTTTTTTGGGATCTATAATATTTAATGTGTTATCTTAAGATCTGGATTAGGTTTGGTTGCCTTAGATTCATAATTCTAGGATATAGTATTAAGACCATAATGTCTTATCGGCAAGTCTGCTATTTCCCGAGGTCCAATATTAGACAACGAATTCTTATATATCTTGCTAAAATAAATTGAAAATTAAGAATATAGTTTTTTGGTAAAAAAACAACGCGATGGTCACATCTAAGTTGCTATTTTCTCTTAAAAAATAAGTTGGGCTTTCTTTTTGTTCTGGGGGCTCTACCTAACGGTTTCACCTCTCTTATTCAAACTTCTAATTGGGATCACTTAAGTCGAACTGTCTGTTTTTGTTATTTGTTCTTACGGGTCTCATTTTTGAACAAAGATATTTATTTTTATGAATGAAATCATATTTACTGCAGAGGATTTCCTTCTCTTCCCTTGACAATTCGAACGTTTACTCAACCGAACTATTAATAATATATTAACTTCCCATAAATTCACAATGGATTTATGGTTTCTAGGAATTTAACCTATCGCTATACTTCTATAATGGTTTTAATTTTTAAATTTTCGAACATTAATTTATAAGAATAACAAATTACATAGTTTAAAATCATGTCGTCTTTACGATATGATATGGTATATTTACATTGTATCACAGCTCCCTGCCGATGTATGTTTTTCGTTGCGCAGTTTTTACAGTTTTTATTTTTTTGCTCAGTAAATCAACATTTTTTCGAAATAAAAATATTTTACAGCACTTTTTGTAATATTTACTACTTGTAGTAAAAATCTCGTCCAAATCGGACCAGCCATTTTCAAGTTTGCTAAAAACAAACAAACAGACAGGGAAAAGTATTCGAAATTTAAAGTAGCCTATAATGTAAGTTACAATATTTAATAACTTTTTGTGAAAATTCCATTGAAATCGGCTCAGCTGTTTTCAAATTTACCCTGGACAAACTCTGTTATTACCCTGTTTTTTTTTTGTGGAAAATTATAATGTAAATGGCATTTATTTTTTGTATTAAATATATGAAAATGTAGGCAATAAAGAGTATTCAACAAAACACCTTAATTTTTTTAGATAAGGATAAAAATCTCAGCTGAGAAAAATGATTTTGTTTTTATACGCTCGCGCAGGTAAGACGGAACATTTTTTTTATATAAGTATTCAAGGAGAAAAAATCTTTAATCTTATTATTGGTATAGATAAATAAAGTAAAATAATTCAAAAGTTTTTAATTTTCCAAATTTGGCTATTAAAGTTTTTTAGTTAAAAGTTGTTAATGGTTGAAGATATTTGGAACTATTTTTAAAAGGGACACAAGTATAGGTATTTTACAATATTAAAAAAAAAGAATCGTAAAAAACGTAAAAAACGTAAAAATCTTACCTATAAGATAGTTTAATTCTATTCCTGGAAAAGTAATTTAACGGAATTTCATGAACTTTCTATGAAACAAAGGTCTAGAAATATTTTTTTTTTTGTTAAAATAGCTGAATTTTTTATTTTGGGTAAAGTTTTTTATTATTCAATCAGATAAATTTAGATACGCTCAGCAATACCCGCCCGATTAGCTAGTTTATTAATAAACGGTGCCTTGGGTGAGTTAATTTTTAACTCAAGCGACCTTGTCACTTTATGATGGCCTGATCTACACATAGGCTAACTGATTCTAGTTTTTGATGCGGCATCGTTTAGGTCGACCCAATGGCCAACCTGATGGTAGACTTGCACACAAAGTAATCGCGGACAGTTCTTTTACATGCTATTGTCGATATTTGTGCATCACCATAGAAGGTAGGACGATTGGAATAAACCTATTGTATATCTAAAAGAACTTTACAGTAAGACTTCACTTCTTTTAGAACCTTAATTTTCGTTTGAAGTCTGGAGAGAATCGATAAGTATCATAAACAAACAAGGGATTTCAATATTTTCATATCACAAATTATTTACTTCGAATATGTTCATTTTATTCATAAAAATAGAACAATTTTCTAATATAGAACAGTTTTTTTAATTTAATCAACCGTTTTTCCTAACTAGTAAATCAAAAAATTGAATTATTTAGTTTTTATTGGTGTATTTTATTAAGATATTTATTTATCGGGCCATTAATTTTATTTTTAACTTGTATCGTTATCCTTGAAAAGTAATAAGGCCCCATAAGAAAACATTTCTCTTATAGACATGATTTTATTAAGTGCAAGGACATATTTTATTATATGTTTTATAGTTGAACTTACTTAAGCCGTTAAAATTTAAGCATTTCAGTCATAATGAGCTTTTTAACTTCATTAAGTCATAATTCCTTTTGTAAAAACGTATTTCTTGAATGGAATTAGGATTTTGCATTTGAAAGTTTAAACAATTTTTTTTTTGTTTTTTTTGAGTCACGTCAACATTAATTGTCCATAGCGACTATCTATTTAGGAAGTTGTTTAAGTGAAATATTGAAACTAAAGTTCCAGTAGGATGTTCTTAATTTCTTCCTTGCAGTTTTAGTCATTGAGAGTAATTTGGTATTATTTGTAGGTACTTATATACTATGAATATCTACTAAATTTTTATGTTAAGAAAAAAAAATGTTTTTATTATCACTATAAGCCTTACGCAGTACTCAAAAAAGCTTTTACTGATTAATCTGAAAAATAAACAATAATAATATTAAAACAAACAAAGACAGAGTTGAAAAAAATGGAAAATTCAGGGTTGTTTTGTGAAAATTCTGGCAAAAGACGTTTGAATTTCCAAATATCGATAGCCAATGATAATGGAAGTTTTTTACAAAAAATCGGCAATTGAAATGTCTCAACTGTTCGAAAACACATGGTTTGCCTATATAATGAGGCAACAGCAGCGATTCATTTTTTTAAAGGAATTCAGATAATGGGATTCATTCTGTGAATACATGTGATCTAAGTTATCTTATATATAAGTACTTGAAGTGTGTGTCAGTTTGTTGCCGATAGCTTGTTGGTTTCTTGTGTAACAGTGCCAGCCAGTGGAGTGAAGTTGCCACGGAATTTAAATAGTCCATATGTACATGGATAACATGCATGCAATTATCATTGTAAAATTCAATTTCCATGACAATTAAAATTGATAATAATTAGAAATCTTACTAATATTATAAACGTGAAAGTTTGTATGGATGTTTGTTGCTCTTTCACTCAAAAAGTACTAAATGGATCTGGATGAAATTTGGTATAGATATAGATTATAATTTGGTTTAACATATAGTACACTTTATATTCAGAAAAAATGTACGGTTTCCGTGGGATAGACATGTTTTTTGTTTATCACAGAGTTAAAGATTGATATAATTTTTGCAATGTGGGGGTTTGGGGGAAAATGATATAACTTACTTTTAAGGCTAGAATAATGCCAATGGCAAAACAATTATATCCTACAGGCACCGTACATTTAAAAAGTTTCGGTAAAGTTTGTGAAATAGAATTTTAACGCATTTCCTTCCAATTTTACACAATAACGAAAGAAATCTCTACAAAGTTGAAATTAAAAAATTGACAATTTTTACTGGAAAATAAATATGAATTTCAATTTAACACCCGATAAAATAAATAGTGACATTTTTTTAAATATTTGAATTTTTTCATTGTTCATTGTCGAAGATATTAATTAAAAAATAAACGTATTAAAATAATAAACTAAAAATTTCAAAATTTAACAATTACTTAACGGAACGAACTTTAATGAAGTTTTGCTAAAGATCCTGTAGGATAGCTGTTAATCTATTCTTTTAAGGAAACATCCATTAATTACGTGAGGTGTTCAGGAGCCGATGGGATCGAGCCGAATCTCATCTAATCTTACTTTGGGGAAAGGGAAGGTCTTGCAAATATCACGTATTTTTTTGTTTTGAAAAATATCACATTACATTGCGGGTTGGGGGAATGATATATGCCAAATCTCATGACATCTTACCAGAGGGAAGGGGATGGGATTTCAAAAATCGGAAAAAACGCCTCGCGCAATTAATGGATGTCCCCTAAAATAGCTGGTTTTAAAAGACATTTGGTATAAAAGATTTTCAAATCCTAAAAGAATACAGGTACTTTTTGACTAAAAATCGTATAGAAGCTGAAGTAAGACAGCTAACATCACTTTCTTGAAAAGTAGTTTTACGAATTTTGATAAACTTTCTTTGGATCTAAAGTCTGAAGGTATCTATCATTTTTTTCTGTCAAAATAGATTAATTTTTATATTTCGCTATGAACGTAGGGAATCTTTTAATCAATCAGTTAAATTTAGATACATTCAGCGAAGCGAGCGGGTATCAGCTAGTTCATAATATTTAGAACAGCAGTCAATTTGTTGACTGCTGGGTCATTAGGGGTTTATCATTTATCATTGGGTTATTAGAAGTGATATAAGCAAATTGATAAGCGATAATTTTTTTATAAATTTAATAAATAAAGTAGTTTGGTTTGTTAAAAGTTTTCATAATTTTCAGTGAATACAAAAATCCTTTAACTTCAAGTTCAATGCAGGTTTGAGAGTCTCCCGTTACCATAAGTTATCATTATGAAGCTTTCAAAATAATAGATACTGGAAAGTAGAAAAATGTTTAGCTTAAAACCCATTTTCAGTTTTCTAAAAAAGTTAAAACCTCTAAAAAATGTAACTGTTTAAAATTCAAAATTTATGACTTTTAAACTACGAGTACAAAGAAAAATTCGATTTTTTAATTTCAATTTTTACGAGTATTTTCACTATTTAAAAATGTTGTAGGCAAATGTGTACCATTTATTACTTTTTGAAAAACTTTCCTTTATCACAATGAAGGTGGAGCTTCTGTGCTACATTCCCAAAAAGCAAAACTCGATCAAAACTATTTAGTTCTCAATACGTCATTTTTAAAATTTATTACACATTATAATATGATATCAAGAACGGGAACATCTCAATACTTTCATGTCCCATTGTTATATGTTTTAATATCTAATTCAAATCTTTTCAATGATTTACAATATTAAAAACGCCAAAAATCTCCACAGTGCGTTTCAGAAAATTTCTGACCGATTTACTTGTTACAAAAAAAAAATTTGTTAAATATTTTACAACTTCACAACAGCATCTTCGCGTCGTTCCCCTCAGAATTCATGAGTTGTTTGTTTGAAATAATAGACAATGACTATGAATAATTCCGTTTCAACTTTTGTTCGGCGATGAATCCGGAAACCGGATGCTGATTAATGGAACAATACAAAACCATCTACACTAATCAAGTAAAAAAATCAATAAAATTTTCTATAAATATATTTAATTAAATAATATTACGTACAACATTATTGAAATCAAAACTTATAAATATTAAAATTAAAAATTATTTATTAATTGTTCATTTGCGCGGTAACTTTAAAATGCAATATGCATTTTTACGCGATTATCTCTAGTGTTGGTCGACGATTATTTCGAAATTCTAAAGCGCCATAACTGTTCCCGTAGGACTCATTTCCCATTGCTGACGTGGTTCGAAGACTCCCGCTTCCTGCACTGTTTCGACGTGGCCAAGCACGAGACTTCAAACTGTTGCATGCAATCAAACTGTTCATCGCCGCTGGACGACTTTGTTCAATCGAAATTCCATTTCCAACACTTCTAACGCTAATTTCAAAGAATAAATACCAGTAAATATAAATGACTTATACAATCAAATGTAAGTCGATTTTAAAACTAAATGTTTCGAATGAATTTAATACTCTCGCATCAGTCGATCGCTGGTTAAGAAAGCAAGAGCTATCGAGCTCGTGAATCTACAAAAAAAAGCAAAAAAAAAACCCGATCAGCATGCACATAATTCATTACAATCAAAAAAAGTGTCAAGTTCATTAAATTCAATCTCAATTGAAAGCAGTTTAGTTTGTTGATACAATAAGATATATGGAGCATTTTTTACAATTGAGTCCAAATCTAATTAAATTTCACGCAAAATACAAAATGCTATTGTTCAATTTTTTATTCATTTATTCACGTCCATAAATTATTTATTTTCAACGTAAAATAGGTGAATTGTTAACAATGTTTTATGGCATGCAATTTATAGAAGCCCAAATCATGCGGTGACTAATTCTTTATATTCAATGCATCATTATTTTAATATTTTTAAATCTATGCTTTTTAGTGAAGTAATTTGGAGAAGCAATTAAAATAATATATTTGTGATTACTTGAATAAAATACGTTTAGTAATTAGTTAAGAGAGGTTAGTAACAGAGGCGTAGCGTGAGTGGTGCAAGCGGTGCCCCCACACCAAACTTCGAATGATAAAGATACTACATAAGGTTTGTTTCAATCATCCAGCTATGGCGATGCACAAACATTGACCAACACACAAAGAGCAAGACAACATTGACCAAGAGACATAAGTGAGTAAAGAATTGTTTCATCTTAGGTCGCATTATAGCCTAGGAGACCACTGCATGATTTCTACATCCATAAGGTAGTTTAATTATTTATATATCAAATTTAAGTTCTTTTTTTCTGTGCACAATTATATAAAGGTGCCAATTTAAAATTTCCCGGAAATAAGCGAAAATGACTGTTAACGATGCTGTTAATTAAAGATAAAGTAAGAGAGCACCTGCCGACATTTTTCAGACAAGGAAGGTGAAAACTAGTCTGGCGAGATTTTAAACCCTTTGCGTGCCTCAATCGGTCGAGACGCACCATGAAGATAGAACTTGTAGCGTAAACACTCGTTAATTCTCCCTCACTTGAATTTAATCTTTAACGGCTATTTTCGCTTATTTGCGGGCACTTTTAGATTGACACCCTTATATCATCATGCACAGAAAAAAGAGCTTTAATTTGATATATACATGATTAAACTACGTTATGGTTGTAGAAAGGGTATATGCAGTAGTCTCCTAGGCTATTAGGCCGAGGGTCGACAAGGCAGTGCCTAATGGCGCGTTCAAATGAGTCATCTTTTGTTGACCGATTTTAGTTGAACGACAAAAGTTGAATGCGACTTGAATGACGTTCAGACTTGTTAACTGAAATCGACCAAACCATTTCAACCGTTAGAATGGTTAAATTGGGAGAAGTGGAGAAGAATATCTAATAATACCAACAAAGTAGAAAGCAAAATGACCGGCCAATTCAATCTGAAGGTTTCACGCATGTCAGTACCTGGTAAAATTCAAATATGACTCATCACTTGAACGACAAAAGTTTGACTCAACTTTAATTGAAACATATATTTGCACGCGGTTTTTCATTCAACTTTAGTGATTCAACTAAAATCGTTCAACTAAAGTTGACTCGTGTGAATGCACCAAGCGAATGTACGATCCTCGGCTTAATTCGGCCTAAGCTAAAACAGTTCTTTACTCACTCTTCTCTCTTGGTAAATGTTGTCTTGCTCTTTGTATATTGGTGAATGTTTGTGCATCGCTATAGCTAGATGATTGGAACAAACCATAAAGATGCCGTTTTAACATGTAACAATACTAGGTGTCTCGCAATACATGTGAATCCCTATTATATTAAAATTTTTACATATTCAAAAATTGTTTTAAGGTTTTCCTGATATAATTTAATGTAGATGCCCCTAAAATTTAACAGTTAAATTAACAGTAAAATAGAAAAAAGAGTTTTGTTCAATAGATAAAAAGATAAAAAAGATCAGTGATATTCATAGAAAGGATTAAAACACCTAATAAGGTGGCAAATAATAGCTTTGTTCGCGGATCTCATTCTAAACCGATAACGAATCAGTTCAAGACACATTTAGAATTATCGATTATTAACCGAGTAACGTTCTAATGTTTGCAGTTCACACGAAATGCGTTCATTACTGATTCCGAATTATTCAAGTGATTCTCGGATTTTTGTTAGGACGAAAAAAAATTCAATTTCGCTGTCATGTCGTGTTCACGCGAGTCAACTTTGGTTGACCGATTTTAGTTGATCGACAAAAGTTGATTGAAAAACCTCGTGTGGACCTCTGTTTCAATTAAGTTGATCAACTTTTTAGTGGATCAACAAAAAATTAAACGAGTCATCACACTAGGTTTTTCATTCAACTTTTGTCGATCAACTAAAATCGGTCAACTAAAGTTGACTCGTGTGAACGAGGCATCAACGTCTGTCGACGTTAAATTCAATTAACAATTTTCGTGGGTTCTCGTTAATCTTCGTCTAGTTTGGTGCAATTTTAAAGTCGTTTACGGAAAAAAACATTCTTAATCGGTTCATAAGCGTGCGTGCGCTTGATGATTATCCTAAATCTGCTTGAACCGATTCATAATCGGTTCAGAATGAGACCCGCGAACAAAGCTAATTTTTAAAGAATTATAGAGTATAGTATTTGAATTTGAATTTTTACGTATACTTATTCATAGGGAAGTTTTTAAAATGTTAGGTTCTTGCAAAGATATAGTTTACGTAAATATTTTTACTAAATAATGATGTGTGTGATATTTATTTGTATGTAGTTGAACACCTTGTATAAATTGAGAGTTTTGAATGCACTCTTATAAGATTCTCACTCGTTATCAATCCCAAAGAAATAACGTTCTAATTATGTTGAAGTTGTGTGTAGGTATGCATGATATAATCTAGATTCTGGTGTTATAAAAAAGTGTCCCAATTTATATAGCTTATTGTTAAAAATAAACGCAACCACTTAAAAATTTTCAGCTAATCGTAAGAAAAGTAATTCTACTAAACTAAGTATTCATAACTTGCCTTTTATGTGAATAAGTCAATGAATTTGATGCTAAGCTTCCGGTAACATCATTATTCGATTGTTTTATATCTTCAGTCGACGCCGAAGGAAGTTCTATGTATCCCAGTTTTCTTCTGCTGCATATCAAAAATATAGAAACGACAATTCCCTGTAAGTATAGACAATGTACAATTTATATATGTAACTATATTTGCCTAAGCGAAAAATTCTTACCACAATTAGATGAAGTGTGAAGATAAACATTGAAGCATTTCGAAAGCCAATGCTATCGTATAAAATACCGCTTACGGAAGGCCCGATAAAGGCTCCTAACGCAAAAGCACTCGTCCACAAACCCGAAATCAGACCGAAAGTTTCGAGATTATTAGGAAACCCAAATGCTCTAAAGTAATAATAAAATAAGCATTTAAATACGAATGATTTTTAAGTCTCCTCAACTTACACGCTAGTCCTTAAGGCATCCGTGAAAGATGCTACCAACTGTGCTGACATTCCCAAGCCGTGTAAGATTAATCCTAAGATTGTAACCCAAAGTTTCCTATATGGACAAACGTACACATTATATATTATTCGATGTAAAGATAGAAGGATTTTACTTACGTTTCTGTATTGAAAAAAGGAGCCGGTCCAATCAGAGTAAATCCCGCTGAAATAAGAACGCATCCAACAACAGTAGCGATTTTTGGAATGATACGTTTGTCGCAAAACCAACCCCAAAAGGGAGCTGTAACGGCGTAAACTCCTCCATTTATAATAAACATAAGACCCAGTACGACTGGAGATAAATCAAATGGTCGTAAATGAGGTTCTAAAGTCGCCTGTAAGAATCCTATTGACATGCTTGTTACAATTATACTTAATGACGCTAATGCTACTCCTGGTATTCGTAATACTTTTAAAACTGAAGCTATAATTAAATAGAATATATTAATAACTTTAAAATACATTAATATGTTAAATATACGTACGTCCTTTTTCCTGGTCTTCAGTCGGATCATGTTCAGGTAAAATGAATCCTATCATAATTGCAGTTACGAAAAGAGTCGAACCCATAACAGCAAAAGGAGTTGTGTATCCTCCAATTTGATAAAGAGCACCACCAACTGTAGGTCCAATAATGAGACCAAGTCCAAAAAATGTTTCTAAGGAAGCCTAAATTAAAAAAAAAAAATTTAGTGCCCCGTTAAATATTATGAGTAACATAATAAAACACTTACAAATGCTGTCGCTACATTATCAGGAAATTCTTTGGCAATAATCGCAAAACTTGCCGTTAAGAAAGAAGCATTTCCTAAGGCTTCGGTGATTCGAATTAGAAAACTAAAGATTATGAACGGATAATGACCTTCGATTTTATCTAAAAGTCTGTAATTCATAAAAAAACGGTATAAATATTTGTCCACTTAGTTTATGACTAATCAATGACAATTTCAGGTCATGACCTGTTTTATTATAAGTAATAGAATATTGCATATACGACGAATTTATATCTTAATAATTCTGCGTAATATTTTTTTTTATTCAATGTGTATCTTCACTTTGATTAGACTAAATTTAATTATTTGTTTTATGAATTGTTATAATATCGAATGTCGATATCAAATAAAATACATAGTGGAATATTTGTATCGAAATTGTAAAATTTAAAATCACTTTCCATTTCTTTTATTTTATCACCATTTATAATGTTTAATTTTTGGGTTTTTCCATAATTGATATGAGTATATATTATTGAAGATTCCCATGTTTAAGATCTCATTAAAAATATTTATCATTTTTGGATCAGTAAGAAAAAAATACTTAATTGGAGGTATTCTAGTCTAGAGGAATGATTGCTTAGCTATTTTTTGAGGCGTAGTAAAAAAAAAATATTTTTAGTAGCCATTATTTTATCAAATATTTATTAATTTTTAAGAATAAAAAAAATACAAAAAGTTACGGGCTAATGAAGTGGGGGTCTCAAAAAAATAGCGCTCCCTGTTTATCACTAATACAACCCTCCTAATAATCCGAAATCAAATATTCAAATCAATTCTTAATCCAAACAAATGCTACGAAAAGTCGATATAAATTTTTTTTTGCAAAATAGCGGCTGTCTTAAATAAAAAAAATTTTATGACCAGCTTTTTTTATTTTTCCGAATTTAAAAAAAAAAGTAATACCTAATTGAAATTTTGATATAGCTTGTTATTTTATTATTAAGTGTGATTAGACCAGGGCAGAAGCCTTTGAAAATGGTTAAAAGTAAAAAAATAAAAATAAAAGTAGCATGAAACTCATTGGAAAAGGAAGAGAATATAACAAAAATTAAAGAAAAAATTAACTGCGGGCGATCTGTGGTCGGGAAGTGGAAAAGAAGGAGGAGGAATTAAGGGTGGAAACGCTTTATCTCAATTTCTGGCAAAACTAAGAATTCTATGGAAAAAAGTTAAATAACAAAGTTGTAGGTGATACAAAGATCTACAACTTTTGTAAAAACACTTTTTTCACATCACCTCAAAATTAATGTGAAAAATTCAAATTACCAAATTTTTAGTTTTTAATTTTTATCTTTTACAAATAAAAATTTTTTTTACACAAAATTTGGTGAAAACTTTTCTTTTTATGTCCTAAACACATTATATTTTTTTTGATTTAAGATATTTATTTTTTTATAAATAGCTCAAAACTGTATTATGTACAATTTTGAGCTATTTATTAAAATTTACACTTTAATTTTTGCATTTTCCGGGAACATTTAACTTTGTAATGTATACATTTTTTATACAACAAAAAGCTCACCGACTTTTTAAAAAAATCAGTTATTTTGACGTGAGAATTTTCGATTGAAAATTTGGGTGCTTTTTTGATATTAATTGTAAGTTAAAATAAGGTGAAAAATATATCTTATTCAAAAAATTATAGTGTATTAAGAACTTAAGAAAGCAAGTTTTCATCAAATTTCGTGAAAAAAATTTTTAAAATATAATACAAATATATAATATATATAATATATATAATATATATAATATATATAATATATAATATATAATAATATATAAAAATTAAAACCCAAAAACTTGGTAATTTGAATTTTTCACTTAAATTTTGAGGTGATGTGAAAAAAGTGTTTTTACAAAAGTTGTAGATCTTCTTATTACCTACCTACAACTTTGTTGCTTAACTTTTTTCGATAAAATTTGTAGTTTTGCCAGAAATCGAGATAAGCCGTTTTTACCCTTAAAAACACACCCACTTCCCCTTCCCGACCTCAGATCGATTGTAATTTTTTTTTCATTTTTATTATATTTTCTTCTTTTTCTAATGAGTTCTATCCTACTATTATTTTTTGCTTTAAAAATTTTTTTCGAGTTTCGAGAAACGCGTTTAAAGTTTCAGGTAAAGTTACGTACAGTTGCCATACAATGGTAGTTAATAGTTTCATTTTTTTAATCAGCCAATTTCTGCTCCAAAAATTATTAAATCCCCCTATATTATGAAAGGGTTAAGCTTTGAAAATATGAAAGAAAGGAAAAATCGATTTTTCAAATTTCTAGACTAGAATACTCCATTGTAACAGCGTAAAGAAAAGCTCAAATTGCGTTTTTTTTAAAAGAGACCTAAAGTAATTCCCCTGCAGATTATTTTACGGCAATTTTAACAAATTGATTATCATATTATGTAAGTAGAAATTTCTCATTTGAGCCGATTTTCATGGTAATTAAACAAAGATTGAGTCTCATTGTTAAAGTTAGATATTAGCAAAAAATCAAACTTTTCATAAATTATGTTTTATTTTTCTAAACTCTTAAAAATAGTACATACGGTTGATTTCTCAATAAAACGTACAGTTGTTGATGCCCATGCTAATAAAGAATGGTTTTAAATATTAAATGAAAAGAAATCAGGGATTCATTACTTGACTTGATATAATAGGTACCCGCCCCAAATTTGTCTTAAAATCAAGTTAAACTCGTCCAATATTGATATTTAAATGCCAAATCAAGGAAAGAATTGACTTTGTAAGATATCATTTACAAGTCCAAAATGTGCAGTCCAAAGTAGGTACATCTCACTTTGAAAAATGTTCAATTACTTAACTAGATGAATCTTCTATGTTTAATCAAATTACTATGTTTAGATTATAATTATTAAAGTGCAAAAATTGTAAAGCATCCCCTGTAAATGTTTTATACTTTATCCATGGCGTAACGCGTAATTATGCCAGCCGGGGATAACAATGAATTTGGCACCCCTTATTAAATTAGGTAAATCAATTAATAAAAATGTCAAATAATCTGTTACTATTCCAAATATTAAAACTCCTCTCTAAAAATAACTTTTTAAGATATATTCGTCTAGATCAGAGATTCCTAGACTTTTTGACCTAGCGCCCCTTTTTCAGAAAAAATAATTATTCAACGCTGAAACTACTATTGCCCCTTGAATCGTTCTAACACCCCATGGGGGCGATATCGCCTACTTTGAGAATCCCTGGTCTAGATTTTAAATTCTCACTGACTTCGTGACTCACTGATATTTGCAATGTTTTCGGGCAACCGCACAGGACAAGGACTCGAGTTTTTTTTTTGCTCACAACAAATAAGTTTCTTTAAATGTTTTAATTTAATTTCAAAAAAAAAATGGTAGACTTATTAATGGAAATATGAATCCCAAAAATTCCACGAAAATTTCAAAGACTATTTCCGCATAACTTTTGCCAAATCTGTAATGTGTTTTCACAATAACAAGACGTTGTTCTTTAGTATAGCGATTCCGTTATCGGAGTTATTAACTATACCACAAAAAAGGGAAATTTAAATTTGGCGTTCCCGATGGACCACTTTCTTGAATCTAGAACAAAAGTTTTTAAAGACTTAAAAAATAAATCAAGTTCTTTACGAAAGTTGAACTGTTTCTTGCCACTCTCGCATTTATGTCACCCGAAACTACAGCTCCCTTTACCACCCCTACACGCTACGCCATTGACTTCATCTATTTATCATATAAATACGTCAGTCAGTCTTCAAATCAATTTGATTTATTTCAATTTTCAATTTATTCATTGCTCACATTTATCAGAAACATTAAACATATCACAATTACAACCATTTAATGTTAAATATATAATCTAATTTTTATAACTTTTAATCTTAATAGATATAATTAATTATACTATAAAAATAAGAAATTAATAAGAGTCATCAAAATTATATTTTCTTGTTCTAGTTAATTGTAATTATTCGCAATTGAAACAAAATTATGATAAGTTCTTGATTAAATAAGATTTTGAAACCTTTTTTTCATTTAAATGTTATTTACAGACAGACAAACATTCAATAAGAGTATACATTTGTCTTTGCATATTTATGCTAGGTTAAAAAGATAAACTTCGAATGCTTTTTCTCTTATTTTCTATTATATTAATAAATAAATATTATAAAAAAATGAAAAACTGACTTCAAAATAAATAAAAAATCTTAAACAAGAAATGCACTAAAAAGTAACAAAATAATGACGTATCCTTGCAGTATCTACAACTTACAAATTATTAGGAGTATACAATGTACAACTATTATTATTTTTGGAGTTGATGTCAGTCAAGAAAATACGACTATATTGGTACTTAGCTAAAAACGAGAATACCTTATGAAAATTATTTTTCAAATGAACTTTTAAACAATATACTCGAACTGTAACAATATCTAGCGACCTTTAACCTTTAACTAAATCTTTTTAAAATTTTACAAATTACCATTATTTTTACCATTATTATTACCATATTTATTTTCTTGACTGACATCAACTCCAAAAATAATAATAGTTGTACATTGTATACTCCTAATAATTTGTAAGTTGTAGATACTGCAAAGATACGCCATTATTTTGTTACTTTTTAGTGCATTTCTGTTTAAGATTTTTTATTTATTTTGAAGTCGGTTTTTCATTTTTTTATAATATTTATTAATTTCTCGCGTTTTAGTGATCTGAGGTTTGATAACTGATTTTATTTTCTTGAAAATGGTTAAACCTTCTAAACGCGCTGCTCATATGAGACAACGCCGTTTAATATTAAAAGTTACTACATCATCTCTTTTTGCCCTTAAGGGTTGAAATTTTTTGCTTTTAAATGTAATAACAAAACTAAGTGGATTACTTTTTCCAACAGAAAAAAAAATTATCAAAATTTGATGATTCAGTTAAATCTTACTATTTCATCTCCTATTTTCATCCTTAGGGGGTGGATTTTTTTCTTCAAATTGAAATGTGAACAATTAAAAGGTACGTTGTACGTAATAGAAGCAAAATTATCAAAATCGGGTTAGCCAGGAAAAATGTATAATATTATTTCATCTCTAATTTTTAATCCCTTATGAGTGAAATTTTTTTTTTTTTAAAAAATGGATAGGAGATTAATTTAAAATTGTGTTCTACAAATAAAAAAAGAATTATCGAAATCGAGCTATCCACTAAGAAGTTAATATTTCATCCCTTAGTTTTCAACCCTTTAGAAGTGAAAGATTTTCTTCAAATTAAAATGGAACCACACGGAAAGTACTGGCTTTCAAATAAAAAAATAATTTTCAAAATCAAGCTATCCATTAAGAAGTTAGTATTTCATCCCTTAGTTTTCAACCCCTTAGAAGTGAACGATTTCCTTCAAATTAAAATGGGACCATTCGGGAAGTACCAGCTTTCAAATAAAAAAGAATCATTAAAATCGCTTTACCCAGTCGGAAATGCTGAAGTAACAAACAAAAAAAAAAAAAAAAAAAAAATACAGTCGAATTGAGAACCTCCTCCTTTTTTTGAAGTCGGTTAAAAATTGTAAGTGAAAGAAATAATTTATTATGTCATATTTGTTTATATTTGTGGTTTGTTCTTTAGATTAAAGTGCATGAGAGTAAAGAGTTGTATTTGCATAAACTAGGTCAACGTAATACTTATCTCAAAAATAATCAATAAACAAGACATTTCTATATTTTTCATTGATCTTTTAGTTTTTCTTTTTAGTCATCATTCATTTGTTTGTTAGACGAAAACCGTCAAACTTAAACTGTTTACGATACCAATAGATACGGCATGAGAGTTGCCTATGGAAAACGTTGCATCAAGTAGGGGAAGTAAGCCCAAAACGGGTAAGCGGTTTTACGCTTCTGTATGAAGCATTAGTATTTTGTGCGCATGTGTGGAGATTTGTCTAACCCTGGCGAGCTTTGATCAGCTAAGCTCGAGCGCCGGAATTGTTTACAAACACAAGAATTTTAATTAAACGGTTTTTGCTAATTATACTAAAAAATTTCAAGTTAAGTATGTCCTGATTAGTCAAAAATCGTTTTAATGTTCGTGTTGTTCGTATCATCGTTTTATTTTAGTTCTATATAAGTTAGAAATTACATGAACACTTTGCCTGCTTTATCTGCCATTTTGAGTTTATTTCTACTTTAAAAAGAAAATAGTGTCTCGGGAAAAACGGGTAGATAGATATAAACAGTTTAACATGAAAAATACGCAGAAGAAGACAAAAATTTATATATGCCTCATTTGTGGTGATCCGTATGAAGATCCATCTAAATAAAACTGGATCGAATATGGAGATTGTAGAGAATGAGCTCATGAAACCTGTACTTCTTATTCTGGCATAGGACATATTATTGTGATTTGTGCCAAGAATGAAGTTCTGATGCATTTTAGCTTCAATTTAGTATCAGTTTGTATCTTATATTTGATATCTAATTGTAATAATTATTGTTTTATAATACAATATTAACATATATTTGGTCTCTATAATAATAGATAACTCTAAAAGTCTGATTAAATGGGTATAAAATTAGTGTTATAAATTAGTGTTAATCTCTATACACTAAATAGCCAATAAATATTGAGACTCATTAATTAAATACTACGTAAATGAGTAATATTAATACGTTATTTTTATATAAAACGGAAAAAAAAATGATTCATGACTCATTACAGTAAGTAAAAGAACATTAACCCGTTTTGCCCTAGGCTAACCCGTTTTAGGCTTATGTATAGGGCAAAACGGGTTTTTTAATAACTTGGTTATTTTTTAAAATAAACAAATACTGGACATAAAATGTGATCAAATCGTGTTTTATTACAAAGTTTAATTAATATACCACCTATATTATTAAGTAAATCAACCTACCATATAATACGAATGTAAACATTTTTTTTTTACCTTTGCGCTTAGCTTACCGGTTTTGGGCTCAATTTTCCTATAGCCGATCGATAAAAGTTAGTTATTTGCGTTCAAGTATACCTATTTTCGTCAGTTTTATTTTTCATATGAATAAGTATCGTCAACATTTTTCACATTTTTCTTCAAAAATAATTGTTAAGTACAAGTATATTCAATAGAGAAAATTAAAGTGAGCTAATCAACGTAACAATTCTGTTACATCAACAGAACATTATTTCGTTTTATAAACTTTAATTTATTTAACTATATGCTAAGAAATTGCTTCTTTAAAATCCGCAATTTTTTCAAATGTATAGTTATTAATTGATTAATAATTAACTTTTCAAGAATTTGCAAACTACAAATTAACAACTTAAATTGCTGTAAAATACAAAAAAGTCACTTTTTTATATTTTTTTTATTTGCTCCTTAAATGCTCTTTCCGGATCCGCAATTGCTCCAGGTGTATAGTTGATAGTTAATTAATAGTTAATTTTTTTTTTAAATTTAAACTAAAGAATTCAAATCGTTATAAAGACCAAAATAATTTTTAATATAAGTTTTTGTTTTTTGAAGCTCTCTATCTGCTCTTTTCATTATGTAAATAATTTATTAAATTTTTGCAATATTTTTAATAATTAATTATTGTTAACTATATTTATACATGTATTGTTGTATTATATTGTCATTAACTGCCATTGGATCTTATAAACATGAATAGTTTAAAATTTAAATTACTAATTAACAATACATTTGGAGCAATTGCGGATCCGGATAGAGCATTTAAGAAACAATTAAAAAAAAAAACGGATTATTTTGGATTATACGGCAATTTTATAGAAAAATTAATTATTAATTAACTAATAACTATACACTTGGAGCCATTGCTGATTCTGAAGGAGCAATTTTTTGGCATATAGTTAAAAATGTTCTACGCTTAGTTCTTTCCGGTTATTTTATGTATATTTTCTAACAAATATTATGCATATAGGGATTCTTCAAATATGGCTTATGTAATGAATTGAGCTTATTATTATGAATTTAAATGAAATAATTTCCGAAATTAATGCTTGACTTGCATTGATATTAAAACATTAACATTTAACTTAAGTTTGGTTTGATTTCAAATCAAGTCAAGTAGTATAAAAATCAAGGCATCCTTAGTGAATGTCTAGAATAAGCTTGTTATTATCAATTAAAAATCAAATAATTCTTAAAGTCAACATCTATTTTGATAATGATGAATATTAACATTTGGCATAGGTTTGATTTGATTATAAATCGTGTAGCTTGAAAACCAAGCTAAGTAGTTTGAAAATCAAGTCAATGAGTGAATACCTAGGTACATCTAACAACATTAACTGGTTACACTTTAACTACCACAAATATACGGGTATTAACTTAAATATATTAAGTAATGTTTATTTCCCTCATGGAAAAAAAACCCTCGTAAGTTGTGATACTAAAAACAGATCGTTTTTTTAATAACTGGCTTACTTGAAAAACTATTATAATGAAACTGAAGGAGTCTGAATATTTCTCCATGTTCAACAATTTTAGTTTTAAAGAGAAAAAATGTAAGAACTCATAATGGAATATAATTTTTTTTAGATTTAAGTATTGCTTCATATTAACCGACTTTCGTTTTAAAAGTTTTCGCTATAAACGTTTTCAAATGTACTCTGCTGTAGTAAATAATCTTTCTGCAAAGTATAATGAACCATATTGATTTATTGTGTACGTTGATATTAAGCTAAGTACGAAAATAGTAATAAGCTTTCAGTATTAATTTAAAATATTAAACATTTTTTTATATGGACTTGGAATGACATAACATGAGCTTACTTTCAATCCGATGAGCTTTTATTTAGAAAATATTAATATTCCTATCGTTTGTTATAGGTATAATTATGTTCTTTAATATCATTTACTTAATGTTATTTTTTCTTTAGAAAAATTAGAAGATAATTATTTGTTATAGTCGATAATTGTTTTTTTTAAAAACACAAAAGTAAAAAGATAATGAAAACTATTGTAGGTAACTTACCCAAACAAAATGGCACAAATTCCGGTCGTAAAAATACCAGCATTAAACATAAACTTAGGACCTAATTTATTTAAATGTTGCCCATACAAAGGGCTCACTATAAACACGACCAGCTCAAAAACACCAAATACCAGCCCATATTCAGTCGCTGTACAACCCTTTTTTTCAGCCTGGAAAAAAAAATAAAAAAATAAAATAGTTAATTTTATCTCAATAGTTAATCTGCAAAATGTGGACTTTAACCGAACAAGATTGGGATTATTGTCCAATATTTAGCACAGTAGGCACTTATCTATAAATAGAAGATTAATGCTTTCATAAATCTATTATTATCTGTATTGATTCTATTATTTTTCTTATTATTATCACTTCTTTGATTTTTCTTTGTCTTCCAACAACGATTATGGTGTAAAAGTTGGACTTTAACACGAGATTCTGATGCGTAGAGATTTGAACTTGATAATTTTTTATAATTTAATTTTGAAAAATCGTTTCTGGTTTTATCAATTTAGGTTAGCCAGTGCCAATATTCTAGGTTTATCTCATTTTTTCTCGGTTAACGTTCACTGATAGGTTTCGTATTTATCATTGCATTGAAATCACTTTCAATCACTGAGTAATAACTTAAAAATGTTCTAATTAAAACTTAGTCTAAATACGAAGATAAATTGTAAAAATAATTTTTTATGATTTTATTAGTATAATAATCATTAATTATAATCATATGACTTGGTTAAATGATTATTTAAATAGGCAAAAAATGCATAATGACCTTTTGCAAATCTATGCGATACTTTCGTTTGACTTTTTTTTATCAAAGTTTTGAACTTGAAATTAAAACTATTCGCTACTGTAATTAATTATTAATAGCTAAGAGAATCTAAAATAGATATTAAAGTAATCGCTTAAGATGAACTTGATCTTGAACCTTTGAATACAAATAATAATGATTCAATAGATTTTAACATAATATGAAAATTAATTAGGGACTTACTTCTTGTGGATAGAATGGTGCTTGTAATGATACACAAATTGCATTGAAAAAATCAATTACACTAATCACTATTATGGTCATCCACTGTCTCTTGGTAAAACTTGCCATTTTAAAATTTAAATTTATATGTTTGTATTTTTTAGTTAATTGGTCAGTTTATTTATTTAATAACTAATATTATTAATTTTTTTTACGTATTTTGCACAACATTGTTATTAGAAATATTATAGAGTTGAAGAACTTGTATTTAAGTCACAGAGTAATTGTGTGTTGTCTGATGAAGATTGCGATATTTATTGAAAAATTGTCACATTTAGTTACTCGAAACGTTCACCCCGAAACCATATTTCATATTGGGCTTCATGCACAAATCTATGCCGTTTGAAATTGGAAAAAAAAAACTGACAGTCCGGGGTTAAAGGTTTGATAAAAATCCACATTGATAACCGAACTGGACTGAATATGGTGATAATTTTGAACCAAATTCACTTTCTCTCTGTCGTGAACGAGCAACAAAATTGTCTACATCCTTTTCTGCCCAAAATGTAAATTACATAAATCAAATTATTCTTTGCAATAACAATCCAAAACAACAACAAAACTGACCTTTCAATCCTGAACGTTTTAATTTTAGATTTTTTTTTATGAATGATTTAACTCAAACCTTCTTAATTTACGAAAAAAAAATTCTTCTAATTCGCTATGAAAAAAAAAAACCAAACATGCCTCGTAGTAAATAGAAGAGTAAATCAGATTTGACTATCAATGAAATGAAGAAAAATATAAGCAAATTTTCATCATTCGCGTTGACATTTTAAATTGAGCTGAGGTCAAAATTCAATACTGCGACCATTTGGCGCCTAAGCGCGCTTATCATTGATCATTTTACTAATTCCATTGTAAAATTAGTGCTTATCAATTTATCAAAAAAGTCGTAGAAAAATTAGAAGAAAAAAAATGAATTGGTTGCCCAAATCTTACTGAAGAGTTTAAAAGATTTAAGCATTCCATTTTTTTTAAAACATGTGCGAGAAGATTTCATCTTCATTGTTAAATAAGCAATAAAACGGTATTTATTTACGAAGATTTCAAGGGGTAAAACAATTCAGCTACTATTGAGCTACAAAAATGGTATATTTGGAAATGTTTTCTTATATTTTACAATATCTTTAGGAATATAATACGGTTTTAAATATAAACATGTTCTTGTATATTTTGGTGAAGATTTTTATGTGCCAATTTCATTAATATACACAATGTAACAGCACATCCTCTAAACATGAATTAGTGAAAAATTTAATAATTGTAGAAGTATAAAACTGTATTCACTTTTTTTAATATTTAAAGCCATTTTTCCAAACTCAGGTCATACACCAGGGTAAATAATTTTTGAAAAGAAAAGAAATTATAGTTGGATGAAACCAATTAGAAGAAGAAGAAAATATAACAAAAATAAAAGGAAAAATAAATTACGGGCGATCTGATGTGGGGAAGTGGAAAAGGGATAGGGGTTAAGGGTAGTAAATGGTTTTTGTCGATTTTCGACAAAACTACAAGTGCTATGGAAAAAAGTTAAAAGGAAATGTTGTAGAAAATAAGTAGTGCTAACATTTTTTTCACGTAACCTCAAAATTTATGTGGAAAATTTAAAATACCAAGTTTTTAGTTTTTTATTTTTATTGTTTACAAAAAAAAATTTTTTTTCATGAAATTTTGTAAAAATTTACCTTTTAATGTCCCAAATACACTGTAATTTGTTTAATTTAAAATATTTATTTTTTCACTTTATAATGACTTAATATCGAAAAAGCCCCCTAATTTTCAATCGAAAATTCTCACGTCAAAACATCTGATTTTTTAAAAAAGTCGGTGAGCTTTTTGTTTGCTGAAACTTTTGCTTTCTGATAGCGCAAAAATATATCCATTACAATGTTAAATGTTCTCAGCAATAATGCAATAATTAAAGTGTAAATTTTAATAAATTGCTTAATGTTGTATTTATACTATTGTAATATGTACAATTTTGAACAATTTTGAACAATTTATTAAAATTTACACTTTAATTATTGCATTTTCTCAAAACGCGTGGTTAAGTTTACTAATCCTGTCTGCAAAAAAAGATCACGATAATTATTTAAAAATTTTGAGAGATACGTTCAAAACTTGCGTAAAGATGTAGAAATATCTTTTGAAACTAAAGAAAAAGAAAAGTTTGAATTTTACATCTATAACACGATTTTTTTTTCTAGACATTGAAATCATTGAGAAAGTTGTTTGTTATTATTTAGAATTTCAATTGATTCAATATCCTATTGAATTACTGATATGATTTGCATATGCAACTAATCTATCTTATATGTATTGTTCCAACAAACGTTTTAACGTATGTGTTGGGCGGGGATACTGATTTGTAAAGTAGCAAAATGTATGGTGAATATCTTTCGCAAGAAACACAAAAACGCCGACATAAAAAAAAGTAAGTTACTTAGTTATTAAGGTCCAGGCACTGTAGCAGTAAACACGAAAAAAATCGTAATGTTGGGAGTGGTTACCCACATTTATTTACATATAATATATATACAATTGTATAGGCCAGCACTGGCCCAGAACAAATCGAATTGCTTAAGGTTATAGTGTTTTTCCATCAGGACACCTGCGAGAGACAGTAACTGCAAAGTTCAAATATCCAGTCGCCACATCACTCCCCTCTTAGTGACGATGGTCACAATTGTCGTTAGGCCGTGAGACTCTGAGCTGCTCTAGCCGTCGTGGAGCAGGACGAGCCGCTATGACGAGCTGCTGGGCTCAAGTCCGAAAACGACGCGGGGCGAGTATGGAGTAGCTCAACTGAAGGCCAGGATGCTGCTACTCCATAGTTGAGTTCCCTGGTGAGGGGGCCCGATGTATGCGGATACTGGCGATGTCCAAAATATGACGCGGACTTGCAGGTCCAGGCAGAATGGATAGTCCTCGCTGTAGCTTGCGTGCTACAATCCGGGTTCACCAGAATCTAATGGTGGCAGTGGTTACCCACATTTATTTACATATTTATTATATACAATTGTATAGGCCGGCACTGGCCCCGAACAAATCGAATTGCTTAAGGTTATAGTGTATTTCCGTCAGGACACCTGCGAGAGACAATAACTGCAAAGTTCGAATATCAAGTCGCCACAAAATCTTTAAAATATGCTCAAAACTTGCGTAAGGAACTTGGTATATCTTTTGAATCTCCAAAAAAATTATGAAGATGCACATTTTTGGCAATGAAAATACGTATGCTGATCAATTAAATTAATTTAATTTTTCCATTAGATAAGTTAACTGCTGAAATTTGAGAAAGGTTACAATAGCTTCATAGCTGTTTTAGCATTCAAACAAGTGAAAAATTCTGAAATCTAGACGAATTGATGTAAACAAGTTTGTCCTACAAAACACGAAAGATAAAATTTTAATTTTTGAAAGGATATTTTATTTAAAACAGTGACAGAATTAAAGTTTCTTTTTTTGGCTTGATTTTCAAGCTATTTGTTTTAAATGTAACATTTAATTATCCTTTTTCCTAGGAAGATTTAAAAAAGATCCGCTAGGGGCAGCACCAGGCGGGGGTACATATGTTTTGAATTCTCTATTGGCAACAATGTCAAACGTACGTCTTATTATTATTAGAATAAATAAATATTGTGGTTCAGAAGCTGTTCGTCATTGTCAGATAAAGTAGCGTTCAAATCTAAAGTATCATTAGGACAGGTAGTAATATAATTATACATTATAGTATAGCAAAAAGAACGAGGAATAGCTTGGGATGGAAAATTTGCCCAGTTTGTAGTAGGAAAACTGCACGATGTTGAACTTGGTAGAGTTGGGTTGAATAATTTCATGCGTTGCTGTTTATCCGCTAGACATTTACCATCATTAGTACCACGTTGTTGCCAATAGAGAATTCAAAACATATGTACCCTCCCACCGGTGCTGCACCTAGCGGATCTTTTTTAAATCTTCCCAGGAAAAAGGCTAATACAGTCAAATTTGAATCATATATTATATAAAGTATCTATATGTCAAATCAGATCAAGCATTGCTTTTGTAAGTTATTTTATCAAGTATCAAACAAAGAGTATCAAATATAAAACTTATTTTATTTAAAATGATTACCAACTACTTGATGAATTCTTAAGCACAATATTCTGGGATATATTTAAAATTCATCAACATATTTATTATTCATCATTCGTACTGGGAGCATAAATCCACGCTACACCAATGAAGGACACCATTAAGTCCTGAAAATCGGTTAAAGTCTTATATACAAAGAATTCATCCAAATTTCATGTTTCATTGATGAAAATTCAGCGCAAAACGTCTGCAATATTTGGAAGCACTATATTGCCTGCTAAATACTTAAAGTATAATCTACTAAATGAATGAAACTATAATACACAACCCTTAAAAATTTTCTACGAAAAAGACGCATATAAGAAACACATGAAGCTTTAATTACATAATATATAATGTACATCACATCTTTAGGGCTTAATATATTATTATAATACAAGTTAGGTAGAGTTGTTATAATAGAGGCAAACTTAAGTAAAATAAACAGAACTTTCACTATTCTTAATGTTTCTTTAATAATAAATTTTATACTCAAATAAACAATATTCTTACATAAATAATAAAATAACTTTTTTTTTAAAGATTTGTACGAAAATTTCAAGAGGTTTTAAATAATAGTCTTTCATGCCAAAAATCCAAAGAAATATTCAAAAATAAAAAAAAATATCTAAAAATAAACATAAACTACACTAGGCTCCGTGTAACCAAATTTCAAGAGGAATTTTCAAAAAAGCTCCATTCAATAATTGTTTGAAATGCCGAGCTATGCTTGTCGACGCTGCCGGTTTCATTTCTTCGATGATTTCATTGGCGTTTGTGTTGAGGAATTGATTCATTGCTTGTCCTAAAATAATAAGAATATATAAAAAAATAAATTTCGTTAAATGTATGGCAAATATTACCAATAACGTTATTGTAGTTCATTGTATCTCGAATTTTGAATTTTGATTTTTGAAGTTTGAAATCAATCGACATTTTATCGATTTTCATGAATCGAATTCCTTCTTTGTTTTGGACGATTTTACCCGTGATGAGACCCACTCCGGAGATATCACCTAGGCAGAAGCTTTATTATTTTTCTTATTTAGAACATCGACGAGAGTACAAACCAAAGGCAGCCCAAAAATCTCCTTGCGATCGAACCGGAAACAGTAATACTTGCCCTATAACTTCATACTTTCCACGCATTTCGACTCTCGGAATTGTGATTCCCAATTGAATTTTCCAATTTTCAATGTCAGCACTGCAAATTTTAAACAAGAATTATATGCAATGCTTATTTTTCAATTATACTATAGAAAATAAAGTTTTTACCTTACGCTGTTTAGTGAATAGTTACTAGGTCCAACTACAGTTGTGTTAACGAATAAAGCTCGAACTCGTACTGCTCCAGCGTTATTTTCCATGACTAAACGAGGCACTACTAATGGTTCAATGCTAGGAACATTCAGTTCTGGAATTCCTCGAATCAAGTACGGTCGTAAGTGATTGAATGATTGTAAGATACATGCGTCTAAATTAGGATCGGTTTTGTTACATGGTAGAATATATTCAGCTGAAACAATAAAAAAAAATATTTAACTGGCAAACAAAAATTCGCTTTATTGGAACAACTAACAATTATTTATAAAAGAATATCAAAATTATATTTTATGAAATAAAACTACAATTATTATAAACACAACTAGAATAACTGCTATTTGAAATATTATTCAAAGTTATAAAGTTCAATTGCATTAATAGGTTTGTTCGCGGATCTGATACCGAACCGATAACGAATCAATCCAAGTGGATTTAGGATAGAAAAACAAGCCACATTTTATAAAACGTTAAGTTCAATTAAAAATTTTCGTGGGTTCTCGTTAATCCTCGTCTTACTTCAAAACATTTTCGAACTCGAAAATAACCCTTAATCAGCTTATAAGCGTGTATGCGTTTGGTGATTATCCTAAATCCACTTGGATTGATTCGTTATCGGTTCAGTATCAGATCCGCGAACAAACCTATAGTCACAAAAGTTTTGATGCTTAGTAATTTTCATACTTGAAGAAATTTGCTGCTTCTATTGTACTAGCGTTACAATAATTAGAATAAAAGTTGTAATTATGAACAAAAGACCGGAGTCTCAACAGAGTTAAGATAGGTTTTGAAACGCAGTTTTATATAGAAAATGGTTATAATGTCTCACGAGCCCGGGAATTCCTCTTGACAGCATACATATAACTAATCTCAAGGAACATAATATAAGCTTAGATAATGGAGTTCATTGAAAAAGTTAAACCGTTTGATTAAAACCTCACAACAAACTACAAAAGTTTCCTGAAAGTTGATGAAAATTGCCCATTTGTTCAAATCTATTTGTGTTTAAGCACATATTATGCTTTATTTTTATATATTTCATTAAAACTTCTCACTAAGCAGTGATACTCGACATACTAAATGATTTTTCTTATGTTAGCTACTATAATTTATTAAAACAATTAGGATGCAGACTGCAATCTTTATTGAAGGTGCCTATAATAAGAACAGTGAAAAATGGGTATACCTGACGAATAGAAAGGATCGAAACGTTTATTCCTTTGAAAGGAATTTTACTTTTATTTGAACCTTATTTAATTCATTTTGTGTTAAAATTTACATTCGGGAAATACATTCATTGAAGTCTGTAATTAAAAATTTTTTTTTTTTGAGAAAAGATGTTCGTTAAACAACGAAATAAAAATCTTTGCGAATTGATTTAATTTCAATAAAATTTTTGCGAATTTTTTAAAATATAAACTGTAGAGGATTGTTGGTAAGGGACCAAGGGTGTGTAGTGATCTGCCTTACGATTGCGTATGCACAGTTAAACCAGGGTCGATAATTTTTGAAAAAAACTAAAATAATAGTAGAATGAAACCCATTAGAAAAGGAAGAGAATATAACAAAAATGAAATGAAAAATAAATTTCGGTCTATCTGAGGTGGGGAAGTGGAAAAGGGGGAGGGGTTTAAGCGTAGAAACGGTTTATCTCGATTTTCGACAAAACTACAAGTCCTATAGAAAAAAGTTAAATAGCAAAGTTGTAATAAGAAGATATACAACTTTTGTGCTAACACTTTTTTCACATAACCTCAAAACTTATATTTAAAAAAATCTCAATAACCAAGTTTTTGGTTTTTTATTTTTATCTTTTACAAAAAGAAAAGTTCATGAAATTTGGTGAAAACTTACCTTTTGGTGTTCCAACACAGTATAATTTATAATAACAAATTTATTTTTTCACCTTATTTTAACTTAATATTGGAAAAGCACCCTAATTTTCATTCGAAAATTCTCACCGCAAATATCCACTTTTTTAAAATAGTCAGTAGCCTTTTTGTTCGTTGAAATTTTTAATTTCTGATGGTACTAAAAATATACATTACAATGCTAAATGTTCCCATAAAATGCAACAATTAAAGTGTAATTTTGCTGAAAGTTGTATTTGTACAATTATGTACTATGTATTATGTATTATGTACAGTTTTAAGAAATTTATTAAAATTTACACTTTAATTATTTCATTATAGTTTATTAATTATTAATTATTAATTATTATATTTTTTTTATAAAAGATAAAAATAAAAAGCCAAAAACTCGGTTATTAGAATTTTTCACATGAGTTTTGAGGTTATGTGAATAAAGTGTTAGCACAAAAGTTGTAGATCTTGTTATTATCTACAACTTTGCTGTTTAACTTTTTTCAATAGGACTTATAGTTTTGTCGGAAAGCGAGATAAACCGTTTCTACCCTTAAACACCTCCCCCCTTTCCTTTTTCCAACCTCAGATCAACGGTAATTTATTTTTCCTTCTATTTTTGTTATATTCTCTTCCTTTTCTAATGGTTCTCATCCTACTATAATTTTTTTTCTCTTTTTACCATTTTCAAAGGCTTTAGCTCTGGTCTAAGTCTACTTAGTAGCAAATCGGTTAGAGCATTAGTTCATCTCCGATCCATGCGTCAGTGGTACTGCGTTTGATCGCTGTTAAATCCTAGATATAAGACTTACAATCTAAGATTTATCATTTACAGAAATTTATTTCTGTCTAAGACAGTCGTTTTAAGACCTTAGATCAATGTTTCTTAACCTTGGATGTTCCTAGAGTTATCTTCACGTTTTTAGAATTTGACTCATTTCCCATATTTTTTTGAAAAAGACCTCCACGTAGTTTTCATTTTTTTTTAAGGTGACCCCATGTAGTTTCATGATTTTTTTTACTGTAACCACCACATTGAAATAGTGGCCTCCACAAAGTTTTTTTAATAGTAACCCCTACGTGGTTTCTTAATAATGACCCCTGGAGGTGCGGTAAGGTATTTTTGGGGATGCGGGAGAATCCCCTAGCAATATAATTTATTTTTCTATACTAAAAAATCAAAACACATTTTTCAATGGATGTGCGGAGACCTATTTTAAAGGGACGTAAGGCTCCTAATAAGTCTTTATACGGGCCACTGTACCTTGAATTACCATCTTCACAAGGTCGGTAAATCCGACACTAACATATGTCGTCTCTGCTGGAAAGCGGCAGAAACAGCGGAACACATTTTGTGATCATGTGTGCAGATTTCAAAAGAAGACTATACAGCATCTCAGAAAGATGGACATAACGCCCAGCGAGATAGCAATGGCAGCCCCTAGGGAGGTACTGGCTTTCTTTAAAAGCCTGACGCTCCTCTAGTAAACACAGAAGGTCACATCAAAATAGACCTCCTTGGTCGCGGTGATAAAGGTAAGGAATACCTTGAGACCCGTAAAACGGGAAAAAACGACCTATTTTCAGATTCATAGAGGTGCTCACTTTAAAGGTTAAAAAACACCGCTTTAAATGTTAAAAAGACATAAAATACCACAAAAAAATGCTTACACAATCATCTTTTAATCTAAATATTTGATCTATGTTCAGCTCTTTAACATTTAATCAATATTTAAATAACTTAATTTGAATATAAATTCAAAATTAAACACCTGAAAAAACTTGCATCGCATTTGAATCGACTAACGTCAATTATAATTATTTTTAATTATAATACTTGTTAAAATTTTACGTTTCATACTTGTTTTTTAAGTACATTTGGTCAATATCTGGTTTCAATTATTTTCCCAATTAAATTGGGACATTGCATGAAATACTCATAGATGTCCAAATATACCGACAGTAAAAGTAGCCATTTAACTTGAACTCAAAATGCAATGAGTTTTTAGATCCCTTTCTAAATTTTGACATATTAAAATATACGTTGTTAATATTTTAAAGTACGTACTACAGAACGCCTTAATGAAAGCCCTAAACTAAAATTAACTGTCACAAGATTAAGTCATTTTCATATTTATTATAACATATTCAATTTCAAAATTAAATTATCATTAATTAATTACGAGTTAAAAGTCTTATTACCTATAAATTACAAAATATTATTCCTGATAATTTTTTCTTAAATAAATACTAGGTACACATTACCCACTACCCACTATATTATGGCAACGAACTATACCAATGCTATATTTATGATGTTATTTCGATGCATTTCTTAAAAAAGAATTATAATGCAATTATTATTGACATTGTGTTAATTGCACTGGTCATCGAAAACCAAAATTAAAACCTTTTGACGTGATAACGTCTTATAAATTGATGAACATTGGGCTACATGCACAAAAAAATGTCACGTTCCATTTGAGCCTGTGCCTGCAAGCGAGAAAGTGATACAAGTGATAGAGAGGCACGATATTATTGAAAGAGAATTCTATAAGACCGTGTATTTAAAAGCAGTTTTATTAAAATCCACGAAATAGAGTCTTAACTAATTTTCCTGAAAAAGATTTGATATACTTTTTACTCAGGAGAGATGTACTATTCCCGTGGGATAGATATGTGTTTTGTTTATCACAGAGCTAAAAATTGATATAAATTTTGCAATGAAGTAATTTGGGGGAGAATGATATAGCTTACTTTTAAGACTAGAATAATTTAAATTCCCATGGGATGGCAAAACAATTATATCTTACAAGAACTGTACTTTTAAAAAAGTTTCGGTAAAGTTCTTGAAATAGAATTTTAACGCATTTTCTTCCAATTTTACACAATAACGAAAGACATATCTACAAAGTTGGAATTAAAAAATTGACAATTTTACTGAAAAATAAATACCTATGAATTTCAATTTAACACCCGATGAAATTAATAATGAAATTTTTTTAAATATTTAAATTTTTTCATTGTTCATTGTCGAATATATTAATTAGAAATAAACGTATTAAAATAATAAACTAAAAATTTCAAAATTTAACAATTACTTAACGGAACGAATTTTAATGAAGTTTTGCTAAAGATCTTGTAGGATAGCTGCTAATCTATTCTTTTAAGGAAACATCCATTAATTACGTGAGGCGTTTAGGAGCCGATGGAATCGAGCCGAATCTCATCTAATCTTACTTTGGGAAAAAGGAATGTCTCGCAAAAATCACGTATTTTTTTGTTTTGAAAAATATCACATTACATTGTGGGTTGGGGGAATGATATATGCCAAATCTCATGACATCTTACCAGAGGGAAGGGGATGGGATTTCAAAAATCGCAAAAAACGCCTCTTGCAATTAATGGATGTCCCCTAAAATAGCTGTACGGTTTTAAATGACATTTGATATGAAAGATTTTCAAATCCTAAAGGAATACAGGTACTTTTTTACTAAAAATCGTATAGAAACTGATGTGAAAGAGTTAACAACTCTTTCTTGAAAAGTAGTTTTACGAATTTTGATAAACTTTCTTTGGATCTAAAGTCTGAAAGTATCTATCATTTTTTCCTGTCAAAATAGATTAATTTTTATATTTCGCTATAAACGTAGGGAATCTTTTAATCAATCATTTAAATTTAAATACACTCAGCGAAGCGAGCGGGTACCAGCTAGTATATAACATGACTGTAGTTATTCATGATTATATTTAAACAAATTATTTAAATTAAATTTGCAAAAACTGTAAATAATATTTGAAATTTAAAAATTAATGTTTCAACCCGATTTAAAAATAGTTACATCAAATTATTATTGTTTATAATAATAATTATAAATAATTAATACTTGCAAGCGAGAACGCGGTACAAGTGATAGAGAGGCACGATAGAGTTCTGCTACTGGAACGCCGCCACGCAAGCTTCTTCGTGAACTACAATAAGTTATGCCTGGTATCCAATAATTGTTGAATACTATACAACGTGTTTTGTGTTTTTTTTTCTACAATTTACTTAATAATATTTCTTTAATTTCCTTCATAATTTCATGATCATAATCATAAATATGATCATAAATTCATCAGTCTGATTTCATTTTGAAAAAATTGTTATTTTTCAATTAACTCCTTCTTTGTATTATACAAAATAATGATAGTTCAATTCAATTTTCAAAAGTATGCAATTTTTCATCAATGTTTCTTTATGACGCTATCACGTAAAATTATCGCCCGTAAACCGACTTTACAGACAAGCAATTTTTTTTCACTTCTATAGCTGATCTTTGTAGATTTTTCTGGATTGAATTCGAATCTGGCCTAAGTTTTCTCGTATTTTCTCAATCTACTTTTTACTTTCTTTTAATACTAAATAATAAAGGAAGTATTGTAATCAAGTCAAATTTTCGAATTTTCACCGGAAATAAACATTTTTAGGTCCCTTGAATCCAAAAAAGTGGTTTTTAGAAAAATGTCTGTGTGAATTACATCTAGTTGTGACGCGAAGCTTTTGGTTGAAATCGGTTGACAGGAAGCCTCACTATGAGTTTTTGAGTATTTTCATTTTTTTTTTCGAAAATGGCTCCAACGATTTTTTTTAAACTTTCTATATTTCTTAGACTCATTAATGCCAACAACATTTATTTGCAACTTTTTTCTAAGAAAAAGCAAATAAAGGGATCTTGGGGCAAAAGGGTAGAAGTTCGTATATACAAAGAGGCTGTATACATCTAGTTCTGTTTATATACATTATAATGATCTATTTATATTTTGAAAAATGATAAAAAGTACCCTCAATTATGAAATTTTCAGATTGATAATTATATTACTAAAGGCTTAAAGATAATCACAAAAAGTAAACTGTTTACCAAAAAATAAGATCATTAAAATGCGATTAACTCCAATCGGAAGATTAAATGCAACGATTACGCAACCCAAGAGAATTCTTAATAATTTCATTGAACTTCAATTACGTAACTCCTCACTTAATTCATTTTAATCTCATCATTTAAAACTATAATTATTTTCTTGACGTTGTTAAGCTCAGAGTGGGAAAATATTTGACGACATAATCGATAATTTTATGTATTAATGAATATTTCCTAATAATTAATTAAATTATCAAAGGAATAAATAAGTACCTACACACAAATAATTAGAGAAAGTAAAAAAAAAAATATTTAAATCTAAACTGTGAAAATCCTTCAAATACCTACCTAGTTAATATCATTAAGTATAGTTTGGCTACAATGGAATAAAGGTTATAATAATGATAGTAACGATAATAAAACTGAAAAACTTTCACTTATTATTTAATAACAATAAATAAAAGAGTCTGAAGTCGAGATTCGAATCTCTTTGTTGAAGTGAGTCAAGCGTATGCACTGAATACGGAATTGAGTTGTCATACATTGACGATTAACGTAAAACGATACAAATAAACGTTAGGTGTTCAACTTGAAATTATATTCGCAACGATAATTGTGAAAAATTTTTTTTCTTGTTTTCTCTTTCTTTATTTTAACTGGTTAAATGGTTGAATTATGCAATGTTAACAAAGGAGAAGTAATCAACGACGACATTCTTGCATCACAATAAAATATTATCGGCTTGGACTAGGTAAAGCGGACAGTTATGTAATGGTGTGGAGAAAAGACGTTCTCTCTTTCCCACATTTATTTTTATTACTATCTCTATTCTGTTAAAATTGTTGAATCAAGTTGCGTGTCGGTAGAATAAGTAAAAACTCAAAAGGTGATGACAAAAATTGACGATTCGTAGATATTAATTCGTGAAATAACAATTTAGATCGTCTTTAATCAATAGGTTTGTTCGCGGATCTGATACTGAACCGATAACGAATCAATCCAAGTGGACTTAGGATAATCGCCGAACGCATTAACTGATTTAAGTTTGAAAATGTTTGGAAGTAAGACGAGGATTAACGACAACACACGAAAATTGTTAATTGAATTTAAAGCGGAAAGAAAAGGATAGAGAAGTGGGACTTAAGATCTAGCGATACTCGGGTTTTTTTAGGACAAAAAATTTGATTCTCTTACTCATGCGCAGTTTGATATAATGTGGCTGGATTTTATTTCCTTCGCTCTCAACGTTAAATTCAATTAACAATTTTCGTGGGTTCTCGTTTATCCTCGTCTTACTTTCAAACATTTTCAAACTCGTTCACGGGAAAATAACCCTAAATCAGTTTATAAGCGTGTATGCGTTTGGCGATTATCCTAAATCCACTTGGATTGATTCGTTATCGGTTCAATATCAGATCCGCGAACAAATTTAATATTTCATAAAAGTTAAAAACAACAGTTAGTTATAAGTGTGCCAATTTAAAAGTGCCCGCATATAAGCGAAAATAGATGTTAGAAATGAGATAAAGTGAGAGAGAGTTAACGCGTAACGACATTTGTCAAACGAAAACAGCAAATGTTTGCGCTATACAAGTTTTATCTCGATGACGTGTCTCGATCTATTGAGGCACGCGAAGAGTTTAAATACTTGCAAGGCTAGTATTGGCCTTCCTTGTCTGAAAAAAGTCTCTGCGCGCTTTTCATTTTATCTTTAATAGATCATTATCATGCACAGAAAAAGAGCTTTAATTTAATTTTTAAATGATAAAGCTATATAAAGAGTATAGCAATCATTCGACGGGATCTTAAGCTATAAGATTTCTTCAAGATCCATTAGATGACAGATCCGTGAACTGAGCAAGATCTCTACTTAGTGTTAATAAAATATAATGAAAAATGAGTAGCTTTTGCCAGTTAAAAAGCTTAAGACTGGTAGTGTTCTTAATATTGGAAGTTTTTTTTAAACGAGCTTGAAAATCAAAACTCAAGACATTTTGCTTTATATATTTATTTCAAAATATTGTGTGAAAAAAATGAATATATTTAAAATGAGTATAGCGATATCCCGAATCGAGAATATATTGGATACCCAGCCGAGTCGAGTTATTAAGCTTACTGTTAGTTTAGCAGATTTAATCCTGTTCACAGCGAGCAAGCGACATTCTTCCTTATTATCGTACACACAAAATGTAGGATATAGTACTATTTATTTGAATGATGATAAATAAGGAGATCAATCTAAAGCAATTCCCCAGCATTCCCAACTTTTTGGGGTAATCGTACTTTGATAACAATTTGGAATCTTACGTACCCCTAACTTTTATTGTTATTTATATACAGCAAAAAAAATTTAATAAAAAGCAAAAACATTTATTCACCTTATAATTTAAAATTCAATAATAAAGATTTTTATACTGGCCGCCCGAGGAGTACTCCACGTACCCCTATGGCGTCCATAGACTACCGGTTGGGAACCCGTGATCTAACTTAGATAGTGTTACAAACGTAGTTTTGGAAGGGAAACCCAAATCGGAAGCTGTAAAGTATTTTGGAGTGTACTTGGGCCCCAGGCTGGGCTGGCGTATACTATAGGTATTTGGCATATACTTGCACATCTAGGATAACCTAACCAAGCTTTATCCAATAGTAAACAGGAAATCCTCACTTATAGTCGAATGTGCAATACACCTCTGTACAAAAAGTAATTAAACCTATACTGCTACACGCTAGCCCAGTCTGGTAGTAACGGCCCCATGAAAAAAAGTGGTTGTGTGTACTTATGTACGCGCGTGAGAAGTTATACTTCTTTGGCATCATTAAAAATTAGTTTTTTTTAATTGCATTCAAATAATCAATTTTTATCAATAATCAATTGTAAATTAATATTTAATAATAATAATAATATATATAATTAAAGATATAATTATTAAAAATAAAACTAAAAGGATAATATTTTAATTTATATCAACAAATAATATCCAAAGGAAGCTGCCAGACGTTTATAAAATTTGTCAGGATCGTTTTTCTGGTTAACAATTCATGCATGTCATGAAAACGAAGCTTCATAGAAATTGCAAAATAATGTAAGTAGCTACTTTTCAAAGTAAAGGTCTTAATCTTATTCTTATCTTGTTTTACTAAATTATTATTCTAAGATGGTTGAATCATTTCAGAATCCCAGATTTTGTGGTAACTAAGAATATGCATGAAATGCAGACTATTAAAAGTGTTGCGAAGACGAGGCAAACATAAACAGAGAAATGCTAGCATAATGCAAGGGTTATAGATCCATATTATGTATGAAGGGTCCATCTACAATGAACAAGCCTGTGTAAAGCAAACTACTGCTGATCCGGGTAAAAAAATAAATTTTGGAAAAAAAAAGTTTTGGAAGTGAGTAATGAGTATGAAGAAAATTTACTTTAGTTAATTCTTACTTATCTACTTACCGCTAAGTAAGAATTTAAGGAATTTGATTGTTGCCTCAACTAAAAATACTAGATTTTGGAATCTAGTAGTAAAGAGCAAAGCTTCTTTACTAAAGGTTGATATTCAATAAAATTGATTTTCATAATGATTTTTTTCACTTTCCTCAAATAAAATTTGAGTATTTAGGGATTAGACCATTTAGGGATGGAATTTCAAAACATCCTTTTTTAATGAAAGTTAAAGTTCTTTCCGAAAAATGTTCGGTTTTTACCTTTAGTGGTTAAGCCTCCAAGTGTGTCTGAAAAACAATCATTGTTTGAGGTTTAAATACTAACGCAAAATTTCCTATCAAATTACTCAACCAAATAGCAAAATGACCGAGTAACCGAGTACCGAGTACTCAGCACATTAAGAACGAGTATGGTAGGTACTTTTATCACGCTTATTTACTTCTTATATCTTTTACCATTTTACCACTTCGCCTGTTTGGACCGAATCTTATAATAGATATTTTATCTACTTCTCAATGACCATTCTACCTGAAACTTTGAATGTACACCTATTCTCGATAACAATATAATTTATTATTAGCTTTACTAATTGATCGACAAATAACTCAACCCTTTAGTATAGAATACTGTTTAGGGAAATAGATTCCATAGATCATTGGCGATAAGGAATCATCCAGAATTCGTGTGACGTAATTTATTAATGGCCCCCAATAACCTCTTCAAGTAATAAAAAACTATGAAAATTGTACTAAATTTTGTTTCAATCAAACTTCAAAACAACCCTTACCCTTCCTCCATCAAAATTTCGATAGTGAAATTATATCAGCAATAGTGTTCTTCAGAGGCCTAAAACTCAATTTAATTCGATGGCCAAAAGGTAAATTTATCAAATTGTTAAACGGTAAACTAGGTGACTACCCATCACTACGTTCACGTTGTGCATAGTAAAATAAGATAAAAATAAAATTGTCTGTTGAAAGAGAAACTAGAAAGTCTTCTTCGTGAGGTGACAGGACAATTTCTGATAATTTAATTAAAAAAGTTAAAGTACATTTGTTATACAAAATAATTAAATTAAAAATAATGGAGAAAGAATAATTTTAAATAATGTTTTTCAACCTTTAAAAAAACGAATAAGGAAACTGAAGATATATTATGAAGCCGTAGAGATTCTTAATCTATACTAATATATAAAGTTGAAGAGTTTGTTTGTTTGTTTGATTGTTTGGTTAAACGCGGTAATCTCAGAAACTACTAGTTCGAATTGAAAAATTCTTTTTGTGTTAGATAGCCTAATTATCGACAAAGGCTTTAGGCTATACGACATCACGCTACAACCAATAGCAGCAGAGCATCAATGGAAAATTTTGAAAAAATCATGAAATTTTTTTCCTTTTGAGAGCGTTTGTTGCCTGCCCTGCGTAAATGGTTAAAGTTACGCAAAAATCATGTGTAGCAAAATTGTTCCTCTTGAAAAGTTCTAAAAAAAAGTCCACAGCGACATATGTCTATCTTTTAAGATTGGCCCGATATAACCTTTTTAATGGTTATTAAAGTTGTTTCAAAAATAATTCATTATTTGCAAAATGGTTTTTAGAAACATATTATTAATTCCTACCCAAATAAATACGGTTTTTAATAAAATTTGGTATGATGATAAATGACAATCCGAGTCATTAAAAAGAATACTTTTTATTACGGGAAAATGTCGGGAAATTGAAAAACGAGTTGGAACAAAAATTATGCATAAACTATACATTTTTATTTGCAATTTCTTACAACAAGGTAGTTTGTTGAGAGTCAAAGAATAAATATAGGCTTTCTTTTATGTCAAAATATAGCAAGGTTCCCGTAGGATAGGATAAGAATTGTATCCTTTAGGAACTGAGTATTTAAAAGGAGTTTCGTGAAAGTTCATGGATAAGCGTATTACCGAATTTGAAAATGTACGGGCCCCGTGGAATAGTTACGTTTTTATTTTCCATATAGCAAACAATCGACATAATTGTACTCTTCCCGTGGGATAACAAGACAATTGTATCTAACAGGAACCCTGTATTTAAATAAAGTATCGTTAAAGTACGTGAAATATAGTTCTAGCGCATTATCCTTAAAAACGCCTGATCTATTTTTTATCTAGGAAAAATGTACTACTCCCGTGGGATAAATATGTTTTGTTTGTCATAGAGCAAAAGATTGACATGATTGTTTGCAATAGGGTAGTTGAAAGATCAGAAAATAATATAGAATTTTAATTCGTATGATAGAATAATGCACGGTTCTCAAAAGATAGCGTAACAATTGTACTTATCCTGTAGGAATCGTGTTTTTAAAAAAGCTTTCTCTAAAGTTCGTGAAATAGCGTTTTAACACAATCACTCCAAAAAAGTTGAAATAAAAATGACAACTTTTACTGCAATATATGATTTTTAATTTAACATCCGATAACATCGATAAATTAATAATGAAAATTTTTGAAACATTGAAACTTCTTTCATTGTTAGTTTTTAAATGTCTATAATGTTAAGAAATAAACGTGTTAAATTATATTCAAACAGTCAACAACTACTTCACTTACTCAACTTTTTGAACTATTAAAAAATTTGAACTTGGCGAAAAACTCAGTTAAATATATAATACATTCAACATTTTCGAATTGTATTGCTACTTAAAGAACACAAGTAAAGGTATTTTATTATATTCATAATAACGTATAGAACCTATAAGATAGCTCTTCTAGATAGCTATATGGAATATCTTCCTGGAAAAGTAGTTTATCGGATTTTCATGAACTTTCTATGAATCAAAGATTTAGAAATATCTATCTGTCTTTTTTGTTGATGGGATGAAAGTTTCTTTTATTCAATCAGTATAATTAAGATACGCTAAGCGAAGCGGGCGGGGACCAGCTAGTATATAATAAAAATGTAGAAGATTTATGTCTTTTTGTTTGTTGTTCCTCATTATATCATATATATTATATTTATAAATTCAAAAATTTGTAATGTGATGTCATATCAAACATATTTTTGTGCCCTTACATTGCAAACGCCTGCTAAACTGTGTATCTTAAAAAGATTGACAAAAAAAGTCCGCAACGGTATATGTCTTTCTCCTAAGGATAACCCACAGGAACCATTTTTATCTTTTACAAATGACAAAAAAATTATGTTGGCATAGCGGCTGGCTATTGTATGACGTATGTATTGCCTGTTTTTTTGGTATCTCCTTTTATATTATATAAAAATGTTATGTTGGTCTTTATTCTGTACCAACTGAGCTCAAATTTTGATACAATATACAATCGGGCTCCAGAATGGTTTTTATTTATATTTCGTGTCAGTAATATATAGTGAAAAACACGTAAATCTCATAAGATAGCATAACAATTGTATCCTACAGGAACCGTGTATTTAAAAAAGTTTCGTTCAAGTCCACGAAATAGAATTTTAACGCATTTTCCTCTAGAAGGCCTAACCAATTTTACATAATAGTGAAAGAAATTCTCTACAAAGTTTAAATTAAACAATTGACAAAATTTTACTGAAAAATAAATAAGAATTTCAATTTAACACCCGATAAGATTGATAAAATTAATAATGAAATTATTTTAAATATTTGAATTTCTGTATTGTTCATTGTCGAAGAAATTAATTAGAAATAAATGTATTAAATTTAATTTTTAAATAATTAATTTAATGAATTTTAATGAAGTTTTGTTAAAGATACCTCAGATCTTAATATATTATTGAATATCATTTATTCAAAAAAAAAGAAAAAAAATACGGTTCCTGTAAGATAGCTCCTAATCTTTTTCTACGAAAATAGCTGAACTGTTTTAAATGACATTTGGTATGAACGATTTTCAAATTTTCTTAAAGGGACGTTTTATACTTACAGTTTTTAGTTTTAAGGATTTTGATGACCTTACTTAGAATCTAAAGTCTGGAAGTATCTATCATTTTTTTCTGTCAAAATATTATAAATTAATTTTTATATATCGCTATGAAGGTAGGGAATCTATTAATCAATCAATTAAATTGCGGTTATCAGCTAGTGTGTTCATATGGAAACATAGTTGCAAAATTAAAATTTTAGGGAGTCAATTTAGTTTCGGTGTGAACCTCAAAAATTTCAAAGTGATCTTTTAGAGTTCTAGTCTCTGTAGTTCTCACTAATCTAAACTTCAAAAGTCATCACAACCATTATTCGAAAGTCTTTCTTCATGTTCATGAAAACCAAAAGAGCTAGCTTACGAGAGACCTTAAAAATGACTATAATTGCATTTAGATGGTTCTAATATGTATGCATAGGCATGAAACTTCTTTAATTGAGTTTCCTTCATTTCCTGAGAGAATAAAGAAACATAGTTCCATGGAAAAATGGATAATAAAAATAATGTCGATTTAATGGTTTTATAAATGGCTAGAAACTAAAATTTAAATAACATTTATACGTTGGATTTAATTATTGAAGAAAATGCTTTTTATATGTAGGTATTACAAATCTATCTATCCATAAAATTTTAAATGTAAAAAATCTTAAACTGTTAATAATTTTACTATATAAGTATATGAATATTCTTTATTATGTATAATAAATATCTCTAAGTATATTAAAATTTCATCATTGTTTAAGTTTATTACTTGTAATCATGAGAAAAGCTCAAAAGTTTTTATCCAAAACCAGAAATCGACATTCTTTGTGATCAACCAGTAACTCCTGAATTATAAATAAAATTAAATATCCCATTTGTAATGGTCCATGGTTGATTAATTCGTTTCTCCAAAAAGAGTTCGTTTTTATATCTCTCAGTTCCAATGCATGTTAGATTCTTTCTTTAATTATTATAATGAGATTCCGGCAATGACGTAACATAGATCTGTTACATGTCTCACTTTCGAATGAGTAAACGATCGATTTCTGTATATTTAATTTTTTTTTCGGTCAATATTGCGGAAATTATTCAACAAATATTATTTTTTTCACTTATATCATTAAGATGAAGAAAAAAAAAGAAATTCTACATCCTTATAATTTGGTGTCACCGTGTGATGATAAAAAGTTGAGTTCCTTTTTGGAAAATAAATTGTTTTAAAAATTTTTCCAAAGTGAACCGGTTTTTGTTGCATTTGATTTTTTCAAATGTGTGTTTTTTTTTTTTTTTTGGTTATGTAACAGGTCCGTAATTAGAACTAGTTTTGAAATGAAGAAAGAAATAGGAACCGGTATCGGTTGGTGGTTCGTTAAAAATATGGCGTTGATGCAATTCTACTTAGATTTTATGTGAAATGAAAATAACAAATGTAAATAGAAATGTAAATATAAGTCAAATGTGAAACTTAAAAAATCGCACCTATTGATCAATGATGGAATGTTTGATTGAAAAATTATGATTTTTAAAGGCAAATTTCGTAAAACGGAAGTTGTGAAGTTAAAAAATTTCATGTGTTGAAACAAAATGATAGCCTTCAAAAAATAAACAATAATTATGATAATAAAATTCTTTGGTAAAATAGAGCTGAAATCCTCGATTCTTTGAGATTATATTATTAAACATTGTGATTTAATTTTATACTTTTTTACTATCGAAACTTTTCAGTCTTATTACCTAATAGGCTTAGAACTAGTTTGAATTCTTAGGCAATAACTAAAAATTAATTTAAAAATATTTTCTCCATGACATTAAGATTTAGAAGTTCTTGAAATTTGAAACTTTATTTCATTGTTCATATCATAGACATGAAATGTAGATTAATTTAAATTTAAAATAATTTTGAATGGATACATCATTAAAAACAATTTTAGTACATTATGCAAATATGGAATAACCTTTTTTGTTTGACCTATTGGAAATTGAAGAAGAATTTTTTGAAAAATCAAATAAAAATTATGAAAACAGGATGCATTCAACATTTTTAGCAGTGGTCAATAGAAATCGTTAGTACTTACATACACTACCGAGGCACAGGATATTGTAATGTAGGTACCTACTCCATATATACTTAAAGATTATGGACTATAGATCATTCATTGCCATTAGAAATCAAATACCAAATGTGTAGTGTAGTTTCTTTTTAAGTTTATATTTAAATTCTCAGGATGTATTTGAAGTCTTGGAGAAAAAAAGAAAAGTTTAAGAGATAATAAAGTTATAAAACTAGCCAAAGAACAGGTGAAATGAAGAAAAGAAGCAATGAGTAAATCATTAAAAAATATAAAGAGATAACTGCCTTTTAACTATTGAGATTATTAATACCTCTTCAGATTCTTGTTATTTTGTATTGATAGATATAGTTAGAGGGCAATGGATCGGGATTTGCAATGAATGCAACGAGTGTATCAAGTTGCAACGTTTCGCCATATATTATAGCTCCATCAGGCTCTCTGATGTATGCTCAGCATTTGTGTCTTTCTGTAGCCATGCATATACCAATTATATAAACATTTTTTCTGTTTCAAGAACGAGTTTGACACTCATGATTGACAATTGTGCAAATTGTTGTCTTGTCCTAATGAGATAATGAAGAAAAATAATATCATAAGGATAAAAATCGATTGTTAAATCGATAAAGATCGATAAAAATCGTAAGTCGATAGAACAAGAGACTTTGCAATATACATTTATTTATGTTTCGAAATGAAGCAAGTCAAATAAATTAATAATATTGTGTTATACAATACTCCTACATTTCTTACGTTAGGAAAAAAATTAAAATTCAAATGGATTTTCAGATTTTCTATGATAAATCTAAAATGCAAGTTTATATAGTACATCTAATATGCTGATTTGGACAGCGATATTACACACAAGTAACGTATGGACTCAATGCATTTGGATTTCTTAATGAAATTTGAATTAGTGCATCTTCTTAATTCAATAAGACACAATCAAAATGTCCAATACGAAACTAAATTAACTCATTTTAACTTCATATGAGGTGTCTAAAATGAAGTCTTTTTTAAGAACTTACTACTACTACCTAAGGAAAAATCAGTACGCTGCTAACAGATAGAAAAACTATGACTTAAAATATAAAACTATAAATCAGGAATAATTCATATTTCATTTCTTAGTACAGATATGTACGTACCTACGTAATATAACTACTATGAGCATTTAAATTGTTTAGAACTTTGTTTGATTTGAGCTCGAATACAATTTTTTGTGGTTTTTTTAAGTCGCATCAACTACCATGATCATTAGCGACCGATGAATCTAAGCCCAATAAAAATAGGCCTTCATTTGAATTCGATACTAGAACCATTAGCATAGAGGACGGCAATCCAACTACGCCAGTAAGTGACCTCTAACACTAGTTTTCCAAACATTAAATAGTTTCATAATGTGCTAAAAGCTCTTCGAAACGAAGCTCTAGTTAGTAAGCTTTAAACAAATGCTTCAAATTCAACAAATCTACAATCTGTTTAATTTTAATAACTACAGTTTCAAATTATGATTAAAAGTGTAATTTTATATACAACTAGCGGACCCGACAGACGTTGTTCTGTATATATAAATCTTTAATATAAAAATTGCATACTTTTTTAAATAAACTGTCTCTTGATGCACCGTAAAGTAATAAATGTACAGGAAAAGTTTCTGAATCTGATCTTAGCGCTACCTACCGGAAAAAAAGTGGTTGCGTATACTTATGTACGCGCGAGAGAAGTTATACTTCTTTGGCATCATTAAAAGTTAGTTTTTATTAATTGCATTTATTATTCAAATAGTCAAAAAATTGTAAATTATTTAATAATAATATATATATTTAAAGATATAATTATATAATAATAAATATATAATATCCAAAGGAAGCTGCCAGACGTTTATAAAATTTGTCAGGATCATTTTTCTGGTTAACAATTCATGCATAACATTAAAACGAAGCTTCATAGAAATTGCAAAATAAAGTAAGTAACTACTTTTTAAAGTAAATATCTTAATCTTATTCTTATCTTGTTTTACTAAATAATTATTCTAAGAGGGTTGAATCATTTCAGAATCCCAGATTTCGTGATAACTAAGAATATGCATGAAATGCAGACGTCATTTTCATCACAACTACTACAAAATTCGAGAAAAGTAATAACTTATTTTTTAATAATATGTGTCATTTGTATATATAATTATTTTTAATTTAAATATAAAAATAAATAAATAAGTAAATTAATAAAACAAAAATTCAAATTACGCGCGCTAAGTTAAAAGAAACCGAGTGGTTTTGCGGCCAACTTTATTTTGTTAATTTTTGTCTCAAGATGGCCGCCCATCTAAAAATTTCACTCTCATCATTTTTTTCATAACGCGCCTAAAGAAGTATAACTTCAAAAAACATCTAGGTAATTGTTAATCGAAACAATTCTCGAATAAAAAAAATTTTCTATTTGTAAATCTAATTCTAAACCATTCTCGAATCCACTTGAACACATGCAAAAAATTTCATTAAAATCGGTCCAACCGTTTAGGAGGAGTTTAATTACAAACACACGCACAAAAGATTTTTATATATAAAGATTAAGTACTAAAATCATTTTTTTCTTTTTGCTACTTTAGGTTAAATAAACCAGTTACGTTTTTTAGTGACCGGCAAATCTGAACATCCAAAAAAATTTTGAGATTTTGTTGGAATTCGACCCTATGACTACTGGTAGGAAGTACGATAATCTAGTCACGCCACTAGCTGACCTAAAAATGTTTTAGTCCTAGCTTGTTTGAAATGTCTATCATATCTTACGAAAGTACATTATTTTTATTTCTTTGAAAAATTATTCCAGTCTCTGATATCTACGTTAGCTTTAAAAATTTCAAAGCTTTCTTCCCAGAGAAAGTATCCCCTTGTAAAACAATTAATTAAAAAGTATAATGTGAATAAAAATATGGATGAGATCGTAAACTTTCTGCCTTTTTTTCAAAAAATAAACTTTGTCAATATTACAGTCGCGTTCTAATTCACTTCATTTAAGACCCTTTATTTTTTTTACTATCTACTATATAGCAGAGTACAGTGGTTCCCAAAGTTGTCTGAGCTCCGACCCATCTAACAAAGATTTCCAATCTTGGGACCCACCTTTCAGCTGTCTTTAAGAAAAAAGTGTATAAATATTGGTAATACTCAAATTCCCCATTATTCATGTACAGATTTTAAACGGGTCGAATTTTTGATTTCGAGTTTACACCGAAAAATACAAATTTTAAGGTCCCCTGAATTTGAAAAAGTGGTGTTTAGAAATATGTCTGTGTGTGTGACAGCGGTATCATATCAAAAATTTTGTCCAAAATTCATCTATCAGTTGATAGAGAACCGCACATTATTCTACGGGTTTTTAAAAATTTTCTTGAAAATGGTTCAAAAGCTTGCAATTTTTTTCTGGGAAAATTTAGATAAAGAGGGTTCTTAGTAGAGGGTGGAAGTTCGTGTATACTTAAAGGCTGTATACTCATAGATCTGTTTAAGGTCTTTACATATTACTAGCTGGTACCCGCGACGTCGTCTGCGTAGGTTTTTTTTTTTTTTTTTTTGGTGTTTATAGTCGTTTTAACATCTATGGTCATATCACGACTGTCTTACACACAGAAATATTCTGTAGGTTTTGAATCTTAATTTTTAATCTTATATCTAGGAAATTCGATGGGGATCGAACCCAGAACCACTGGCGCATGTAGCAGAGAGAGCAGTTGCTCTAACCACTGCGCCATCAAGTGGGTGCGTAGGTTATTATGTTAAGAACATATTTCATTTACAGAGGAATAACATTTAAAAAATTGAAAGCAAATATATATTAAAAATAACCGGAAAGAACTAAGCGTAGAACATTTTTAACTGTATGCCAAAAAATTGCTCCTTCCGAATCCGCTATTGCTCCAAGTGTGTAGTTATTAGTTAATTAATAATTAATATTTCAAAAATTTGTAAATGCAAATATAAAAATTGCTATAATCCAAAATAAACACTTATTTATTTTTTTTTTCAAAAAATTGTTCCTTAAATGCTCTTTCCGGATCCGTAATTGCTCCAGGTGTAAAGTTAATTAGTAATTCAATGTTTAAACTATTCATGTTTGTAAGACCCAACGGCAGTTAATGACGTCATAATACAACAATACATGTATAAATAGTTACAAATAATTAATTATTAAAAAAATTACAAAAATTTGATCAATTATTTGCGCAATGAAAAGAGCAGATAGAGAGCTTAAAAAAATCCATTAAACATTATTTTGGGTTTTAAAGCGTTTTTTGTTTGAGATTAAAAATTTTTTAAAAATTAAATTATTAATTAACTATTAAATATACACCTGGAGCAATTGCGGATCCAGAAAGAGCATTTAAGGAGCAATTTAAAAAAAAAACTTTTATCTCAGATTTCGTTATAAATCTTTTTTAGATAAGGACCAAGTATTTAAGAAGTAAAACAAAACAAAATTGATCGAAATCTATCCAGTAGTTTTTGAGTTAAAAGCGAACATTGAAAAATAGCTATAATTTTATTTATATAGATTTTATTTAATTTTTTTTCTACTATCTGGTGGGCTTATTTTATGTTCTTTTAACCACCAGCGAGTTTTACTTGTGTAAAAGAAATTTCTGTGACACGTCGCAGCAGATATTTTTCATTACAAACATACCAATTTTATATAATTAGAAATAACATTGAGCTTTTACTTTTTGCATAGTTAGAGTTTACAGTGGTAATATAAATAAGGTACCTACAGTATATTGTGTAGGTATATCATAGTTTACAATATCATACTTAATTACACATTTTTTAACTTCCTAAATTATATTATCATTTAAACGTGACGTATCTGATGTTACAGAAGAGAAATCTCCACGAAGATTACTGTTATACAATATAAAATTTGATATTACAAGTGGTCAATCATAAAACATGAAGTTATTAATTTATATTTAATTACAAACTAATTTAAATCGATCCTTTCTTTGACTTTAAATAACTTGTTTGTGTTGAAAAAACCAAAATAAAAACTTCAATTTTTAAAGAGCCAAATGAAAATGTTGATGTCATATTTAATGTTTAAGAACCAAATTTAAAAAAAAAATCAAGGAAAAATAAAATTAGAGCACAGAATTATTTACTCAGCACTTTTTCTTTCACGTTAATTATGGACACTTGAAAACTTACGATTTAAAACAAGTGCTGAAGGAGTTTTTTCCTCTTTATTATTAAATCATTTAATGTTGCGGTTAAGCAATTGAACTTAGAAGCTATTTATTGCGACCTAAGAATAATTTTACCTTGTAAATTACTTAAAAACTATAGGCGTCAACAAAAGTAAAAGTGTAAAAGATTGTATAAAAATTTATTTATTTAATAATAATAATTTAAAAAAAAAAACTTTGACTAAATTTAAATGATAATACTTACGAGTTTGGAATTCTATAGCTCGTACAAGGGATGAAAGTGAAAAGACTACAAATATCACAAAATTCACTTTTTCCATTTTTCTATGTAAAATTTTCAAACAAATAAATAAAACAATTTTTTTATGGCGTTTTCTAAAAGAAAATTGAATTTCACTTCCCCGTTTTTATTCGAAAATATTTTTTTTAAGTTCGAAAAAAATGCAATTGTTACACGTGCCGATTTTTCACGTGGCTAAATACACAAAATTTTCCCAACTAAAATGTGAAATAAATTTTGTTCGATTTTTTATCGAGTCGCCCAAATAGAATCCCAAACTTCCCGATCGCTGATTTCCGTCTTTTTGATTACACCATCGATTATCAAATCACTCACAACCACACAAGAAGATCGATATAACACAGATCAAAACGAGCCTCAGCAGAATGAAACAGTGAAAGTAAAAACCTCTCCAGGCGACCACTCAGTTTTATAAAGTAACCATACTGAAAATATATTGAAATTTTTTTCAAGAGGAGGGGTTGCTTCGTTTTGAAATAAGAGCATTAATGTCAATGTTGTCATCACTTAAACAAGAAAAAGAAAAAAAATAGCAAATAACAATAGAGTAGGAAGAAATTAAATAAATGTGCCCTAATAACGACGAAAAAATCCTCTAACTATAAATTTCATCATTTACTAATAATTTATTAGTAATGAAATTACTCTCATTATATTTATATATTGTAATTAAAACCCAGTCGTTAGAATTTCAAATTTCATTGTTTCCACAACTTAAATCATAAAACAATAAAAAATGTACCTGTAAATCAAGGAAATTTGAAAATATAATTTTTGGCACGTACATTTGAAAGTAGGTGACTCGTTACATAAGGGGCAACATGCCCCACTTAAAGTGTAAATTTTATGAGTGATGATGATATAGTTGCATAATTGCAGGCTTTAATGAAATAATTGTGATTAATAGCCGAAGAGCCGCAACGGGGAGCTCTAAAGGTTCCTCATTTTCGAAAAAGGGAAATCGACTTGTACACAATGTTTTATTGAGGCCATACCATCGATCGGAAATCAATTTTAAAACAACAAAAAATCAAACGATTTCATCAGAATATTAACATATTAATTGACAAGGTTATTAACGGTTTCAGGTGACAAATTCATCTAAAAAACTTGATCTTATTTAAACACCTGTCACATTTTTAAGTTTTCAAAAGAGATCACAAACCTTTGCCCTTATCAATCAAAATTTTAAAAACGTTTATTTAGTGTTTCGAGGAAGGGTTTTTACCTATTTCGTACGATTGCCTTTAGAAGGCAAAAATGTCGTTAAAAATTAGCATAAAAGTTTGTTGAAAAGATTTTAATTAGAGGCCAAATCAAGGTGAACCAGAAAAAAATTCTATCACCAAATCTTTTATTATTTTTTTTTCGTTGAAATTTTAAGCTAAAAGGTTAATCGAGGCAATCAAAAAAAAACCATTTGATAATTATTTGATTAGCTATTATACTATCGAACCAATTGATTTATAGCCATGAAAAAACTAACAAAAAATATATAAATAAAATATGTTAATTGTTGTAGTCTAAAAAAATAAGTACAAGTATGCTGATTAGAATTATAAGGTAATTATCAGGTAGACTTATTCACATGAACAATTATTGGTGGTTAGTCGGGGTTGACGCAGACAAAAGTGTTTTGTTATGAATGGCCTGGTACGATTTAATTATGAACAAAACTAGCCAATTTCTCCTTTTTACCACGACATTTCCATTTCCTACAAAGCATTTTCTTTGTTGGTCTCGTAGTGTTTTAAACTATGTTATTTGCTTAGTTTCTAGTTCCAATATCAATGAGGACATAAAACTTTTTTATTTGATTATTCATGAGTGATCATCGAAGCCGAAAAACCAAGATAAAATTGTTAGGGTCTTACGTAGATTCTATCATAGAACCATTGACGTAACTTTTGAGCGGTAGTCTAACCGCTACGCCACTTTTGCGGTTTTTCTATTTTTTAATTTATAATTTATTCGTATTTAGGTATTAGCTAACTGCTAAAAAATTCAATTATTCTTCTTTCTACCACAGATAAATTCCTTTTGGAGTAACCTAGATTTTTTTTTTTTTTGAGAAACTATAACCTCTAAAAGTGTTTTGTTAAAAATTTTTAATCACTCTTGACACTAATCTAAATTTTAAATAGTGCAGAAATAATACATTAAATAATATATCGTAAAATGATATTAAGAAAGTGAATTGATTATTGAACTCAATCGAAAAACGTGCAAAAAACTTATAATAAGTTAAGGATAAAAATTATTGTACACGCGGAATAAATATTATTTTGAAAACATTTTCTTTGGTTACTTAAGACTAACTGATACCCGTGACGTCGTCTGCTTGGTTATTATGTTAAGAAGAAATTGAATTTACAGAGGAAAAACATTTAAAAAATTGAAAGCAAAAATAAATTAAAAATAACCGGAAAGAACTTAGCGTAGAATATTTTAACTATTGCTCCAAGTCTATAGTTTTTAGTTAATCAATAATTAATTTTTCAAAAATTTGTAAATTCAAAAATAAAAATTGTAATAAATAATCCAAAATATTCACTGTTATTAATTTTTTTTTAAAATTGTTCCTTAAATGCTCTTTCGGGATCCGCAATTGCTCCAGGTGTTTAGTTAGTTAGTAGTTCAATTTTTAAATTATTCATTTTTATAAGATCTTGCAGTTTATGACGTCATAACACAACAATAAATTATGTTAAAATAGTTACAAATAATTAATTATTAAAAATATTGTAAAAATTTGATCAATTATTTGCGTAATGAAAAGAGCAGATAGAGAACTTAAAAAAATTCAATTAAAAAGTATTTTAGGTTTTGAAGCGATTTTAATTCTGAAGTTTGAAAATTTTTTAAAAATTTAATTATTTATTAACTTTTAACTATACACCTGGAACAATTGCGGATCCGAAAGAGTATTTAAGGAGCAAAAAAAAATAATAAAGTGATTTACTATAGGTGATAACTATAGGTACACTTGTAGAATTTGCGGATTCGGAAGGAGTAAATTTGTGTTATATAGTTTAATTGAAAAAAAAGGAAGTGTTGAAATGTAATTTGATTATTGTAACGGTTGCAACTTAAAAATGTATTTTAAATCTATATTTACAGTAAAATATAAAAAATGCTAATATAAATAAAAAATATAAATAAAAAAATCTTTATCAATCTAATGTCTCACTGAGCTGCATTAAATCTACGCTCAAATATGAAATAATCAGTAGACAGTGGAAGGAAAAACATGTTATCTCCAGCCCATGCGCATCACATCGTTTGCCTCACTCTATCAAAGCGACAAAAAATCCACCGCTTAACGCGTTTTGCTTGTAAAAATCTCATTTTTTTAAAATTTAATAACTTTCCTTTTTATGTAGATATCGTGATAATTCTTTTTTAGATAAGGATCAAGTATATAAGAAGTAAAACAAACAAAAAATTGATCGAAATCTGTCCAGTAGTTTTTGAGCTCAAAGCGAACATTGGAAAACAGCTATAATTTTATTTATATATAGCTAGAATCAACTGTAATGGTTATTAGTTACCGGCAGGTCCAAACACCCTAAATTTTTTTATTCAATCTCAATACAACTGACGTAAGGGGTGAAAATACGGGCATCATGCCATGAAGTAACCTCTATAAATACAATTACATATAAACAATACCTTTAAATAACAATTTTAGAATATCACAACGAAATTCAGATAGTATCAGTAAGGATTCATCAAGTTAAATAACTGGATATTTGGTGCAATTAATTTAACTTCATTAGGGTGTGCCATTTTAAACAACATTTTTTTCAACTTACAAACAGGTTGAAAACTTGCAGAACGGTATACAAAAGCTTGTATAAAGCGGAGTTCTTAATATTAATAATAAAAGGTGTCACATAATGCATTTTCATTTTCCATTTAATAAAACAGAAAAAATAAATTTTATATTTAGAATTTTATATCGCAACAATGATTTATTATACAGACATCTGCATAACATGTTTTTATAGAAAACTGGAAGCTCTACAAAAAAAGATTTTGAACACTTTTTCGATAGAGATAGCCATTCTAAAAATGTTCTAAAAATAATAATAGTTACTAACTAGGTATGTAAGAAACATTAATGATTAATAACTTAAAGAATTAAAAAATTTATTTTTGGTTTAATTTAAAAAAAGAGGAAATTTTATAAGCTTTGAATATCTTTAGAGTGGCTATCTCTATCGAAAAAGTATACAAAACCTTTTTTGTAGAGCTATTAATTTTCTATAAAAACATGTTAAGTACATGTCTGTGTAATATACGATTGTTAAGATATAAAATTCCAAGTATAAAAAACTTGTTTTTCTGTGTTATTTAAATGGAATAATGCACAATGAAGCATCTCTTAATATTAGAGTAATATTTAGAACTCTGCTTTATATAGGCTATAATTATCCTAACCTTTCTGCAGCTTTGTACAGGGACTGCTTCTGCTAGGCAGAATGCTGAACCTGGAATAAGCAAGAATCTTTGCACAACAGCAACGAGCCCTAACATAGTTTTTTACTAACGAAGAAAAGAAAACCTTCCTGCAAGTTTTTAACTTGTTTTGCATGTTAAAAGAAATGTTGCCAATAATGGCACATCCTTAGTTTCAAACTTAAACTTTAAACAAAAATAATTTACAATTCAATCCAAGACTTAACTTAAAACTTAAATCTTAACATTTGACTTGATTTTAAGCCAAATCTAAGCCAACCTAGTAGCTTAAAAATCAAGCCTAGTAGTACAAAAATGAAGTCAAGTAGTGAATCATGACAAATAGTAAAATTTGACAAAATACAAAATTATGTTTTTTTTTGTTTTATTTCAAAAATTAATTATAACATCTATATAATATATATATATCTATATATATATTAATTATAACATCTTTTGTACATTCAAGGAATGGATCTAAATAAATTCCTTAGCAATATCTTATAATTTTTACCAACAAATGTGGAGAAATTTCTATGATTGTTGTAGGAAAATGTTCTTCTTCATTGGCTCAACAATTCATTTCTGAGCCTTCTCCAGTTTTCCTGGTCAACTTCAGTTCCTTATTCCAAGAAGGAACCGCGCATCGTGTGTCACGCCATACTGCCACCTCAGTCCTGACCTACCTTTCCTTTTTGTCCTGTGGATTTCGGATATGACGGTCTTCTTTGGCACCGCATCATTGTCAATCCTTGCCAGGTGGCCCATCTCAATCTCCCCAGGCAGACCCCTAGCATACTCCATACAGCTCCAAATTTTCCCCGTGACTCCACCTTTATCCCCTGCCCTGCCCCCCCCGTATATGTAGCGAAGAATCTTACGCTTACGAATAAATAGAGCTGATTCATCTACCTTGGTTATAGTCCAGGTTTCCACCCCATACTTCAATATTGGGTGGACCAAAGTTTTGTAAAGTTATACCTTAGTCAGTCCGACAGGAACCTACTTCAGAAGGGTTGTCTGAGTCCGTAAAAGCACCGGTTGAATCTGAATATCCGGTTTCTTATTTCTTGAGATATATTGTTGTCCGAGTCGATCTGGCATCCAAGGTAAGTAAACTTATTTTTAACCGACTTCAAAAAAAGGAGAAGGTTCTCAATCCGACTGTATTTTTTTTTATGTTTGTTACCTCAGCATTTCCGACTGGGTGAAGCGATTTTGATGAATCTTTTTTTATTTGAAAGCTGGTGCTTCCCGAATGGTCCCATTTTAATTTGAAGGAAATTGTTTACTTCTAAGAGGTTGAAAACTAAGGGATGAAATACTAACTTCTTATTGGATAGCTCGATTTTGAAAATTATTTTTTTATTTGAAAACCAGTGCTTTTCATGTGGTTCCATTTTAATTTGAAGGAAATCGTTCACTTCTAAAGGCTTGAAAACTAAGGGATGAAATACTAACTTCTTATTGGATAGCTCGATTTCGATAATTCTTTTTTTATTTGAAAGCTAGTGCTTCTCGTGTGTTCCCATTTTAATTTGAGGAACATCTTTTATTTCTAAAAGGTTGAAAATTAAGGGATGAAATATTAACTTCTTATTGGATAGCTCGATTTTGATAATTCTTTTTTTATTTGTAGAACACAATCTTAAATTAATCTCCTATCCATTTAAAAAAAAAAACTCCACTCATAAAGGGTTAAAAATTAGAGATGAAATAATATTATAATTTTTTTCTGGCTAACCCTATTTTGATAATTTTGTTTCTATTACGTACAACGTACCTTTAAATTGTTCACATTTCAATTTGAAGAAAAAATCCACCCCTTAAGGATGAAAATAGGGGATCAAATAGTGACATTTAATCGAATTTTGATAATTTTTTTTCTGTTGGAAAGAATAATCCACCTAGTTTTGTTATTACATTTAAAAGCAAAAAATTTCAACCCTTAAGGGCAAAAAGGGATGATGTAGTAACTTTTAATATTAAACGGCGCTGCCTCATATGAGCTGCGCGTTTATGTGAATTATATTACATAAATTAGGCCACAATATATTTTATATATTTTATAAACACACTCAAAATGCTGAAAAACTATACCAATTCAATATCTTCATACAAGTGAATTTTATCACTAGAAAAAAAAATCAGACAAATTAGATTGATAGCTTAGACGAAACTTTGTCCCAAGTTTAGAAAATCGGAGTGTACAGGTGAGCGAAAAAACTGAAAAGTTCGTATTTCCCATATGGTTTTCCCATATGATGTCGAATAGGTTTGTATAGAGTATTCGTCTATAAAAATCATTAAAACAGTGAATCAATAGTGTTTATTTACCTGAGAAACCTTCCGAAAACGGTAATTGGCAAAGTTTTTCCCGTATGTACTCAACTCTAATTTTTTCGACATGTGAAAATTAAGGTGACTTGGTGAAAACGCTTAACGTACAAAGTTTGAAACCTATATTTTTGAAGTTATACTTCTTTAGGCGCGTTATGAAAAAATGATGATAGTGAAATTTTTAGATGAGCGGCCATCTTGAGACGAAAATTAACAAAATGAAGTTAGCCACAAAACCACTGGGTTTCTTGGCGCGCGTAATTTGAATTTTTGTTGTATTCATTTACTAATTTAGTTATTTTTACATTTAAATTAAAAATAATTTTATTTACAAATGACACATATTATTAATAAATAAGTTATTACTTTTCTCGAATTTTACAGTAGCTGTTATAGGTACTATTTGAAGTTTAATGATGAAAATGACGTCTGCATCGCGGCGCGGTTTGAGAAGCATTAGTAGCGTTCTATTTTATCATCACAAATTAACAAGATAAAGTTGCCCGCAAAACGGCTCGGTATTTTTAACCAGGCGTGGGTAATTTGAATTTTTGTTCTATTTATTTTCTAATTTATTTATTTTTATATTTAAATTAAAAATAATTTTATATACAAATGACACATATGATTAAAAAATAAGTTATTACTTTTCTCAAATTTTGCAGTAGCTGTTATACTATTTGAAATTTAATGATGAAAATGACGGCTGCATTCCATGCATATTCTTTGTTATCACGAAATCTGGGATTCTGAAATGATTCAACCATCTTAGAATAATAATTTATTATCACAAGATATGAATAAGATTAAGACATTTACTTTGACAAGTAGCTACTTACTATATTTCGCAATTTCCATGAAGCTTCGTTTTCATGACATGTATAAATTGTTAACCAGAAAAATGATCCTGACAAATTTTATAAACGTCTTGCAGCTTTCTTTGAATATTATTTATTGATACAAATTAAAATATTATTATATTAATTTTATTTTTAATAATTATATCTTTAAATATATGTTATTATTATTATTAAATATTAATGTACAATTTTTTTAAATTGATTATTTGAATGCAATTAATAAAAACTAATTTTTAATGATGCCAAAGAAGTATAACTCCTCACGCGCGTACATAAGTACACGCAACCACTTTTTATGCACTGCTATGAGTCATTAGAAAGTAGTTTAATTTATATTAAATTATCCATAAAAGCCTATAGAACTTTTTTAGCCAATATTTTTTTTAAATAAAATAAAAGTTTTAAAAATAAAGTAGTTATAAGTGTACTTAAAAATGGCTTCATTCGTCATCTTATTGTTTGAGTTTTGGAAAAACGTTTAAATATTACAAAATTTGATCTGAATCAAAAATGTTAAATTAAATAAACTACCAATCTTAACTAATTCTTAGATAACAATCAGTTAAATAAATAAACTGGTAAATGCATAAGTTTGTTATAAGATTGCATTGAAGCAGTTTGGGTTGCATATGAACGAGAAAAATAACAATAAATATCAAGTAACCTTAACAAAAATATAATTTTTGCCCTAACTTTGGTGACTATTGGAGGACCATCAAGGAGAGCACTTGCTACAACCACCTGTAAAGAAGTTGTCATGATGTCGCGGAATAATCAAACAGTGAGAGCGACATAAAACAAACTATACAAAAAAAATACAATTAATGTATTCATGATAAGGTATTAGGTAAAAAGTCTTTCTTATCTCGTAAAATAGCAAAATTTGGTTTTTAAAATTTTTGATTCCCGATTTTCTTTGATAATCAATTTTTGTTTGTAGCACAAAGAATTTTCTTATGGCTGAAAAAAATAGAAGATAAAAAAATTTGGAAAACAAACAAAATTTATTATAAGTATGTATCACAAAGATAAAACAAATACTTTAAGATAATCATTTTTGTAAAAAAATTTCACAAAATGTTCAAAATACAATATTAAATAAGAAGAGTCTCAAAATTTAAGTTCTAGGTAGTCCTAATTTCTACAAATTATTATGTAAAATAAACGAAAAGAAAATGTATTTATTCTTCCTCTTCGTCAACGTCGGTCGAGTCCTGCGAATTCTTTTTGTCATCCGGCAGCCACAAATCTGTCGGTAACTTCAAGAAAATTTGATTCATCAAATCAATGAAAACTGATGCTAAACTATCTCCAATGCTATCGCTTAGTTCTCCGATCACTTCTAAGCCATGCATATTTAAGAAGTTGTTCACTGTAGCACCTAAAAATTAAAAAAAAAAATAATTAAAAAAAATTGCCTAGTTAATTACAAACTTGTTAACTATACCCAAAACTTTGTTTCCATTGAAAAGGTTGTCCAATTTAATATTCATACTTCCGACTTTAAAATTAACCTTCATGTTTTTGATATACATCAATTCTCGTCCTTCCTCTTCGATAAATTCAAAATTTGTCGTGATAGCAGTGCGAACGTTTTTCAAAATTAGTTTGCACGGCCCATTTCCCACTAAAGGTAAGACGAGAATTTTACCAACCAAATTATATTGAGAGTCAATATCCAAAATGGGTAAATCAATTCCAAAATTGAATTTGTTCTCAGCCAAACGTATTCTAAAAAAATAAATTATTTAAAAAATTTGTTTCAAAATCCGAAGCTTTGAATTTACTCAGAATAGGTCGGAATTGCTTTGGAAGGTCCTCGAACTAAGAGATTGTAAAGACTTCCACTTAAAGTTACGGCGCCTGCACCTTTACTAACAGCCACTCGCCGAAGCCTTAACGGTTCGAATTGTGGAACGCTTATTTCCGGAATACCTACAAAATTAAAATTTAATAGATAGTAATAAGGTATAGACAAAAAAAACTTACCAACAGCCAAATGAGGAAACATAGCCTCGAATAAATTAAGTAGGCAAGTGTTTAAGTTTGGATCGCTTCGGTTGCATGTCAAAAGCCATTCAGCTGAAATCAAAAAAAAAAAAAATAATCTCTCAGTATTTTTTCTTCAAAATAATTATAAATAATCCCACATTGTATGAGGAAAACATTAAAATAATTACATTTGAGACGTATACAAATGCAATTAGAAAGGGAAAATTTTCTCTATTTTAAATGGAAGAAATTTGTAATTTGTGACGGTCTGTTCGTCTGATCCAAACAAATATAAGGATAATGTAATTATTGTGAAATTGTCTGTCTCACCTAACACTAATTAACAACAATAACATTTGCGTGACGTTAAATGATAGAAATAATTTCCGGCCAGTCGTAGGAAGAAATATAAAATGGAAAAAAGGGAAATTTATGAATAAATTTTCACCGTTTTCTCTTTTCTTCTATTCCCATTGATAATCTTGTTACATCATAACCTTGCGTTTCATCAATTTTATTTTATGATTTCTTGGAAAAAAAAATTAGTCATTGTTTCATTGCGATACGTATTATTATTTATATCGATGCACTAGCAAACCCAAACATCAAAAACGAAATGATCCAAGAAACACAAACAAATCTAGTTCGCCTCTCCAAAGATAGAAGTCTGATCATCGCATGAATACCATCCCATAAAGGAATATTAGGAAACATAAAACCATACAAAGCTATAAAAAGTGCTACCAACTACTACCAACAACGACTTCAGAAATACAGTCCAGAAATTAGTTCAAAACCGGTGGAACCAAAAAAAAAAAAAAAGAAAATGACATCCACAAGGCTTCACAAGGTTTGCGACAACATTTGGGAGACAGTTCCATGGTTAAACCGACGATCAGATCAATGCCTGTTGATCAGATTGAGGTTTAGGTACATATGGCCTTCTAACATTGAGACATATTAGAAAAAGCAGTCCCAAAAAATTTTCCCAAGTGTGAAACTGAACTAACAGTAGGTTTGTTCCAAACATCTAGCTATGGCGATGAATAGACAAAGAGACAAAAAGCAAGATAACATTGACCAAGAAACAAGAGTGAGTGAAGAACTGTTTCAGAAGGTTCATTCCGTGCGCCCATCGAGCCCAATCCAGCAGTCAGCACAGCCATTTCGTACAATTTCGTGCAAAGATAGGTTTGTTCCAATCGTCCAACTATGGCGATGCACAGCCACGAAAACAGATAAAGAGCAAGACAGTATTGACCAAGAGGCAAGAGTGAGTGAAGAACTGTTTCAGCTTAGGTCAAGGGCCGACTAGACAGTGCATAAGCATGCCAAAACAGTCTCGATATAAGCACTCGTTGCACGAAAATGTACGAAATGGTTGTGCTGACTGCTGAATGTGGCTGGATAGTCAAATGGAACAAATCTGCTGAAACAGTTCTTCACTCACTCTTGTCTCTTGATCAATGTGTTCTGCCCTTTTGTCTGTCGGTCAGTGTTAGAGCATCACCATAACTGGGCGTTTAGAACAAACCTGGTATAACGACTGACGAGCGCAACCTTGTTTTGGCTATGCTTATACGCTGCCTTGTTGACCCTTAGCCTAGCTGAAACAGTTCTTCAGTCACTCTTGTCTTTTAGTCAATGTTTGAACACCACCAGAAAGACGATTGGAACAAACCTAGTGACACATGCAGTCAAAGAGTGCCCCTTTTTAAGTACATTACTCAACCCCAGTGAATTTAAAAAGATTCTCAACAAAAATACAATGAATATAGAGGACATTAAGAGCCCATTGAGGCTGAAGGTGTGCTGAAGGAAATGTAACTTACCCTAGTCAAAAGTTTCAAGATGTCGCTAAAGACAGAAATGTTGACGCGACATTAAACAATTATTTAAAAAAATTAAATCTTAAAATATACGAACTTAAAAATATAATTTTAATACGTTATTTGTGTTTCTTATTTGTAAGATTACTAATTCAAAAATAACACGTAGTAACACGTCTTAAGGCTTCTTTTCCTCAAGTTAGTTCAATGCGAATATTGCATTTCTTTATTTCTATTAGTTTGTTTCAAATTGTTATCATGTAAGGCACTTTTATAAACAGTTATTAATAATAACCACGCTTATAATACGGTCTTAATTTTTTAGATAATTTTCCTCAATATTTTTCCTTAAGATAAACTTTCCTTTTGTTTATCCTTAACTGTTATATTGATATTAAAATTTTTTATTTTATTGCATAAGTTTTATTGATTTTTTAAGACGTAAAATTTGAACTTTCTCGAAAATCTCAAGCCTTAGGCGAATGAATGATTGTAAAAGTTTTACAATCTTTCATTGTTCACTAAAGAAAAAAGATTTATGAGTACATACCTACAAGTCAATTTATTCGATACAAAAACTTAATTTTCAAAATGTCAGCATTTAACGGTTTTACGTACAATCTATTGAAATAATATAAAGATTATTTCAAAGATTGTAAAATTTTTTTTGCTGACTAATATATTTAACTTCATTAATGCAAATCTTAAAAAATTAATTTGAATAACGACGCAAAAATGTGAAAACAAGAAAAAAAATTCCATTTTCAAATCGAAACGGTAGTAAATGACAGTTATTTATATGATATAGTAATAAATTATTGTTAATTGTTATTTTTTTTTAATTAAAAAAAGTTAAACTTATAAATAAAAATATTTTTTTATTTTACAATGTTAATTTGTATTATTATCGTATTTTATACCGCAGTACGTTTTGTGGGTAATACATTATCAACAAACAAGGAAGTTGTAGCTCTACAATTGTATAAAAAATAGATATTTGAGACTACTCTAAAGATTAATTTAATTTTCGAAATTTAATTTTAAGCTTTTAAAGTTGATTTTTAAGCTCTTGTTGTAAATTTGTTGATATCGAGGCAAATATTGATATTCAAATGTCAAACTAAGTCAAGTGTCAAGCACAATTCGTTCTAAAATAGCCAATTACTTGACTTGATGGATCTCTTGATATGTCTTGGAGAATTATCAATTACATACTTATGGTACAAAAATACATTTTTTATAAAAAAAATTATTATAATTCTTAAAAATGTTGAGCTAATAAAATATTTATGAAATCTAAGTCTTTACCTAAATAATTTTCTTCAAAAGTAAAGCCTAGCGTATTTTTAACGAAATTAAAACTGTTGTTGTTAGTGGTTAGAGTAGTTTGCTCTCATCGCAACATGCGTGGTACTGTGTTCGATCCCCGTCGAATTTTACGAAATTTACAGAAATTTTTGTGCTATAATCTTAGATGTTAAAGTGACTTAAAACACCAACAAAAAATAAATAAATAAAATTGTTTTCTATAGCTATTTTTATCCTATTACGATTTTCAAATAATAATTTTACATTAAATGTAAGCAACATTTTTATCCTCAAAATTATTATGAACTGAAATACCGAATAAAGAAAGTTTTACATTGAAACCTAAATTGCTTAATTACTTCAAATTAATAACGATACAATATAAAACAAACATTAACAAATAAAAACAAACATTGGTACAAGTATTGAATTATAAATTAGAAAATATATTATCGAAAGGCGAAATCAAACATTACGTTAGCCTGAAGGTAATTGCCATTAACAGTAAAAGATAAATCTATTTTAAAATTGACAATAATTGGTAATATTTGTTCAATAAATTTAAAAACGATTACTTTCATTTATTTTATTTCATAGCAATTTTCAATTTAAGGTTAATTTCAATAATAAACTTTGTAATAATTGTTAAAGCAGGCTGAATCTAATCAATATGATTGATTTAACTTGTTGAAACAAGTAATCATTTCCATGAAGTAGAAATAGTCGCTTTTTGCATAGTTCAATGCATTTGAAGCAATTAAGCAGTTTATCAAAAATTAATTTTTGCTAAACCTTCTTAAATAAGAATGGAAAACTATAATAATATAAAGCATAAAGGCTTAAAAGTGTTAAATCTATCAAAACATTGAAAGAGATCAATAACTGTCAACGCGGGGTTCAATCAAATTGTTTTATAAAAAAATTGTCTTCCTTTTTGTTAATTCAAGAATGCTGAGCATGCATCAGGGGTGTGGCCAAGTTTGTTACTAATATAATAATATTATACAGATGTATTAAAACATAAATATTTATTTCTATAATAAACAGATCCTGAAGAAGCTATAATAAATGGCGAAACGTAATTAAACGAAAATATAATTAATATATCTACCCAGCAATTTTATAATATACAAATTTTACTGTTTAATCTAGTACAGTGCATACCAAACTAAGCATGACAAATCTTTATTTAGTGATTTTAACAATAACTGATAATAGTTACTAAAAAGTAACAATCAACAAGGTTAAACTGTACTTTTAAATATTACAGTACAATAAAATTGATAAAATTCACTACTTGGCTTGATTGTAAATTTACTTGGCTTGACTCAAGCTTCTCGGTCCAAATCAAGCAAGCATTGACCTTACAAATTATTCCATTAAAATATCAATCACAATTTATTTTAACAAACCGCCAACTACTTGACTACTTGACTTGACGAATCATTGATGGCAAGCATAAAGTTACCAAGCCAAATCGAAAAAAAAAATATAAAAAACTTGAAGTTATGACTTGAAAGAATAATGTAAGTACCACCTATTGGCGCAGTGGTTAGAGGCAGTAGTTCTCTCCGCTTCATGCGTCAAGTGGTACGGGTTCGATTCCCGTTGAATCCTAGACTTAAGATCTTAGACCTAAAAATAAAATTGACCAACGGAAATTCTTCTGTGTTTGGACAGTCGTGATACGACCTTAGATGTTAAAGCGACATAAAAAAAATGTAAGTATTTGTGTAGCTCCATGTTCATTAAATATATACGAGTAATGTAGATGCAATTGAAATAATATAAATCGAATATGACAATTAAATTAATAACAATAAATGTTTGTTCTATTATTTTTATTTTTTTAAAATGATTATAATATCTGCTTAAAAATATTCTCCTAAGCATCAGAAAGAAACTTTTTTATCAGTTGCTGCATGTTTTTCTGGCCAGGCCAAGAAGTATTTGAAGAATTGATCCTAGTAATACTATTTAATCATCTCCAAGATCTTAAGAGTTTTACTATTGTTAGGTATTATTTAGGTATTGTTTTAAAAATCGAATAAAAAAAATGCATAGTGTTAGAGACTAGGACAGTAAAGTAATATTCCCGTTGAATCTTAGACTTAAGATCCGAGAACTAAGATTAAAATTGACCAACAGAAATTTTCTGTGTTTAGACAGTCGTGATATGACCTTAGCTGTTAAAGCGACTTACTCTCCCCAAAATAAAAAGTAACATCCTTAATAAATACATAACATATATTGTATTATAGTAAGACAAAAAGTAGAAAAATACAATAAAGTTAATCGATATAAGTAAATAGGGATTTTTAGGGTCGACTAATTGGGCATGTTGTGCAATCAATCAAGCTTAAATTTTTAACTTAGAAATCTAATTACTTGTAAATTCCATGCTTGACTTGACTTGATATTTAAATATTGTTTTTTTTTTTTTATAAATAAATTGTCCTACCCTGATCAGCAGTGGTCCGCTATACTCAAGCTAAATATTGTTAAAAACGTTATAATTTTACGCTAAAATTAAATCAAGTAGCTTGAAATTGAAATCAAGTAATGAGGATGTAAATGGAGGGCACCAAGCAATAAGTTGTTCAATCTTTGGAATTGAATTTTCAAAATCTTTAAAGGCTTATGATCAATTTTTTGAAAATATTTTATGAATGAAGTATGAAATTCAATAAATTTTTTTTTTTCAAAAACCTGAACTCGTATTAAAATATATTCACGTGTTCGACCAATCCAATATCTTTGATATCCCTATTTTCAGGTAATGCAACTTTTTGCCAAAACTATTATTTCTATAACGATTTATTAATGGCTATCGTTAAATTAGCAAGACCTTATTAACTAGAAAACAAATTTCTAAAGGGTAATTATGTTATTAAGCGCTAATTAGTGTTCAAAATAAAATTAGCCAAGTATTGAATTTTGAAAAAAAAATCGATTATTTGTAGGTATACTCTTGTAAATTTTTAAGAAACCAGATTTAATATGTTTAAGTTGATCTTTTTTCAAATATCTTTCGCTTTCTGTTCAATTTTATGAGAGTGCGGAGAAAGTTACAAGTCAAGAGAGTAGAAAAATAATAAAATCTCGTCATAATTTTTCTACACACACACACATTAATGCGATTGCATAATTATCTTCTTTCGAGCATTCAACAATAAATAACCAACCCATCGACAGTAATGTGATTCATGCAAAGAGAAAAGAAAATTTTTAATCATTAAAAAATTGTATGCAGTTTGATTTAGGAGCCCTTAGGTTTTAATAATTTGTTTTGATTAAAAAAGGTACTTACGTTTTTCTTTTATGAGAGGAGCTGTGTTGTTGACCCTTTTGTACCCTTCAACCGTAATAAATAAAAATAAAAAAACCGAGAAAAATTCAATTGCAATTTGTCTTAAAATCATTTTTTTAAATAGAAAAAAAATCACAAAAGAAAAAAATTTACGCAATAAATATTTGATTCATTCACTGATTGAAAGTTTAAAAAAAAAGTTAGTGACCAAAACCTTGAACTAGCACAGACGCCGTGTCTTTTGCAACTAAATCGTACCGTCGATATTTTCGAATAGCCAAGCGTGTCGATTCGGGCGTCGTTCTTTCCGTAAAGACAGTGAAAACAATTTCGATTTCGATTTCTCACCGCACAAATCTCCGGTTATTAGTGGCAATACACACAACATAACCATCTCCGAGCCACCGGATTATTACACAAAATGCATGAAGATAGCGATTTATGACGTCACACGTCTCCATCTCATAACAAGTTTTTCCCTATGAGCGCTAGTGAAAGTATTTCTCCTCGAGAAAGAGAATTCCTCCTCCCCCCCCCCCCTGTAACAGTCATCCTCATCACACGCTCCATACCAAATCGTTTTAATAATCGAAAAGGCTTTAAACTTTCATCTTACCACTTCATTAGCTATTCTTTTGTAACAAATATATCCAAAATCTTTCCAAATCTATAACACAAATCAATTTTTATTAGTTTAAATTGTGAGAAAACTAACTTAAACTTTCCTTCATTTCATTCTCTCATAAACAGTCCAAGAAAATTGGAAAGTATTTTTTACTGCCTTTTTTCTCTCTACTAGGCCATTTATTTTTTAAATTAAAAAAAATAATTAGACAATTGGTTATTCTTATTTTAATTTCTTTTTAATTCGCTTTCTATTGGTTATAAATTATAATAATATACATTGAAAAAAAATAAAATTAATTTTTTATTTTAAATTAAGGAGGCAATAATTCGTGGATGGGGTATTTATGGTAGATTTTATTCGAGAATTTCTTGAAGATCGATGCGATGGTATCCTCTAAGACGGGCTTGATTTCGTTAGCAACATTACGCCAGTTGTCGTTCAAGAATAAGTTCATAGCGTCTCCTGAAATTAAAGCAGGAAAATTAGCTTAAAATTGATGTTATAATTTTGAGAACAAACCTAGTTCATGGTCTCCATTGAATAAGTTATCGAGTTTAACCGAAGCGTGTCCAATGTTAAAGTCAACGAAAAAGTCTTTGACGTTCAAATAAGTTTCGCCATTCTTTTCGATTTCCTCGCCTTGCATCGTAACGGTCGATTCAATGTTACTATAATTGCCGTAACTCATTCCAGAACCTGAGATGGGCAACATCAAAATGCGGCCTTCCATATTATATTTGCTGACCATATACAGTTCAGGGATGAACAACTTGATTTTAACTCGCAATTTATCCAAGTCGATCCTGTAAAAATTTGACCTCTTGTAAAATTCTTATTGATTCAAGTGATGGCATAAAATTTAACCACAATATGTGAAGTAATAAATATTTATACATTTTTTTTTAAATTTGAACAAGTTAAATAAATATTGAAAAATCAATAAAAAATTTTTTAAAAAACCCCGAAGATGTAATCATTTAACATTCTATTAATGAAGCATATATTTAATATCTTACACAATGTTTATATTAACGTCCAATTTTTCACTCAAGAATTTATATTTTACGCTTAAATAAGGCCAAGAAAATAATTTTACTCATTTACTCAATGACCCTGTTTTATCGATGAATTATTCACATAATTCAAACTTCTAGAAGCTTGGCGTTAAATGTCAAAGAAGTAACTGAAATCGCTTACTTTACGGATCGGAGAGAAAATTCAGACGGGCCATAGACTTGGATGTCGTTGTATGTTGAACGGACACTAACAGCTCCTGTTCCTTGGTCTAGAACGATTTCGGGAATTTCCAATGGTTCACAACTGGGAATGCTGAACTCTGGAATGCCTTTTTTCAATAGGGGTTTGATCGCTTCGACACTGGCCTTGACGCAATCGTTCAGTTTTGGATCACTTCGATGGCATATTTTCAAAAATGAAGCTACAAAAAAAAATTAAAATTAATAATTTTAGGTCACATTTCCTTAGTAGCAAAATGGTTTAAAAAATTTTTTAAAAATGTTAAAAAATTAGTACGAAAGTTGATTCAACAACAAAATGTGATGAGCAACTTCTACTTCTGACTGTCTCTAGTCATAAAAATATATAAAAATTTTTTTTTTCATATAAAGGGGATTTGGCTACTTCGCTTAATCACGTCTAAAATTAATTATTAATATTTCATTTTCATGTCAAAATTCTTGGCTCTACTCAGACATGAAATGTGCATCTACCTAATTTGGCAATCTAAAAGAAAGAGGTTATGATGCGTTAGAAGACTGCAGCATCTCGGAAAGACGGACATGACACCTAGCGAAATAGCATTTGGCAGCCCCTAGGCAGGTGCTGGCTTTCTTTAAAAACCTGATGCTCCGTTAGTTAACACAGAGGGTCACATCGTAATAGACCTCCTTGGTCGCGGTGATAAAGGGAGTGAATATCTTAGAACCCATAAAACGGAAAAAAAAATTGGTCAAGTCAAGCAATTGGGAATTTTTTGATATGAATAATGCTTGATATTTTAACTTATAAATGAAAGAACCTGTGAACTCAACGTTAAACGTGATTTGACTTTAATTTTAAATCTTACATGAGGTTGACTTGATTTGGAGTCAAATTTACATCCACTAGCCTTAAAATCAAGTCAAGGAGTGAATCTCTGGAACAAAGCAGGGAAATCTAAAATTTAAACCACGTTTACTATGAACAGTAACCATTAAACATAGAAAAACGACAGTGGTGACTCGTCTATGATGACAAAAGGATAATCGTTTGTTAAACATAAACTCGGTAAAAATAGTTCACAGACAATTATAACGAAAACACTTAAACGAAATTCGGATAATACAAAATAATACTGCGGCCTCATTTGCGGTCCTAAAGTCCTATCGTAGTTCGGGATTACATTTGAAGTAAGTTTCAAAACCAAAAATATTTCAGCTCTTCACTTTCTTTTTAAACTATTTTTGGTGTATTAAAACCAATTTAAAGATTTTTCAAGTTTTTTTTTTTGGAGTATTATGTCGCTTTAACATCTAAGGTCATATCATGACTGTCTAAGCCAGTGATTCTCAACCACTGAGCCACGGCAATTTTGTGTGCAAAGTGTGCCGCCAAATTTTAGAAGCGCTCACATTATTAATTTTTATATTATGATTAGTATTAACGTTCTCATCCATGATTAAAACATTTATTTTATGAAATCTTGGGATTTTGGACAAAAAAAGATTTATAGAAAACTTTTTAATTTAATTTTTATAAATTGTCTGTTTTGTTAGACACCTGATGAAGTCGGAAAAACACCGACAAAACGTGTAAAAAAAATAATTTGTTAAAATAAAAAACTGGTATTTTCACCTGATAATTGCTTAAAATATTAAACTATTAAGACTTGAAAATTAGTAATATCTCTGTCTAGTTTTGATGAAGCCAATTAATGGCTTAAAACAAGACAGCATGTTCAATATTTAAGTTATTTTTTTGAACTATGAAGATTAAAAGTTGTTAGGATTCCTCTCAAATAACATTCAAAAAAATTTAAATAAAAAATAATAATAATAAAGCTGAAATAAAGTTGGCGAAACAAACTTTTTTTTGTCCAAAATTCCAAGATTTCATATAATAAATGTTTATATTATGGTCAGTTTGCCGCCAAATTTTGGAATTTTTTAAATGTGTGCCACAACCAAAAAAAAAAAGGTTGAGGATCACTGGTTTCAGCACAGAGAATTTCTGTTGGTTAATTATATATTAGGTCTATGATCTTAAGTCTAGGATTCAACTGGGTTCGAACCCAGTACCACTTGACGCAAGAAGCGGAGAGAGCTATTGCTCCACCACTGCGCCAACAGGTGGTTTTTCAGGTTTAAATAACCCTTATTTAGCAATTTACAAAGTAAATATTATGTCAATAGATATATCTGATGTGGTCGTATCACAAAAGCAAAAATGTTCGTTTCAAGTCACCAAATCATAAATATATTGTACTAGCTGATACCCGCTCACTTTGCTGAGTGTATCTAAATTTAACTGATTGATTAAAAGAATCCCTACGTTCATAGCGAAATATAAAAAGTTATTTATTTTGACAGAAAAAGATGATAGATACTTTCAGACTTTAGATCCAAAGAAAGTTCATCATAATTCGTAAAATTGCTTTTCAAGAAAGAAAGATGTTAGCTGTCTTACATCAGCTTCTATACCATTTTTAGTAAAAAAGTACCTATATTCTTCCCTTTAGGAATTGAAAATCTTTCATACCAAATGTCATTTAAAACCGTACAGCTATTTTAAGGGGCATCCATTAATTGCGCGAGGCGTTTTTTGCGATTTTTTAAATCCCATTCCCTCCTCTCTGGTAAGATGTCATGAGATTTAGCATAACCCTTTCCCTCAACCCGCAATCTAATGTGATATTTTTCAAAACAAAAAAATACTTGATATTTGCGAGACCTTCCCTCTTTCTCCAAAGTAAGATTAGATAAGATTCGGCTCGACCCCATCGGCCCCTGAACGCCTCACGTAATTAATGGATGTTCCCTTAAAAGAATAGAATAGTAGCTATCCTACAGGATCTTTAGCAAAACTTCATTAAAGTTCGTTCCGTTAAGTAATTGTTAATTTTTTAAAATTTTTAGTTTATTATTTTAATACGTTTATTTCTAATTAATATCTTCAGCAATGACCAATGAAAATTTCAAATATTTTAAACAATTGCATTATTAATTTTATCGGGTGTTAAATTGAAATTAATATTTATTTTTCACTAAAATTGTCAATTTTTTAATTTCAACTTTGTAGAGATTTCTTTCGTTATTGTGTAAAATTGGAAGAAAATCCGTTAAAATTCTATTTTACGAACTTTACCAAAACTTTTTAAATGTACTGTTCCTGTAGAATATAATTGTTTTGCCAATTTATGGGAACCATGCATTATTCTAGCTTTAAAAGTAAGCTATATCATTCTCCCCTAAACTACCACATTGCAAAAATCATATCAATCTTTAACTATGTGATAAACAAAAATATATCTATCCCACGAGAACCGTACATTTTTTCTGGATATAAAGTATACTATATTACTATATGTTAAACCGAATTATAATCTATATTGATGCCAAATTTCATCCAGATCCATTCAGTACTTTTTGAGTGAAAGAGCCACAAACATCCTTACAAACTTTCACGTTTATAATATAAGTAAGATTGCAAGTGATAATTGAGAATTATAGGGAAATTATTTTTTGTCCAACAGTTTTAAATATTAATTAAAAATCTGTTAACCTGTTAATCTGTCCTTAACCGAAGTAAAAATTGACCAACAGAAATTCTCTGTGTTTAGGTAGTCGTGATATGACCTTAGATGTTAAAGTAACTTAAAACACAAAAAAAAAATGTTAATTGTAGACTAGAAGTTAAGAAGCCTGAAGAAGGTCAAATAAATGACCGAAACGTCGCTGAATTAACGCTGAATTGATTTTTAATTAATATTACAAAGAAATATGAATAACATAAAACTGAAAAAGCCAAAGAATTTTTTGGGTTAAACTATTACTATTTTAGACAATAATAATAAACACTGCTTACTTTATTATCTTAGTGAGCATAAAACGTTAAGCTGCGTAATCTATACCTATAGTAAGATTGAAGTTTTCTGCTGTTTGAATACCTATATAATAAAAACGTTACGTGTTACCTGCGCGAGGGAACAAAAACGGAATTATTTTTCTCAGCTGAGAATGTTATCTAATCTAAAAATGTGAAGTGTTTTATAACATACTTTTTATTACCTGAATTTTCATATATTTAATACAAAAAAATAAATGGCATTTACATTGTACTTTTACCCAAAAAAACAATGTTTGTCCAGGGTAAACTTGAAAACAGCTTGACCGATTTCAATAAAATTTTTACAAAATGTTACATAATATTGTAAGTTATAATATAGGCTACTTTAAATTTCGAATAGTTTTACCTGTCTGTTTGTTTGTTCTTGGCAAACTTGAAAACGGCTGGTCAGATTTGGACGAGATTTTCACATGCAGATAATAAACATTACAAAAACTGCTAAAAAATACTTTTTATTTTGAAAAAGCTTTGATTTTCCGTGGAAAAAAATAAAAACTACAATGATGATGAAAATACGCAGAATTACATAGGGATGAATTTGAACAAAATGTTTTAAAATTTTTATCTTATTCACGAGTGTAACTTTTAGGGAGTTCAAAGTATATCAAATGTAAATTACAGGTAAAAATCCATTGAAAGATGGCTGCACTGCAAATAGTGAGATTTTTAGGCAGGTAAAAATACGAACATTTTTTTTTTGCTATTTATCTTGTTGTCTTGCACTAGATCTGCGGCCTAAGTGGCGCTATGCATAGTGAACATATTTATTACTCTGGAAAATTTATGATTCCTGAGAAACAATTTGTGTTATTTTATGCCAACATAACTTCAATGACTTTTTATAAATTTGCTATAACGGTTTTCTATTAATCAATTAGTTCAATTAAGCTATGTCCAGCGAAGCGGGCGGGAATCAGCTAGTTGTAACTAACCATAAATAGCATACATGCATGCACATTGCACACATACATATAATGGATTCAAAAAATTTTAAGTTAAGATCATTGTGTCACTTTGTGTTAATCAAATTTTATTTTAAGCGGTTTTTTGTAACACCTTTTCCCTTATATTTAATAAAAATTAAATATAATACTATCCCAAACTCTGTTTTTACTTGAGAAAAACGATTTTCACTGAACTAAAAGTGTGTGTTTCATTAGTCATCACTGGTTTGAATTTTGGTGTTAGTGTTAAGTAAAAAAAAATAAAAAATAAATAAAAACTTACGTAATTGTGTTTTTTTGCCAGGTTTCGCTTGCACACTAAGTCCCAAAATGAGGGATATCCCGATAAATAATATTTTTTGGGGTAGCATTTTCAACTTCTACCCGTATAACTTTTCAAGTCTGTTCTTTGGTGAGTTTTTAAATCAACTAATTTATCAACCTCCAACATTGAATTTATCACTTTTGTCACAGGCAAATTTTGATGAGTCTTCTAAAAAAAAATTTGTTCACAAGTAAAATATGAATCAGCTTTTTTTTTTAAAGAAGACATTGTTATGAAAGTTAATACATTATTTTGATGACATTTTCATTTAAGTTTGACCTACAAGAAGTAAATTTTCAGAATTTCGGGTCGTTAAAAATTGGGTTAGATATTCCAATGTGTGTCAGTGATTGGTTTTATCAGATATACCATAATATGTGTAAAATATTCGAGTAAATGGAAAAGTGCAATAGTGTCACGATTGCATTATTATATTGTTGCAACAAAATGGCTGACAAGTGCACTTTCGAAAAAAATATTTTTATTAAGAAATATCTTAAGAAATACAATTTGAATTATAAATAAATAATGAATAACTCATAACATATGATATTAACGAACTGGTAGGAGATGATCGAAAGATTTCGATTGGAAAACTTTATTAACAGTATCGTCTACAAGCATCGCAATCACCGTTTCGATAGCTGGTTGAACCTCGGCGATTATTTCCTTGGCGTTCATATGTAGAAATTCATTGGTAACTTTAACTGAAAACATTTTATTTTAATAAAATGGAAATGTTGAAAGAAGAAAACTTTTACTTAAAGTTTCATCTCCGTCAAATAAATTATCGAACTCGGCTCGAGCCATTCCGATTTGAAGTTTCACTTTCGTATCTTGATTGTGATAATACTCAGATCCATTTCGAGTTACCATCATTCCCTCCATATCAATTTTTCCCTTGACATCAACTTAAAAAATCATAAATTAAAATTACGAGAAAAATCCCAATGATAATTAGACCCTTACGAAATTCCGCAATCAAAACCCCATTTCCTCGAATTGGAATCGTATAGGTACGACCTTTTATCACATAATCACAGATTAGAGTAACATTATCGAGTTGAGCTCGGCCACGAATTTTCATATCTCTTAAATTCGTTTTTATTTCACTAAACGTATAATTACTAAGGCCATGAATTTCGATGTTCGATAACGAGGCTTTGTAATTAACGTTTGGCGTTCCCTGTTCTAATTTAATCATTGCAATCGACATGGGTTCGATCTTAGGAACTCCCAGTTCAGGAATTCCATTTTTCAAATATGGTTGCACCGTTTTGGTCGCATTTAAAATACACTGATCTAAATTTGGATTGGAGCGCTTGCATATCGGAATAAATGATGCTGAAATGATTTTTCCTCGTATTTAAATGAAAAGATAAAAACTTTTTTAACTTACGTAAATTTCGGGCGTAACTCAAAATAATTATAGTATGAAGCAGAGCGATGAGGAAAATATTTTTATATGTACACACCATTTTTTTTTTTAAATAATTTCTTTTTATGGAATTTTCTTACTTTTATCAACAAACAAGTTTCTTGTTCAAACTTCGAGTCATAATGATTTCTTTTATTTTGAATTGTAATGTTATATAGGAGGAAACTGAGGACCATTTTTGGATTTCAGGAAAAGTCAGTAATCAGTTGGATTTAATGGTGAATTTGTGGGTTAAGGCAAGCGAGAGAGTTTTGCGATCATTTTCCTTGATTTGAGGGTTTTTGCAATTAAAACATAGAAATGTGTAAGAGAAGTTTTTATATTTATTTTTTTTTTATAACTAAGAAGAGAAAATTTCCTCTAAAGGAATTACATCTAAGGCTTGTTGGATGATTTGAGAAATGACTTCGGAGGTTGTTTCATCGACGACTGGTCCCAAAATATCGAAGGTTTGCTGATTGTTGTTGTTGAAAAAGTTCATGGCGGTGTCAGCTACAAAAGAAAAATGCGTGTACTTAAGTATAAACTTTAGAACTTTACTTCTTTCCCATATAAAAAAAATTTAATATTAGGATGTCTCCCGACAGGTATCCCTAATCTTGACAAAGTATAAAACAAAGTTGCTTCCGCTGTCTGTTCCCTTAGATCTTTTAAACTACAACACGGATTTTAATGCCATTTTCAGCAATTGATAGAGTGATTCAAGAGGAAGGTTTTTAGATATAAAACAAACACATTATAGAAGAGAAAAGCCGGGAAATTAAAAGATTTATAATGTGATGTCATAACAAACAAATTTTTCTGCATTTACATTGCAAACGCTGACTAAACCTTACGAGATAAATCAAACTAATATGCAGCGAAATTGTGTATCTTAAAAAGATTGATAAAAAAGTTCACGATGGTTTATGTCTATCTCTTAAGGATAACCCACATGAACCATTTTTATCTTTTACATATGACAAAATTTATTGGTTAGTGACCAAGCTATTTTAAAGAATGGAGTATTATTCCTTATCCAATTAAATACATTAGATACGTTGTGTATTTCATGTAGATCAAAATTGCCCTTTACAGTATATCATAAAAATGAATATCATAGAAGATATCATTGATTTAAAAATCGTTGGCAGAGCGACTGGATATTGTATGTCGTACGTAGTGGCTGTTTTATTGCTATCTTTTTCTTATAAATTTAAAATGTTATGTTGGTCCTTATTTAGGACATAGAATACGAAAAATTCTACACCAATTAGGTATGTAAGGTATGTACATGTACTCTTAAAAGAGTACGGTTGGTCAACCTACATAGGATAGCATAACAATTGAATCCTACAGGAACCGTGTATTTTCGTAGTATTTTCGATAAGTTTTGTTAAAGTTCGTGAAATAGCATGTTAACGCATTTTCCTCAAGAAGGCTGGGTCTGATTAATTTTACACAGTAATGAAAGAAATCTCTACAAAGAGATTAAATTAAAAAATTGACAAAGTTTACTGGAAAATAAATAATATGAATTTCAATTAACACCCGATAAAATTATTAATAAATTTTTTTTAAATATTTGAATTGCTTTAATGTTTATTGTCGAAGAATTAAATTAATTAGAAATAAACGTATTAAAATAATATGTTAATTTTTCAAATGATTAACAATTACTTAAAGGGGCTAATTTTAATGAATTTTTGTTAAAGATACCTCAGATCTTAACGTATTGAATATCATTTATTCTAAAAAAGGGCTAGGTTCCTGTAGAATAGCTACGAATCTATTCTACTAAAATAGCTGAATAGTTATAAATGACATTTGAAATGAACATTTTTCAAGTCTAAAGGAACATTTTATATTTAAAATTGTAATGGCCTGTAAAATAGCTAATATTTCTTCCTAGCAAAGTAGTTTTACGGATTTTGATTAACTTACTTGGATAACTATCATCTTTTTCTGTCAAAATAGATTAATTTTTAAATTTCGTTATGAAGGTAGGGAAATTAATCAGTTAATCAATTAATCAGTTTATTAAATTTAGATACTCTCAGCAAAGCGAGCGGGTATCAGCTAGTTTACTATATTGTTAGCCTTCATAAGACTAGAAAAAGATTTTTCAACAACTTCATGTGTGTTAATTTAAGAGTCGCTATGCGCGCGCATCTTAAATTTTATAAGGCACCAAAAGAAATAAACTTAACAAAACTCAAAAAAAAAAATACAATTAAACTTACCACTAGCTTGGTTTTCCTTGTTGACATCGACAAGCTTAATATGAGCTTTACCAACTTTGTTTTTAGTGGTCAATTTTTTGATTTTCAAATATTTTTTTCCCTTGTTTTCAACGGAATCGACATCGACGTTAATGGTTGAAACAATATCAGCTATAAAATAAAATTTTTATAAGATAAATAAATAATTAAACCCGTAATTTCTTACTAAATGTTCCTTCCATGCTCCCTTTTCCGTTTAATGGAACAGCCAAAATATTTCCTTTGACATCATAATTCGCTGTTACATCAGCTTTCGGGATTTTCATAACAAGTTTTCCATGTTTCTTGTCAACGTTAACACTAAAAATTTTTTTTTAATGATTAAGTCGGAAAATTTACTGGAAATTAAACCACAAACTTGAGATCTTTAATTTCAAAATTGCTTCCTCCTTTTATTTTGATCTGGCTTAGTTTAGCGTTGATTTTGGCGGTTTCCAACTGTCGATTGATTTCAAGCTCTGAAATCACTAGCGGTTCTAAGCTTGGAATGTGCAACTTTGGAATGCCCTTGTCCAAATGGCCCTTGGCACTTTCGATCGATTCCAGCAAGCATTTATTCAAATCTGGATCATTTTGCTTGCAAAGGGAAATATATTCCGCTGTAATGGGAAACGTTGAAATAAATTACAAAAATATATTGCAAAAATTTTTATAGCTTACGTATTTTTCTTGCCGAAACATACGAAATTGCGAAAACGACAAAAGCAAACGTAACAGTTTTCATTTTTTAAAATCTCACTTTGTCCTCTGATCTCGTTAAGATCGCGAATGTTAAGATAATGACATATTCCGGTTGTTTTTATAGTTTTCCTTTGAATTATTCAAAAAGCCATTAATAAATCAATTAAGAATGGAGGTTATTACAGAAATTGCATTAATTCCAAGTGCAACAGCAGACAAATAAATTTACGAGTAATTGGTCGCAACCGATTAGATCACTTAGACGTGAAAAGTAAACAGCAAATCTCAATGGGCACTCGAAAATCTTTGATTTTTCAGTTTTGAACAACTTTATGTAAGTGTTTTGACTGCCAAATTTAGATTTCGAAGAAATCACGTAACAAAGAATGGGAATATTATTGAGAATAATCAGCCTTGGAATGACAATTGGAATCATTGGAAAATTTTTTTACAATCCTTATTAGTGATACTTGATTACAAATATCTATCACGTAAATCATTTTGAGCCGCTTACTAAATTACTATTCTAGTTAATTTGATTGAATCATTAGCGAAATTCTAAACAAAAAAAGTTCTTATTTCTTAACGAAATTGGAATAAAAAATTTCCACCTAAGTACCACACAATGTTACATATGATCTAGGGATAACGAACCTTTTTCTTTTTCCGATCTATAAAATTAAAAATAATCCTTAAGAAATTAAGTTAGTTACCAAACCCGACAAAAATTTGGTAGACATATGCGCGCCAATAAAACGTGACATGAAAATCACGCCGACAAAAGCGCGAAGATAAATCGAAATTGGAGGTAAATAAATAAAGAATTTCAATAAAAAAAATTAGATGGATCAAGTAAAGCGCTCTGGGAATATTAGTTTGCCACGTTTGTGCAATGAACTGAGCTTAACATTTAAACTTGGAAAAAAATTGCAGAAAATGCAATGCTTGACTTGATTAAGTCTTACAATATTGGACTTGAATTTGGCTTAATTTTTTGTCAAAATTAAGTCATGAAGCTCGAAAATCAGGTCCAGGGCAAATCTCTACTCTGCATTTGTAGTAGACGCCTCAAGAATTACAGCAAGACGTCTTTATAGCCTAGGAGACCACTGCATGATTGCTACACCCATAACGTAGTTTAATCATTTATATATCAACTTAAAGCTCTTTGCTGCATGATGATATAAAGGTGCCAGTTCAAAATTACCCGGAAATGAGGGAAAATCGCTGTTAATAATGCTTAAAATCTAATTCTATATATAGAATAAAACTGAAGAAGATTTTTGTCTGTTTGTTTGTTGTACATCTTTCACGCAAAAACTGCTAAACGGATTTTGATGAAACTTTTCATGTTATATAGCTATTAGTCCTTGGTAACATAATGGCTATAATTTACACATAATTTAGTAGAGAAAAGTCGGGAAATTCAAAGATTTGTAATGTGATGTCATAACAATAATATTTTTGTGCACTTACATTGCAAACGCTGGCTAAACCTTACGAGATAAATTAAACATATATGCGGCGAAATTGTGTATCTTAAAAAGGTTGATAAAAAAGTCCGCAGTGGTATATGTCTATCTCCTAAGGATAACCCACAGGAACCATTTTTATCTTTTACAAATGACAAAAAAATTATGTTAGCATAGCGGCTGGCTATTGTACGACGTACGTACTGCCTGTTTTATTGGTATCTTCGTCTATATTATATAAAAATGTTATGTTGGTCTTTATTCTGTACCAATTGAGCTCAAATTTTGATACAATATGGGCTCAAGAATTTTTTTTGTTTACCTATGTTTCGCGTCAGCTATATATAGTAAAGGACCTGATTCCCATAGGATAGCATAACAATTGTATCCTACAGGAACCGCGGAGTTAAAAAAAGTTTCGTTAAAGTTCGCGAAATAACATTTTAACGCATTTTCCTCAAGAAGGCCCGACCAATTTTACACAGTAGCGAAAGAAATTCTCTACAAAGTTTAAGTTAAACAATTGACAAAATTTTACTGAAAAATAAATAAATTTTCAATTTAACACCCGATAAAATTAATAATGAAGTTTTTTAAAATATTTGAAATTCTTTATTGTTCATTGTCAAATAAATTAATTAGAAGTAAACGTTTTAAAATAATATACTACATTTTTAAATAATTAACAATTACTGAACGGAGCAAATTTTATGAAGTTTTGTTAAAGATAACTGAGAATTTAACATTTTATTGAATATCATTTATTCAAAAAAAGGACGGTTCCTGTAAGATCACTCCTAATCTTTTTTACTTAAATAGCTGAACTGTTAAATGACATTTGGTATGAAAGATTTCTAAATTTTCTTAAAGGAACTTTTTATACTTAAAATATTATAGATCCTGTAAGGTTCCTAATATCTCTTCCTAGAAAAGTAGTTTTAAGGAATTTGATGAACTTACTTAGGATTTAAAGTCTGGATGTATCTATCGTCTTTTTCTATCAAAATATTAAAGATTAATTTTTATATTTCGCTATGAAGGTAGGGGATCTATTAATAAATCAATTAAATTTAGATACTCTCAGCAAAGCGAGCGGGTATCAGCTAGTTAAAGATAAAGTACGGGAGCGCCAGACGATATTTTTCAGACAAAAAAAGGTGAAAACTAGTATGGCGAGTTCGCCTGCTTCAATCGGTCGAGACATGCCATCGGGATAGAACTTGTAGCGTAAACACTCGTTGTTCTCGTCTGACAAATGTCGCAGCTCGTTAACTCTACCTCACTTTAATCTTATATTTATCAGCTGTTTTCGTTTATTTCCGGGCAATTTTTAACTGACATCCTTATATCATCATGCACAGAAAAAAAGAGTTTTAATTTGATTTATAATTGATTAAAGTACATTATGGGTGTAGCAATCATGCAGTGGGCTCCTAGGCTATTGTATTAGAGTGTATTTAGACTTTCAAGTTGCTTGTCTTAAATTGCGTATATAGATAAGTAAAAATTATAAAAACTAAGATTTTAAGATGGTATTATCAAAATTGGTTCAGTACTTGAATTGATTTTCAAACTACTTGACCAAAAATTGACTTGAAATTCAACTTGATTCAAATATCAATATTTTCATATCAAACCTAAGCGTTGATTGTCCCAGATATTTTGTTTTAAGTCAAAATGTCAAGTATATATTTGTCTAAGTGCTTAATGAATACCTAGATGTTATCAGCGCGCATTTGTCCATCGCGATTTTGTTGTAAAATTATTTTGTAATCATTTTTAGAACAAAATTAATTTTTTGTGTACCATCGAATAATTGGTTTAGGCTATCTGAGATCCTCTTTATCGATCAATGAAGATATTTTGCAAAATGGAATGTAACTGAGATTATACGAGGAGCAAATCAATTATCAGTTAATCCACCACTGTGTCGATTTTTAATGAGTTTTTGTGAGTCAATTTTAAGTTAAAATATCTTATACCTACATAAATTTTAATAATTATCATTACTGACAATCCAGTTTTCCTTTAAAAAATCGTTGTACGTATGTAGATGAATAAGGCGTCAAATAAAACAATGTTGAATCAAATAAATCATTCTGTGTTTTTCCTTTAATTAATTCTTAAATCGAAGAAGGAAAAAAGGTAAGGAATTTTTTTTATTGCTCCAGTAAAAAAAAATGAAAATATTTAGACAAAAATCAAATTTACACATTTCCGTAAATTTGAAAGTCTATATGAATGATGATACTTAAGTAATGAAATGTTGAAAGTTAAATCATGGAAATAATTCGTTGTAAGTGAACTGTAAAGTAATTCTATTGGCAATATCGGTGAATAAATCGGCGATGGCTCGCTCTAAGACTGGTGCAATTTCCTCGATAAAAGCCTTGGAATGGTCGTTGATTAATCGATTCGAAGCAGCCCCCAAGAGGGGATCGCCATTGAATAAATTTGTCAAGTTTAATTGAGCATGCCCTACACTTAACTTTAATCGAAGACGGTCGAACTCTAAATATTCCTGATCGTCTTTTTTGATTTTATGTCCCTTCATTGTAACATTACACTTATAATTAGCTAAAAAATTATTTGTTATTTTTATAATAAAATATCAAATTAATATATTATTAAACTTACTAAAATTTCCATAAATATCTCCCTGACCATGCAAATTCACTAAAAGGATCCTCATATCCATCTCGTATTGTCCTTCAAAGTGTAATTTCGGGAGTAAAATTTTGAAATCAAAACGATTATTTTTAATGTCAGAACTAAAAAGAAAATCCGCAATTCTTCATTCGGTCAAGTGTTCAAATTGCATATACGACTACAAACCTTAAGTCTGTTATTATGAAATTACTGGGACCCCAAACTTGCAAATTTGTAATTTCAGCGGCTATATTAGCATTTTTTGGTCCTCTGGACATTGATATGCGTGGGATTAACATTGGTTCTACAGCAGGAACATTCAGCTCAGGAATGCCTTCTTGGAGTTTTGGGCGTAGCTCTTCGATCGAATTACGAATGCATTGATTGACTTTGGGATCTTCACTACTGCATGTTTTAATATATTCCGCTTAAAAATTTAATATTAAAAATTGATAAAAAAATAAATTTCGCTGAATTGGGACATAATTATTATATTTCAAAAATACCACTCACTAAAATTCACAACATAAAATTATAAATTAAAGTAACGATAGATACGTGGAGATACAAAATTAACAATTTGGAATTTTCGTTTGTGATTTTTACATTTACTTTAATTTATAATTTGTGTTGTGAATTTTAGTGAGTGTTATTTGTGAAATATATTAAAAATTGATTTTAAAATCTAACGCTCTCAATTGTAGCTATAGATCAATGAAGATTTTAGTCATAAAAATTAATGAAAATTCGTTCTTATTGCTTTTATGTTTAACAATTTAATTTTAGTAGTAAAAAATTTTGGAAAGGTTAAAATTAATGCTTACTAAACTAGTTTAGTTCATTTAAAAGTATCCAGATGAGAACTTACGTAATTTTCCACTGATAAATGTTAAATTAAAAAGAAAAATTCCAAAAAAGAAAATCACAAAATTCATTTTTAATATGAACATTTTTAGCTAAAGAGAACTTTTAGAGAAACTTCACTAGATTATTAATCTATCTTATTTTTTAAATAAATTATAAATTCATTTTTAAATCTTAATATTGTTTACACTTGTTCACGCATTTGTTGGTCAGAATTCGTAAAGTTTTTGGACTTGAATTTTGGGAGTTACACTGGCTCCAGATGCCACGTTTGAGAAACTGGAAACCAAAATTAGCTTCTTTTCAAATTTATACGTGTTAGGGAAGAATTTCACCATGAATGAATTACAAAAAAAGAAAAATAAAGGGGGACAAAAATTTTCATTTCTTCACTCACTATAATTACGGTAGAGGTTTATAAATCATTGAACTGAAAATATCGATGGCTCTTGCCGTCTCTCTTCGCATAACCATAATCTCATTCACTTGTGTAGTTAGCAATACATACAAAAATCCATTTGGCTTACAATGTTCTCATTTGGATTTTTCACATCGGTAAATACTTAGCCGGCTTTACTTTACTTGCAATAAAGTTTCATAATCAACGTTTTTATCGTTTTAGTATTCGCATACTCGTATAATATGGCACACTGCACAATTACAAGCTATTGCAAATACAACTTGATTTTAATTGGCCGAACTCGTCGTATAGAAGGGAGCCGATCAAAAACGCCGGGCTGCGGAAAATTCAATAATTAAATAAATAAAATTGACCTAGAATCGATTAAATCAATAAAATTTAATGTTCTTTAATATTCAAATAAAAAACTTGCATGAAAAAAGACACGAAAATATGCGGTGATTTCAATGAATGTACAGGCGGAAAAACTTTAAGGTCTTTAGTTCAAAAACTTTATTTAACTGTTATGTCATCGACGATTAATTGAGGGAAAACTAGTGCAATGAAAATTAAAATCATTATTATTAATCAAGATTTTATTGTCGCTTTGCTTTAGTTAATTTAGTTTTACTTTAAATTAGATCGTAGTCTGTTGACTAATTGTTAGCACGAATGTAGACAGTTTCTAATTCAGAAGGTCAAATGTCGATGATTATTGACTATTATAATGTCCGGCATAACTGAATCGAATAAATGGTTAGTATGTGTAACGGTATAAGAGTGTAAAAAATATTAATATATATCGCAATTGAACGTGTTATTTAATCTTATTCGCAACACTCATACAATGTCGATTGACCGATGCGTGAAATATGAGACGCACATTATAAGGGCACGTTTAATAGCTGTGCCAAAATGGTAATACAAAGTTCCAAATAACAGTTTCAATACCTATAAAACTTGAAAGTGTAAAATGTAAAATGTAAACACCATAATTATACAGTGGTACCTTGACATACGAGTTTTTTGTTTTAAGTTACGAGCGAAATTTGAGATACGAGTTTGGTTTAGCAGGTCGAAGATCTCGAAAAGTTGCAACAGGTCGTGCATCTGATCTTTTTAATAGAGATAAAAGATAAAATTCGAGATACGAGTAATTCAAGATACGAGCAAGGTTGCGGAACGAATTAAACTTGTATGTCGAGATACCACTGTACTCTTTAATATAGTAGTAAAATATTGATAAACTTTGACTTTGAACTAAACAGGTATAACACAGTGATTCCCAAATGGTGCGCCACAGCCATGCTATTGGAAAGATCTGGCGCATTTATTTCTCCTATCCTCTTATTTATGACTAGCTGATACCAATCTGTTCGTTGAGCGTATCTAAACTAATTTGTTTTAATAATAGAAAATATTACCCAAAATAGGAAATTCTGCTACTTTGACAAAAAAAAAAATGATAATTTTATAGAAAGTTCATGAAAATCCGTTAACCTACTTTTCCAGGAATAGACATAAACTATAGGTAGGTTCTTTACATTTTTTTGAAAATTGTAAAATACCTATACTTGTGTTCCTTTAATACTTGAGAACCTTTCACACTAAATATAATATGAAATCATTTAATAATTTTAGTAGAATGGATTAGTAGCTATCCTTTAGGAAGCGCACCTTTTTTAAGATAAATAATATTTAATGTATTATCTTAAGATCTGAGGGATTAGGTTAGGTTGCCTTAGGTTCACTATTCTAGGATATAGTATTATTTTAAGTCCATTATGTCTTACCGGCAAGTTTGCTATTTCCCGGGCGCCAAGATCGTGCTAAAATAAATTGAAAATTAATAATATAGTTTTTTCCTAATAAAACAATGCGATGGTCACATAAGTTGGGCTGGATTTCTCTTTGTTCTGGGGGCTCTACCTAACGGCTTCACCTCTTTTAGCCAAACTCTTAATCGGGATCACTTAAGTCGAACTGTCTGTTTTGGTTATTTATTCTTACGGGTGTCATTTTGGAACTAAGATATTTATTTTTATGATTGAAATCATATTTACTATAGATGATTTACTTCTCCTCCCTCGATTATTCGAACATTTACTCAGCTGAACTATTGATAATATATTAACCACCTACCTGTAAATTTACAACGGATTTATGGTATCTAGAAATTTAATCTATCGCTAAACTTCTATCATGGTTATAATTTTCAAATTTGCGAAGATTAAATTATAAGAATAACAAATTACATAGTTTAAAATCATGTCGTCTCTACAAATTGATATGTATAGGGTGTCCCAACAAGAGCACCGGATTTAATTTTTCCGCCATTTTGTTAAGTAAATCAAGTTGTACAATGATTTTTTTTTGGACAGTTGTCACATCCAGACCACGCGATTTAAGCATATGAAGAAGTATTCAAACCAACAACGATTAATTATTGTAAAAACAGATTATATACACAAACTAGCTGATACCCGCTCGCTTTGCTGAGAGTATTTAAATTTTAATTGATTAATTAGTAGATTCCCTACCTTCATAGCAAATTATAAAAATTGATCTACTTTGACAGAGAAAAGATGATAGATACTTCCAGACTTTAGATCCAAAGTAAGTTCATCAAAATCCGTACAAATACTTTTCTAAGAAGAGATATTAGCCATCTCACAGAGGTTCTATACGATTTTTAGTATAAAAAGTTCTTTTAAGAAAATTTGAAGATCACATACCAAATGTCTTTTAAAACCATTCTTTAACAAAACTTCATTAAAATACGTTCCGTTACGTAATTGTTAATAATTTAAAAAACTTTAATACGTTCTCCATGATGTTTCTTGTCCTTGTCCTATCAATAATACAACTAATAGTGGGTAAATAAGGACCACTTGTCATGTGAAATATTATTTATTGGCCAGGTCTTGTAGAAGAAAATGCGTTAAAATGCTATTTCTTGAACTTTAACGAAACTTCTCTTAAATACACGGTTCTTGTTGGATACAATACTTATGTTATCCAATGGGAACCGTGCATTATTTCGGCATAAGAAGCAATCGATATAATATCAAGCGGATTGTATATTATAACAAAATTCGATCTCAATAGGTGTAGAATTTTTCGAGTTTTTGTCCAAAGACTAATTCTACGAGTATAATACGAGTATAAAGTATAAAATTAGTTTTTTTTTTTAGTTTTACAAACGCTGTGATAAATGGAGAAAATCAGTGAAGAAAAACCCACAATCGTATTTGGAAAGACATCTCTTTGAAAATAGTACATACTATCAGAAAGTTCAGTCTCAAATAACTGAATATTTGGGGTTGAACTATTTGATATCACCAGGTATGTTAAAAAAAGATCCTTAATCGTTTTCCGTTTGTCTCCTTCATAGTGTTTAGTTTTTACGGGTTTTTGGATTTGTGTTTCAATGACGTCAAATTATTTTTAACAAATGTTTATTTATTTAGACGTGTTAACAATAATTAAGTTCACTATTACAATAGTCACAGTCACGAATTGTCATTCACTGTTTATATTTCACGATATGCAATGCACTGTTCACAATTTATTTAACACTCACAATTTAAGTATTATTCCGTTGACGATTTATTTATCACTTAGTTGACGATTTAATTATCACCCACGATGTATGTATAATTCCGTTGATGATTTATTTATAACCCACGATTTATGTATTTCTCCGTTGACGATTTATTTATCACTCACGATTTATGTATTACTCCGTTGACGATTTATTTATCACTTAGTTGATGATTTATTTATCACTCACGATTTATGTATTACTCCGTTGACGATTTATTTATAAGTCCGTGACAATATACTTACTTATTAACTAACCTAATGAAGCGTAACGAAAAAACTTTGTGAATAAACTTTACTGTTGAATACGATTTCGTCTATAATATAAGCAACGATAGTGATTCTTAATTTTTCTTATGTCATGGTGTACTCTTTTGAAAATTTCAAAATTTGGAGGTACACTAAGAATAAGTTTAAAAGAATCTTACTTATCAATAATCCACTATGTAAAATAGTTTATGATAATAATTTCTAATGTAAAATAATAATTTGTGGCCCACTTAATGGCGTAGCAGTTAGATTTCTTAGTTTTCCGTGTCATGCATCAATGGTGCTCGGTTCGATTCCCATTTAATCCTAATTTTCCTTAGAAACAGCACCTAGTTTACAGCCTTTTCTCATTTTTCTATCAGAAAATTTTATTTTATTTTCACAGCCGTGATATAAAATTTGTTCCAGATGAAAAAAAAAAACGTACGCTGTACAGTACAATTCATATGAAATACAATGAAAAAACACGCGCAATCAAAAGAAAATTTACCATAATTTTATATTGCGCATGACTTGGAACGTACAATGTACGGTTTTATTTTCATCTGGAACAAATCTTTAACTTTAGATGTTAAAGAGATACAAAAAAAATGGTAACTACAAAGACAACAATACTGCATTTTTAAAATAGTTTAGTACTGCAACTTGGCTATACCAAAGAGCTTACATATGAAATAGTTTTTACTGTTTGCATTTCTAAAATTTCGCAGTACCCAAAAGTTTGTATACAAAATAGTCCTCATATTTGATCTGGTTTATAATTATTGTAACTTTGATTACGTTAGTGTTAAAAGTGTTTGAAATTTCAATGATTTAAGTGGAATTTAATAAATCCCTACTAAAATGTTATTAAGGGAGTATTCTAGTCTATAAATTTGAAAAAATCGAATTTTCTTTTCTTTTATATTCTCAAAGTTTAAACCTTTAAGAATATGCCCTTAAGAGAATTTTTCAAAATTTGTAATATTTTTGGACAAGGAATCGCTAATTAAAAAATGTAAGTATTAACTACCATTGTATGACCACTGAATGTAACTTTACCCGAAACTTTAAACGCGTTTTTCTCGAAACTACTTTTTTCGATTCGGTAGCCACAATATCTCAAGTTCTAATCAGCCGATTTACTTGAAATTTGACATGAATATTTTTTAAATATCGCTCTATCACATGAATCAACAAAAAATGAAAATTTGAAATTTGAGTTGGTACCTCAAAAAAACCCGGAAAGTAGTAGATTTGGCGGAAAAAAGAATTTCATAAAATGCTATTCAAAAGCTTACAAACTGTCCCATGCAAGAAGCAGTTAAAAAAATAACTAGGTACATAAAATGATTAGTTATCTCCGAAATATTTTCGCCAAAGCTACGTTCTAAAGTAAGAAGAACCTTACTCCAATTATTCATTTTTTAAAAATAAGAATGAATACAAAATTAATATTCCACTGATTAATGATAATACTAATATAATTAATATTCAAATAGGTGTATAAATGGTGTAAGGTATATATGCGATGTTTATGATATTTTTATGATAACTTTTTGCAAAGATCTCTGGGTACTGACAATTTATAGTTATTAACGTATTACAAATAAATTGAATTTTCTTTCCCATTATATTTATCTATCGAAGCTAAGTATAAAATTATAAAATTTTCCGTATATGACATAAGTTTTGTATTGTTCGAGTATACAAAGCAAGGATATTTAATGATTGGCATTGTTTGGTATTTAAATTTACAATATTCGTATATTAGAAATTCGCTTTCCTAACTTAAAAAATGGCAGATAAACTTCCTTAATGAATAAAAATAAATGGAGTACTTAATCAATATTCATTTGGGTTAATTATAATTTTTCAATGTGTTTTATAATAATTGTTGTCATAAAAGTTAGTACCTATATATTTTGTCATAATATTAGGTTTGTTCGCGGTAGTGATTCGGAACTGAATCAATCCAAGTGGATAGGATAATCGCCAAACGCATACACACTTATGAACTGATTAAGGGTTATTTTCCCGTGAACGAGTTTGAAAATATTCGGAAGTAAGACGAGGATTAACGAGAACCCACGAAAATTGTTAATTGAATTGAACGCTGACAGACGTTGATGCCTCGTTCACACGATTCAACTTTAGTTAACCGATTTTAGTTAATTGTTCAAAAGTGGAATGAAAAACCTAGTGTGATGACTCGTTCAAACTTTTTTTGATCCACTAAAAAGTTGATTATGGTTCTCACACGAGGTTTTTCAATCAACTTCTTTTGATCAACTAAAAACGGGCTACTAAAGTTGACTCTTGTGAACGCAGCATGACAGCGAAACTGGATTTTGAATTAGCCACAATTTAACAAACTGCGCATGAGTAAGAGAATCGAATTTTTTAACCTAACAAAAATCTGAGGATCGCTAGAACCAATTATGAATCGGCAACGAACGCATTTCGTGTGAACCGCGAATATCGGACCGTAATTCGGCTCATAAACTTGTCTTGAACTGATTCGTTATCGATTCATTATCACATCCGCGAGAGAACCTACTATATAACCATAGTTATTAAAATTGACAAGAATTATAATAAAAAGAAAAACAGTACTAAACTATGTTATTTAAATATATGTTTAGCTACATGACTTAAATTCGGCTTAGAGTCAAGCTAAAGTTAAATGTTAATATTTAAATATAGGGTCAAGTTAAGCTTCATTTATTACACAAAATGTCCAGATATTTAAACTCTTGAAATGATGAACCTCTAGTTCAGAATATTACTCTATTAATATTTTAATATGCTAAATATATTTCGCCATTTCGTACATTTTCGTGCAACAAGCTCTTATAAGGTTTGTTCCATACATTGATGACAAAAACTGCCAGAAAGACAAAGAGCAAGACACATTGACCAAGAGCCATTAGGCCGAGAGCCGAGCTATGTACGTACGTTTTTGTGACAATCGCGTATATCAACACTGATTTGGAGATGTTTAGGCAGTGGGTAACCGGTTTGTAACTCGATCGAACTTGTCACTTTATGTTCTTCACTCACTCTTGTTTCTTGGTCAATGTTGCCTAGTTCTTTTTCTGTTGGGTAATGTTTGAACATCACCAGAAGGGCGATTGGAAAAAACCTAGTGACGCATGCAGTCAGTGAGTGCCCTTTCTTAAGTGCATCAATCAACCCCAGTGAATTTAAAAAGACCATTTACAAAAAGACAATGGATCTCGAGGACATTAAGTGTTCATTGAGGCTCCTGAGAGTCTTGGAGGATATGTAACTTAACCTAGTCAAGTTTTTCAAGTTGGCCAATGTTTGAACATCACCAAAGGACGATTGGAACAAACCTAATCAGTGATCATTTGTCAGGTTATTCTAGTGTTAAAACTAAAATAAATGGCCGAAAATTAAGAAATGAGTAAAAAAATGGCAACAAATTTCAGACCTTCAAAAAATATGAACTTTTGATTTGTTAAAAATAGTTGATCGTCAATAAATTGAATGCAATTGTCATTTGAAATAAGTGCATTTTAGCATTTCCGCATCGATACGCACAATCATATTAATTATTTGTCTTGGTTTTTTTATTTCAAGGATGATCGTACTTATTAAATTACCGTTGATATTTCATATGCGCCCTCAAATTATCGTCGTTTAATTGTTGGCATTTGCCATTAAACGTGATGCAGTTCCAAAGAAGACACGTTTTTGAAAATCAATAATCAAAAGTGGGGAGGAGTTGGAAGAAATATTCCAAATGTCTTTATCGAAGACAATTAGATCTATATAAAGACGAGACGAGATTTTATTCCTATTTGGCTTGAAATTTCCGATTAGAACGCATTGGTTAATACTCGTGGAGTTCACAATAAATTGCATTTAAAATTTTTAGCAATATGAAAAATTTTATTCTTCTTGGATTTCTTTGTTTTATCTGTTCGGATGTTACTTTTGGAAAATTACGTAAGTTGTTATTTTTCTACTACTAATTTTTCCATGTGACATTCTCTAGCTCGAAAACTTTTGGAATTTTTTTTTTTTTCAAATTATGAAATCAATTAGATACTATATGAATTTTATCTTGGGTTCAATCACAATAGAATCTCATTTGTTCAAAATTTTAATATTCGAAATTTCCTTCAATTTACATAACATTTCAGCCGATTACATTCATGTCTGTAAACGAACTGATCCTGAATTTCACGCTTGCGTTAAAAACAGTGTGGAAGTTATCCAACCTAAGCTTGACAATGGAATTCCCGAGCTGAACGTACCAGGAATCGAGCCATTGTTTATACCGAAAGTGGTTATTTCAACTGGAACTGAGTCGGCAAATTTTCGAGCTATTGCAAGTAACATAACAGTTTACGGAGCTAATAGTTTCAAAATTATTGATTTAAAGTAAGAAACATAAAAATTTTTTGGTCAAATAATTTTCGGGTACTTATTGGCTAGATTGTCGCCAGTGGTCTTAAGGTCAAATTCTAGCCCAAATTTTTTCTTAGAATTTCAGTTTCGTCGTTAAAGTTTAAGAGCTAGCAACGTTTTCAAGAGAGAATTTTAGGTCGGCTAGTTTTTATATATGTTATCTCTAGCACTATCCCGGACATCATACTGGGCTGTCTGGTTGTAGGGAAGGGTTGTGTTTATTAGTACGCATCGCACCTGTACAGGTTAAATATTGAAATTTTCAGAAAAAAGAAAAATTTTCAGATAAAATTTGTAGAAAATAACATTTTTCATAAAAAAATGTCCAGTTTATCTAATTTTCGTAAAGTGGCTAGTTTGCCCGCTACAAGCTTAGAAAGGCTGGCTTGACCTGACATCATTTGAGTGGCCGGCCGTTCAGAGATACAGCCGTTGTGCTGACATGTATACAATTATTTTTACAAGCTTGTAGCGGGCAAACTAGCAACTTTACAAAAATTAGATTCACTGGACATTTTTTTTATGAAAAATGTTATTTTCAACTAATTTCATCTGAAACTTTTTCTTTTTTCTGAAAATGTCAATATTTTACCTGTCATGGGTGCGATGCGCACTAATAAACGCAACCCCTCCCGACAGCCAGACAGCCAATTTTTTTTGACGTTGCTAGCTCTCGTACTATTAGTAGTTAATCAATCTGAAATAACTAAAACAATTTAATTTCTCTGTTTTAGAATCGATTTAGACAAACAGAAATACACGGGAACTATTCAAATACCCAAACTTGACTTCGATGCTATTTATGATATAGATGTGAAAATTTTAGTGTTACCAATTAAAGGTCGAGGGCCGATCAAAGCTACCACATATAATACCACAAGTAAATACACATTAAAAGGAGAATTAATTGATGACGCCGGTGTTACTCGGTTACATTTCAAACGATTCCATTTCGACTTACACATTGACGATTATTCAGTTGAACTAGGAAATTTATTTGGTGGTGATCCAGTCTTAGGCAAAGCTACGAATCAAGCCCTCAATGAAAATCGCAAAGAGTTTATCAAAGTCTTAAAACCAATTTTCCAAGAAACGATCGAAGAAATCTTCCTTAATATCGCTAATAAAGTTGTACAAACATTCTCTTTCGATGAATTATTCCCAATGTAATAAATTCTTGTTAAATTCATATAATGTAAAAAATAAATCTAATTTACAAACTTAAAATCTTTTTTTATGAAAATTTTATGTTTTAAGTAAAAATAAAAATAAAAACGTTTTAAGTTATAATAATTTTTAATTCATTTATCTTAAATTCATATAAACAATTAAATTTATTTCTAATCTAGAGGAAATAGTTGTTTGAATGTGAATGGTGATACGATATTATTTCCAATGTCTAAAAACACTCGGGCTAGAGCTTTTTCGATTACTGGTAGCAATTCTTTGACGAATGCGTCAAAATTTGAGTTAATGGCACCGTTGACGACGTCTCCTAAAACTTTTTCGCCGCCAAACAAATTGTCTAATTTGATGTTTCCATTTCCAATTTTAATTCGTAGGGATAGTGATGTGAAACGAAGAGAGGTTTCACCATCATCATCGTAAAGCTGTCCCTGAATTACAACATGGCCCTTGCAATTAGCTGAAATAATAATGAAGTTAAATTAAAGCTTAAGTAGTTTAATTTTTTTAGAGTTTCTTACTGAAATTTCCACGCATTGGTCCATTTCCTCTGATGGGAATTAAGAGAATTCTTCCATCAACGCCATATTGAGCTTCAATGTACAGCTGAGGAAGATCCACGTCAACATCATAACGTGTACGGGTTTTATCAATACTGAAAAAAAAAATTGAAAGACAAAACTTTAAAATTAAAAAAGATTTTTATGAGGCAAAATGGTTGTAATTTAGAACATCTATATCTTTTTTATAGAGAGGAATGGTTTGTAATGTGTAGGGTTTGCAAACCGGTTAAAACCGGTTTTTTTAGTAAAAATCAAAAACCGAAAACCCGGTTATTTAATAAAAATAATCGGGATTTTTTAAAACTATATTTAATATTATTTAAAATTCATTTTACAAAAGAACTTTGGCGAAGTTTTTAAAAAACCCAAATTATGCAAAAATCAAATCAATTATTCAACCGGGAGTTTCTCTGCCATATTCGTTAAAATCAGTTGTGTTAAATTTTGGCAGGCGATTATTAGAAAGAATGATTCGAATTGAATCAGAACCATAAAATTTGTAGGTGAGGATTGTGAGATTCAAATACATAATAAAGGTGAATGAAGTAGAAATGTCACTAAATGATGAACGCTTAGAAAAGAATGTCAGTTATTTGAAACAACCGGGAAAAGAACGAGAAACTTAGAATTACTTTTAAATGCCTTATTCACAGATAAACCAGCTTCGACAGATTCAGAAAGAACATTTTCTGTGTCAGGAAATTTTGACAACAAAATTAAAAGTTAGTTAGAGTAAAATTACGCTTTAAACATGTTTTTATCAGTTTTATTAAATTTTGAAATTTGCAAAAGAACTTTCATAACTGAAGTTGAATAAAACAAAAAAAAAATCATGAATTAATGGTGTTTTTTTTTTTTTTGTAAATAAATACAATAAAGGAAGTTGATCTTTTGCTCTGTAAAAAAAATTTCTATCCCACGGGAACCGTACATTTTTCTGTATATAAAGTATACTATATGTAAAACTGGATTATAATCTATTTCTATGCCAAATTTCATCTAGATCCATTAAGTACTTTTTGAGTGAAAGAGTAACAAACATCCATTGTTACAAACTTTCACGTTTATAATATTAGTAAGATTGGTACTTAGCAATAAACGAGAATACCTTATGATATTAATTTTTCAAATGAACTTTTATACAATATACTAGTAATGTGACAATATCTAGCGACCTTCAAACTACAAAATACCAATAACTAATATATTATTTATATTATTAATAGATTATTTTTATTAAATAACCGGGTTTTCGGTTTTTGATTTTTACTAAAAAAACCGGTTTTAACCGGTTTGCAAACCCTACACATTACAAACCATTCCTCTCTATTAAAAAGATATAGATGTTCTAAATTACAACCATTTTGCCTCATAAAAATCTTTTTTAATTTTAAAGTTTTGTCTTTCAATTTTTTTTTTCAGTATTTGTAAAGATTTTATTATAGATTTAATTTTTTTAAAGCCCGGTTTTTAACCGGTTAACCGGGCTTAAGATAAGAAAAAAACCGAAAACCGGTTTTAACAAAAATACGGTTTTTTGCAAACCCAAGTAATGTGGTATATTAGAAGTACCTAATGTTTAAAAGTATTCACCGAATTTCAAAAAAATTAGTATTGAAAAAACGAATTATCCTGAGGTAAAGCTTTGTCTTTTTAACCGACTTCAAAAAAGTAGGAGGCTTTCAATTCGACTGTATTTTTTTATGTTTGTTATCTCAGAACTTTCGACGGGATGAACCAATTTTGATGATTTTTTTTTATCTAAAAGCTGGTGCTTTCCGTGTGGTCCCATTTTAATTTGAAGGAAATCGTTTATATCTAAAGGGTTGAAAACTAAAAGATGAAATATTAACTTCTTATTGGATAGCTCAATTTTGATAATTCTTTTTTTTTACTGGTAGAACATAATTTTAAATTAATCTTATATCCATTTTTTATTGAAAACTCCACTCATTTAAAATTAGTTAAAAATTAGGGATGAAATTGTACATTTTTCCTGGCTAACCCGATTTCGATAATTTTTATTTTCATCAAGTACATCGTACATTTAAATTGTTCAAAATTCAATTTGAAAAAAAATCCACCCCCAAGGATAATAATAGGGGATAAAATAGTGACGTTTAGCTGAATCATTAAATTTTGATAATTTTGTTTCTATTGATAAGAGTATTCCACTCAGTTCTTTCATTACATTTAAAAGCAAAAATTTCAACCACCAAGAGCAAAAGGGGATGAAGTAATAACTTTTAACATTTAACATTTTTTTGCCTCATATGAGTAGCGTGTTTAGTATGAGGCAGCGAGCGCGTTTAGTAGGTTTACCCATATTCAAAGAAATAAATCAGTTATCAAACTTCAGGTCACTAAAAATCGAGATATAAATGAAAATTATAACAAAATGAAAAACTGACCTCAAAATAAATAAAAAATCTTAAATAAAAAATTCACTAAAAAGAAAAAAAAATTTTAAGCGTATCCTTGCAGTGTCTACAACTTACAAATTATTAAGATTATATAATGTACAACTATTGTTATTTTTGAAGTTGGTGTCAGCTAAGGAAATAACTATTAATGTTAATTTGTAAGAAGGTTTAATTAGTTATTGGTATTTTGTAGTTTGAAGGTCGCTAGATATTGTCACATTACTAGTATATTGTATAAAAGTTCATTTGAAAAATTAATATCATAAGGTATTCTCGTTTATTGCTAAGTACCAATCTTACTAATATTATAAACGTGAAAGTTTGTAACAATGGATGTTTGTTACTCTTTCACTCAAAAAGTACTTAATGGATCTAGATGAAATTTGGCATAGAAATAGATTATAATCCAGTTTTACATATAGTATACTTTATATACAGAAAAATGTACGGTTCCCGTGGGATAGAAATTTTTTTTACAGAGCAAAAGATCAACTTCCTTTTTTGTAATAGAGTAGTTTAAGGGCCAGAAAATGATATATATTACTTCTCATATTAGAATAATTAACGGTTCCCATGGGATAGCAAAACAAGTATGTATTTTATAAGAACCGTGTATTTAAAATTAATTTCATTAAAATCCACGAAATAGAGAATTAGAGAGAAAAATTGTCAATTTTTACTGGAAAATAATTATGAATTTCAATTTAACACCCGATAAAATTAATAATGAAATTGTTTAAAATATTTGAAATTTTCATTGGTCATTGCTGAAGATATTAATTAGAAATAAACGTATTAAAATAATAAACTAAAAATTTTAAAAATTTAACAATTACTTTACGGAACGAATTTTAATGAAGTTTTGCTAAAGATGCTGTAGGATAGCTACTAAACTATTCTTTTAAGAGAACATCCATTAATTACGTGAGGCGTTAGGGGCCGATGGGATCGAGCCGAATCTCATCTAATCTTACTTTGGGGAAAGAAGGAAGGTCTCGCAAATATCAAGTATTTTTTTGTTTTGAAAAATATTACATTAGATTGCGGGTTGGGGGAATTATATATGCCAGATCTCATGAAATCTTACCAGAAAGGAGGGAATGGGATTTCAAAAATCGCAAAAAACGCCTCACGCAATTAATGGATGCCCCCTTAAATAGCTGTAAGATTTTAAATGACATTTGGTATGAAAGATTTTCAAGTCCTAAAGGAAGGAATACAGGTACATTTTTATTAAGAATCGTATAGAAGCTGATGTAAGACAGCTAATATCTTTTTCTTGAAGAGTAGTTTTATGAACTTTAACGAAGTTTTTTTCTATCATCTTATCATATTCATCTATCATTTTTTTCTGTCCAAATAGATTAATTTTTATATTTCGCTATGACCGCAGGGAATTTTTTAATCAATCAGTTAAATTTAGATACACTCAGCAAAGCGAACGGGTATCAGCTAGTATAATCATATTTCCTTGACTAACACCAGCTCCAAAAAAAACAATAGTTGTACATTATATCATCCTAATAATTTTCAAGTTGTATACACTGCAAGAATACGGAATTATTTTTTACTTTTTAGTGCATTTTTTGTTTGAGATTTTTTATTTATTTTGAAGTCGGTTTTTCATTTTATTATAATTTTTATTTATTTAAACGTATGAATGGATTTCAATATCATTAATTTTAAGAGTAGCTAATGCAAAAAAAAAGCTTTAAGGTTTTTATCCTGAAGCATTCTAGAATAGTTTGTGAAGGTAACTATATAAGCAATAAAGTGTTTACTTTTGCTCACACAGGAATGAAAGAAGAGGCTCTAATTAAAGTACGTAAACCATTTACCTAAGTTAAAAAAAAAACCATTCCACACCCTCTACCTTGTACGTATTTTTTTAAAAATAAATCTGTTAATAGATGCTATGGTCTATGGAGTATACAAAACTTGCACAAATCTTCATTACAAATTTCATTCAAATTTTTTCAAAGTCATCTTCATCTATTATATCTATCCACAAGCTAAAGTTGTCTTTCTTCTGACTTCTGACAAGCCAGTTAGTACAATTTTAGCAATTGTATTAAAATCAAAGATAAAAAATCTAGTTTGATAAGTAATTCAAAACGCTGTTGAGACCTGTTATAAGTTTCAAATATTCGACAAGAACAGAATGAAAAATGGAAACTCTTCTTGTTAAAATCATAATAATATAACTCTTTAAATAAAATCCTTAGAGGTCTTTAAAAGTGATGATAATCCTTTTTCGCTTAGACCAATCTAAATTTGTGTCTGGTTAGTAAAACACGTTTTTACGTTAAGTGTTAAAATTGAAACAATGATGCCATTGGTACGTGGAAATTAAAGATGGATAGGTAAAAGTTCATATTTACATCAAAAACTATAAAAAAAATTTAATTTAAGCTTGAAATTGAAAAAATGGGGTAATAAATTGACAGATAAGCTGAAGACTAACATAAGCCACTAACAGATAAAATAATGAAATTTGGAAGTTTTGTTTCGAAATGTTTCTCTAAATTTTTATCCCTAAGTAATTCAAGCGAAATATTGAAAACGTTTGAATCTCATTTCCAAACTATCACTTCTCTTAAATTCTTGTTTAGCAGTTATGGCTCTACTTAAAAATTTAAGGACCCACTGCTTTTGTGGGTTCTTAATAAATTTATCAAAGATTAAAAAATTACTTAATATTATTGTAAGTTTTAAGTACACTGTTCGTTATGACCAAAAAGTTTTATATGTTTAATTTTTGTTATAAAAATTGTGTTACTTGTACGGTAGTATGATGGTTTTAAAGTTTACGGTTTCTTTAAACTTCAAATACAATCTTTTTCATTTCAAAAGCAACGTTACTCATTTCAAATAACATTTATTTAATAATGGTGTGAAACAAATTTATAAATTCTATAAACATATCTATACCAATAATAAGATTGAAGATTTTTGTTACTTGAATACCTATATAATAAAAACGTTCCATCTCACCTGCGCGAGCGAACGAAAAACGGACTTTTCCAGCTGAGATTTTTTTCTAATCTAAAAAATTTAAGGCGTTTTGTTGAATACTCTTTATTGCCTACATTTTCATATATTTAATACAAAAAATTAAATTCCATTTACATTGTAATTTTCCCAAAAAAAAAAAACAGGGTAATAACAGGGTTTGTCCAAGGTAAACTTGAAAACAGCTGAGCCGATTTCAATGGAATTTTCACAAAAAGTTATTAAATATTGTAACTTACATTAAAGGCTACTTTAAATTTCAAATACTGTTTGTTTGTTCTTGGCAAACTTGAAAACAGCTGGTCCGATTTGGACGAAATTTTTACTACAAGTAGTAAATATTAAAAAAAGTGTTATAAAATACTTTTTATTCCGAAAAAATGTTGATTTTTTGAGAAAAAAAATAAAAACTATAAAAACTGCACAACGAAAAACATACATCGGCAGGTAGCTGTGATAGAATGTACATATACCATATCATATCGTAAAGACGATATGATTTTAAACTATGTAATTTTTTATTCTTATAAATTAATGTTCGCAAATTTGAAAATTATAACTATGATAGAAGTATAGCAATAGGTTAAATTCCTAGAAACCATAAATCCATTGTGAATTTACGGGTAGTTAATATATTATTAATAGTTCGGCTGAGTAAACGTTCGAATTGTCGAGGGAGGAGAAGGAAATCCTCTGCAGGAAATATGATTTCATTTATAAAAAGAAATACCTTGGTTCAAAAATGAAACCCGTAAGATTAAATAACAGAAACAGACAGTTCGACTTAAGTGATCCCGATTAGGAGTTTGACTAAGAGAGGTGAAGCCGTTAGGCAGAGCCCCCAGAACAAAATGAAATCCAGCCCAACTTATTTTTTAAGAGAAAATGGCAACTTAGATGTGACCATCGCGTTTTTTTTAACCAAAATACTATATTCTTAATTTTCAATTTATTTTAGCAAGATCTATAAGAATTCGTTGTCTAATCTTGGACCTCGGAAAATAGCAGACTTGCCGAGAAGACATAATGGTCTTAATACTATATCCTAGAATAATGAATCTAAGGCAACCAAACCTAATACCTCAGATCTTAAGATAACACATTAAATATTTTTGATCCTAAAAAAGGTACACTTCCTAAAGGATAGCTACTAATCGATTCTACTAAAATTAATAAATGATTTCTAATGACAATTGGTGTGAAAGGTTCTCAAGGCTTAACATTTTCTTAATATTTTACAATATTCAAAAAAACGTAAAGATCCTACCTATAAGAGAGTCTATATCTGTTCCTGAAAAAGTAGTTTAACAGATTTTCATGTACTTTCTATGAAATAAAGGTCTAGCAATATCTAATTATCTTTTTTTGTTAAAATAGCTTACTTTCTTATTTTGGGTAAAATTTTCTATTATTCAATCAGATTAATTTAGATACGCTCAGCGAAGCGGGCGGGTATGAGCTAGTTGTATAATATAATTAAAATATACATTTGTCTCCTATCGATTATTAAATATTTCATTTTTTTTTAATTTGATGTACTATATTTATTTTATTTGAAATTATAAAGGTTGATTTTGAAATAAAAAGGTCGTAATTGAAGTAAGAATGTATTTCTTTGTACACAGAGGTTTATTTACTTAAACCAGAACTTTGTAAACGTATTCTGTCATTTTTCGTTAACTAAACTCAAAGAGAAAGTATATTTGATCACCGCTGAGGTTTTACCAACTAGGGTATAAACAGTAACGGGACTGATAACCGGACACTGTGGACTGAGGAAGCATCTGCAAACTATTTGGCTGTCTCAACAAGACCCCAAATAAAGACTGTGTGGGGATGGGGAGGAAAACGCGACCCAGGTTATTTTTGACTGTAAAGCTCTCACAAAGTGGTGACACCTGTATGAGATAAATGTCGCAAAAACAGGCACAAAATCGCGCAAAAAGCTTAGTACAGGGACTCAATGCTGAACCTAGAATGAGCAAGAATCCATTTATAACAGGGATACATGAGCAAAACAGGAGTACAATAAGCCTAAGGCTGTAGTGTGGGGGGAACGAGCCCCTGGTTTTCTGATAAAGGAAAAAAATTCTAAAAATAAATTCTAATAAAAATTGTTGATACAAATTAATTCTAGTTATGTAATGTAAGTAAAATAAAACGTTGATATTTCAATAATTACTTAAGGGTAGTTAGATAAATATAAATGATTCGTACCTCAGACAATACAATATTTTGAGAATTGCTTGTTTAATTTTTCCACTACTAGTTAATTTAAAGTTAACATATAAGAAAAATTGTAATATTTAAAAAAGCAATTTTTAATATTTTTCCATAAATGCAATTGTAATTTTCTTAGAAAATCTATTTACATCTAAGAAACTTTTTCAAAGTTGTAATTCCATACGTTGTACTTACTCAAGACATTATTTCTAATAATATGAGAGTACAAAATAATTTCAATTGAATTATCATTAAGATACACGTGCATCTTTTATTGTAAATTTTTTTCATTCATTTTTTTTTTCTCGTACGCAATTATTTGCCTGTATTAATAACAGGAATTTGATTAAATTAGAGACAAGCAAAATGACAATTTATCGACTCGACTCGTAAATGATGATGGAAAATTGAAGGAAATTAACGTAAAGTTCGTTTAAATACACCCTTATTGATTTCATTAGTATTATTAAAAAAAAATGTAATAATACGATTGATTGAATGATACAGGTTCGTGATTTTTTTTTATTAATCAATATTTAACGAAAAAAACTCTATGCATTCTTTTATAGTTTAATTGAAGAAATTATATACAAGGGAAAATAATTTTCTACAATGTTGTGCACGCTCAATTTTACTACAATATGATTGATAAAATAATCGATAAACCTATTGTAATGTTTAATTATATACGAAAAGGAGAAGTGGAGAGAAGAGATGTTAAGGTTGGAGAATTTTGTATTCATGATTAGAATTTTAATGCGACTTATCAGTAATTAAATTATTTTAAATGAAAATATAAAAATTGGCCTTTAAGTGCAATTGATTGTAGAGATTTTTTGCTTGGCAATTAATAAAGATATTTTCCTTAATTGTTTGTTTAAAGTGACCTTTTTTCGGTTAAAAAATGAAATTTTTTTTGAAAATTTTTATACTGAAGGAATTTCATATATCTTCTCTAATAAGTGAAAAAATGTTATGAATCAATAAGTAAATACTTACCTCAATTTTGAAACATAGTAATCACTAGCTCCGTAAGCCTTCACATTTGTCGCGGTAATTCGGAGACCGGCACTATTTTCCGATGCAATCAGCTCTTCCATAACAAGCGGCTCTAAACTAGGAAGATTATACTCGGGAACTCCTACGAAAAATTTGAAAAAATTATATCCAAAACGTTTTACTTGCACCCCCAAAAGACGTTCACTTTATTAAAATGTAGCTCAGTTCAATTCGAGGTAGCCAAATTTTTTCGTAGTTCATACCTTGAGCCAACAACGGCCGTAAGGCCATCGCCGATTCCGCAAAACAGGCTTCTATATTAGGATCATTAAACTTGCACACATGTAGAAAATCGGCTAAATAAGAAAATCAAAATTATTCGTTTTTCTCGACGCTCGTTAATTGCAAAACTTACGAATATCTCGGGCTATTGACCCAACACACAAAGCCACTAGCAATGTAACAGAATTGAAAATCAAATTTGAAAACATTTTGTCTCACTGAAAAATTTCCAGGAAATACGTTTTTAGTGTGATTACTTTTAAAATGACCAATTGATAATGAAAAACGATCTATGAAATTTATATTTAAGTATCCTTCTCCTACCCCACTGATGTAACCCTGGACATGTCCCTCTGAAAATATTTTTATATTTGCATTAATAAAGTATTAATTCAAAAACTCATAAAGTTTGTAGTGGGAGAGAAAATAAATTGTGACGTCGATAACAATAATAATATCGTTTCTGTTGCTACTACTAGCGATGCTTCTGATGATGATAAATCCTAGTATCTGCAGAAATTATGAATTCAAGATGTTCATAATTTTCTATCAATGCCATACTATACAAGTATTTTTTTTATTATATAAGGCACAATTACTTCATACCTTCGAAGGAAAAATAAATATACAACACCAATCGTTCATAAAATATACCTTATTTCAGGGAATTGTTCCTATTTAATTTCTCTATCATTTCCCGACTTCAAATGACAGTAACAATGCCGAATAAATTAAAACTATGTCGACAATAAGAAAATAAAAATCGCTACCGTCTAAAAATAATAATTTCCTTGAAATAGTAGCATTTAATTCCCGGAAAATGTGCTAATATTTTGGCCAAGTGTTTAAACTTAAATAATAAATTAATTTGAAGTTTATTCTTAATTTAATAATAAAATATTGATATTTGGTGTGCATTATACAAAAAGTTGTTAAAAAAGACAGAACATGTATCGTAACTGTACGATTTTTTTAAAAGTGAAACTTTTTATACACCGTCTCAAAATTTTTGGCCTGTCTTTAGCATGTCGCTAAATGTAACACATTCTCGGCAGGGAATCGGCAAGTGTTCGGCAGAGCTCGTATACACATTGTTAGTTATAAACCATGTCGTTTTCCAAGGTCTGTTGCGCGAGCTATTACTGAATGTAATGAGCTATTTTCCTCTCCATGACAACGTTTTATTATATTATAAGTTGTCATTATTTGTCAATCATATTTGTATTGGTATTTGTATTTTGATCAGTGTATTGATATAAATGTTATTGTTCACTTGATCATGATAGACAAAGATACAGCCAGTGAGAATAGTGCAAAAATTTCCAACGGTGATGTTACAATAGATAACAACAGGCAGATGATCGATTAAACAATAATCAACAAATTCAATAATGAAAATAACATTCGAGTATTAACATCAATAATGGAAATTAAAAATTATTTGCAATGACGCGCGTCAAGTCAGACAGCGAATTCGTGTCATATCCCTTTCTTTCCATTCTATTTTCATACCCTAAATCGAATAATTTTCTGAAATTTTTCAGTTACTTAAGTGCCTTAAATCCGAAAAAAGTTTCACTTGGTTTCGTAAAACCACACAATAATTTTTTTAATCTGGAACAGATCTTTAGACAGAACAAACGGTGCATGGGCTATAAAAAAATAATTTTGAGTATTGGTAAATAATAAAATCACCTTACTATCGATGGATCTAACTCACAACGGTCATTATACTAACCAACCAAGAAGTCGCGAAATGACCCTGCAGTCGAAGCGACTATAATTTTAAATTAAAAAAAAAGAAAAAAAATTAAGTCTTTAAAAAGTTGATACTCAAAAATAGAACATCACACTATAAGCCAGTTAAAAGTTTTTGCAGATCACATTTTTTTACTAACAATAAATATTTTATGAAAATGTAATAGGGAAGTAGAGATGAAAAGATCACATTTGTAATGAATGTGGTTTTGGGAACGAAAGTTAGATAACATCACCAAGACTCTCATTGTGTAGTCCCTAATTCGAGTGTTATGAGACCATGGTCCAATATTTTTTCATTCCTTACTTTATAAAAAAATAAAAGAAGCTCTAAGACTATCTGGTTCCAACAATATGGTGCCATTTTCACACAGTGAAAATTTTACTCATTTAATTTTTTCTGAATGTTTTCTCTAATTTTCTCTAAATGGTGAAATTTTTTGACCTTCTTGCACTCCTCATCTCAATTCATACGACTTTTTCCTATTAGAATACCTGAAGTTAAAAGTTTATGTCACCAATTAATCACCTTTTTGGAGACCTTTAATCAGATATCCTGTTTCAAAACAGTTTTTTATTTCGCATGTTATAAAGATTTTCTTACTTTGCGAGCAATTGCTTATGTTAACTACTCTTCCTATTTCCTCTTAAATTAAAAATTTTTCTTTAACTTCAAGTATGATTTTTTTGAAGTTATATTTCTTGAAAAAATGATGAGAGTGAAAATTTTTAGATGGGCGGCCATCTTGAGACAAAAATTAACAAAATGAAGTTGGCCGCCAAACCACTCGGTTTCTCGACGCGCGTAATTTGAACTTTTGTTTTATTTATTTACTTATTTATTTATTTTTATATTTAAATTAAAAATAATTATATATACAAAGACACATATTATTAATAAATAAGTTATTACTTTTCTCGAATTTTGCAGTAACTGTTATACTATTTGAAGTTTAATGATAAAAATGACGTCTACATTTCATGCATATTCTTAGTTATCACGAAATCTGGGATTCTGAAATGATTCAACCATCTTAGAATAATAATTTCGTAACACAAGATATGAATAAGATTAAGACATTTACTTTGACAAGTAGCTACTTACTTTACTTTGCCATTTCTAAGAAGCTTCGTTTTCATGACATGCATGAATTATTAATCAGAAAAATGATCCTGACAAATTTTATAAACATCTGTTAGCTGCCTTTGGATATTATTTATTGATATAAATTAAAATATTACTCTCTTAATTTTATTCTTAATAATTATATCTGTAAATATTGGTATATATTCTTATTATTAATAAATATTAATTTACATTTTTTAAAAATTGATTATTTGAATGCAATTAATAAAAACTAATACTAATGATGCCAAAGAAGTATAACTTCTCACGCGCGTACATATGTACACATATGTACAAAGTACACACAACCACTTTTTATCTGCATAAGGGTAATTGAAGCACTGGGGTATAGATTTTCATTCAGTATAAAAAAAGCGATTTGTTATAAATCCAATAATAAACGTGGCTAATGTTAATTTGTGCTAATTGAAATCTATATATGTAAGAACAGCTTATATACATAATTGAATGATCGTTGACTTATTTTGATATCGGTTTTGAAAAACGTATACACTTTAATTAAAACTGTGATATACATATGTCAAGGTTTGTTGGGTGTTATATTTTTAATAGTAGAACTTCAACTTTTGAAAGGTAAAAGTCGTTTTGAATAATGAGTTTTTGTAATAAAAAGTTCCCATTTATCTCGGAATGTATACTTACTACTGTAATTAAAATTCAACAATTTACATATGGACAATTTTGATTTGTTTACGTAAATTAAAACATAAAATTAATACAAGTCTTGAACTTGTGTGCAATTTTTACCATGGGTATATATAGGAATTTGGGGTTTTGGTTTTAAAATACACCCTTGAAATGTCTTATTGTGGTTGCAAAAATTAATTTTATTTCTTGTAAAGGTAGCGTTATGCAACAACAATCTTTTTATAAATGATTGATGTCGACTTAACTATACGGGAATTTCGCGACTATGGTTGGCTTAAGATGCTATTGTGGTTAAATTTTAGTACTTTGCACTTTTCCTCAAATTTTGGAATTCCCCAGTCTAGATAGTTTCTAATATCAAACTAATTGGGTTATATTTGATTGCAGAGCTTTTGAATTATCAACAATAGTTTAATGGATTTAAATAAAAATCGTTTAGTTCGTAATTATATTTATACTTCAAAAAAAAATATTTTATTGTTGTTTTAAAGTACCTACCTACTTAGTTATGTCAATTCAATCAACATACTATTTGGTGCAAGAAACTGAGCCCGACATTTTAATTTTGAAAAGAAATAACTTACAAGTTCAATGCTTGACTTGACTTGATATTTAAGGGTTCATATCTGTGTCAATTGTGTATAGAAAGCTAAGTCTAAAATTTTCATTTTTGGCAAATTTTTTGGCAGGTAGGAATTTTCAAAAAATTGATTTTATATATTTAAGAACACATCGAGATAATTTCAAATCAATACGGAGATGCTTTTCAATATTAAATACTAATTTTTAAAGACAGTTTTCACTCTTTGTAATGTGCCTGTGAAACTTTAAACGCAGTTTTCTCAAAACTGTTTTTAAAATTGATGACCAAGATTTCTCAGAAACGACTCAAAACCGAGTAATCTTAAATTCTAACACAAACAAGCTTCTTAATTATATTTTTTTATTAATCATCGAAGGTTTTTTTTCTCAGTGATAAAAACTTGTCTTTTTATCTTAAGGCCAGCATTTTGATCAATTTTTTTTTGAGATATCGCCATTTTGTAAAAAAAATTGTATTTTGCTTATTCCTTCCCTTAAATACAAGAGTAGGTATACATTACCTTAAAGAAATTTTTTTTCTTTTTTTCATTTTCTTTTGAAGATCAGCCATAGCAGCTTTAAAAATTATTATTTTTACAAATAAAAAAGTGGTTGCGTGTACTTATGTACGCGCGTGAGAAGTTATACTTCTTTGGCATCATTAATATTCGTTTTTATTAATTGCATTCAAATAATCAATTTTAAGAAATTGTAAATTAATATTTAATAATAATAATAATATATATATTTAAAGATATAATTATTAAAAATACAATTAAGAGAATAATATTTTAATTTATATCAATAAATAATATCCAAAGGAAGCTGCCAGACGTTTATAAAATTTGTCAGGATCATTTTTCTGATTAACAATTCATGCATGTCATGAAAACGAAGCATCATAGAAATTGCAAAATAAAGTAAGTAGCTACTTGTCAAAGTAAATGTCTTAATCTTATTCATATCTTGTGTTACGAAATTATTATTCTAAGATGGTTGAATCATTTCAGAATCCCAGATTTCATGATAACTAAGAATATGCATGAAATGTAGACGTCATTTTTATCATTAACCTCAAAATAGAATAACAGCTACTGCAAAATTCGAAAAAAGTAATTACTTATTTATTAATAATATGTGTCATTTGTATATATAATTATTTTTAATTTAAATATAAAACTTAATAAATAAATACAACAAAAATTTAAATTACGCGCACCTAGTTAAAAAAAACAAGCGATTTTGCGGCCAACTTCATCTTGTTAATTTGTGATGATAAAATAGAACGCTACTAATGCTTCTAAAACCGCGCCACGATACAGACGTCATTTTCATCACAAAACTCAAAATAGTAGGTATAACAGCTACTGCAAAAATCGAGAAAAGTAATAACTTATTCATAAATAATATGTGTCATTTGTGTATATAATTATTTTTAATTTAAATATAAAAATAAATAAGTAAATAAATAAAACAAAAATTCAAATTACGCGCGACAAGAAACCGAGTTTTTTTTCGGCCAACTTCGTTTTGTTAATTTTTGTCTCAAGATGGCCGCCCATCTAAAAATTTCACTCTCATCATTTTTTCATAACGCGCCTAAAGAAGTATAACTTCAAAAATGTTGGAAAATATACTACAAGATTACTATATGTGTACAAATTTTTGTGTTTATAAATTCAAAAGTCTTTTCTGGAAAAATTCTTGAAATGCGTTTTTTTTTTTGGCCATTTGACTGTGTATATAACCCCTTTATAAGTATTATAAAATTTTATTTTATTTGACTTGAGCTGGATTGATTTTAAGCCAAATTTTAATTAAGTAGCTTAAAACTCAAATCAAGTAGTGAATAGTTACTTTTGCGAATTGTTGTAAAACAGATTATTCAAAAAATGTTTTATAACATTAGTTCTAGGAAAATTTAACATTCAAAAGGAATCGAGCCACGTTTCACTGGAGTGGAGTTCTTAGAGATTTTTATCGCCACACTACTAATTTGTTTCTCCTACTTTCTTGTATTCGCAATCTGTCCTTGGACAATAAGCGAAAGGGATCTCTGTACAGACGGGGGAGGGGGTCACACTCCTTTAATCGGGTAATTTATGATCCCTATAGGGTAGCTCTAAAAAAGACCCACGGTTCATCCGTTGATGCTCCTCTGTGTTGTCTAGGAGGTTGGCAGCCAGATGGTTCGGATGTTCCTCTAGTCTTGTAAGGTATTTTTGGCTGAGTCTGACTATCTCACTCCTGACCGTCACCGTGTTAAAGTCCTTGTGTATATCGTGGTTGGTGACATACCAAGAGCACCTGTAATTGTTCCTAACGCCTTCGACTGGAACCGTTGTATCCTTTCGATATTGGAGCTACTAGCTGCTCCCCACGGTATGCCGTGCACCCAGATGGGCTTTATGATCACCTTGTAAATTTTTAACTTATTGTCCAGAGACAGACCGGAGTCGCTCTTGACTACGCTTATATTGGACGTGCTTTGACCAAGTTAGGCGTCTATCCAGGTGCATTCCCAGGTACCTGACCTCCGTGGTTCGGGGGATTTGTTGACCATTGAATGTTACCGGAAGGGAAGTGTTCCTCCTTGTCGTGAATGTGACGTGGACTGACTTGATCTCGTTTAGCACCATCTTCCACTTCCAGAACTAGTCCTGCAGTTTTTGTAGTGCAACTTACAATTTCTCAGATGCCACTGCAAGGGGCACTGATTCTTATTTTTTTAATTTAAGATAAAAATCAAAAGACTAAATCTATAAGAAAAAATAAGGAATGGATAGGCTGGTATCTGCAACAGTTAACTTTGTAGTTAACATTAGTTATAATTGGAAAACTAATAGGCTTTAATTTGAATTCTATTATTGTTTACGTCCGGTGCTAAAAATACTTGAACAAAACGAAATCATCTCTCAGCCAAAGGTAATTAAATCTAAAATTAAAAAGTGACGAATATCGATCCTGGAAAAAATGAACATTGAACAATATGTAGTTAAAGCATTTGGTAGTGGGGGGAAAATATGAGACGTGAACGACCAAGAACAATAAATTTTTTTTTTAATTTTTATTGCTGTTTTTAAATAAGTAACTGATTAACATTAAACAATCGATAAAACGAAGATGGTGGTACGTAAAATGCACCCAGAATTAAATCAAAGAGTTACCTCGATTCGTGGCTGCATGAAGGTTTTTCTCACCAATGCATTTGTGAGCAGATAAAAATCGAGTTTTGTCATTATTTTTGCATTGTGTTTCTAAGATTGTTCTTCTGGTCTAATATTTTTCTTCTATCGTAACTTCGGTGCAACAAAGCGAAATAAAACATCTTTAAACAAATCATAAAGTTGTTAATTGGAATCATGGAAGAGAAGATTTTATTATATAAATTTTAAATGAACACTTTTTTATTTTTTTTAATGAAAAGTTATTATATGATGAGTTTTATTGATATTTTTTGCTTAGCCAAAAATTAATTCAAATGACAAGTCTTAAAATGGTTTTAGGCCCTGGGAAATAAAAAATGAAAAAGGAAAAAATTATACTTTGTATGCAGAGCTGGTTCGTGAAAATAAACATTAAATTGATTTAGTGTTATAAAACCATAATTTAATATTTTACTCGAACTTAGATTTGAAACGCAATTTTTATTAGCTTATAAGCTGAGAGGATGTTGCAAATAAAAAAGATCCAATAAAATACTTTTAAGAAGGATTGTTTTAGGAAAATTTTTTTATAAGGTTGTTACATAAAAAATAACGTAAGCTCAATGTTTTACTTTACATTCATGACCAATATAAATTAATTTTTCGATTCCCAACACGGCGTCATATCATTTAAAATTCGATACGTGAACCTTGAAGCCTTGACCGAAAATTTCGTGACCACTCAATAATATTTAAAAAAAATAAATTTTAATTTTTTATAAAAAAAATTTACTAATATTACATACAATACAATAGATAACCGATTTATTATTTTGATAAGAACTTAAAAAAAAGTTTTCATTCTATGCTATCCAATTATCATAAGGAATGTAAGCGAAAAGGTTCTGCAAGAAGTTGGATAAAATCGCCATCAGTTTTCGTTTCAAATCAGGTTTCATTTCTTTGAGCAAATCTTGAGCGTTACTATTGATGAAGAGGTTTAGTGCCGCTTCTAAAAATTTAAAATTAAATGATTAAATGGTTTTCAATTATTTCCGTTTGGTTTATTATTTGAAATGCATACGTAGCACTGTGTTTCCGTCATGGACATTTTCAACTCCCATTCGGATATCTTTAACGCTGAAATCCATTTTTAATTGTTCCAAACTCAAGTACGTTTCGCCTTGAATATTATGAGGCTGAGCCTTGAAGTAAATTTTTACTTTAACACCATCTAAAAGTGTAAAAAAGAAATGTTATTTTTGAGCTCTTACTTAACAACATTACAAAATTGCACATATGTATCGTTCATACGTTATCATATTGTTATTGCAGAAATTTCAAATTCATGTTTAGTTTATCTACGGTTTTCAAAACCAAATAGCAATCAACTTTATCCAACTTGACTAGGGTAGATAATTTTTGAACAGAAACAAAAATGATAGTAGGATGAAACCCATTAGAAAAGGAAGAGAATATAAAAAAATGAAAGGAAAAATAAATTACGGTCGATCTGAGGTGGGGAAGTGGAAAAGATGAGGGTTTTTAAGGGTAGAAACGGTTTATCTCAATTTTCGACAAAACTACAAGTCCTATTTTTGAAACAAGTTAAATGGCAAAGTTGTAGATAATAAGAAAATCTACACTTTTTAAGCTAACACTTTTTTCACATAATCTCAAAATTTATGTGAAAAATTCCAATAGCCAAGTTTTTAGTTTTATATTTTTATATTTTTTATTAAAAAAATTTTTTTTTTCATAAAATATTGTTAAAATTTACCTGTTAATGTCTCCAACACACTGCACTTTTTTTGATTTAAAATATTAAATTTTTCACCTTATCATGACTTAATATCGAAAAAGCACCCTTATTTTCAATAGAAAATTTTCACGTCAAAATATCTATTCTTTTTAAAAAGTCGCTGAATTTTTTGTTTGTTAAAGTCTCTACTTTATGATCATGCAAAAAAAATATACATAACAATGTTAAATGTTCCCAGAAAATGCAATATATATAAAATGTTAATTTAATAAATGATATATTATACTTACATTAAGATTATTGTTTTACATAACTATTATAAATTCTATTAGATAAAGTATATTGAAGGATTATTTATTTTGGTCGCTTAGTTGTTATTACAGATAGATGTAAGCTATGTAGTTGTCAGTCGCTAATGACCAAGTTGTTGAAGCGACTTTAAAAACTAATAAAAAAAATAAATTTTAATAAATTGCTCAAAATTGTACATAATACAATTGTACATAACACAATTTTGAATAATTTATTAAAATTTACACTTTAACTATTGCATTTTCTCGTAAAATTTAACATTGTAATGTATATATTTTTGCACCATCAGAAAGTAGAGGTTTCAGCGAACAAAAAGCTTACCAACCTCTTAAAAAAATCAGATGTTTTAGTCTAAACAGCTTATGATTAAAGTTGATTTTTGCCAAATAAAGCCTTTACCTAAGTAATAAGCAATCGAACTGTATACAAAAAAAGTTCACATTATCATATTATTATTTAAAGTTCAAGTTAAGAAAATCGTAATTAAACAAGGCATTTTGAAATTCCAGCAACTGTTGTCAAATTTTTCTAACATTAGTATCGAGGTGGATTATTTCAAATAAATATTGTAATTCGTCTCAAACAAGTTAAATTCGTGAAAAATTTTAAGAAGCTGATTATTGTGAAGAAGTAACAGTTTCTACACGACCTAAGAGATGTGACGCATTTTAAACCCAAAACAATTCATCCTCCGGACAATTTAATCTTTTGATAATCAACCCGCAGCAATACATACATGCGGGACCCAAAAGTTTCGGGAATTAGGCATTTGAATTTTTTTTTGTGATAAATGGAAAGATCATATATAAGTTTTGTAACAAAAGTATTTTTATTTTTTATTTTTTGGCAATAATTCCAAATTTATATCAAAATAAAAATAATTTTTTAAATCCAGTACCGGAGACACGCCGACAGCTCCCGAACAAATCCGAGCGTGTGTGACGTCTTAATGGTAGTTTTCATACAGTGTTTTGATCTATTTAATTCTGTTGTCATGGTTAAATCGTTTTTAGCAGTAAATTTTCAATATTATTAACAAAAATCATACGTAAACGCTCTATTGTTATTAAATAGCTTTACCATTATGACGTCAAAACTATGGTGACCAATCGTGGCGCGTTCATAGTCACGTGATTTTTTTTTTAATTTTATCAATTTTAATTGCTTATAATTAATTGAAAAAAAAAAATTTTAAGTTTTTCGCATTAAATATCAATATTATTAATAATAAAAATTTAAAATACATAAAAATAACCATCATTTTTTTTTCAAATTCCCAATTGGGTTGTGATGGGGAGAAGAGTTGGGAAATTCAATGTTTACCCCGGTGATCGTTACGGTAATGCCACCTGAGTCAATGATCAAAATTGTGACGCTGTGAGTCCATCGGTTCACTTTTAAAAATGTAAAACAACTTTTTCAAGTTTGCATATATGTGAAAAATTGAGGAACAAGAAATCACTAGAATATGACCTAATTACTGAACGGATTATGAAAGAACTGCCAGACAAAGCTCTAAGAAAACTGAAATACATTATAAATGCTGGCTTCAAATTAAAATATGTACCTAGGCATTGGAAAGTTGCGGAGGTGATTTTGATACATAAGCCTATGTCAGAAGTAACATCATAATGGCCAATATCAGTACTGCCTATTATGTCGAAAGTATTTGAAAAAATACTTCCAGAAAGACTTAATCGAATAACTATAGAAAGAAAACTGATTCCTTATCACCAATTTGAATTTAGAAATCAACACTCTACAACAGACCAGTTACATCGTATAAATGATAAGATAGAGAGAACCCTGGAGGGCAAAGAGGTCTGCTCCGAAATCTTTCTGGACGTTGCCCAGGCTTTTGGTCTTTTTGATAAATTTTAGAGTTTGGCATGACGGCTTACGTTTCAAATTGCATCGAGATTTGCAGCAACAACATTCTGAGATCATAAGCTCCTATTTGGCGGATAGATACTTTCGTGTTCGATATGGTATAAAGTACTCTAAGCTGAAAGAAATATCAGCAGAAGTGCCACAATGAAGTGTCTTAGGACCAACACTGTATCTTTTGTACACAAGGGGTATTATGAGTGTCAGTGATACTATGTTGGGTACATTTGGGTACACTTCTTTCAGTTGCAGAAAGTGCGGAAAAGGCCAGAAAGCTATTGTAATGCACAAGACTGCTTATGATGCTGCCCTAAGTAAAACCAGAGTCTACAAGTGGTTTTCACGTTTCAAAATGGAGAATTGTCAATTGATGACTGACGCCATTCAGAACGCCATTTAACGTTAAAAAGTAACGAAAACTACAACAAAATCAATTCCCTCATTCGTGAAGACCGTCGCCAAACCGTTGATTAACTCTATGAGATGCCTGGAGTATCGTGGAGTTCAATTCAGAGAATTTTATCCGAAGTTTCCGGAACAAAAGGGCAGATCTTTAGTGTATAAGGGACTGGTTCTTTCACCATAACAACGCACTGGTTCACACCTGTGAAGCAGTTTTAGACAAAATATGGCATGACACCAATTTCCCTCCCCATCTCATATTCTTCGGATTAATTTACCCCTGTAATTTTTTTTTGTTTTCCAAACCCAAAAGATACATGAAAGGAAAGCGTTTTGCTACTGTAGAGGAGGTAAAAGAAAAATCACTGGAAAACATAAAGAACATCCCAATAAACGATTTTAAAAACTGTTTTGAACAATTGAAGGATCGTTTAAAGAAGTGCGTATGAACAATACTTTGAAAGTGATCAAAATTTGGTGGAAGATATTAAAAAATGAAAACGTTATGACGAATTTCCCGTTTTTATTTTTGGATCTACCCTCGTATATGTCCGTAACAAATTAGCCCTGTTATCTCTTCGATGCAATATACTCAAAAATATCTGATATTAATATTGAAAAATTGAGATATCAAACTATTAATTTGAAAAAATTTGGTTTGTATTGCCTTCCAATGTTTATTTTATATTTAACTCTGACAAAACGCTGGTGGGGTTCAGGGAAAAGATTCCGTGGGGGATTTGGGGGAGGGAGAGAGAGACAGATCAGACAATTAACAAATATAACAGTATAATGCAATACTATGCAACTAGGCTTCTTTATAGGCCAGGGATGTAATTTATTACGAGTTTTGTCGGTGACAACTTGTCGGGGCTAAATTACCTTGAACCATAAATGCAATGAAAATGAATAAAATAACCTAGTAACGTGAATTTCGGACAAATTTTTATAAAATTATTAATTGTTAAATTAAAAAGATTTAATAAAAGTTCGTCCATTTCGTCCACTTTCTGCAGGGTAAATCTTGCTACTGCAAAATCGTAATTTTTGAAAAACCAATTTAACTGTTATTATATTATCGTATAGATACGTGAATAATAATATTTAATAGCATTAATGTACATACAAAGTTTTTGAATCAAAGAATGTAGAAAAAAGGAAAATAAAAACCTCTGAGGAAAATCCTTTCACCATTCTTAATAATTAAAGTTGTTTTACACTAAATTGAAGTACTCGACATATTTTCCCGCAAAAATATCAACTTTGAAAAATATTGAGATTTACATTAGATTTATTTCTGAGGTTTTCCCAGAAAGGGGATTTTCTAAAAATAAGTCATTTTCAATAATGAACTTTGTTCAAAGGCGTTTGAATAAAGTTGATTTTGTCCAAATAATATCCGAATTCGTTCATCTGAGTTATACACCTTAAACTTCATCTTAAAAAGCCGTATAAAGTTAACATGACTTAAAAATTGAACCCTATTCGTGATAGATTGTTTTACATACATTTTACATTAGAAATATGTAATATCTGATCTTAACAGATATTGAATCTATATGCAATGGTAAAATATGAAATTATCTCAATGTTTCTCTTCAACCTTACAATGATCAAATTCCAATATTCTTTAGAAGCATTTTAATAATATGACACTTCTGATCTTTATACATTGTGCCATGTACTTAGTAATCGTGGAAAGCTTTTAAATTATTCTTCTGGATTTTGCTTTTAAAATAAAGCAAGTGTTAAACTTTGAAAATTGTTTATATTGGCGACTTATTTTTTATGTCTCAATAAGTAACAGCTATAGGTCAAAGAAATCTTACCGTATTCACCCCAATAATCTCCCGAACCTGAAGCTTTAACTAAAATTAAAACTCCACTTGATTTATACTGAGCTCGAGCTTTAATATGAGGAATATATAAAGTGATTTGGATTTGATATGTATCTAAATCAGATCTAAAACAACAATAAATTATAGACCAATATATCTAACTATATCTTACAATGTTTACCGGACGTTAGTTACGGTCAAGTTGCTAACACCGTAAGCTTCAATGTTTTGAAAACTTGCTCTATATCCATCGGGTCCATTTCCCAGAGCTATACCGATTTCATCGATGATGATTGGTTCCACTTCCGTAAATCCTAGTTCAGGAATTCCGCGTCGAAAGTGCTCTGCCAAAAAATTGCCACTGTCTCGTAGACAATCATTGATATTTGGATCATCTTTGTAGCATTGTCGAATAAAATACGCTGAAAACATAAAATAAATATGTTGAATAAAAAAGTCACACTTTCTCTAAAATAAACATTAAGTATTTCATTTTGATCTGAATTCTTAAAACGTTCAAAAGATAGAAATTGTTAAAAGTTTGTTAATCATTTTTGAGATTGAACATTGTTTTTAAGAGCTCAATTATTTATGAATGCGATAAAAAGTGAAATGATCATCAATTTTCTATCGATCGTTGGCTTGAAATTTAAACATTTTATCTGTTTATTATACAATTTTCAAATGGTAGCGTCACAAAACTGTGCCATTCGTCACAATTTCACTTTGAAACTTTCGCTTTTGTAAATGTTTTTACAAAAATCTAAACAGTGCTTTATTTAATAGGATTTTCTATAGTTATAAATCTATTTGTATCTGACTATAGAAGCGTTTGTTCCAATCAATAAGATAAATTGCCTTCAAATTTTAATAGAGTTCAATAACATTCTTAGATTTAAAAATTGGTTGTCTGTAAAATCGGTTTACGGACGATAGTTTTACGTGATAACGTCATAAAGAACACCTAATTGATGAAAAATTGCGTACTTTTATGAACTGAATTATAATCATTGAATTATCATTACTTTGTATAATACATAGGAGTTAATTGAAAATTAACAATTTTTTCAAAATGAAATCAGACTGAAAATTATGAAGGAAAAAATCAATTAAATCTTATTAAGTAAATTGTAAAAGAAAAACACAAAACACGTTGTCTTAGGTAAGGGCACCAACTATCGATTTATCAAAATATCGATAGTTGATATTTATTTCCGAATATCAAATTCGATATTTTTTTTAAGAGCTTTATTATATTTTATAATAATTATAATTTATTCCACTTATAGTTATTGACAATTTTTCAATTAATCGCGTTTTGGGATGAAAATATCGATATATCAAAGTATCGATATATTTTACTATGCATCTATCGATATTGCTTGTAAATATCGATACGATATATATCGATATATTTTATACATTTGCCCATCCCTACGTTGCCTAGGATTCAACAATAATATCGTGCCTCTCTATCACGTGTATCGCGTTCTCGCTTGCACGCACAGGTTCAAATGTAGGTAACGTGACAAAATGGCCGAACTTTTTCAGACTTGTTGTCGTAGTTCATCAATTTATAAAAAGTTATCACGTCAAAGGTTGATTTTCCTTATAATTGTATAATTCCATTAAAGTATTATTGAAAATGGTTACTGAGGTATTGTCTTTTAAGTAATTTTCGCTTATTTAAAATAAAAATTTTGTATTTAATTTGCTGAAAGAGTAAACTGACGTAAGAACTGATAAAATAGGGCACAAAGATACACTAAATATAATTTTAATAGTTAAGTTATAGTAAACCTTTCACCAATCTGCTAAATGATGATATTACTTTGGTTAATTAATTGAACAGTTATTTCGTTCTTTTTTAAATACGTCAATCGCATGCAACTTATTTGCATTTTAATATTCTACAGAAATGCTATGCATGAGCCATGACGGGCTTTTTTATGTGATAGTAAAGTACCTATAGAAACAATTTTTTTGAAATGTTTTTAAACGGTTTATAACCTTTATGGATTATTAAATTTTAACATTGATGTTAATTTTCAATAGGTGAACTTACTTAATTGTATAAAAAACATTATTATGTTATAATCTGTGGTTGTTCATAAATCCAATAGTTTGTGTCAACAAAACTTGATTACAATGTTGTTTGTATCGCCTGTGTTAGTTTTTTTTTTTTTAATTTAAAATTTTATTACTATTTGAATTTAAATATTTATACAATAAGCAATGTGACAACAATTTATTATACTACACAAAGCTAAGGGTTAGTCCTTACCCAGTACACAGAAGCATGTAACATGTAACATATGTAACATGGATAGAGCAACTAAACTGTGCTGGAACTATAATCGTTTTAATCGGCGTGGAGGATTGTTTGGATGTGAACTGGAAGAAAGGATCTGAGCATTGGGGTTGGGATGGTTGCTTCAGTTGTTGGGGAATTTTTGGAAGCGGTCTGGGACTAGTTGATGAACGAAGGTAATTTTGAGGTCATTGTGTATGGTATCGCGACCAAATATCCGAAGACAAAATAACCACGACAAAATAACTGGGCGACGAAATAACCACGGACAAAATAACCGAATATTTGATTTTTTTTTACAAAATATTGCTTTATATACATATTATGCTATATATATATATACCAAAGGCGTGCGGTCCATACATGCTGTAGATGCGACGCATGCTTTTGGATTGTAAGACAATTTTAAAAATTGAATATTTTTTATGATTTATTCATTTAATTTTTAATTTACGTAATAATGAAAGGTATCACTCATAAAATTGGCATAGTTCACCAAATCAAATGAACGGCAAAAGCCGAATGAATGCGTTGGCGCCAGTAGCATGCGATTGTTTGCTTCAAATTGGTCGCGCATGCGCATTAGTATGGTCGAATACTATCTCTCTCGGCATTTAACATAGCTGATTAACGGTCTGCAGATGCGTTTGCCGTTTTAAATCTATATGCCATACAAATGTTCTGTTCTTTAGGATAAGAACTATTTTCGTGGTTTTAAATACATTATATGATGCAATTGTTGATGATTTTTGTAAGAAGGAGCGTCGAATAAAGCTAATTTTTAAAAAAAATACTTATAACACCACGTTTATCAAATAAAAAAATAAATTTAAGAAATGTGGTTCTTATACCCCCCCCCCACTTCTAACCGCATGCCCTGTTTCAAAATTCACCGCACGCCACTGATATATACATAACACCCTGAAAAATATGCACCGAGAGTATTTTTGACAACACCATTTTCACACACAAAATTTATTATTTTCATGATAAATATATTTGGATTTATTTATGTCTTCAAAGTGAAGTTATTCTGTTGTGCAATTATTTTGTCCATGGTTATTTTGTCGTTCGGTTTTTTTGTCCGCGGTTATTTTGTGGCGGTTATTTTGTCTTTGGATATTCTCTTAGGGCACTGTGTAAGACCTCATTTTAAAATGTATTACAAATGTGGAAATTTTGCAACATTGTCCGTTGAAAAAAAAAAGAAACATTTTTATTGGTATTAAATAAGTTGGTTTAACATTTAATATCATATCACTACTGTCTAAGCACAGAAAATATTTATATTTTTTAAATCTAAAAATATAATTCGCTGGGAATCGAACTGAGCACCACTGACGAATGTGGACAAAAGTGGAGATCTTAAAAAGGTCTTAAAAATACGTTCTTATGTGATTGTGGTAATGGAAATAATGGAAATAGAATAGGTAGCTATTTTGTACCCATTATCTAAGTGTAGTTTTAATTTCATGAAAAAATCTTCAATAGTGTTCTAGAAAAAAAAACATTAACGTTTGGGGTAGTTTTCCCCGTAACTCCAATACACGTGGGGGTAGCGGGTTAAAATTGTGCGACGATAAGTTTTTCATGAAGAGGAATCAGCACACGGAAGCATTTTTCAAAAACCGCCTGGGGCACTTTTTTTATGCCTATCGGGCTACACCCTTTAATTCACCGTCGAATATTTTCGCACTATTCTCACTAGCTGTATCTTTGTCTATCACGATCAAGTGAACAACATTTATATCAATACACTGATCAAAACACAAATACCAATACAAATATGATGACAATTAATGACAACTTATAATATACTAAAACGTTGTCATGGAGAGAAAAATAACTCATTACATTCAGTAATAGCTCGCGCAGCAGGCCTGGGATAAAGACATGGTATATAGCTAACAATGTGTATACGAGCTCTGCCGAACACTTGCCGATTCCCTGACGAGAATGTGTTATATTTAGCGACATGCTACAGACAGACTAAAAAATTTGAGCCGATGTATAAAAAGTTTCACTTTGAAAAATATGAAAAAAAGGACATTAATTAGTTATCAAACAACCGAATAAAATTTTATGGTTTCGTAGATTGAATCCTTCAACGTTCAAATAATCTTTATCATACTGTGCTAAAAAGAACGAAAGGTTAATTTTTAAGGCATTTATCACAAGGCATTGGAGGTGAACGCATTAAAATGAAACTAGGGGATAATAACCTAATGTTAATTACTATTATGACAAAAATTCAGTATATGTAGTAATAATCAAGTATGACAAAAAGTTGAATGAACAGCGATAAAAGCCTTGGAATCGATATAAAACACAGCAAAACGCTTTTGTACGAGAGCTTTGAAAGCTATCCTTATGTTCTACATAATTTTTCTTAGAATAATTAAAGATAAAAGATCGATTTGTCATCGAGGAAATTTCTAAAGAAAAATTATTTTCTATAAATATTCCAAGTTTTCCCCGAAAATAAAAAATAACACAAATCTTTCTTCTTATACAACAGTCAACGAATTTAAAAGTAAGAATTATCCTTATTTAAGGATACGTGGCCACCTACTGGCGCAGTGGCTAGAGCAGTAGTTCTCTCCACTTCATGCGTCAAGTGGTACGGGTTCGATCCCCGTTGAATCGTAGACTTAAGATCTTAGAACTAAGACTAAAATTTACCAACAGATATTTTCTGTGTTTAGATAGTCGTGATATGAAAGATAAGTATACTCTTGTAATTTGCCTCTTTAAAATAAAAAAAAAAAGATTTTCTTTCTTTGACAAATATTCCTGAGGAAGGCTAATAAAATTTTAATAAAACTGAAAATGCCTATAAGATGGTCTTAGACTTTAGAGCCATTTTTTTTGGATTTTGTATAAATAATTTACTACTCCTTCAAATCAATGACATTCCTTAGAATAAAAATTTTAATAAAAAATCTATCAATTAATTGTTATTGAAATCTACAGGTGGTAATAGCTTAAGAATTTTTTTTATCATAATGAAGTAGTTTACATCGATCATCTTCATTTATGAACCATTGTTTATTTAACCTTGTAACACAATTCAAAAACCAGCGTCACTTCCGTCGATACCAAATACATTCCAAGTTACCGTTATTTGAAATATTTATTTTTTCATTTATAAAATACAAATATATATACACGTTTAAATCTATTGTTGGGATTTAGCACAGTAAATAAAATTTGTTATTTAACAATTATTAAAAGTTACAAACTATAAAATAGTTCAAATCTTTGATTGAAAATTTAGGAAATGTACTTACGTTGTTGTGAATGGGACAGTGGAATGCAAGAGATTAAAACGATTAGTACTAATTGATAAAATATCCTTTGCATCTTTGCCGAAGAAGTTGAAGAAATGGAGGACATTGACCACAAGCCGAATAACATCTTACACAGCCACTAGACACAAACTGACCTCGAGTTGTCTTACACGACTTGACCGTGACATCAACTATACGAAGAAGTAACAATTTCTTCTTTCCTTCCTTCAATTTCTTCTTGATGGTAGGGACATCAAAACGCTCTCTTTTATTACTATATCAAACCCCACATATCTGTCATCCTTTATAATTAAATTTCCCACTTTTCTGACTTTCGATAAAAGAATTGAACCGATGACTACTAGACGAAAAAATTTAATTTTTTTTTAAATTCCATCAATGTCACTCCTAACGAAATACAATATTAAATATTTATTATCTATAACTAAAACGACTTGAAACAATAAGCATTCCTCATGTTTTACCTACAGAATTTTAAATTAAACTGCGATTCAATCAATATAATTGAAATAAGTTAAAACATTTTCATAGATCGTAGATAGTCGATCAAGTACAGACAAAACAATTTTTAAGGTGAGTGCGATTGAACAAGTTGACTAACTATGTGGGAAACTTTAATGCAGTTTAGACCAACTGCCAACTTGGCACGCATTAGAAATAAATTCAGCAATTTTCATTTACTATATACCAACTATTATTTTCTGGTAACACAAATTAAGGCGAGACCCTAGGTTTGTTCCAATCATCCAGCTATGGCGATGCACGAACATTGAAACAGACAAAGAGCAAGACAACATTGACCAAGAGACAAAAATGAGTGAAGAACTGTTTCAGCTTAGGCCGTATAAGACAGAGGGTCGACAAGGCAGTGCATAAGCATCGCCGAAACAGTATCGATATAAGCACTCGTCGCGTCGTTGTACGAAAATGTACGACCCTCGGCCTAATGCGGCCTAAACTGAAACAATTCTTCACTCACGCTTGTCTCTTGGTCAATGTTGACTTGCTCTTTGTCTTTTTTAATGTTTGTGCTTCACCATAGCTGGATGATTGGAACAAACCTCCTCATATGGTTGAGTGAATGGCACATAACAACTAAAAGGTTTCCGATACCCGGTTAAAACAATATGAGAATATAACCACCGGGTTTGTTATACTTACAGCATAGAGAGGTGTTTTGATGCCATTTGGGGGGGGGGGGGGCGACTACGATATGCCAGGGGAAGATAACTGTCATAGCTATACGGCCCAGAAAAAATTAAGATATAAGCTGTCTAGATAAGACTTATACATAATAACTTATACATATACATTTTCTCTGGCAGTGGGGCAACGCTAAAAGCGATTTCCAAGCCAATAATCAGCTCGAAGCTACTTCTAGAGCGCCGTCAACTGCTGAAAGACCTGATGAAGCACAATAGAGTTAAACGTTTGTAAATACCAGGGTATACAGGTATTGAAGTCAATAAAGAAGCTTGTATTTTTACTAAGAACCCAATCGTAAGTTCAAAGCTCGAAGTGGGAATTGTAAGTCTATTATAAGGAAGGCATTGAGGAGTTAGCTGAGATAACAGAATAAGTAATACTAGAGGTTGCACAGTGGTCGAAATTCGACTATAATTCGTTACAATTTTTACATACCTAAGACTACACTTCACTTGTAACTACCTCAAAAACTTTAGTTATTAAGCTAACTACAGCAGATAATGAATTGCATTTGCGAATGTTTGGAAAATAATTTCTTGTCTAGTTTTTTCTTCAAGGTTCATTTAAAGAAAGTGCATCATATAATGATTGAAAATATTTATTTTTTTTCTTCCATAAATCTTTTACAAAATTATTTCAGAATATTCTCTAAAAACGTCAAAACTAAATATCAATTCGTTCATATCATACATGTTTTGAGGTCCCCTGAGTCCAAAAAAGTAGTTTTTAGAAACATGTCTGTGTGTGCCTGTGTGTGACAGCCATACCGTATCGAACGCTTTTCCGAATTTCGCCAAACTTGGAAATTTTCCTTCATATTATATCTTGTTTTGCCGCGGAGCATTTGGTTGAAATCGGTTAACCCAAAGCTCCACTTTATTCTCGGAGTTTTTGAGCTTTTTCAAATTTTTTCGAAAACGGCTGCAAAGATTTTCTTTAAGCTTATGATAGTTTTTAGACTTATTAATGGCTAAAACTTTTATTTGAAACTTTTTCTTGGGAAAATTCGATTAAGGACGGTTCTGGGGTGAAGGTTGGGAATTCATAAATACATATATGTTGTATACTTGTATGCATATAGTTCTGCTATGTATGGTTATAAGGTGCTTATATATTTCTTTTAACCGACAGCGAGTTTCATAAATGAAAGTAAAAGAAAGTACTGTGACGCCACGCAGCAGATATTTTTCTTTTTATAATGTTGTATGTCAATTCAAATTACAGTATTCTGAAATATTTTTAGACAAACAAAAAAAAATATGACTATGAAACATCAGAAATAATTTTAAATGAGTTTCCTACGTTCAAAAGTAAAACAAAAGTACCTTTATGTTTAGATTTTTTCATTTAAATGCCAAAGATAAAAAAATGGAAATAGGCTGCATAAGTCCTGTTTAAAACTTTGAATTAAGCTAAGCTTTTTTTTTCAAATAGTACCTACCTACCTAAATTAATTTTTTGTGTAATTTATTTGAATGATTTTGCCAAAAGAATATAGTATGAATTATTTATACGTTATATAATAATCAAGAAACACCTGATGAAGACCAAATAAAATGGTTGAAACGGTGTGTGTTTGAAATTATACGGATCTTTTAAATATATTTTTAATAATATTACTCAATAATCAAATAATCGGTTAAATTTGTTTCCTTCAATTACAATAATTACAATTTCAAAATTTAAATTCCTCACAATATTTTGTTTAAATAATGACATTTGGAATATGGTTGAAGTCTGTGGTCAAACTGAACAAATGAGATTTAAAAATCTACATATTTGTGTGTATTGTGTGTCTGTGTGTGTCAAACGCGTGGTAGTGTGTGTGACGTCTGTTTTCATTAATTTAAGGTATTTTGAAGCATTATTATAAAAAAAATATTATCTCAAAACGCAACTTCCTCATATAAACTTCAATTGTGCCAAATTTCATACTCCTCCGTTCGTATAATATTCGGTAAAAGGGGTAAAATTTTTGCTTCACGTATTAATATATAGATAATAAGTAATTTTGGTGGGTACTGCATTAATGGTGGATCATGAGGGTATTTTGAGGATCGCCACCGTGGTCCTCTTCATTGCAGTTTTGTACATTTCCCCAGAGCAGGTAGCACACATTGCAGAACATTTAAGCTCTGCTTTCAGGCAAGTGCAGCCACTTCTCAGTACCCCTTCTAACATTTACAAGAGAGAAGTTTTAGAAGCTCTGCGGGGCAGGAGCTTGCCGACTGGCAATGCGCATGAGTCCAGCCGAGGTCACTCATGTTTAAAAATTACTTCATGCAACAAAAAAAAAAGTGTTTGGGTACATTTCTGGGAAAATTTAATTTTAATTTTTATGATTTTCTTAACAGATTTTGAGAGAACTACGAAAATGCAGACCCCGTTTTGCACTTAATTTAAAGATTATTAAATTTCCTACAAATTATATTCATAAGTTCTACTCGTAGGATTAATGGTTAACATCCCATTTTAACAATAAGAGTGACAACAAATAAACTATTATATATATTATATTATATTTACTATACAAATATACAGATATACTATAACTCCTAAATCATGCGTATTATACGAACGCTAGTCTGTACGTTTTTTAAAAGAATTAAATTTGTTACAAATTAAGTCCAACCGGAGCTCTGCATGTTAATGGGTCACTGAGTTACGGCACTTTGAAAATAGAACAGTTTTTTCAAAAATAGAACAGTTTTTTCAAAAATAGAACAGTTTTTTCAAAAATAGAATTTTTTAGTTTTAGACTATTTTTGCACCGAAATTGCCTCGGTTCCATTAATCCTACGAGCAAAACTTATAAATATATTCTATAGGCAATGTAATTAGCTTTAAATTAAGTGCAGAGCGGGATCTTTAAATCTCGTAGTTCTCTCAAACTCTTAAAAAAAACATAAAAGGTAACATCACATTTTCCCAGAAATGTACCTAAACACTTTTTTGTTGCATAAAGTAATTTTTAAACATGTATGACCTCGGCTGGACTCATGCGCATTGCCAGTCGGCAGGCTCCTGCCCCGCAGAGCTCCTAAAACTCCTGTCTTGTAAATGCAAGAATGGGTACAGAGAGGTGTACTTGCCTGAAAGCAGGGCCTTGATGTTCTGCAATGATGTGCTACCTGCTCTGGGGAAATGTATAAAACTGCAATAAAGAGGATGACAGTGGCAAAAAAAATCCTGATGATCCAACATTAATGCAGTACCCACCAAAATGCGATTTTACCTTATATGGGTTCACTAAAACTTTGAGAGAACTACGAGGCTTACAGGTCCTGCTTTGCACTAAGTTTAAAGCTAATTAAATTGTCTACAAATTATATTCAATAAGTTCTGCTCGTATGATCAATTTTTTCGACGCAACTTCGATCCAAAAAGGTCTAAAACTAAAATTTTCAATTTTGGAAAAAACTTCCCCTATTTTCAGAGTGCCGTACCTCGGTAACCCATTGACGTGAATAGCTCCAACTAGGCTTTATTTGTAACAAATTTTATGCTCTTCAAAAACGTACAGAATAGTTTTCGAAGAAAAATACATGGATTCGGAGATACCTAGCAGAATCTGAAACAAGGTTAAAATTTTCACGTTTTTCCCTCTATAAAAATTTTTGAGAGTTGCAAACTGGAGAATACATAGCCCTAATGGGTTCAAACAACATACTAAAAAATCATAAATACATCATGTCTTGCGAATTTATTGTTGATTTTGACTGGCCTATATGGTCAATGAATTAAAACAAATTACATGCATCGTAATATAACGCTGTTAAATTAGCCTAAAATAAATAGCATAAATATCCCCGCAATTATTTTTTCTAAACAATTCTTCATTAAATATATCTCACTCCATACCACAGAGAGGAAACGCGATTTCATTTGGTTAATAATTCTGTCCAATATTTGATAAAATATGTCCACTTTGACCAAATTTTCCGAATCTTGGAGACGCTCTTTTTCGCAAAGGTCGTGGAAATAACGTTTCACCTTCCTCTGACGAGTCTTAGAAAATTCAGGGTTAATGAACCATTTTTCTGCTACACTATTGGCTTCCTTTTTTAAATTATTATATTTATATTAATACCTTTCAAATGTTTCCAATCCAATATTTCAAAACTTAATAGGCATTTGAAAGTTCGGTGGCTTTAGACTGAAGTGCTTTAGACTTTAGAGACTGTATCAATAGTTGGTAGAGCTTTGCAATGGAACATTAATTGACCTACTCTTATATAAAATTACAAATTTCTACTACATTTTATTAAAAATGTTAAGGTACTTCAGAGCTCGCGGACATTCGGGTCGCGGCTCCAACCCCCTCGGGTCCGCGGAATTTTTTCAGCCATACCACCCTAAAGATACGCTACTAGAGAGGAATCTTTAAAGGGTATAGCCGGGTTTATATGGCAAATCTGCTCCCACGGCTTTTTTGATTTGTATTTGAGGGATCGATTTGACATCAGACAAAAATAATTCACCCAAATTTTTAGCGCTCTATCTCAAACGGTTTTCGAGATTTTAAAAAAAAAACTGATTTTTTGATTTTATTTATTTTTTTCCAAGTAAAATTTAATATTACTGAATGATGATTTTTTTTTCGAATTTTCTAGAACTAAAAGAGATGTTATGACATTAACATAATAAATCTCAGAATAGAAGTCGATTTTCCAGAGAAAATATAAAACTTACATTTTGTAACCATATTCTTTAAAAGTCTCACTTTCTTGGAAAATGTCTTTTATATTCTTTTACTCTAATGATTTTTTTCATAATTTTTAGGTGTGGTGGAATATAATATAATTATTGGTCTTTGTTCTATAAGGCTATCTGTTGATTTCTACAATATTTCTAGGCTTTTAGTTCTACAACAACGTAGATACGGTCACAGCCCACACATTTTCATTCTTTCAAGTTTAAACTCCAAACAAATCAAGAAATAATTTTTTTTTTCAGCCCACTTAGTGGCGCAATAGTAAGAGCAGTTGGCTCTCTCCGCTACATGCGTTAGTGGTACTGGGTTCGATTCCCGTTGAATCCCTAGATTTAAGATTCAGGCTAACAGAAATTTTCGTAGTTTGAGACAGTCGTGATATAACCTTTGATGTTAAAGCGACTTAAACCACCAAAAAAAAAAAAAAATTTCAAGGATATTAAAGAAATTATTATATGAATTTAATAATAAAATAACTATATTTTTATTTTTAAATATCATAAAATGTTCGGTTTTCTACAGTCTATATTCAATAATAGTATATACATTATTGTTTTAATATTTCTTCACTTTCAAAGCCATTTCTGAAAGATTAAATAATAATTATTTTTGAATATTACATATTCACGATTTATGCGTTATTTGGCGTTGATACTATAATTAATTCAATCGGTATGTGTTTGAGAAGTTTATTGAATATGTCTTTAAATATGCTTGCTAGTTTTTCACGAAGTTGTGGCATCATTGCTTTTAGAACTTCATCTCCATTTTCTCGTAAGAATAAGTTAATTGCTTGAGCTACAATTAAAAAAAAATATCAATATTATGTTCTTAACAACTACACCCTTCTATACATACTTAAAATTTGGTTATTTTTGAAAATCTTGTAAACTCCCATTTTGGCATTTTTAATTCCCAATTCCATTTTCAATTCTTCTACATGCATGTATGTTTGGCCATCCCTTACACTTGTAGATATTTGACCCTTAATTAAAGCTCGAACATCATCTAAAAAAACATTTATGTATTTACAGTTAAAACAGTTTAAAGTTAATTATTTAAAATTCACCAAAAGTTGCCTTAAAAGTTCCATTTCCACTGGCTGGAAGAATAATTAAAACTCCACTACTAGAATAATGTGCATTGATTTTCAATTGTGGTATTTGAATTAGTGTTTCAAAAGGTTTTCCATTTTCACTTAATCTATTTAAAAAAAATAGTTATAAAAAAAAATTAATATTTCTTCAGATCCTTGTTATTTTCTATTGATTGATATAGTTAAAGGAGGCAATGGATCGGGATTTACAATGAATGTAACGAGAGTATTAGATCGTGACGTTTTGGCATACATTATAGCTTTAACAGACTCTCTGATGTATGCTCAGCATTCGTGTCTTTCTTTAGCCTTGCATATATCAATATATTTTTTTATATTTTAAAAACGAGTTTGATACTAATGATTGACAATTGTCAATTGCAAGGCTACAGAAAGACACGAATGCTGAGCATACATCAGAGAACCTGATGAAGCCATCATACATGGCGAAGCGACGCGACCTGATACTCTCGTTCCATTCATTGTAAATCCCAATCCATCCTCTAACTATATTAACTAAAAAATATTAATAAACATTTTTTAAAAAAATACTTACTTAAGTTTGTTGATTGTAAAATTACTAGCTCCATAAATATCCATTTCTTTCAGTGTAATTTTGTATCCATTAGGACCTGTCGTTAATGACAAAGAAAGTTCGTCTAACTGAAAAGGTTCTACTGTCGGAACTTCGATTTCTGGAATTCCATTGGCCAAATAAGGACGTAGATGATATAGAGACTTGATGAAACAGTCGATTATCTTAGGATCGTTCTCGTAACATTGTCGTACGTAAGGTGCTGAAATAATGAAAATCAATTAATTTAAACCTTGAAAGTATTTTATATAGATTTTTTTTTCATTTCAATTGAAACATAAACTACAATCAGGAAAAAAATGTATGAGTTATTATCTTTTTAGATTTAAGACTATGAATTATTGCTTTTATTGACTGTTTATTGTGACTTCAAGGGTACAAAAATGCGAATGACAAATCGATTATAAAAAAAATATTTATATACTAAAGATATAATTTTGCAAACACCAAAAACGTGTAAATACTCTATGGATAATGTAATTATAGTGTGAAAAAAACGCTGGTAATGATAATAATAACAATGAGAAGTTCAAATTCTAATTGATGAGTCAAAAATTATCAAGCTTAGTTTTCGAAATGTTCTTGAAAGGCCTAAGATATTTCTCTTACATAATTCCATTAATGAAGGTTTTTCTGTAAGTAATTAAATGAAATAAATCATTTTTAGCAAATGTAAGTTGGAAACAATAAAATATAATGGCAGGTAGGTACTTAAAGTATCAAAACCAGATAATTTACTTATTCACTTTGCGCTTTTGTTCAATGCTTTTATGCTTATGAGTGTTGTGTCATATGATGTTTAATAAAAGAAACTTTGTTAATACAAGAAACACTTATTGATGACTAATTTACCAGTCTATATGCATTAGTGTTCCGAAGATCTAGTTCTACTGTAAATTTAGAATTTTTATCATTAGTAGTTCAGTATTCAGGAGTTGACGGGCTTTTTGATTAAGACGTTTAAAAGTAAGTGAAACAAAAGAAGTCAATCGTAAAAAATACTTTTTACAGCATCTTAAGTCTTTTAAGCTTTACATCTGTGCATCATCAATAAATTTTTTTACTTTTTTTATAACTAATTTTATTCGATATATTGAAATCTAAAAAAGTCTATTGAAATCTATTGAAGTCTATATTGAAATCTATAGAATCTATTGTAGTCTATGAAATTTGTGGCGACGACATACATACATGATTCGCACATTACACATAGCGATCAGTAAGTGTAGAAAAGGCTTAAGAAAATGATATGGCGTAATCGTTGTAAACGCGTTGTGGAACGTAACCTTGGTGAACTCACCAAAAGTTGACGCTGATTTCATATCAAATCTAAAGTATAGTGGTCAATATATTTCTAATTCATTTTGTTGTCAACTGGTATGTGGTGGGTACCAGGGCCGTAATTGGGACAGTGCTCTGTTAGCACAGGCATTGAGAGGTGGAGGGAGGGTCAAGTCAAGGGCACAGTTATAGCAAAATGAAATCAGACTGAAAATTATGAAGGAAAAAATCAATTAAATCTTATTAAGTAAATTGTAAAAGAAAAACACAAAACACGTTGTCTTAGGTAAGGGCACCAACTATCAATATATCAAAATATCGGTAATTGATATTTATTTCCGAATATCAAATTCGATATTATTTTTACGAACTTTATTATATTTTATAATAATTATAATTTATTCCACTTAAAGTTAGTGACAATTTTTCAAGTAATCGCGTTTTTGAGATGAAAATATCGATATTGCTTGTAAATATCGATACTATATATATATCGATATATTTTATACATTTGCCCATCCCTACGTTGCCTAGGATTCAACAATAATATCGTGCCTCTCTATCACTTGTATCGTGTTCTCACTTGCATGCACAGGTTCAAATGTAGGTAACGTGACAAAATGGCCGAACTTTTTCAGACTTGTTGTCGTAGTTCATCAATTTATAAAACGTTATCACGTAAAAAAAAAACGTATTTACTGTATTTTTTAAAAAAACTTGTCTGTAATATTCTCTCAAGATTTTGAGTCAATTAGAGTAAAACTTTGGAAAATAAAGCCTTAGAAAACTTTAAATTTTAGAACTAGCTACGAGTGTAGCCGAAAAGACGATGAAAATTACATATTCAAAGTCGAGAAAAAACACTGATACTCAGACTCGTGGAGCAAGGATTCGTTTCAGGCATGAGCAAAAGGATATCCTGGATATTGCAACTGCAACCGATTTTTTGCTGTGTGGAACTGAAATCGATGATTCAATGTAGGTAAAAAAACAATTCTAACAATGCTGAGCATACATCAGAGAGCTGTAAGAGAGCTCAGAGAGTTCATGATATTCTGTTTGCAACTTAAAAAATTATACAAAATTTAGATTTTTTCCCATCTTTGGAATTTTTTTTCGGTGAGTATATCTAATATAATGGAAAACCGTCTACTCCATTTGATGTAATGGCATTACTTTATAAGCTTAAAAAATTATGAGGCGAGTAGTTTGGCCGATCCAATCGAGAAAAGGGCTGATTTCCAAGGAAAAAAAGTTTTTGTCTAACCATATATAATCATATATATAATCAAATCTGAAAATTGATCAAGTATAATCATATATAATTTAAAAAAGCACATTTTTTGAGAGTATTATTATAAAAACTAAATAAAATAAAATAAAAAACACCAAGTTTAGCGATAGCTAAAAAGATATTACAATATGAGTGAGTGCCCGACAAAAAATATATTTGTCTAATCATATATAATCATATATAATCAAATCTGAAAACTGCCCAGGTATAATCATATATAATTATATATGATTAGACAAAAATATTTTTTGTCGGGCACTCACTCATGTTGTAATATATTTTTAGTTATTGTTGTACTCGGTGTTTTTATTATATTTTATTTAGTTTTTATATAAAAAAAATCTCTCGAAAATGTGCCTCTGCTTATATTAGGTAAATGATTGTTCAGGAAAAAATATTTTTGTCTAATCGTATATAATTATATATGATCATACCTGCCCAATTTTCAGATCTGATTATATATGATTACATATGATTAGACAAAAACATTTTTTCCTGGATTCAGAAGAATCTAAAGAATTTCTGACAAAAAAAAAATTGTTTTTGTGGTAACTTCAAACATTTCTTTTTGTCACTTCTGTTGATCAGAAAACATTTTTGAAGATATACCTAGATTCAGAAGAGTCTGTAGAAATGTTTACACTAATAATTTTTTTCTTATATCAATTTTTGGTACCCACTCCCCTTAAATGAGAAAAAAATTAACTAAAAAAAAAATAAATTTTTTGAACACATGTTCAAACTTTAAAGACACTTACAACTTACAACTTGTTAGTCGAATTACCGTTGAGTATTCCATTTTTATTTTTATTTCCCCATTTTATAAAGATGTTCAACAACCATTTAAATTCTTTCTTTCAAATTTGATTTTTAAAAACAGAAATTCCCTATCTTGATATGATTGAAACCCAATTTATTTTATAAATAAACCAAAATTAAAAATTAATCGTTTCAATCAAAGTTCATTAACAACTTAATCGAAGTTCTTCCGAAAATGCCAAAAATAGTTTCAAATTTTCCCTCGTTGGAGGAAATATACTTGACAAGAATATTTAAAATTTTCGATGTCATCAGTAATATTTAATGTTTATTTAATTGCAAAAACTTCATAACTAGTTTATCACTACTAATTGATTCTTTTTCTAATAAATTATTCGATAGTTATCCAAAATGTTTGAACCTGAATGGCAGGTTGAAGTGCAGTAGGAATATTAGCAAATTAATATAATACCATTTCTCTGAGAATAAATGATTCACAAAGCTGATATACTAATGACTTTCTAAGTGATAATTACTTTAGTGTGATTTAAAAATAAAAGCTATAAAGAATTGTAAAATCTATTTTTATTATTTATTTAAGCTCTCCTCGAAAATAGTGAATGTAATAGCATTGGGAATTAGTTTCTTGATTAGCCTAGCATATTAAAGTATTATTTCTTTGCTATAAGTACTAACAATACCTTGTGTGTTAAAAAAATAGGAAAATCTTTGGAAGAGAAAGTTGCGTGACTAATGAATGTTAGGTTTTATAATATTACATTCATTGCAATAATATTTATGTAAATTATCGCAAGAATAATCGAAAGATAAAATGATTTCCAAAAAACTATATTTGAACATTTTTGATATTGAATGTATAAGTATGGATAAATGTGTTGCTTTATTTTTTTGGTTTAAGTACGTGAAAAAAAAAATTCTTTTAAATTTTAATAAGCATGTAATTTTTTATGCACTTTTATCGTTTTTTATACCTAGATAAAAAATTACATCACATAAAGTTTCTGTGGTAAATTGCTATAATTGTAGCTTACATAACATGTCTTGTATTTGGTATCAATTTTATACAGAAGAATTAGGTAATGAGTTGGAAAAAATTTGTGATCTACTCCAAAAATTACGTCAATATTTATACACTTAAAATGATACAACTTTCATTGATGTTAAGTTAGTAGTTTAGTTGATTGGCCAATAAAAATAGGTAATAAATCAAACATCAGTAGCATCGATCAACGACGCGAATATTATTCGCCCAGTAACAAGATTGAATTTGAAAAAATCATTTTCGTTTTATGAAATGTCCTCATTACGGTGCCTCGTCGAAATGTCGCCGGTCTTTGACCAATTTATGCAACAACAATGCGTGTAATGAATTTGAGAGAAGGAAAATTTACCTGGTAGAAAATGTCTGGCAAGGTTTCGCTGTGAGCATAAGTTATTAGGAAGAAGATGGGCAACTGTCCGTCATTAAGAAGCAAACGCAGAGTTACAAAATTTACCATAGCAATTGCACAAACGAAAACCTTGACATGTTCACTTTAAAAATAAATATTGAAATCTCATTACAATAATTGTGAATAGAACAAGAGGAAAAAAGCGACGATTTTTGTAAATTAATGTTCGGTACAGAAAGGAATTTAATCAATTTCTTAACAGTTTTGTCAGTGTGATTGATTGGATAATTAATTAATCATATATTTTTTTAGTATAGCTCAATAACTTTAAGATATTAAAAACCTGTACACTCTTTTAATAGTACGAGATTTGAAACCTTGTACCGTTTTTAATTTTTTTTCCTTCTTAATTGTCTTCTATAAAAAGGTATTGAATTTTTTCAATGAACATTTATTCCTTATTTTTTCAGGAGTGCTATTTATTTCATTTTTAAATCAGTAAAAATTTTTTTTTTTAATTAAACGAGGGTCTTTAATTTTCTACTGTTTGGTGGGTACAATTTTAAAGTAAGTTAAAAAAATATAGCTACTTAGATGAACTCAGTTTTTCACTGAAGAAAACACTTGTTATATTGAAGACTAGCGTAGGTTATTATGTTAAGAACATATTTAATTTACAGAGGAAAAATATTAAAAAAATTGAAAGCAAAAATTTATTAAAAATAACCGGAAAGGACTTAGCGTATAACATTTTTAATTATATGCCAAAAAATTGCTCCTAAATTGCTACTACTTATTAGCTATTAGTTAAGCAATAATTAATTTTTCAAAAATTTGTAAATTCAAAAATAAAAATTGCTGTATAATCCAAAATAATCGGTATTTTTAATTTTTTGCAAAATTAAAATTGTTCCTTAAATACTCTTTCCGGATCCACAATTACTCCAGGTTTATAGTTAATTAGTAATTAAAAAAATATAATTAATTAATTATTAATAAATAAGCGTTGGATAGGAAGAAGAAGAAGAAGAAGTAATTCAATTTTTAAACTATTCATGTTTATAAGATCCAACGGCAGTTGATGATGTCATAGTACAACAATACATGTATAAATAGTTACAAATAATTAATTATTAAAAATATTATAAAAATTTATTCAATTATTTGCGTAATGAAACGAGCAGATAGAGAACTTAAAAAAAATTGAATTAAAAATTATTTTGGGTTTTATAGCGAATTTAATTCTTGCATTTGAAATTTTTTTAAAAATTTAATTTTTAATTGTTAACTATTAACTATACACCTGGAGCAATTGCTGATACGGAAAGAGCATCTAAGGAGCAATTTTTAAAAAACAAAACTCAAAAAAGTGACTCTTCTGTATTTTACAGTAATTTTAATTTTTAGTTTGCAAATTTTTGAAAAATGAATTGTTAATCAATTAATAACCATACACTTTTTTTCAGAAATTTCGGATTCTGAGGGAGCAATTTTTTGGCATATAGTTTGGTTAAAAAATATATGCAATAATAAAAGTAAGTTTAAAATAAAAATATTTTAAAACTGCTAAGCAAATAGAAAATAGAATTCAAAAAATCAGTAATCATCAGTAAGCAGTGGAAGGAGAAACATAAATTTACCAGTCTATGCGCATTACATCGTTTGCTCCACTTTATCAAAGCGACAAAAAATCCACCACTTAACGCGTTTTACTTGTAAAAATCGCATTTTTTTAAACTTTAATTACTTTGCTTTTAATGAAGATATCGTGGTAATTCTTTTTTCAGATTAGGACCAAGTATATAAGAAGCAAAACAAAAAAAATTGGTCGAAATCTATCTAGTAGTTTTTGAGTTAAAAGCGAACATTGGAAAATAGCTATCATTTTATTTATATAGATAATTATAGATATATTTGTGCCTGTTTGGGCGTCATCACTTTGTGAGGGCTTTGCAGTCAAAAATGACATGGGTCGCGTTTTCCTTCCCATCCCCACACAATCTGTAATTGAGGTCTTGTTGAGACAACCCAATAGTCTGCAGATGCTTTTTCATTCCACAGTGTCCGGTTATCTATCCTGAGTTGGTTCCTTCTCACCCGTAAAACCTCAGCGATGAGCGAGGGGCAAATTCACCCCATCATTTACTTGCTGAGCTTCTGACCAAGAATTTTTTGCCAGTATTTGTCATTTTGATAAACTTTCTCAGCATCCAAGAAAGCAAATAATAATAAAACTTAAAAAATATTAGTATTATATGTATAAGTGGCTCTAGGTACATTTTTCTTGAATTAAATTAGAAAGAAAAACGGTTGAAATGGTTGAACATGAAACTGTAGAAATTGAAGTATTTTTTATGATCAAAAAATATATATATTGAGCATTCTCCAGCCTTTGAAAAAATAAGTTTTTAATCAATTTTTTCCTGTAGGTTCCTGTAGGATAGCTACGAATCTATTCTACCAAAATAGCCGAACGGTTTATAAGTGATATTTGAAATAAAAAATTTTAAAGTCTAAAGGAACATTTTATATTAAAAATTACAATAAACTTGTAAGATAGCTAAAATATCTTCCTAGAAAACTAGTTTTAAGGATTTTGATAAACTTACTTTATCTAGACTATGTCTATCATCCTTTTCTGTATAGATAGATTAATTTTTAGATAACGTTGTAAAGGTAGGGAATCAATTAATGAATCAATTAAATTTTGATCCTCTCAGCAAAGCGAGCGGGTATCAACTAGTAAATGAATAAAATAAAATGTTATGGATTGAACTAAAATTGGTTCTCAATGGTAAAAATGGAAAAATGGTTCTCAATCAGTGTTTCGCATTCTCCTTAAGAGTAGCTGAAAATGTGTAAGGAATTCCCTTAACTATCATATTGATTCCGAAAAAGTATAGAAAATTAAATTGATACAAAATATGCTACAATATAATAGTGAAAAATTGTTTACAAATATCTACTTTCTTAAAACTCTTTTTAAACTTGTCATAATTATGGAACTTTGTTACAAAATACCTATCCATTAAAATAAAATTACTTCTTTTAATTTTGATAACATATTTATTTATAGTTTAAATTTTACAGTTATATTCTAAGTAATATAACACATTTTCATAGAAGTCATACAGTTAATTATAAATAGTATACAAGGAGTAGTTTGTAAAAAAAAAACTGTTGAGAATTCTATCGGAATTTAGAAACACAAGAACAAAAAATTATGCGTGCATTAGTGTAGACACGTAAGAAGTGAAATTTTTATCTTGTCGTTCAAAATAAATATAATTCATAAAGTGGAAAATAAAACCGTACAGTTACGGTATAATCGATGCACAATATACAAACAGTAGCCATAATTTAATACTGCACAAAACTTGTCTTGTAAATGTACGGTTTTATTTTCATCTGGAACAGATCTATAGATGGGTTGGTTGACATATGAAGTACAGAAACATAGGTTTTATTTTACTAAATAATTTTATTTAATACTAGCTTCACCTTTCTTAGTCAAACTCCTAATCAGGATCACTTAAGTCGAACTGTCTGTTTTAGTTATTTATTCTTACGGGTCTCATTTTTGAACAAAGATATTTCTTTTTATGAATGAAATCATATTTACTGCAGAGGATTTCCTTCTCCCTCTTCGACAATTTGAACGTTTACTCAGCCGAATTATTAATAATATATTAACTAACCGTAAATTCACAATGGATTTATGGTTTCTAGGAATTTAACTTATCGCTACACTTCTATAATGGTTATAATTTTCAAATTTGCAAACATTAATTTATAAGAATAACAAATTACATAGTTTAAAATAATATCGTCTTTACGATATGATATGGTATATGTACATTGTATCACAGCTGCCTGCCGATGTATGTTTTTCGTTGCGCAGTTTTTATAGATTTTTTTTTTTTTTCTCAGAAAATTAAAATTTTTTCCGAATAAAAAGTATTTTATAGCACTTTTTGTAATATTTACTACTTGTAGTACAAATCTCGTCCAAATCGGACCAGCCGTTTTCAAGTTTGCCAAGAACAAACAAACAGATAGGGAAAAGTATTCGAAATTTAAAGTAGCCTATAATGTAACTTACAATATTTAATAATTTTTTGTGAAAATTCCATTAAAATCGACTCAGCTGTTTTCAAGTTTACCCTGGACAAACCCTGTTATTACTCTGTTTTTTTGGGGAAAATTACAATGTAAATGGCATTTATTTTTTTGTATTAAATATATGAAAATGTAGGCAATAAAGAATATTCAACAAAATACCTTAAATTTTTTAGATTAGATAAAATTCTCAGCTGAGAAAAATGATTCCGTTTTTCATTTGCTCGCGCAGGTGAGATGGAACATTTTTATTATATAGGTATTCAAGTAGCAAAAATCTTCAATTTTATTACTGGTATAGGTTTCCATATTTAGTTATTGATTTTTTTTTACAAAAGGTAATTTTTTTCAATAAAAAATATTGATATATGTGAAAAAAATTTAGTTTTACTATTTCAGAGGTATAAAAATATATATCAAAGCAATAAGGTCATATTTTTAATACTATGGGTTGCAATGGTTACACTCGTAACGCGAACTCGAAACATCATTAATTTAATCTTGTACTAAATTTTTTTCTACAGCACAAAAAAAAATGTTCCACTTAAATTATAAGTTCCTTAAAACTTTTTTCATATTGGAAAAAAAAAATTTACTTGTACAGCTTCATTAATTTAAGTTATTTTTTTAATATCCAATGATATTAAAAACTTGTAAATAAGACAAATCCTATTAAGGTCCTCATTTAATTATTCCAAAACCAAACAGTTTTTTTCTTCTTAATATAATCTGATAGAGACTTCTGATTCATGTCATGGTTAATAGACAAAAAAATTTGAATTAGGAGTAAATACAAAAAAAAAATAATTAATTCCAAGAGTTCAAATTATTAATTCATACGCATTTAAATGTTTATAAGATCTTAAATGTTGTCCATTTTCAAGTTTTATATATTAATAATCAGATGATTCAAATTTATAATGAATGATTTTAACAATATAGTCAACAAATATTTAAAAAGGGTTTTCCATTTTACGTTGAAATTTCAAGCTTGGTCTATAACAAATCGCACAAGTTTGAACTTTATCGTTTTCTCAATGTAAGTAACGTCATTTTAATCCAAGCTTTGTTTCTTTGAACGTTTCAAATGATCTATGGTTGTTCATCACCGTCAAATCCGTTAAACCGAAATAAAAATCCTAGACTTTCATGAACTATTGACATTAAAAATTTACTACTTGACTTGATTTCAAGCTACTTGACTAAAACTTGACATAAAATCAAGTCAAGACTACAATCAAGGCCTCGTACTAGAAAATTACTCTAGGACAGAAACAAGCTAAAAAAGTCTCATTAGTCATGGTGATAAAGAAGAGGAGAATCTCTAAGCCCACAAAACTAAACAAAAGTCAAACTCAAGTCAAATATTTCTATTTAAGTCAATATTAAATCGAGTCAAGCATTGAATTGATTTCATTTCAAAATCATAATGTTTAGTTCAATTGATCGTACAAATTATCGAGTTACTTGACTTAATGAATCTATAATTGGTATTTATAGCGACAACTTATTGTAATTCACGACACCTGTGGGTTGCAGCAAAAGAAAGCTGAAAGCCTTTGGTATTGTAAAAAAATACATTTTAAATATTAAGTAGGAAAAAACCTTGTTTATTTCCTCCTTGGTACCTTCAGTTATTAAATTTATTTTAAAATCAATTAGCAATGGAAAAATGATTACTTCATATCCTTGCTCGACAGTCGGCATTAATGAGTTGAATTTTCAAAAATTGAAATAATCTCGACGATTGACAAAATTATTATTTATTCAAGAATATATATAACAACTTTTCCTTGAAATTCCATTTTTTTTAAGTCAATATTGCTTTAATTAGTTAAATTTCAATGGATTTGACATTGAAATTTCAACAATGTGTAAGAAAAAATCAACATTAATGATTTTGAAACGATCTTATTTAAATATAGGTATAAATGTTAACGATTTCCTAGAATGGCAATTGTGTTGTACGTTTTCCTATTTGTTAACGATTTATCGATCATTAGAAAAACCTATTGTTATGTTGGGGTGGAAAACGGGTAGTTTATGTGAAAATTCGAATTGTTGAATTAGGACTAAGCTAAGAAAAACTTAAGAGCCAAGTTTTTTTTTTGTTCTTACATTGAAAAATAAAATAAATAGATAGAAGTACTTACGTAGATCTTTAGCGGCTAACGTCGATTGCACTAACGTTACTGTGATAATTGAAAATATTAACAATACTTTTTGTTCCATTGTTCTTTTTTAATAAAAAAATTTTCTTAAATTATTTAAATATTTTCACTTGTTATCAAAAACGTTAAGTTATCTAGGATTAAATACAAGAAGATGAATCGCCAACGTTCTATTTGCGAATGGTTTGATCGGTTTATCTACCACTTTCACTTTAAACTCTTTTAAAGCCTTAAATGACTCCCATTCTTTTGCACCCACGAGTGGTGGCGAAGGTTTACATCGAGAAAAATCGTGGTTCATAAAATTTTTTCAGGGTTTAAACACACAATAAATACATTCAAAAAAAAAGTCTAAGGAAAAATTTTCTACGTAATTCGTAGTACGATTAATCAAAACCTATTCCAAGAATTTGAATAATTAATGAATACACTTAGCCACATAATAATTTAGCTATACATCATTTGCAAGTTCCACTTAATAATTTGAGGAACCAAAAACCATTGCCATTTTTTATAGTCAGCATAATCAAAATCAATCAATGCTCAATGATGTGTTTTTATATATTGTAAAAAATCATTTTGGCAACAAAATAAAATTTATTGATTGTCTCAATGATGCACCAGGTACGGTGACATAATTTTTAGTGTGTATCTTAATCATCTCCCTCTCAGTCTTAAAAAGCTTAGACAAACCTAAAAAAAATGTATACTTAATAAATTATTTCTACGATGTTTAATATTTCCTATACTTGCATTAAAAAAAATGAGCACAGAAACTCTTTTGAGGTGGATTCAAAGTTGAAGATGGAAAAGGTTTGGATAAAAACGTTGTTATGAAAATTTTCAGTTAATAAATGGAACAAAAAAAAAAATTTTTTTTTATTAAATGGGCAGTAACAAAATCAATCAAACTCGAGATGAAACATAAAAATTCCATCAATCGTCTTAATATGAAAGAAACTTTCCTTAAAATGAATTTTACCCCTATTATTTTCTTTTTTTTTTTTTAATACACCTACCTACGTATAAACAAATTGAGAATTGCGTAATTTAGTCATTTACCCATAAAATTGTTGTTTTTAAGGAAAACTGTAAGGATCTTGCTGGAATTTCCAAAATTAAAACTGCCATTGTTATTGCGTAGGTATATAATTAAATTTGATAGTTTTTATTCCTTTAAGGTATAAGATTTATGCAATTTTCAACAAAATCAACGTTGATTGTATTTCTGTTCAATAATAATTTAATTGGAATCAAATTTATTGAAATTATAGCGTACAAGACACTAATTAATTAACACTAATTAAGTCTCAAGACACTAATTAAGATAAATAATTATGGAATATTAACCATTTTCAAGAAAATAAAATCAGTTATCAAACTTCAGATCACTAAAACGAGACAAATAAATAAATATTATAACAAAATGAAAAACCGACTTCAAAATAAATAAAAAATCTTAAACAAAAATTGCACTAAAAAGTAAAAAAATAATTGAGTATACTTGCAATGTCTAACACTTACAAATTATAAAGATGATATAATGTACAACTATTGTTATTTTTGGAGTTGATGTCAGCCAAGGAAATACGACTATATTGGTACTTAGCAAGAAACGAGAATACCTTATGAAATGTATTTTTCAAATAAACTTTTATACAATGAACTAGTACTGTGAAAATACCTAGCGACCTTTAAACTACAAAATTCCAATAACCAACTAAACCTTTTTACAAATTAACATTAATATTCATTTCCTTAGCTGACACCAACTCCAAAAATAACAATAGTTTTATTTCTTCGAATATAACTACTGCTCATATGAGGCAGCGCCGTTAAATGTTAAAAATGACTACATCATCCCTTTTTGCAAAATCCGATGGTTCAGTTAAACGTAAATATTTTATCCCCCATTTTCATCCTTAAGGGGTGGATTTTTTTCTTCAAATTGAAATGTAAATAATTTAAAGGTACGATGCACTAATAGGAAAAAAATTATCGAAATCGGGTTAGCCAGGAAAAATGTATTATTTCATCCCTAATTTCTAACCCCTTATGAGTGGAGCTTTTGTTTTTATAAAAAATGGATTTGAGAAGAATTTAAAATTATGCTCTACTAATAAAAAAAAAAAAAAAATTGTCAAAATCGAGCTATCCAATAAGAAGTTAATATTTCATCCCTTAGTTTTCAACCCTTTCAAAGTGAACGATTTCCTTCAAATTAAAATAAGACTACACGTAAAGCACCAGCTTTCAAATAAAAAAAAAAACATTAAAATCGGATCACCCAGTCAAAAGTTCTGAGGTAACAAACATAAAAAAGTGGTTGCGTGTACTTATGTACGCGCGTGAGAAGTTATACTTCTTTGGCATCATTAATATTAGTTTATATTAATTGCATTCAAATAATTAATTTTAAAAAATTGTAAATTAATATTTAATAGTAATAATAATAATATATATATTTAAAGATATAATTATTAAAAATACAATTAAGAGAATAATATTTTAATTTATATCAATAAATAATAACCAAAGGAAGCTGCCAGACGTTTATAAAATTTGTCAGGATCATTTTTCTGGTTAACAATTTATGCATGTCATGAAAACGAAGCCTCATAGAAATTGCGAAATAAAGTAAGTAGCTACTTGTCAAAGTAAATGTCTTAATCTTATTCTTATCTTATTTTACTAAATTATTATACTAAGATGGTTGAATTATGTCAGAATCCCAGATTTCGTGATAACTAAGAATATGCATGAAATGCAGACGTCATTTTTATCACTAACCTCAAAATAGTTTAACAGCTACTGCAAAATTCGAGAAAAGTAATAGCTTATTTATTAATAATATGTGTCATTTGTATATATAATTATTTTTAATTTAAATATAAAAATTAATAAATTAATCAATAAATACAACAAAAATTCAAATTACGCGCGCCAGGAGACCCAGTGGTTTTACGACTAACTTCATTCTGTTAATTTTTATCTTAAAATGCGCGCGCATCTTAATATTTCACTCTCATCATTTTTTCATAACGCGCCTAAAGAAGTATAACTTCAAAAAAAATAACCAACTACTTGACTTGATGAATTCATAACAGTGGTTCTTAAAATGGGTGTTACATAATATTACATTTAAATCAAAATTACCCCTTAATAATCCGTAAGAGAGTATTTAAAATTTTTAAGTACTAAGAGGTTTGCAGATTGAAAAGTTAATGGCTTAAAGAAACACTTATATAGAGAACACTGTAACAAGCCCAATGATATTCTAATAAGATAATACATCTTTATTAATGCAAATATTTCTTGGATCTCTAAAACTAAAATTTGTAATAGTCCATAATAACATGTTTTCTTTTTGTATTAATATTTAATAATGTACTTATCTTAAGATTTTTGTTTTGGTGTTCTAGGAACCCTTGAAATATATTACATATTATTATATACGATTATCTATATATACTCGTATTAAGTAATTATTTTTAGTGATAATTTTTTTTGTACAGTAAATTACGACTTAAAAATTGAATAATAACAATAATTGAAAGATAATCTCATACAGGCGTAGGTAAGAGGTAACAAGTAATTTTTGTAGGAACACAAAAGCCTCTAAAATTGGCCTTCAAGTTCTTTAACTCTTAGGTTTTAATCTGCTTCAAGAATATCTATCCACATCCTACCACGTGTCAACACATTGGTAAAAATTAACGGGTTATAAAAACGTGTACAAGGTATTGAAATTCATTGAGTTAATAAGAGCCGATTGTTGTTACAAAGTTGTTTTAGTTTTTTATTAATTGCTAAAGGCTGCATTACAAGGCAGTACAAGTAAATAATCGGTTAAGTTAATATTAAAATACAAATTGCTCAATTTATTCAATTGAGGTAAACTTGTGTACACCTTATTACTTAACCCTTGATCGGGGTGCTGAATGTTTCGATATTTCATAAAGCTTTTTAATCTATACTTTGGTCGATAAGTTTGACAAAAGAACGAATATAAAAAGAAAAACATTATAAAACCAATTATCAAAAATTTACGGGAATGAAAAAAAAAATCTCTATAAAACTTGATAAGCTTTAAGCAATTAATCTTTACATAGCGTTTCCAATTACAGCAACAGAAAAGTAAAACGGGCTTGTGCAAATGAAATTTCATGGTTTTCCCAACTTTTTCTTTATACACTATGTTTTTTCCTCTTGGTGCATATTTTTTCTCTAATGAAAGTGTTTAGAACGTTCTTCTTTGGAAACGTTTACGTAATTCGATTTGGCTTTTTAAGCACTTCAAGTTGGCACCAAAACCGCATCATCTACATGAATAAACTTTTACAGTTTTTCTTCTCAGTCCATCCATATTGAAATTTTATTCATTATATCCCAAAATATTTTTACGTTCATATTTTCTCGCTAAACTTGGCATAAATAATCATTATAAAATAAGCTATGTGCGTATTTTATTGGTAAGATAAAGATAAAATTACCAAGATATCTTCATTGAAAACAAAGTAATTAAAGTTTTAAAAAATGCGATTTTTACAAGTAAAACGCGTTAAGTGGTGGATTTTTTGTCGCTTTGATAGAGTGGGGCAAACGATGTAATGCGCGTGGGCTGAAGAGAATATGTTTCTCCTTCCACTGCCTACTGATTATTTCACATTTCAACGTAGAGTTAATGCAGCTCAGCGAGATATTAGATTAATAAAAATTTTTTGAAATCTATTTTATATTTGCTTAACAGTTTTTAAAATATTTTTTGTGTTTTTTTTTTTTAAATTCTCTTTTAGCATTTTTTATATATTACTGTAAATACAAATTCAAAATACATTTTTAATTAACAATAATCAAATTACATTTCAACACTCCCTTTTATTATTGCATATAGCTTTTAAACAGTTAAGAGTTAAGTTGGCGAGATTAAAGTTTTTTTTTTAAATTGCTTCTTAAATGCTCTTTCCGGATCCGCGTTTTTTAAATTTTCAATCTTAAAATAATTATTAATGAAAAATTTTTTTAAGCTCTCTATCTGCTCTTTTCATTACGCAAATAATTGATCAAATTTTTACAATATATTTAATAAATAATTAGTTTTATCTATTGTTGTACTATGACGTCATCAACTGCCGTTGGATCTTATAAACATGAATAGTTTAAAAATTGAATTACCAATTAACTATACACCTGGAGCAATTGCGGCTCTGGAAAGAGCATTTAAGGAAAAAATTTTTGAAAAAAAAAAATTAAAAGTGATTATTTTGGATTATATAGCAATTTTTACTTTCTTTTACTACTATATAGATAGTAAAGGAAGTATTGTAATCGGGTCGAATTTTCGAATTCAAGCTTTCACCGGAAATACATGTTTTGATCGAAGCTTTTGGTTGAAATCGGTTAACCGAAAGCTCCACTTTATTCTTGGCGTTTTTGAGCTTTTTCGAGTTTTTTTGAAAATGCCTCCAACGATTTTCTTTAAACTTTCTACAGTTTTTAGACTCATTAGTGGCTACAACTTTTATTTGAAACTTTTTCCTGGGAAAATTCGAATAAGGACGGTTCTGGGGTTAAGGTTGGAAATCCGTATACTTATATGTACATATAAGCTATATAGTGTATAAATATTACTTTCTTTTACTACTTACTAGTAAAGGTAGTATTGTAATCCGATCGAATTTTCGAATTCGGGCTTTCACCGGAAATACATGTTTTGCGGTCCACTGAGTCCAAAAAAGGGGTTTTTAGAAGCATGTCTGTGTGTGACAGCCATATCGTATTAAAAGCTTCATCCGAATTTCACCAAACTTGGAATTTGACCTCCCTATTATACCTAGTTGTGCTGCGAAGCTTTTGGTTGAAATCGGTTAACCGAAAGCTTTACTTTACTCTTGGCGTTTTTGAGCTTTTTCAATTTTTTTCGAAAACGGCTCCAACGATTTTCTTTAAACTTTCTATAGTTTTTAGACTCATTAGTGGCTACAACTTTTATTTGAAACTTTTTCCTGGGAAAATTCGAATAAGGGCGGTTCTGGGATGAAGGTTTGGAATTCGTGTATATATACATATAGACCTATAGGTTGTATGCATATAGTACTGTTTATATGTATTGTTACAAAGTGCTTATATTTCTTTTAACTAACAGCGAGTATTTTCATAAATGAAAGTAAAACAAAGTAGTGTGACGCCTCGCACCAGATATTTATTTTTGAATTTACAAATTTTTGAAAAATTAATTTTTGATTAACTAATAACTATGCATTTGGAGCAATAGCGGATTCTGATGGAGCGACTTAGAAGCAGTTTTTTGGCATATAGTTAAAAATGTTCTACGCTGAGTTCTTTCCGGTTATTTTTTATATATTTTTAAAGTGAAACTTTTTATACATCGTCTCAAATTTTTTGGCCTGTCTTTAGCATGTCGCTAAATGTAACACATTCTCGTGAGGGAATCGGCAAGTGTTCGGCAGAGCTCGTATACACATTGTTAGCTATATACCATGTCGTTTTTCCAGGCCTGTTGCGCGAGCTATTACTGAATGTAATGAGCTATTTTCCTCTTCATGACAACGTTTTATTATATTATAAGTTGTCATTAATTGTCAATCATATTTGTATTGGTATTTGTATTTTGATCAGTGTATTGATATAAATGTTATTGTTCACTTGATCATGATAGACAAAGATACAGCCAGTGAGAATAGTGCAAAAATATCCGACGGTGATGTTACAATAGATAACAACAGGCAGATGGTTGATTTAACAATAATCAAAAAATTCAATAATGAAAATAACATTCGAGTATTAACATCAATAATGGAAATTCAAAAATAGTGGCAACGGTGCGCGTCAAGTCAGACAGTGAATTCGTGCCACATTCCTTTCTTTCTATGCTATTTTCATACCCTAAATCGAATAATTTTCCGAAAAATGTTCAGTTACTTAAGTGCTTAAAATTCGAAAAAAAGTTTCACTTGCATCGTGGTTTCGTAAAACCACACAATAATTTTTGCTTTTAGTTTTTTAAATGTTTTTCCTCTGTAAATTAAATATGTTCTTAACATAATAACCTACAAAGACAATCTCGCGGTTATCAGCTAGTTATTATATATATTATATATATTTTTATTGTTACCATTGTCGTTACTACTAGTATTATTGTTGATATTATTTATACTATTTTTGTTTATAAATTGTTTGTCATTTTGTCTTTTATTTAGTTATATTAAGTTATACCACATATGTTATTGCTAATTCGCTAATAACAATGGTGTTAAAGCGACTATAAATAAAGTTAAAAAAAATAAGATCTCCAAAAGCTCCTCTCAAAAAAGGCATTTTGCGGTAACCACGATATCTCTGGACTGGATCATTCAGAATGAAACAAATAACCCAACGGATTCGAGAGAGTGATTTAAATCTTGTACTTAATCGAAGGAGTAAGCAAAATAGGAGTAAAATTTTTTGACAAAATGGAGACTTCTCCAAAAAATCGTTTTTTCATTAAAATGTTGACCTTAAATTTTTTATAAAAACAAAAGTATAAATGGATGAGAAAAACCTTCGATTAGTTACTAAGAAATATACTTAAGAAGCTTGTGTTAAGATTTAAGACTGACCGGTTCTGCTTTTTATGAGACAACTTGGTCACCGAAACAGAGTTCTGAGAAAAAAACGATTAAAGTTTTAAAAACGCTTTATACGTACAGTGAAAACTGTCTTTACAAATTCGAGTGTAACTTTGAAAATAGTCACCCGTTAAACTAGAAATTTTTTGGGTATACACTTAAATTAATGTACATTACAAAAAAAAATATTAAAAAAATAGTTTCTTAAAATTTCTAACCATATAGAACCCCTTAAGCGAGCTGCGTCATCAAAAGCGGTAGGATCACTATGTAGATTTTCTTGTGTTTTTTAATAATTTTTTTGTGCTACTGTTGTCTTTGATTTTTTTTAAATCTTTCAAAAAATGTTAACTAGTTTTTTATATTATAAAACGAGGGATATTATTTGGTGTAAATTCACATATTTTTTATTTATTTTTGAATAATTAGTGAATAAAAAACTAAATGAATGATGAATATTAATTTTCACTTTCAATGATATGATTTTAAAGTATAATTTATGATATTTATCCATTTTACGAATTTTTTTTTTATTATTTTAATTCAGTCTATTAAAAAAAATCATCCATGATCCAAAAAAATTAATGTTTTAAACAGTTTATTACATCAGAGCCAAAAAAATTTTTATAATGTTCAAAAAACAAATTAGGAAATTTTTTCAGATTTTTTAAGGTGTGCGTTTGAAACTAAAACGAATATTTCTAAAAAGAATTAGGTATAAATAATATACAATGATTTTTTTCTGTGAACTTTACTATGCCAATTATTATTAAGCCAACTAATACAATCTTCTAAATTTTAGTCCATGTAGCTTTAAATTAGGTCAAGTATCTTAAAAATAAAGGGAAGCAAAGAATTCTTAATAGCCTAAGAGACCACTGCATGATTTTTACACCCATAACGTAGTAATGCATTATGTACGTATTAATCTCGTATGTATCAAATTAAAGCTCTTTTTTCTGTGCATAATGATATAAGGGTGCCAATTTAAAATTGCCTGGAAATAAGCGAAAATAGCTGTTAACGTTTTTGTTAATTAAAATTAAATTAAGAAAGCGCCTGACAATATTTTTCGAGTTTTTAAACCATTTGCGTACTTCAATCGGTCGAGACACGCCATCAAGATAAAACTTGTAGCGTAAACACTTGTTGTTCTCGTCTGACAAATGTCACAGCGTGTTAACTCTCTCTCTCACTTTATTTTATCTTTAACAGCTATTTTCGCTTATTTCCGAACAATTTTAAATTGGCAACTTATATTATCATGATGCACAAAAAAAAGAGCTTTAATTTGGTACATACGAGATTACTACGTTATGGGTGTAGAAATCATGCAGTGATCTCTTAGGCTATTAAGAATTCTTTACCTCCCTTTATTTTTAAAATACTTGACCTAATTTGAAGCTACATGGACTAAAATTTAGAAGATTGCAAGTCAAATTCAAGTTAAAGTTTAGTATTAGTTATTATATATTATATATAATAACTAATTTATATATATATATATATATATATATATATATATATATATATTATTTATACCTAATTCTTTTTAGAAATTTCGTTTTAGTTTCAAACGCACACCTTAAAAAATCTGAAAAAATTTCGTAATTTGTTTTTTGAACATTATAAAAAATTTGTTGGCTCTGATGTAATAAACTGTTTAAAACATTAATTTTTTTGGATCATGGATGATTTTTTTTTTAATAGACTGAATTAAAATAATAAAAAAAAATTCGTAAAATGGATAAATATTATAAATTATACTTTAAAATCATATCATTGAAAGTGAAAATTAATATGCATCACTCATTTAGATTTTTATTCACTAATTATTCAAAAAAAAATAAAAAATATGTGAATTAATTTGATATGTGAATGATTAAAATGCATTATGGGTGTAGCATCATGCAGCGGGCTCTTAGGCTATAAGATTACTTTAGATTTATAGTTTTTGGGAGTTCGTCTTATCGTAGCTCACTGTATTAAAAATTCAACGATGAAAATTGACATTTCTATGTTTTTGAAAATTTATAACAAACATCGTGTAATACGAGGCAAAATTTAGCACCTCAGAGAAAGTCCAAATGTGTATTTGATTAACTTGTATCACTGTTTAATCGTTACCAAGCGTTTTCAATAGTTAGTGTCATTCAATTACAAAATTTTATTTTTCAAATTTTGATTTACCGTATTTGCCGGACGATAAGACGCACCGGACCATAAGACGCACCCCAAAATTTTTCTATAAATTTTTAGAAAAAAAGTATGATTTGGACTATATGAATCGCACCATAAGACGCACCCTGTGTTTAGGTCAAATTTTCAGAGTAAAAAATGCGTCTTATCGTCCGGCAAATACGGTAATCCCGAATTAACAAAATATCAATGTTCAACATAGCATTTTTTTTTGCTATGAAGACATAAAACGGCACATCAGCATACAAAATTTAATTTTTAAGTTTTTCTTATGATTTAGGACTGTCCCTATTATTTCGCTTGTTAAACCACCCCTGAATTGAAACGAGGAAAACGAAGCAACAAAAACATTTTTTTTGCTGAGACAGTGTTGATATGACCTTTGATATTAACACGTTTAAAACGACACTTAAAACCGAAATAAATGTTTTAATTTTAAGTAAAAAAAAAAAAAAAAAAACTTTAAAGCTGTTTTTAAAGTTTTGAATATTTCCGAACGACTTTCAAATGGCTTAATGTAACAGCAAGTTACAAGTAAAACCTTGTAACTTTTATAAATATCTTTATGCCACTAGCCAATTAAACTAATTTAAATTTCAATATTTTTTTTAGAAATATATTCAATTAATGTCTTTTTCAGATTATTATTATTCATATGGAAAGATCACAATTTTATTTCTTCCTCATCCTGTACAAATATATATAAACATTCTATTATAAAAACTCAAAATGATTTAATGAATAAATGATTTTGCTAATTATAGCACAAATAATTTGGCAAAAGTTGCTCTTTTTGACGTGCCAAATTTAGTACGTCTTAATATAATAACAATGCTTTTACAGACTACTTGTTGGCGCAGTGGTTAGAGCAGTAGTTCTCTCCACTTCATGCGTCATTGTTAAGATCCTATCTCTAAGATTAAAATTGCCCAACAGAAATTTTCTGTGTTTAGACAGTCGTGATATGACCTTAGATGTTAAAGCGACTTAAAACACCAAAAAAAAAATACTGTCACAAATCTAAGACACCATTTTGTGTCTGGACGCCCGATGGGTGGAATTAACCAATCACCAGCGATAAGAATTGAACAAAAGGATGGACATTTTAGAGACAGTTTTATAACCGAAGGATTAATTTAACAAGGAGCGCGTTGTTCTAGTAATTTCTCCATTGATTTTTCAATGGATGAGAGAAAAACAGGCGCTAAGATTACAAATAGAATCTTCTAGTAACAGATGATTTATGGCTTGGAAAGTTCTAGGCGATTATTGGTTACTATAAATATTCCGAAAAACGGGCGAACAGGACAGTATTAACTCAACAGTTGTGAATCAACAGTGTAAATAAACGACATTACGTGCGATATAAATATTCGACAGTGTTCAAAGTGATTAGTGCTTAAATAAATTATCAGTGTATTGTTAAATAAAGTGTATCGAGTGAAATATAAACAGTGACTGTGACTATTGTAATAGTGAACATTGTAAATAACAGTGTAGTAGTATATAAGCAACAATAACGTAAGATAAATAAATAGACAATTGTTAAAAATAAATTCGTAGTCATTTAAACACAAACCATCGAACCCGTACGTTACAATACTTTTACAGTTTCTCGACTAGTTAAAACTTGAAAGCGTAGATTCTAATAAGTCTACACTAATGAATATCATTCGTTTACACCTATTATAATGTGTAGATTATTATAATACAAAAAGCTTAAATTATTTATATAACAAACGTTAAATTGTTTAAACCAACAACAATTTTATTTATGAATTTACTTTTTTCATTTAAAAACATTTAATTAAAATTTTCAACAATACTAAAAAAATAGATAAAAATAATTTATTTAAATAGAGCATGAAAAAATGGATTGTGGCAACCCTTAGTATTAATTTTAAAAGCTTCTTTTGGCATCAAAATTTTTGTGTTCACTTTTCGGACCCCATTAATTTTTTTAAACATCTTTATATATCCATATAGATAGTGCAAAACGCCTACATTTTTTTTTTATAGTTTTGATACTCCATTTTCCTGCTTAATTCTTGAGAGAATTGTAACTTCTTTTATGGAAAGATTGTTTGAAATTTCTTACTTAAGAAAATTAACCCTTAAAACAAATAGGGGGTTGAGTGTTGCACTTTTTAAGCCCTTTACCCTTTTTAGCCCTACATCTTAGTTATATGGATTTTTTTTATTGTAATTAAATCAGTTGTTCTTATAGCTTGCTCTTTCATGTGCAGGTACTCTGTAAAATAAATGGAAATTACAGGAAAAGGGACTAATTTGAGTTCTCATCCATGATTAAAGTATTTATATTATAAAATCTTGGGTGTTTGGATAATAATGAGATGTTAATCTTAGAAGTAATTATTAACATTTTAATTTTTTTTTAATTTTATTTGTCAAAAATAATGTTTATATTAATTAAATTGTTTATTGTTATAGTTTGCCTGACGAAGTGGAAATAACGTCAACGAAACGTTGCAATTTTTAAAATATAACGTCTTTAATTGTTATTGTCCAAACATCCAGGATTTTATAATATAAAGTCTATTTTAGTTTTACAATGGTAAACTATTTTTTTTATATTGATTTATTTTTTTGTTTGCACATTCCTGTTAATGTAAACACTGGAATTAAGACCTTCTTGTTTATTTCAAAATCGTATTCTATACTTCTTGAAACTTATAAATACAAATTTTAGGGAGAATCAAGAATTTTTGAAGTTATACTTCTTTAGGCGCGTTATAAAAAAATGATGAGAGTGAAATTTTTAGATCAGTGACCATCTTGAGACAAAAATTAACAAAATGAAGTTGGCCGCAAAACTACTCGGTTTCTTGGCGCGCGTAATTTGAATTTTTATTTTATTTATTTACTTATTTATTTATTTTTATATTTAAATTAAAAATACTTATATATACAAATGACACATATAATTAAAAAATAAGTTATTACTTTTCTCGAATTTTGCAGTAGCTGTGATGAAAATGACGTCTGCATTTCATGCATATTCTTAGTTATCACGAAATCTGGGATTCTGAAATGATTCAACCATCTTAGAATAATTATTTAGTAAAACAAGATAAGAATAAGATTAAGATATTAACTTTGAAAAGTAGCTACTTACATTATTTTGCAATTTCTATGAGGCTTCGTTTTCATGAAATGTATGAATTGTTAACCAGAAAAACGATCCTGACAAATTTTATAAACGTCTGACAGCTTCTTTTGGATATTATTTATTGATACAAATTAAAATATTATTCTCTTAATTTTATTTGTAATAATTATATCTTTAAATATATATATTATTATTATTATTAAATATTAATTTACAATTTTTTAAAATTGATTATTTGAATACAATTAATAAATACTAATTTTTAATGATGCCAAAGAAGTATAACTTCTCACGCGCGTACATGAGTACACGCAACCACATTTTTTTTTCTAGTCGATTCCATATAGGTTACCTACATTTTTACTAAGCATTATAGAAATGTTAAGCCAAAAGTTTTTGTGTAAATTCTAATTATAAAGATTTACAATACTAAAATATCATTAATTAATATATAGTGCATAAAATTAATTATACTAGCTGCATTTTTATATATACTAGTAAATATTCTAGTTGCATTTCTGAACGTATATATACGAAAAACATTGAAAAAACAATAGCAAGTTAACACTGGGTATAGAAAATATTGTTGCTTAAATGCAATATGTTTTGCCTACAAGTTAATTTAACCTTCATCTTTGACTGGGTATGTCTATATAACTAATACATACATAATAAATGAATAAGTGTACCAACTCTGTAAATTAAATTACCTATTTTAAATATTGAATTAAAATTACTTATTGAATTTTAGATTTCTGCTCGGAAAATTTCTTTTCCTGATTTTTACAAATTTTGCTTTTTCTCAAAAACCAATTGCGTTAAGGACGTGAAACTTTCAGGATCTTATTATTTCATTAATGCCTACAAACCCTTCTAGTATTGTTTAAATATCTTCCGGGGGCAAATTTACTATACTTATAACCCTAGGGCCTTTAAAAGAAAACTTATCAATTTTTTTTTTCTTTTTCAACTATTAATCTTGGTCATTACTAATGAATCAAATACACAACAATATTATACTTTTGAATGCAGATGAAATCATAAAACTTTACCTGTTATTTATTAACGTATTAAATTGTATTTTTGCTACTGTTAATTGGTGGGCCAATTTTGCTTAAAAAGATTGATAGCCTATTCTTCTAGACTGGCCTAAGGAACTTTTTCCTCCAATACTACTAGTTGCTACAAATCTACGAGATGACTCAAGTTTAATGATTGTTTTTCTCTATCTTTTCATAAATGTATTTTATCATTAAGCATTTTATAATTAGCACCTCATCTTAGACATAAACTTATACATAGCATGTGCACAAATTGTCTATACTTCCTATACTTGTTTTAATGTTGGAACCAACTACTTTCATAGTACAACAATGAAAAGCAGTTATACAAACAATTGTTAAAACGTGTTTCTTAAATATTTGTATTTAATACTACAAGAAGTTACATCTGATAGTAGGTAATTGACGTTTTGTTTTTCGTCTATTTATTGATTGAAATGACAACAAATTTTTTTCTAGTTCAGTAAATTTCCGTCTCTTTATTTCATAACATAAAAAAAATCAATTTAATATAAATCCAAAAACTCGTCTTATTTGTTACATTTAATCCATTTATATTAAGAATAATCATTATAAAATTTTATGACTACATCTATCTATCTATATAACACATAAAATTTTATTTCAGATATATTATGAATTAATAGCTAATAAGATTTCAAACATTTTTAACTTTCAAATATTAAAATTTAGTCAAAGATTTATAAATCTACTTTAAAAAAGACAAAATTGAGCCTATGCATGGTGAAAGTAATCATTTATTTGATTCCTCATTTAAATAAAAAATATTCACATATCCTTAAATAACATGAAACTAAAATTTCTAATCGGTTACATAAGCAACTAATTGTAGTTTTTAGGTTAAGAATGGTGCAGTTTTTTTGAAACATTAATACGTTTGTATGAAAATTAATTGAACAGGTATGTAATTAAATTATTCACAACTACCATAAGAGTTATGAAATATTTCTCTACGAATAAGTCTTAAATAAAATATTATAATTAATAAATTGATGAAATCTTTTCTCAAAACTACAAAGGTAGGTATTGTTTAAGACTAGTTAATACAGGGTGTACCAGCTAGACCGGCCATTAGAAGTTTCCGGAGAACCTGAAATAATAGAAATCTAAAAATTGGGATTAAAACCTAACTGCATTGGAGCTACCTTCCTAAAATATTTTTAGTTTTCTGGCACTTCCGGTTATACCGTAAGTCGACACTAAAATCGTTATTTCAAATAGCATGCCCTATTTTTCTTTCATTAATGTGTATGGAATGTTTTTAAATAAGAAATAATTAACTTAAACTTAAAGGATCTAGCCCAATAGCCATAAGCAAAGTACCCCAGGCGGTTTTTGAAAAATGCTTCCGTGTGCTGATTTCTCTCCATGAAAAACTTATTGTCGCGCAATTTTAACCCGCTACCCCCACTTGTATTGGAGTTATAACAAACAAAAATATAACTTGATTCATTAACTTGATTCGTTATCGCTTGATTCAGTGGATAAAGAGCTAAGTTCGCCTAAAGATCTATCTCCCTCTATGTTTCATAGACAGTGTTATTAATCAAACCTACCTGAAGACATAGCCAACTACAGCATAAAGCTCGGCTACGCAGTATAAATTACAGATGTAACGTTGAATTTTCATATTTTCCACGATAACTCGAAAATCCTCACACTTGGCTATAGGGATATGAATTATGAAAATGTGGGGAATTTTAAGAAGAACCAAAAAAGGCAAATAAAATTAGGTAGTGCCATTTAAAAAAATTGAAATTTTGCACAATTAAGCACGTGTTACTTTACGATGCACTTGGAGATACTTAGTAACAAAATTTGATTGTTTTTGATATTCTCGAGTGTAACAGCATCTTTGAGCTCTCAAACGAGCCTATGTCGAGCTTCCAACACAAATTATTGTGGGAGTTATGGATCTTTTAGAAGATGTCCGTTTGCTGCGAAATTTTCAAAAAAAGTATTTTTTCTCGAAAACCTTAAGGATTAGATGAGATCTTGTTATTATGAAAGATGCTCAGAATTATTAACTCAATCGAGTTATGTAAAGAAAAATAGGGCATGCTATTTGAAATAACGATTTTAGTGTCGACTTACGGTATAACCGGAAGTGCCAGAAAACTAAAAATATTTTAGGAAGGTAGCTCCAATGCAGTTAGGTTTTAATCCCAATTTTTAGATTTCTATTATTTCAGGTTCTCCGGAAACTTCTAATGGCCGGTCTAGCTGGTACACCCTGTATATTTGTACACATTAATGTGTATGGAATGTTTTTAAATAGGAAATAATTAACTTAAACTTAAAGGATCTAGCCCAATAGCCATAAGCAAAGTGCCCCAGGCGGTTTTTGAAAAATGCTTCTGTGTGCTGATTCCTCTCCATAAAAACGTATTGTCGCGCAATTTTAACCCGCTACCCCTACTTGTATTGGAGTTACGGGGGAAACTACCCCAGACGTTAAAATTTTTTTTCAAGAAAACTACTGTAGATTTTTTCATGAAATTAAAACTGTACGTAGATATTAATAAAACGCATAATATATATTTTTTTCAGAATTTTTGTAAATCTATAAATGATGAAAAATATTATTTTTATTTTTGAGGGTAGCTTTTTCCTTAAACCCTTAAAGTGACACCTTTTTTTAAAAATGTGATAAGTGCTTTTATTATCTATCATTCATTTAAAAAAAGTCGCTTCAAGAAATTAGTTGTCGCTCACCACCAAAATGAGGTCATCCAGGGACAGGTTTGTAATAAACAGCCATGAGTCGATGCATTCTGTAAATGCAGTTATTGCTTTATGGCTTGTATATATGCCATAATATGGTTTTCGTCTAGAAAAAAGGTCCTGAAAAAGAAATTAATTTTTGAAATTTTTTAATAGGCCTATTAACAATATATTGCTGGGATCTTTTATCCATTCTTTATACTAATAATAAATCCAACGAAAGTTTGCTAAATAATACCTACTTGTAATTATTTTGGATCTTATATTACCTACGTATATACTCAAATATTGTTAGTATTATTATTTGAATCAAGTTATATTTTTGTTTGTTATAACTCCAATACAAGTGGGGGTAGCGGGTTAAAATTGCGCGACAATAAGTTTTTCATGGAGAGAAATCAGCACACGGAAGCATTTTTCAAAAACCGCCTGGGGTACTTTGCTTATGGCTATTGGGCTAGATCCTTTGGTAAGTGTATTACCCTATATTTTATTAAGAATGCCTATCAACTTTTGTCAAAATTCACTCTAAGTCAGTGGTTCTTAACCTGGGTTCGATCGAACCCCATGGGTTCGATGACTCAACCTCAGGGGCTTTGCGAACGTCAAGTTTTGAATTTGAAAATATTATAGGATTATATAATATTATTTTTTTATTTTTCCAATTAAGAATGGTTTGGTGCATGTGCATGTGAAATTAGTGGGGTTCAGTACCTCCAAAAAGGTTAAGAACCACTGATCTAAGTTATTTAATTTTAATTAATCAATCTTTAATAAACAACAACAACAAAATCCAGATTTCAAGTGATGGATGGTGCCTACTAGCATTCAATAATTTTGTTCTTTTTTCTCAAAATGGAAGAGCTGGCTTTGGTTTAATATGGGGTTCCAACAAGACGGTGCTACGTCCCATATAACATGTGAAACGATGAACCAAACGAAAGGCAAGCTCAGTGGGAAATTCATCTTTCATCTTACCAATTATTTCAAAATGGGCGTCATAACTGATTTAATATTCATATTTCTATAAAATAATTGAATAGTTTTAAAATGTTGATTTGATCACTTCACATCTAACAACAGTAGTTCAGAGTTAGCTTCACCAAACGAGACTCTCGAGTTGGGCCAACAAAAGTGTCTCAATCACCTTTTCGTTTATGTGATTATTTTTGATCATTGTAAATTGGTGCTCTTTTAAACGTATGTCTTTTGAAATAAGGTAAACTAATTAATTGAATTCCGTGATTCTGTTATTCCTTTTCCCCCCAGAAGCCAAGCAGTTCTTATTCCTATCTTTATTGTATAACCCCAAATGTACCCTACTGTACTTTCTTTGACTTTCTGGTATGTTACTCGCTGTTGATTCAAAGAACTAAAAGTACTTTATATTTATATAAACAGAACTATATGAGTACAGCCACTATGTATATACAAACTACCACCCTTCACCACAGCACTGCCCTTAATAAATAAAAGTTATAGGCATTGATAAGTGTAAGAATGATGGCAAGATTTAACAAAATCGTTGGTGCCATTTTCGAAAGAAATTGAAAAAGCTCAGAACTCCTAGAATAAATTGGAGCTTCCAGTAAAACCAATTTCAACCAAAAACTTCGCGGCACAACTAGATGTAATATGCAAGTTAAATTCCAAGTTTTATGAAATTCGGATTAAGCTTTCGATACGATATCGTCGTCACACACAGACATGTTTCTAGAAAAACTTCTTTTTTGGATTCAGGGTACCTCAAAGTATGTATTTCCGGTGAAAACTCGAACATTCGACCCGGTTGCAATACTTCCTTTAGTTTATATAGTAGTACAAGAAAGTAAAAACAGTTTAATCATAATTTGGAGCAAACTAGCATCTTGACGTTTAGAACCGGGGTCGTTTTAACCCATGACTATGCTAAAAATTAATAATGTCACCTCTTTCTGAAACCAACACAAATGCATTATTTAAAATTATAAACTAATATTACTCTATCCTGACGAATTTAATGACTATTAGTTTGTTAATACTGTCACAAGTCTAAGATTGTGCCGCCATATGTATCAGGGAGTGTCACCATTTTATGAGTCTGGGGTTGGCCAAAACCCCGTTGCGCGGATGAGGTGAACAATGGAGGAGCGGGATAGTATGAAATAATAGCTGTCTTCTAGAAATTTCTCCATTGAATTATAAATAGATGAGAAAAAGACAGACACCAAACTAATGGAATCGAATATTCTAGTAATGGAGAATTTATCGTTTGGAATGTTCGAGATCAGTGTTGGTTGGGTATAAATAAGCAAGAAGGCAGACCAGCAGTTCAGTTGTAAATTTACCGACAATATGAGTGAAATTAATCTTCAACCAGTGTTAATATAAATAGTGAAAGTGAACAGTGCAATAATGAGTGATAATTAGTGAATAAGTGACTAACTTATTGTTAACGTGTAGTTTATAAGTGACAATAGTGTAAGAAAAATCAATAAACAATTGTTTAAAAATAAATTTGTTGTCATTAAACACAAATCCTCGAACCCGTTAAAACGTTACAATACTTACAATCTTATTATTTAAATATCATAGGTTAGTTAAATAATTCAAAATATTCCCGTGTAAAACATAAACTTATTGATGAAAATCATCATTTCCTCGTAAAAATTGAAAAAAATATGTTTTTCTATATTAAAAACTTGTATAGTTAAGACACTCACACTTAACCAGTTTTCACTTATTATATATATATATATATATATATCGTTTTAATTGATTTCGTAGGAAAATAAATCAACTACTTATGCATAGTGATAATTTAAAACAAAATGAATAATGCAACAACAAATCGCTGACGTATGTATGCACAAATATTCCATTTCTTGAATTGGAAAAACCTTTTACTAAATCATAAAAATATTCTTAGTTTTTCTAATAAGAAACCTTGCTGTAACAATATGTGACAATATCAGCAAAGAAGTTTGTTACATTTAAAAAGAATTATATACTTAGTCGATTGATCAAGGTGATTCTGATGCAAATTTACAAAAATATTGGAAAGGTTGACTATAAAATACTTCTTTCTGAATTTATAAAACTTCTTTTTAGTTTTCAGTTAAGATAATGAGCCAGATAAAATGTATTATAAGTATCTAATAATAGAACTAAATTCAATTAAGTTTTTCTGGTAATATTCAGTAGGAAAAAATCAAAATTCCACTTTGGCCTTTCGTAAATGTTAAATATCTGCTGCGAGGCGTCACAGTACTTTCTTTTACTCTCATTTATGAAACTCACTGTTAGTTAAAATAACTATAAGTACTTTATAACTATACATACATATAAACAGAAATATTGTATATGCATACAGCCTATATACAATATACATATAAATATACGAATTCCCGACCTTCACCTAGAACCACACTTATTCCAATTTTTCCAGTAAAAAATTTCAAATAAAAGTTGTAGGCATCAATGAGTCTAAGAACTGTAGAAAGTTTAAAGAAAATCGTTGGAGCCGTTTTCAAAAAAAATCTAAAAAGCTCCAAAACTCCTAGAATAAAGTGGAGCTTTCGTTCAACCGATTTCAACCAAAACCTTCGCAGCACAACTAGATATAATATGGAGGTCAAATTCCAAGTTTGGTGAAATTCGGATAAAGCTTTCAAGCTTTCGATACGATATGGCTGTCACACAGACATGTTTTTAAAAACCACTTTTTTGGACTCAAGGGACCTCAAAACATGTATTTCCGGTAAAAGCTTGAATCCGAAAATTTGACCCGATTACAATACTTCCTTTACTATATATATACCTAGTAGTAAAAGAAAGTAAAAATTGTAAGAATATAAAGAATATAAAGAATAATTCGTACGAAAAACGAAAATTCATCCCGCAACTTAAGTATTTAAAATTATTCTCACAGTTAAAGGATGCCATTATCATTATTGAATGCTCGCCCTAGACACCTATAGCTGTCTACTACTAACTACGATAATGTTTATAGCCCGTAAAAATTTTGAAATAGGAACCTACAAAAGTGTTAACTTCATCTCCATTTCTATGAATACACACGAAAAAAAATGTGTTGTAGATTTAACAACATTCCTTGTTAATTTTACTACATTAACTAGTATTATATAGGATGACACCACGTGTGGTAACGTTTACCAGTCAAAACTGTAGTATTATTTACAACACGAACTAGTAAAAATTTAGTTGAATTTTTGACACTTGCATTTATTTGTCAAAATTATTGGTTATGTTGTATGCGCCGCATGCGCAAACGCCAAAATTTGTTAATTGTACAACACTCAGCAGTTGTAACAGCTACATATATTTTCTACATTATGGTCGTAAAAAATACTATACGTTAGAGCTGAATACAACACAGTGTGTTATCTGCTGTTACATTTGTGGTTATAGTGAACACAAAGTGCAGTAAAAATATTACTAGTTTAGTGTTATAAATTTTACACCACTATCTTTTTCCGTGCAACAATTCTTAGACATTGGCACTTCACTGTTTAGCTAGGTAAATAAATTTGAGGTAGTTGACAGCCAGGAAAGGATAGTTGACCACCTTACCCCCCAACCTAACCCTAACATCTAACCTCCTAACGAAAAAAAAAACCCAACAATACTTTCTGGATTATGATTTCCCCATTCCAAGTTGGTGTTTAATCATTTTATTTAAATCATGAAAAGGAAGACACATATATAAATATTCCATCTCAGTGGTTGTAACAATAACATATCAAACTATGGTATGGAGAATTTTTAATACAGTTGTACCTTGAGATACGAGCATAATTCGATCCGTAATTAAGCTCGCAAGTCAAAATACTCGCATCTCAAATCGATATTCCACATTTAAATTAATTGAAATGTGATTAATTTCTATCAAACGCCTAATAAGGACTGCAATACACTTTTACTCCATGGATATTGCCGTCTTTCGTTTCTCATCAGTGATCTTTTTAGGACTCTTTTATATACCTAAAAATAACCATTTAACGGAAATGCTTCGTCTGACTCGTGTTTCAGGAAAAAACTACGCTATGACGATTCGTATTTCAAAAAACTCGTATCTCGAAGTACCATTGAATGACACAACTGAAAGTTTTTAATTTCAAATACCTAAAATTTTGTAAGCATTGCTTACAAGATTTCGGTCGATTTTTTTACTGTCAATATATAAACATATTAAAGGCGTTCTTCCTTATTTTATGAGTATAACTAGCTGATACCCGCTCGCTTCGCTGAGTGTATCTAAATTTAACTGATTGATTAAAAGATTCCCTACGTTCATAGCGAAATATAAAAATTAATCTATTTTGGCAGAAAAAAATGATAGATACTTTCAGACTTTAGATCTAAAGAAAGTTCATCAAAATTTGTAAACTACTCTTCAAGAAAGAGATGTTAGCTGTCTCACATCAGCTTCTATAAGATTTTTAGTAAAAAAGTAACTGTATTCCTTCCTTTAGGACTTGAAAATCTTTCATACCAAATGTCATTTAAAACTCTACAGCTATTTTAGGGGGCATCCATTAATTGCGCAAGGCGTTTTTTGCGATTTTTGAAATCCCCTCCCCTACCTTCTGGTAGATGTCATGTGATTTGGCATATATCATTCTCCCAACCCGCAATCTAATGTGATATTTTTCAAAACAAAAAAATACGTGATAATTGCGAGACCTTCCCTTTCCCCAAAGTAAGATAAGATGAGATTCGGCTCGACCCCATCGACCCCTGAACGACTCACGTAATTAATAGTTGTTCCCTTAAAAGAATAGATTAGTAGCTATGCTACAGGATCTTTTGCAAAACTTCATTAAAATTCGTTCCGTTAAGTAATTGTTAATTTTTTGAAATTTTTAGTTTATTATTTTAATAGGTTTATTTCTAATCAATACTTCGACAATGAACAATGAAATTATTTAAATATTAAAAAAATTTCATTATTAATTTTATCGAGTGTTAAATTAAAATTAATAGGTATTTATTTTCCAATTAAAATTGTCAATTTTTTAATTTACACTTTGTAGAGATTTCCTTCGTTATTGTGTAAAATTGGAGAAAAATGCGTTAAAATTATATTTCACGAACTTTACCGAAACGTTTTAAATGTACGGTTCCTGTAGGATATAATTATTGCCATCCCATGGGAACTATGCGTTATTCTAGCCTTAAAAGTAAGCTATATCATTCTCCCCCAAACTACCACATTGCAAAAATCATATCAATCTTTAACTCTGTGATAAACAAAAAACATATCTATCCCACGGGAATAGTAAGTGTCTCCTGGGTAAAAAGTAGATCAAATCTTTTTAAGTAAAATGAGTTAAGACTCTATTTCGTGGATTTTAATGAAACTGCTTTTAAATACACGGTTCTTATAGAATACATACTTGTTTTGCTATCCCACGGTAACTGTTTATTATTCCGGTATGAGAAGTAATCTGTATCATTTTCTGGCCCCTAAACTACCACATTACAAAGAAATGTTAATCTTTTGCTCTGTAAAAAACAAAAATATATCTTTCCCACGGGAACCGTACGTTTTTTCTGGATATAAAGTATACTATATGTTAAATTATAATTTATATCTATGCCAAATTTCATCCAGATCCATTCAGTACTTTTTTGAGGAAAAGAGTAACACACATCCATTCTTACAAACTTTCACGTTTATAATATAGGTAAGTAAGATTTAAGGCGTTGTTCCTTATTTTATGAGCATAATTCGTTGCTTTGATGTAACATTTTCAACAATATGATTTTTTAGACTCACAACATATGCTGATTATCTACCAGTATATTATTTAGTATTAATATAATCATCTTTTTAACAAAGATTACTTCTTACAACCTTTTAAAACAATTAAAAACTAATTGTAAAACATTTATGGAACAACTTTTATATATAAATCTCTTTTAAACAATAATTAGCAATATACTTGTAATTGATTTCATAATTTCAGATAGATCTGATAGATTACCTTTAAGTAAGGAATCTATGATTACGATTAAAGATAAGATATACTAAACATAGATCATAAAATGATTTTTTTTTCTAAAAAGCTACTGTAAAAATATTTACTTACTAACTTGATATTCAACATTAATTCTATATTTTGTCCAAATTATTTTAATTACGTATTAAGAGATTAAGATATTCTGGGTCCAGGTTTATCGTATTTTTTTTTAATTTATTATTTTGGCTTATGCAATACTGATTCTCTCTAAATTTTTTGATTTATCGAATAACTCGAACAATACTTCTGGTATTAAAATTTTTAATTAATTACAATTTTTCTGTAAACAATCAATATGAGTGAGTGAGAACTGGGTAAATGAGAAAACTCTATAAATGAGGGCAATTGTCAAGTCCTGTCCCTGTAATCTTCTTAAACCTCTATAAGTGCTGCTGAAACCTGTATAAGATAAAACCGTTTTCCGATCCTTCTACAAACTTCCAAAACCGTTGACTGTCAATAACGAAACAGTTCAAATGTCCATTATTAAAATTTCGATAAAACAATATAGAATGTTCCATTATTTTCCATCGCGGCTGGTTGTTTTTGTCTTTATTCGTTACAATATTATAAACTAGCTGATACCCGCGACGTCGTCTGCGTAAGTTATTATGTTAAGAACATATTAAATTCACAGAGGAAAAACATTTAAAAAATTGAAAGCAAAAATATATTAAAAATAACCAGAAAGAACTCAGCGTAGAACATTTTTAACTATACCGATGCCAAAAAATTGCTCTTTGGGAATCTGCTATTGCTCCAAGTGTATGTTAATAGTTAATCAAAAATTAATTTTTCAAAAATTTGTAAATTCAAAAAAAAAATTGCTATATAATCCAAAATAATCACCGTTTTTAATTTTTCTTTCAAAAAATTGGTCTTTAAATGCTCTTTCCAGATCCGCAATTGCTCCAGGTGTATAGTTAATTAGTAATTCAATTTTAAAACTATTCATATAATAAGATCCAACGACAGTTGATGACGTCATAGTACAACAATACATGTATAAATAGTTACAAATATTTAATTATTAAAAATATTGCAAAAATTTGATTAATTATTTGTGTAACGAAAAAAACAGATAGCTGAAAAAAAAAACAAAAATTTAAATTAAAAATTATTTTAGGTTTTATAGCAATTTTTATTCTTGAATTTAAAAATGTTTTAAAATTTAGTTATTTATCAATTAATAACTATACACTTGGAGAAATTGCGGATTCTGAGGGAGCAATTTTTTGGCATATAGTTTAATTTTAAAAAAATGTTTCTCGCTAATTAGGTAACTCTTTTTGGTTAAAAATATATACAATAATAAAAGGGAGTGTTGAAATGTAGTTTGATTATTATAACGGTTGTAACTTAAAAATGTATTTCGAATCTGTATTTACAGTAAAATATAAAAAATGGTAAAAGAGAATTTAAACAAAAAGTTACAAAAAACTGCTAAACAAATGGAAAATAGAATTAAAAATTTTTTTATTAATCTAATATCTCGCTGAGCTGCATTAAGTCTACACTCAAATATGAAATAATCAGTCGGCAGTGGAAGGAGAAACAAAGATCATTTGCCCCACTTTATCAAAGCGACTTAAATTTCACCGCTTCACGCGTTTTGCTTGTAAAAATCACATTTTTAAAAACTTTAATCACTTTGTTTTTAATGAAGATATCGTGATAATTCTTTTTTTAGATAAGAACCAAGTATATAAGAAGTAAAACAAAAAAAAAAATTGATCGAAATCCATCCATTAGGTTTTGAGTTAAAAGCCAACATTAGAAAACAGCTGTCATTTTATTTATAAAGATATTGAAACAAATCAGCAATGTGTTAAAGTGTGCTTTAATTTTCAGTCATTCATTGTTTTAAGTACGTAAAGCTCTCCAAAATATAAAACAGTGAGCCTTAATGTTTACTTAACTTTGTATCTATGTATATTTTAACAAAATATATAAAAAGTTAAATTATATTTAAAATTTTTGTGAATAACTACAGTTCAACATTAAAAAAATTTTATATAAGCCCTTGCATATTTTCTACTAATATATTATCGTAGAAATTAAACTTTCAAAATATAATAATGTATATGAATATTCACAATTTTATGACCATAATCTGTAGATTTACAAATTTGAATATACTTATATAAAAATTAAAAATAGATGAATTTTGGAGAAATTTCAATATTATTTATTAATAGGAAAAATGAATAAATAAAATTTTCTTATTGCCATTTTTTTTTAAGTTAATTTTTGGTTTTAATTAAAAAAATCGAAAAATTTATTAGAAATGAACTTCTGATTAAAAGCTTCTTAGCCCCCACTACCCATAAAATGCTATCATATCCATAAATCGAAACCGTCTTTCTCCCGCTAGCTTCTCCCCATGCCAATACTACAAATATCCTAATTTTATTCACATGGCTCAGTCGCATATCGTAATTAAGATTTCATTCTTTAAAAGTAATAGAAAAAGTAATTCGTTATTTATATTTTTACGATCAGTCGTAAGAAGGTCGTGAGAGAGAGGTTTCCAGTATAAAAATTAATTTGTTGCTAAATCTTCACTGCGTCTTGCCATATTGTCATCGTGAACTGCACAGTGCAATTTTTGTGAAAATGCGACAAAAAGTTTTGCTCTTCATATTTTTTAGTTGTTTATTAGAGTGGTATGGATTAGCTGAAGGAGCCACAAATTTTAGTAAGCGATTTTTAAATGATTATATTAACAGTTTCATTTTTTTTTTTCTAAAATTTAACTCAATGTATTTAATTATATTTATTTATAATAATTAAATAAATAGTTAGATTAATTTCACTACAACTCACACGCAATTAAATGCTTTCATAAACAATTTGTTGACTAGTTTTTTTTTTAAATATTTACTGATTAAAGTAAAAAAAAAATTTGCACCCCTTAGGCTATTCAAGAGGTTTTGTAACTGATGGAACGCATTATGCAGTATACATTAAACACACACATAATATATAAATAGTAATGTCTCACTTTCGAATTTTTGCCCCATTTATTCAATTTCTTACGGTAAATCTTAACCAAGTAAAAAATCAATTAAAACTAAGTGATGCTTGAAAAACCTACATGAAAAAGTTAATTGAAACTTGAAAATTTTCAAGTGAAAGTTATTTTTTTCAATTAATATATGTTCGGGAATTATAGATTCTAACGAAACCAATGAACTACATATATATATATAATTTAATATAAATGTATGTTTGGGTTATTAATTATGCAATTCGAAAAAAAATCTTAATTGACAATTTTTAAAAATTCTCTGAGACTTTATTTTCACTTTCAATGTCACAAAGCGAAAGTTTAACTTCAAAATTCCATTCTTATAAGTATGCATATAAACTAGTTGTGAGTGCAGTTGGATTTTTGTTAAATTATTCAAAATTTATATCGTTTCAACAGTTCTTCAACGTGGATTTTCTATATGTTACGTCAAATCAATTGATTATTGATTAAGCAGTTTGTTTGTCCTTAAGATTCCAATAGTTGGATTTTTATAAGAGATTTGTCTTATATGCTTTATAATTCAATTTGAATTTATTGTGTAAATAATATATTTTTATCCAAACCATCTCTCACCTACTTTATAATCATAACAAAACGACTCTTTCCATCCTCGTTCAATGAACTTTCTATAATATACGAGTAAGTTGCAGTTTCTTCAGCTTATAAAACAGGTCCGGCTGAAAATTCTGCGAAGCCCTGAGTGAAAGTTCATTTAAATATATGCTATTTTAAAACTAATCATCTAACAGTCGAACTATTGACATAGTAATAATTTTTTTTTTCATTTTTTATTCTGATTTATCTATATAAATAAAATTATAGCTGTTGTCTAATATAATATTTCGATCAATTTTTTTTTTTGTTTCACTTCTTATATACTTGATCCTTATCTAAAAAAAAGAATTATCACGATATCTTCATTAAAAGCAAAGTAATTAAAGTTTTAAAAAATGCGATTTTTACAAGCAAAACGCGTTAAGCGGTGGATTTTTTGTCGCTTTTATAGAGTGGGGCAAACGATCTAATGCGCATGAGCTGGAGAGAACATGTTTTTGCCTTCCACTGCCTACTGATTATTTCATATTTGAGCGTAGATTTAATTCAGCTCAACGAGATATTGGATTAATAAAGATTTTTTGATTTCTATTTTCTATTTTTTAGGAGATTTTAAAATATTTTTTGTAGCTTTTTTTTTAAAAACTTTTAGCATTTTTTTATATTTTACTGTAAATACAAATTCAAAATACATTTTTAAATTACAACCGTTGCAACAATCAAAATACATTTCAACACTCACTTTTATTATTGAAAATATATTTTTTAAACAGAAAGAATTATGTTAGCGAGAAGCATTGTTTTTTAAATTAAACTATATGCCAAAAAATTTCTTCTTCAGAATCCGCAATTTCTCCAAGAGTATAGTTATTAATTGATTAATAATTAATTTTTCAAAAATTTGCAAACTAAAAATTACAATTGCTGTAAAATACAAAAAAGTCACTTTTTTAGTTTTTTTTTTTTTAATTGCTCCTTAAATTGCTCTTCGAGATCCGCAATTGCTCCAGGTGTATAGTTAATAGTTAATTAATAATTAAATTTTTAAAAATGTTTCAAACTCAAGAATTAAAATCGCTATAAAACCCAAAATAATTTTTAATTGAAAATTTTTTTAAGGTCTCTATCTGCTCTTTTCATTCCGCAAATAATTGATCAAATTTTTGCAATATTTTTAGTAATTTATTATTTTTAACTATTTATACATATATTGTTGTACTATGACGTCATCAACTGCCATTGGATCTTATAAACGTAAATAGTTTAAAAATTTAATTACTAACTAACTACACACCTGGAGCAATTGCGGATCTGGAAAAAGTTTATAAGGAAAATTTTTCGAAAAAAAAAAAAAAACAGTGATTATTTTGGATTATATAGCAATTTTTTGACATGTTTGACTAGGATAAGTTATTTCCGGTTATTTTTAATATATTTTTGTTTTCAATTTTTAAATGTTAGTAAATTAAGTAAATATGTTCTTAACATAATAATTAATAACCTACGCAGAAGACGTCGCGGGTATCAGCTAGTTGAAAATTAAATTAACTTTAAGGTACTTTATTTCATAGTATATACCAGGGGTCGGCAACCTTTTTGACTGCGGGTCAAAATCAACTAATATTTGAGTATTAAATACACGTTTGGGTCAGTGGTATTTTCATTTTAAAAAAGTTTTTCAGTGAATAAGAGGATTATCAGGCATTTTGATCCCCGGACAAAATATCCCCATGACAAAATCTCCTCAGACAAAATATCCCCATGGTAAAAATATTTGCAATAGAATATTTCGTGCAATTTTTTGAGCTCAATAACTAATTTTATTTTTAATCATTTTTGGTAAAAACGTGTTAAATTGACCCCGATGTGTTCGTGTTAAATCCGCAACAACTGTGTTAATTAATGCCAAAGGGGGCCCCCCTGGTGGGGGTTTGGAAAGGGAGCCCCCTACAAAAGAAATTATAGTCATTGTTCGTTTGCCCGATTTTCATTCATTAGCTGAATGTGCACTTTTTGACACCGCGAAGTTTTACACAAAACTAAATGTTTTAACATCAAAATTATGCTGTAAATACGATTTGCAGTTATTCTATAAGGACTTTTGTCTGAAGATATTTTGTCCGGGGATCAAAACGCATGGAACCAATAAAAGATAGGGTACCTACATTATAAATTATATCAAGAAAATAATTACAATACGCTTAAAAAATGTTTTTTTTATATTTTTTTATTTTATTCTTATATTATTATACTTTAGTGGAACTAAAGTGGGTCACTTATAATTATTAAACGGGTTACTTTGTAACTCGCGGGTCATAGGTTGCCGACCACTGGTATATACCTTAATAATATTAGTAAACATTTACATGTATACTGTTAAACATTATGCAAATATTCAAAAAGTGCAAATGATGTTTTATGGCTTTTTTCACAAGGTGTTTTTAAATTTATTTGAGTGTACTTCAATGTCTCATCTTTCAATCTGCATTATTCATCAAATTTCAATGGTTTTCTTGTGGATTTTTTTTATTAAAAATTTTTACGTAACACAATTTTTTTTGATCACAAAGCTATCGTTTGTTAATTTACTAAGTTCTTTTATATAATTATATTTTAAGGTAAAATTATTTTTCTAATATTAAAGAAACCATTAATACTATTTTTATATTAATAGTATAAGATCTAATAATGGTTCAACTTCTACCATCAATTTTTTTAAATTAATTTATTTTCTTAAGAATTTAAAATGCTTGCCATTAAACAACTCGAGAACAATATATTAAATTAATACTTACTTAACGAGGTTGAACTTTAAATTGTAAAAATGTTATTATATAAAAACATAATTATTATATAAATTTCTAATTGATACAAGATACTGGTTTAGAGAAATGGCACCGAATGGCAGAAATGCCAAGCGTGGGCGTTAGATCAGAAGAAGGTTTTGAGAAATGAGTTTTTGTGTTACTTTTTTTAACACAGTACATAGAAATAAGAGTAAGCAGAACTGTACACGGAAAAAATGTGTTGTAGATTTAACAATACTCCTTGTTAATTTTACTACATTAACTAGTATTATATAGGATGACACCACGTGTGGTAACGTTTACCAGTCAAGTGTAATTAAAAAACTGTAGTATTATTTACAACACAAACTAGTAAAAATGTAGTTGAATTTTTGACACTTGTATTTATTTGTCAAAATTATTGGTTATGTTGTACGCGCCGCATGCGCAAACGCTAAAATTTGTTAGTTGTACAACACTCAGCAGTTGTAACAGCTACATATATTTACTACACTATGGTAGTAAAAAATACTATACGTTAGAGCTGAATACAACACAGTGTGTTATCTAATCTTACATTTGTGGTTATAGTAAACACAAAGTGCAGTAAAAATATTACTAGTTTAGTGTTGTAAATTTCACACCACTATTTTTTTCCGTGTAGTGTGATATTACAGCGGCCGGTACGAAAGAATAAAATGACGCCATTCTCTATCTTAAAATCATCTTTGAAATATAAATAAATTATTTCAAACATATTAGGTTTGTTCATCGCGGATCCCATCCTAAACCGATTACGAATCAGTCCAAGCGGATCTAGGATAATCGCCAAGCGCATACACGTTTATGAACTGATTAAGGATTATTTTTCCGTGAACGAGTTTGAAAATGTTTGGAAGTAAGACGAGGATTAACGAGAACCCACGAAAATTGCTAATTGAATTTAACGTTGAGAGCGAAGAATAGAAAATCTAGCCACATATTATCATACTGCGCATGAATAAGAGAATCGAATTTTTCATTCTAAAAAAACCCAAGAATCACTATAACGCAAATCCCGATTCGCTTTCCTTTTCTATCAATGCTACATTCAATTAAAAATTTTCGTGGATTCTCGTTAATCCTCGTCTTACTTCCGAACATTTTCAAACTCGTTCACGGAAAAATAACCCTTAATCAGTTCATAAGCGTTTATGGGCTTGGTGATTATCCTAAATCCACTTAGACTGGTTCGTTATCGGTTCAGTATGAGATACGCAAACGAACCTTTTATAAAAACGGCATCTGTATTGTTCACCCCTTTTATCATGTGGCATTTCTCGGTACCTGGCGCTAGGGTACCGCTCGCATCACCCACGCTACGGCTCTGGGAGTAAAATTTGAACAACCGTAGCTTTGTTAAAATGATAATTTACAACTTTCAAACAGATTTTTGTAAAAAAAAAGTTAAATTACTAGTTTATTATTTAGTCACAAATAAAATAAGTTACTAAATTTGATTTTTAATCATCATAAATTAGTTAGAACATTATATATATTTAATGTGCGAACTTTAAAAAATAAAACCTAGTATGTGCTTAAAACCTTTAATGCTAATTCGAATGTTATATAAATAAATGATATATAAAATTTTATAAGTTAGGACTGATCAGTGCTACTGTTGCTTTAGGTATCTGATATTAGGTTTGTTCTATTAACATTAACGCGGTGTACATTTGTAAGTGGCGATAAAAGAACTGTATGTTCTTACTTTGTGACGGATGTCGACCCTTAGATTATTTTTAAGTATTTTTGAACTGGCTATCTCCTGGAAGATACCATTCGATCGACTTGGGAAGGAATCGCGGCTAATACTCTCTGAAGGGTTACCTTATTTCCGTTTTTGAAAGATAGACTTAAGATGATGATCTTTCAACTAACCCTACGTACCTTCGAATTGATATCTTCTACATATCTATCTTAGGCCGCGTTCACACGGTTCAACTTTAGTTGATCAATAATTCACAATCTTTTAGACCGTAGCGGGGTAAGCGACGCGAGAAGTGAAGCACAAGCGAGTCGAATTGGAAGCAAATTGAACAGAATTGAAAGAAAACTAACCGGGGTCGACTCGTTCAACAAAAGTTTGACTGAGTCAAACATTTTGTCGTTCAAGTCGATCGAGTCGACCCCGGTCAGTTTTCATTCAATTCTGCTCAATTTGCTTCCAATTCGACTCGCTTGTGCTTCACTTCTCGCGTCGCTTACCCCGCTACGGTCTAAAAGATTGTGAATTGTTGATCAACTAAAGTTGAACCGTGTGAACGCGCCCTTACTCGGTAATCGTACAATTTTAATGAAAGGGAATGAACAAGATTCAACACCATAACGTGATTAATATGTTCGAAAATAGTAAAATAATTTTTATTGCAAAATCCTTTGACAATCTTGATTGTATTTCTATAACAAAGACCATGTAATCATAAAGAATATCTTGGAAAAATCATAACAATCCAACATATATTTTTAGAAATAGAAGAATGCCAACAACCAAATGTATATAATATAATGAAGTTTAAATGCTAAAAATTAGCAGTGATCGCTTAAATTTTTGTCTTAACTCTAAGCCTATAATCTTAGTTAATTACCTAAGAATTAACATAATTTTTTAGAAGAGCATGGTACAGGTGAAAGGAAATTCTTTAGATCAGGAAATTATGCGGCCAAAATAAGGAATAATATATCAGTCAAGCCCTTCAATGCACTATAATTTATCATTTTAATTAATACCTTTTTTCGTAATATTGAAAGAATATTACAAAAAAAAAATTTTAAAGCATTTTAAGGAAATAAGCCATAGTATAATTAGACGTTCTCAAAGATTGTCCAATTGTCCAATTGTCCAAAAGCCAATCACTAGTTATGTGTCTATATGCTTATAAGTTAGGAGTATCCTTTTTTTGGGGTAGTCAGAGCAAACTCTAAATAAGTTGTCTATCTGAAAAGAAGTGTACCCTAGTCTATAAGGATTACTTCAGAATAGTTATAGATTTAATTAATGAAATAAAAATTTTATTTATTTAGTAAGTTTTACAGGGCCTTAATTTCAAAATTTTCACAGGCTTCAGACAAAATGCATCTCTTAGGTTTTGCCTTCGCCTTTAGCAAAACCTAAGTACGAGAAGAGAATTGTGGAAGGATATGTTAGGGTGGAGCAAAGAAATGTTCAAGGATTTAGTGAGAAAATTTGCAACAAAAAAAATATGAAAAAAAATATTTGTCCCTTCAATATGCTTAATAGACCAGAGTAGATAATTTTTGAACCCAAAAAAATTATAGAAGGATGAAACCCAATCGAAAAAGAAGAAAATATAACAAAAATGAAAGGAAAAATAAATTACGGTCGATCTGTGATCGGGAAGTGGAAAGGGGGGTGGAGGTGTTTTTAAGGGTAGAAACGGTTTATCTCGATTTCCGACAAAACTACAAGTCCTATGGAAAATAGTTAAACGGCAAAGTTGTCGGTAATAAAAAGATCTACAACTTTTGTGCTAACGCGTTTTTCACATAACCTCAAAATGTATGTGAAAAATTCCAATAACCAACTTTTGGTTTTTAATTTTTATCTCTTAAAAAAAAAATACACATAATTTGGTGAAAACTTTACTTTTAATGTCCAAACACACTGTATTTTTTTTTTTTTGATAAAAATATTAATTTTTTCATCTTATAATGACTAAAGTCGGTGGTATTTTTGTTTGTTGAAATTTCTACTTTCTGATGGTGCAAAAAAATTATATTACAATGTTAAATGTTCTCAGAAAATGCAATATATATAATATATATATAAATGTATTACTTATATGTACAATTTTGAGCAATTTATTAAAATCTACACATTAATTATTGCATTTTCTGAGAACATTAACATTGTTTTGTATATATTTTTAGACCATCAGAAAGTAAAGACTTCAGCAAACAAAAAGCTTGCCTGCTTTTTTAAAAAAGTATATAATTTGACATGAGAATTTTCGGTTGAAAATTAGGGTGCTTTTTCAATATTTAGTCAATATAAGGCGAAAAAATAAATATTTCAAATCATAAAAATTACAGTGTGTTTGGGACATTAAAAAGTTAGTTTCTACTTAATTTCATGACTTTTTTTTTTTAGAAATGATAAAAATAAAAAACCAAAAACTTGGTTATTGGTATTTTTCACATACATTTTGAGGTTATGTGAAAAAAGTGTGAGTACAAAAGTTGTAGATCTTTTTATTACCGACAACTTTGCTATTTAACTTTTTTCTATAGGACTTGTAGTTTTGTTGAAAATCGAGGTAAACCGTTTCTACCCTTAAAAACACCCCCCTTTTCCATTTCCCCACCTCAGATCGACCGTAATTTATTTTTCCTTTCATTTTTGTTATATTATCTTTCTTTTCCAATGGGTTTCATCCTACTAAGTTTTTATTCATTTTTCCCATTTTCAAAGGCTTTAGCACTGGTCTGTAAGTAAAACCTTATTATAATGCGATGATTGTTTTATAAAACACTTACTTTTATAGAAGATATTTTACTACCTATAATGATAAAATATAGTAAATTAATAAAGAAATTCTTACTGAATATCTCAATTTAATTAATTAATGTTGACTTAATTTATAATTATAATATGTTATATCATAGATTAAGTTATTAACGATGTTTAGGTAGTAGATATATTATTGTATTAAAATTAAGTTGTAAAATAGTTATTTTAGAGTTTTTATGGCAGAAAAATTATAAAGAGAAAATTTAATTTTAAAACTAAGTGGAATTACTTGTTCATTAACTTAGTTTAATAGTGTGATAAAATTCTTTAAAATTGTGGTTCTAAAGAAAAAAAAAATGGTTGCGTGCAAGGTTATTAGATACATAAGGTATGCTCACTTGGCTAGACGGCGTTTCTTTGATCTCTGAAAATGACGTCACTGGTTTGTTGACTGACGCGGGAATTCAAAATATATAGCTAAGTAAGGTATACATTCTAGAAGAAATATATCTTCATTATTATATTTTAAAAAAATAACAAAGAAAAATTAACTATTGACCTAATAAAAGTTTAAATTTTTTGTTAAAGGGATTTAATAACCTAAATAAGTAGCATATTTTATATAGTAGTGGCAACCAAATGCAGTCACCAGGTGGAATCCCCCACACACCAACGATAGATAAAGGATAGCTAATGGCTTCTAACGCCTCTACTGGCTTCTGTCAGAAACAACAAACCAGTGACGTCAGAGCAAGTCAAAGTGAGCACCCCTTGGGTTGCGTGTACTTATGTACGCGCGTGAGAAGTTATACTTCTTTGGCATCATTAATATTAGTTTTTATTAATTGCATTCAAATAATCAATTTTAAAAAATTGTAAATTAATATTTAATAATAATAGTAATAATATTTATATATATATATATATAAAGATATATGTATATATAAAAAAGATTCTATTTAAAGATATAATTATTAAAAATAAAATTCAGAGAATAATATTTTAATTTATATCAATAAATAAAATCCAAAGGAAGCTGTCAGACGTTTTTAAAATTTGTCAGGATTATTTTTCTGGTTAACAATTCATGCATGCCATGAAAACGAGGCTCCATAGAAATTGCGAAATAAAGTAAGTAGCTACTTTTCAAAGTAAATGTCTTAATCTTATTCTGATCTTGTTTTACTAAATTATTATTCTAAGATGGTTGAATCATTTCAGAATCCCAGATTTTGTGATAACTAAGAATATGCATTAAAAGGAGACGTCATTTTCATCATTAACCTCAAAATAGTATAACAGCTACTGCAAAATTCAAGAAAAGTAATAACTTATTTATTAATAATATGTGTCATTTGTATATATATAATTATTTTTAATTTAAATATAAAATTAAATAAATAAGTAAATAAATAAAACAAAAATTCAAATTACGCGCGCCAAGAAACCGAGTAGTTTTGCGACCAACTTCATTTTGTTAATTTTTGTCTCAAAATGGCCGCCCATCTAAAAATTTCACTCTCATCATTTTTTCATAACGCGCCTAAAGAAGTATAACTTTAAAAAGTGTAGGTTATTAAGACGATAAGCACGATTTACTTTAAGACGGTACTGATTTCGGAAGAACGAGGACAGGGTCACCTGCATAAAACTTAACATTTCTACCAAATAACGCAATACAAACCGCATCAAATGTCGCTTGTCTTCCTTATTCTCGAATACTTTCAACACCCAAATATAATATAAACAAAGAAGAAAATCAATTTTCCATATATGTATAAATACTTACGTATTACAACATTGTAATTAATTTACCTCAAAACATAAACATTTAAATTTTTAACATTGAAATTCGTGTGAATTAAATACTTACGATTTTATGCGTTTTATTGAAATAAAATTATTATTACATCATTGAGTTGTAAATATTTGTAATAGGAAAATATTTTTATGGTTGAGGTAAGAAGCAAGTTTTCAGTTGCATGCCGCTTTTAAAAATCATGTCTTTTAATGTATTTAGTAAGAATGTATTTACTCATAATTTTTCTTGTGCAAATGCAACTGCAATTTCCACTTCTCCAAAGCAATGTGAAGAAATTATGATAAAGTATAATAGCAGGAAATTAAGAGTTCATTTTTCAATTATACTTTATTAAAATAATACTTTGCTTCATTTATAAATAGGCTATTATTAAATAATAATTTTACTAACAAATCATATAATTATATGATATCAATTACAGTTATTATAATTGCAACCCGAGACTTCGGTAATACCTAAGTAATAATCATAAGATAAGTAAACATAGTTTAGCCTTAAAAAAATTCCTCTGTCTAACTACAAAATCACTTTCAGGACAATTTTGTAGTTTCAAAAATTAAACATAAAGTTTTTCAATAAATTGAGTTTTATATTTAAGCTTCGAAATACAGAATAATACAGAAAAACAAAATTTTAAGATGGTGGACTTAAAATAAATTTTTCAGCCCTTAAATGAACGGATTGAGTCACTAGAAAATTATATATATTCTTTATATGTTTAATTTGAATGAAGAATCAAACAGTTGCAAAACTTTCAACCCCCTCTCTACCTTTTTGAAAGATAAAATTTTGAAAAATCCTCCCTTAGTGGAAGTCACAATTCTTTCAAAAATGAAACTTTTTCATGTGTTTATCTTTGATAGGTTAGCCTCCTAGCTAGTTTAGTCTGTAAGCCAATCACGATACTCTTTTATAATACCCGGGTTAAAATTTATAGAATATAAATAGAAATACTTTTCAAATCAATATTAGACTTTGATTTTTTTAACTGAAGTTGTAACTTGGGATTAGCTCCTTTAAATGGCTGTGAAATCGGAAATGTATATATTATATAATAATCAAAAAATATTACCAATGATGTTACGGTTCAGTCCTTTTGATTATCAATATTTTTTAAAGTGAAACTTTTTATACATCGTCTCAAATTTTTTGGCCTGTCTTTAGCATGTCGCTAAATGTAACACATTCTCGGCAGGGAATCGGCAAGTGTTCGGCAGAGCTCGTATACACATTGTTAGCTATACACCATGTCGTTTTCCCAGGTTTGTTGCGCGAGCTATTACTGAATGTAATGAGCTATTTTCCTCTCCATGACAACGTTTTATTATATTATAAGTTGTCATTAATTGTCAATCATATTTGTATTGGTATTTGTATTTTGATCAGTGTATTGATAAAAATGTTATTGTTCACTTGATCATGATAGACAAAGATACAGCTAGTGAGAATAGTGCAAAAATATCCGACGGTGATGTTACAATAAATAACAACAGGCAGATGATCGATTTATCAATAATCAACAAATTCAAAAATGAAAATAACATTCGAGTATTAACATTAATAATGGAAATTCAAAAATAGTTGCAACGGTGTGCGTCAAGTCAGACAGTGAATTCGTGCCACATCCCTTTCTTTGTATTCTATTTTCATACCCTAAATCGAATAATTTTCCGAAAATTTTCAGTTACTTACTTGCATCGTGGTTTCGTAAAACCACACAATAATTTTTTACTCTATTAAGCCTCATAGTCATACTATTTATAATAAATTATTTTATCAATAGACCAGAGTCGATTATTATAGTAGAATGAAAGCCATTAAAAAAGGAAGAGAATATAACAAAAATGATAGAAAAATTAAATTACTGTCGATCTGTGGTATAACATCATGTAAGTGGAAAGGAGGGGGGGTAAGGGTAAAAAAGGTTTATCTCAATTTCCGGCAAAACTACAAGTTCTATGGAAAAAAGTTAAATGGCAAAGTTCTAGGTAATAAGTAGATCTACATACAATTGTACAAATACCTACAACTTTTAGCAATTTATTATAATTTACACTTTAATTATTTCATTTTCTGGGAACATTTATCATTGTAATGTATATATTTTGCACCATCAGAAAGTAGAGATTTCAACGAACAAAAAGCCCACCAACTTTTTTAAAAAAGGAGATATTTTGACGCGAGAATTTTCGGTTGCAAATATGGTGCTTTTTTAATGTAAAGTCAAAATAAGGTGAAAAAATATATATTTTAAATCAAAAATTTCCAGTGTATTTGGGACATTAAACAGTAAGTTTTAACCAAATTTTTACAAAATTTTTTTTGTCAAATATAAAAATAAAAAAAGTTATGTGAAAAAGTTTTCTTACAAAAGTTGTAGATCTTTTTATTACCCACAACTTTACCATTTAACTTTTTTCCATAGCACTTGTAGTTTTGTCGGAAATCGAGATAAACCGTTCTTACCCTTAACTCCCCCCCCCCCCCTCTCTTTCACTTTCCGACCTCAGATTGACCGTAAATTATTTTTTCTTTAATTTTTGTTATATTCTCTTCCTTTTCTAATGGGTTTCATCCTACCATAATATTTTTCACTTTTTACCATTTTCAAAGGCTTTAGCTCTGGTCTACAATTAAAAATTTTCGTTATTAAAGTTATAGATACAAAAAGAAACAAAACATTCTTACACAATATCATTGTCAATTTGGGTAATACTAAAAAACTTATGCGGTCGGGAACCCCCCTTAAGAAACCTTTTATAACGTATAATTTTTTACAACTTTTATATTTTAAATTAATAGATATAGTTAGAGGAGCAATGGATCGGAGTTTTACAATGAGTGCAACAAGAGTATTAGGTCGCGACGTTTTTTCATATATTAAAGCTCCGTCCGACTCTCTGATGCGTGCTCAGCATTCTTGTGTTTCTGTAGCCTTGCATATATCAATTATATATAAATTTTTTTCTGTTTAAAATCGAATTTGACTCTCATGATTATAAGATAATCAATCATCATCATCAGATTATTATCAATCTGTTGCATTAACTGTAAAATCTCGATCTATTGCCCTCATATTGCCCCGATATAACTACATCTATCAATTCAAAATAACAAGGATCTGAAGAAATATTAATTAATTTTATAATTTAGCAGAGTCAATGGATGTGCCATCTAGTTATCAATAGAACCAGTTTCTCTCTCTCTCTCTCTTTTTCTATTTCTCCTCCCTCATTCGGCACACCTCACTCTTTAGCAATCATTGTTGGTAAGCAGTGATCAAAGAAATGAAAAGGAAAGGCTACCTGGAGAAGCTATAACACTTCTTTCGTTACGTTATGGTTTCTGCCAATTTACTCTAAGCCCAGTAATCATTTATTTAATCACTTGAACTCATTGAAAACCTTATATCAATCTACCCCACAGCAATTCTTTCTGCCCTATATTTACTTTTATAATTTTACCAAACGAATGTGTTAGCTATCGTAAGTGAACTAATGAATTATTATTAATGCTACATGACGGGTATAACCTAAACTATTCCTAAACGACCCCCACTAGTCTGTTACCGCGACCTGGTATATGAAAGGGAGGAATGTAATGATCTTCGTATCACATAAAATAGTAACCTACGGTTAAAAGTAATGAAATATTTTTAATAAGAAAATCAATTAAAAATCTCAACATATATAAATAGTATAAAAATAATCTAATAATTATTTAAAATATTTTATAAGAAATTCATTAAAAATAATTTTTGAGTTAGAATAATTTGTCAGACACACAAACAATTTTATACATATATAGATAAAGAAGGTTAAATTAATTTTAATTTTCAATGTTTCAGCTGAATATTTTAAAGATTGCAAGATAAATAGTTCGTCGTTTAATACTTGTATGATCGATGCTCTGAATGGAGTTCGTATTTTTTTCAAAACAGGTAAATTTTTATTAAATTCTTATTAATTAACATGTATATATATTATATTAACTGTTTGATTTCTTTGGAACTTAGGTGTACCAGAAATGAATTTGCCACCCTTTGATCCGTTCTTCGCGGAAGAGGTTTTACAAAGTCGTGGAGGGCAAATGTTCAACTATAAATTAAAATTGAAAAATGTCACCGAGTCCGGATGGTCGATTTCTAAAGTGACGAAATTTCGGTTTGAATTATTTCTTAATAAAGCCATATAGTACGAGAGCTAGCGACGTCGAAAAAAAAAATTTTAGGTCGGCCAGTTTTTAAATATGTTATCTCTCGCACTATCCCGGACATCATACAGGCTGTCTGGCTGTCGGGAGGGGTTGCGTTTATTAGTGCGCATCGCACCTATGACAGGTAAAATATTGAAATTTTCAGAAAAAAGAAAAAGTTTCAAATGAAATTTGTAGAAAATAACATTTTACATAAAAAATGTCCAGTGACTAATTTTTGTCAAGTTGCTAGTTTGCCCGCTACAAGCTTGTAAAACTTATTGTATCGGGGAGACCGGGGCAGGACGGGATAGCTAAGACAAAAACCGTCACAGAAAGAAAAATATACTCTTAATAAAAATTCTTTTACAAAAGAAATAACACGTATAGACTTATCTACTATAATTATATCTTGTAACGTCTAAAAGCACATAATTGTTTTGATAAATAGAATTTTTAAGAAAGTTGTCAAAATTCCCGTTTTGCCCCACGGGTGGGGTAAAATGGGAAACGCTGCGGGGCAAAACGAGGACATATTCATATTAAATTTCATATTACATATTATATTCAATCCGTCAGACATTGTTCACAAGTGTGCCCTTCTTCATCTTCTCCATCAACTCCAGCACAAGAATTATGTGCCCATACACGGCATACGTTGCAGATAACCCAACCTTCGATTGACTTTGAGTATAGGCACCCGCAATAGATGCAAGCACAGTCATCATTTTCTTCTTTAGATGAACCACTTTCCGCCTCAGTTTCTTTTTTGTGCCTTGTATTCAAATGCTTTTTTTCGGGTTTCTTTTCATTTTTCTTACTTTTTTATTATTTGTTGCAGTCCCATTATGCCCCGATCTTTTTGCCCCATTAGACATATTTTGTAAAAGTAACAACAGTTCCAACTTACAAATATTTTTCTGCAAAAATCTAATCTAAATTCATTAGTCTTACACCATTACTAAAAGAACGTATTAAAATTTTACAATAGCACTGATATCTACCTCTGTGCACATCTTCTTAGAAACCATATACTTGATAAAAATTCTCCAAAAAGCTGTTTTTTCTCGCCACGCAGCCAAAACAAGAAGTGACAAAGACGAGCCGATCAGACTCGTGTGACGTGACCGAACATCGCCCCAATGACAATTTGTTAGGCTCTGTTGTGTTTACCAGTCACGCACAAAAACACTTTTCCCATCCTGCCCCGAGCTTCGTCTTGCCCCGGTCTCCCCTACATGTCGGCACAACGGCCGTATCTCTGAATGGTCGGCTACTCAAATGACGTCAGGTCGAGCTAGCCTTTCCAAGCTTGTAGCGGGCAAACTAACCACTTAAAATTAGCCACTCAACATTTTTTATGTAAAATGTTATTTTATACAAATTTCATCTGAAACTTTTTCTTTTTTCTGAAAATGTTGATAGTTTACCTGTCATAGGTGCGATGCGCACTAATAAACGCAACCCCTCCCGACAGCCAGACAGCCCGTATGATGTCCGGGATAGTGCGAGAGATAACATATATATAAAAACTGGCCGAACTAAAATACTCTCACGAAAACGTTTCTAGCTCTTAAACTAATAGAGGGGTAAAGCATTTGATTTCTTTGTTAGAATGGATATGTCTAAGCATTTGATTCAATACACCCAAAGTTTCCCCGATAAAAAGCTGCAAGGAAATTATGAGATTGTCGGAACGATTTTGGGACGTGAAGTCGCTAATAAGGGAAAATGGAGTTTACGTTTGATTGATTTTGTGCAAACGACTACAATTTCTAGAAAACCTTCAAAAATTTCCAATGAAGTTGATACACCAGCCCCGTTGAAAGTCAATGTCAACGTGCAAACAGTTCGTAACATGGAATTGCATATTACTAATTTATTAGGAGGAGCTACAATCTTAGGTATTGAATTATTTATAATTAATGTTTTTAATGAATCACTTATTGTGTTAATTGTTTCAGAAAATATTGCTGATACTCTTATAAATACAGCTTGGCCACCTGGCTTTGTTTTATTAAAGCCTCTGGTTAATGATTTAGTCAGTACAGCGTTTACGAAAATTTTCAATGAAGCCTTTGAGAAGTTTCCCCTTGAAGAACTGTTTCGATAGCATTGAAATAATCAAAAAGCTGCGATAATTTAAACACTAGATTGTTTGATTAAAAACCTGTTAAGATTAATATTTAGATATTATTATAAAGATTAAGATCTGTAATATATTGATTTACTGTTAAAATCGTTACTATTAATAAATATTCGATTTCATTATAAAATTAAATGAATTATTACACATAAAAGGAATTTCAAGAAACATTTCCCGAATAAAAATAAAAAATCCAATTCCTACTCTTTTAAGTATGTATCATATAATTAAGTCGTTTTTATTGAAAATGGGGGAAATTCATTTTATAAGGTATATTAGGTAGGTATATAAATCTATAAAGAAATGTATAAACTTATATTAGGGGTAGGGGAAAGTGGGGTATTTGAGAACAATAAACCTTAAATTATCCTAATTAATAATATAAAATAACAATTTTAGTAAACTTTTGCTATAACATAAACTTTAACTTATCTACTTTAATAATTTGATCACAAAACTTTTTTAAATTAACATTAGAATAACAAAAATATAGAATATAAAAACTATTGCCATTCCTATTTCCCCGGTAGTGTGTGGGGTAATTGAAATCAATCCACGGGGGAAATAGAAACTGCATTGGGTAATAATAATATATATAATATAAAATTTAATGATTAACTATGTTTCACACAAATCACAGACGTAATTGTTACACATGTATTGACCGTTCGTACATGCATCATGGGCCCATTTCTTACATTTGGTACACATAATCCAGTCTTCTTTAGGGGGTGATTCATATTTTTCCGTGCAGAACATGCAATAATAATCCACGCCGTCACTTTCCTCAAACACCGTTTTCAAATTTCCAACGACCGCTGTATTGTTGACTGATGGTGGCCTCGTTGTACTTCTTCGTTGTTGAATATTTTTATTTTTTTTTGCAGTTTGCTGTTTTTTTACCTCTAATTGATGTCTTATGGGAGTGCTGGATAAAATTTGAGAATGTTTTCTTTTTCTTCGTTGTGAAGTTTCTATTTTAGGAATGATCGGCACGTTGGCTATGTCAGAGAGGAGCACAGGAGTTAACGGAGCAAGAAAAGTGTGTATGATTAAATCAGTTTGATGTTCATGTAGTAGTAGTAGTAGTATTACGAACGGAAGTAGTATGTGGACTGTCGTGACTGTCAGCAGTGTTGAATTTATCAATAAAAGGCATATTTGCGAAGCATTCGTTAAACTTGTCCGTATCGATGGGATGAATTCCAGCCACTCTAAAACCATTGATCGCTTTGCTTATGTTGGCTGTCTTGTTGTACGCATTAGTAAACAGCTCGGTCACTTTGTATTGGGTGATCCGTTTGCCAGGATTGTTAACCATGTAGATCTCACACTGTCGATTGTATGCACATTTCAGTGCACTGAAAAAAGTTAAGTCCAGCGGTTGCATTTTATGTGATACATGAGGCGGTAAGAAAAGAACATGAAGATTGTGTTCTCGAAAAAGCTTCGCTATGCCCCCAGGCTAATGTGACTTTCATGATTATCTAGTATTATCAAGACTCGCTCGTCCTCGGTAGGTTTAACAAAATTAATGAAGTGCTGTAGGTAATCAACGAATATGGACTCATTTATCCAACCAGAATCAGAAACCGTGCCAATCATATCGTTATTAACGCCATTCAGCAAAAGGTCACACATACGCCTTCTTTTGAAGATAAATATTGGAGGTACATATATACCGTTTGCACTTATCGCACAAACAACGGTGGTGGTGATACCGCGCTCAGCACTTGTCGCTTTTCCAACTTGCTTCAAACCTTTTAGCGCCAATATTTTCAAATTCCGTTGAACAGTATTGATACCGGTTTCATCAATGTTGAATATACGGTGACTAGGAAAATTGTATTTGCGTTGGAGGGCTTCTAGTTGATCGAAGAACAGTTTAATTTCGGTGGCATTGAACGCTTGAATTCGGTTAAGTGACGTTGCTTCTGGAGTTCGTAGACTGATGGAAGGATGTCGAGACATGAATGAATAGTACTAGTCTTTACCAGCCATCTGAGATTCTTGGTTAAATTTATGGCTCAATTTGTTGGCTTCAGCAAATGTAAAGGCAATCTTTCGTAGTGATCTAGGTGTGATGCCGTAAAAAGACTCGCAACAATCGAGGATGAATTTTTCCAATTGATTTTCGTGACTATGATTGAAGACAGGGTGTCGTCCTTTTTTCGGTTTCTTAAATTCTTCTAGATGCACTTGTCGAAATAATGTTGATTTTGGTACTACGTATTTGGTTGCTGCTTTGCTTAAAGAAAGTCGTCGACATCTCACATCTTGTCTTGCGCGTTGGAGATTTTCAATTGTGTACCGCGGTGTTGTTTTTCTTGTGTAATTTCTGGGCATCTAAAGAGAGAATTTTTTTTTCCGTAGAACAATCATAATTATTGGAAACAACAGCACAAAATAAAATTGATCCAAACAAATTGATCAAACAAAACAACAACAACAACAACAACAAAAACAACAAGTCAACAAAACGAAACGTTGCATCAGAGTTTAAAATAAGAAAATTCTTCGAAAAAATTGTAAAATAATTAATTTCTTACATATTAATAAGAAACGTCCACATTTACCCCGCGAAAATCGTTCCAAATTACCCGATTTAGGCAATTCATATTAAAATGCTCGATACTTAAAATATTTTCTTCATTTAACTTAAATAGCCACATAAAACTAATAAATAAATTGTAAATGAAAGATAATAACAAAAAAATACGCACTAAAGGTCAAGAAATAATTTTTTCAAAGATTTTTACATACGGCAAAAATTGTAACAAAAGATCAAATTTTAATTATTTACTTACCGTGACAGTATGCAAACGCCAATTTAAATATTTTTTTCTGTCAGGAACGATAAAGCACACACTTGTCAATTCAAACACTAATAAAATTTTTTTTAAATACAGAAATAATTAAAATTTAACTGTTTTTAATTAGCCGCTGTTCTCAAATACCCAACTTTCCCCTATAAATGAACTATTTTATTATTTTTTCGATGAATTTTTGTTTGATTTGTCTATATCGCATATTTTGGAACGACGTCAGTCAGGAGGGTAAATATAAATGTTCATTATTACTGTACAATGAATGAATTATTTCACAATTTTTCGATGAATTTTCTTATTTTAAATTATGACGCAACAATTTTTATTGTTACTTGTATGAGTTATTTGATCCTATTGAAATGTTCTAACGATAGAAAATTTTTTTAGATTCCTAGAACTTACGAAAGGAAAACTACACCGCGGTATACAATTGAAAATTTTCAACGTGCAAGACAAGATGTTAGATGTGGACAACTTTCTTTAAACAAAGCAGCAAGAAAATACGGAGTTCCAAAATCTACATTATTCAGAGAAGTGCAGCAAGAAGCTTTTAAGGAACCAAAAAATGACGGCACCCTTCAATTAAAGTTAAGAAAATCAATTGGAAAAATACATCCTCGGTTGAGTCGTTTTACGGCATAACACCAAAGTCCCTACGAAAGATTGCTTTTACATTGGCTGAAGCCAATAAATTGAAACTTAAATTTGCCCAATAATCTCAGTTGGTAGGCAAAGTCTGGTACTATTCATTCATGTCTCGACATCCTCCCATCAGTCTACGAACTCCAGAAGCAACGTCACTTTAACGATTACAAGCGTTTAGTTCCACCGAAGTTAAACTATTTTTGACCAACTCGAACTCCTGAAAAAAAAATCCTAGTCATCGTATCTTCACCATTGATGACCCGGCATAAATATTGTTCAGAGAAATTTGAAAATTTTGGCTCCAAAAGTCTTTTCCTTTAAACCCTTCTTTCAGATTGCTGTAACTGTTCCAAAGTTTCCAAAAAAATAAAAATTTCCTTTTTGTTAAAGATACCTCAAATCTTAACGTATTGAATACCATTTTTTATCCTAAAAAAAGGCACGCTTCCTGTAAGATAGCTACGAATCGATTCTTCTAAAATAGCTCAACGGTTATAAATGACATTTGAAATGAAAAATTTTCAAGTATAAAGAAACATTTTATAATTAAAATTGTAATGAACCTATAAGAGCGCTAATATCTCTTCCTAGAAAAGTAAATTTTTAGGATTTTGACTTTTGATCTAAAGTCTGAAAGTATCTATCATCTTTTTCTGTCAAAATAGATTAATTTCTAAATTTCGTTGTGAAGGTAGGGAATCAATAAACCAATCAATTAAATTTAGATACTCTCAGCAAAGCGAGTGGGTAACAGCTAGTAACAAATAAAGGAGGGAACCCAGGACCCAGCAGTTTAAGTGATTACTTTTAAAACTAAACTAACGTTTCTTTGTCTTTAATTTTTCAGGCTTTTGTAATTATTGTATGTATCGGCAACCAATGTTACATAGTAGTTCGCCATAACGTATACCTTTTCTTTCATAAAATAATTATTGCTAACACTGATCTAAATAATTTCTTACTCAACAATAAAAACCAATTAAGAAACAATTTTTGTAAAATAAATGACTTACAAAATTACACTGGTATATGTTTAAGGCTTATTAACCTTGTATATGGCTTCAGTGGCTTATACTTATCATGGCTTTTACTTGCTATTTTACTTTTCACTTCATAAAATAAAAAATTGCGTGTTTCCTGCTCAATATTTGTTTGTCATTGTTAGGTTTTTTAAACAGATAAGAGAGCATATGATAAATACACTTTGATAAAATTTAAAAGTATAACATTTATTGAATCCCCGATAAGAGTTTATTTGCAACGATAACGCACTAATAATAACAATAGTAGCAATATTTTAGTTTTGAAGGCTGGTCGGTCTGTGATAAGCTCCATGAAAGTCAAATTTGTTAACATCGAAAAATATTAATATTCATATTACATCGAAAACATGACCCAATTAAAAAAAAAATAGAAAATGCGTGCATGAGAAAAATTATGACGCAATAATTGCATACGACTCGATGTTACATTTGAAAATCTCAGAATTGCACAAAAGACAAATTAAGAGACGGAAAAATTGTCGGTGAGTATAATAAAGGAAGAGGTCTAATATGGAACATGTGTGTAAATAATGTGGGAAACTTTAAAAAATTATTCTTCCTATTACTATTTTTCTTGTTACTTATTATTCTTACTATTGCTTATTCTTCCATAAAACATTATGGCGTCATTTCCGTTTTACTAACGACATTTTGGCGACCATTTCTCTCTTATGGAAGCTCGTCCAAAATTAATTTTAATCAACATTCTCACACATACAGCGTTTTTTTTTTTCTTTCTATATAAGTATCTACGTAAGATTGAATGAGTCAAAAGAACTGAATGAGTCTAATGAAACAATTAATTCACCCACGTAATTTTTTTCATCATAAGCGTAGAACTTAATCGGCGGGAATTCTAAGACTATTTTTAAGATATGATTTTCAAAAAATTTTCTTACATAATTTCCTTTAACTTTTGCTCTACTCCTGTTATAAAGACTACAATAAGTATTCAAGATTTGTGCTATTTCCTGTACGTAAATATATATGTATAGTAAGTCTTAAGTATAAGCAACTAGCTGATACCCGCGACGTCGTCTGCGTAGGTCATTATGTTAAGAACATATTTAATTTACAGAGAAAAAAACATTTAAAGAATTGAAAGCAAAAAATATATTAAAATAACCGGAAAGAACTTATCGTAGAACATTTTTATCTATATGCCAAATAATTGCTCCTTCAGAATCCGCTACTGCTTCAAGTGTATAGTTATTAGCTAATTAAACATTAATTTTTCAAAAATTTTTAGGTAAATTCAAAACTAAAAAATACAGTCAAATTGAGAACCTCATTTTTAAAGTCAGTTAAAAATTAATATATAATCCAAAATAATTACTTTTTTTCAAAAAATTATTCCTTAAATGCTTTTTCCGGATCCGCAATTGCTCCAGGTGTAGATATCGTTAATTAGTAATTCAATTTTTTAACTATTCATGTTTATAAGATCCAACGGCAGTTGATGAGAATGAGAATGAAAATTTTTTGAAAATGTAACTATAAATTATCTATTTACTCTACACCTGGAGCAATTGCGGATCCGGAACGAGCATTTAAGGAGCAATTTTAAAAAAAATATTGTGTGGTTTTACAAAACTTTTTTTTTGGATTTTAGGCACTTAAGTAACTGAAAATTTTGGGAAAATTCTTTGTTTTAGGGTATGAAAATAGAGAAGAAAGAAAGGGATGTGGCACGAATTCACTGTCTGGCGTAACGCGCACTTTTGCAACTATTTTTGAATTTCCATTATTGATGTTAATACTCGAATGTTATTTTCATTATTGAATTTGTTGAGTATTGTTAAATCGATCATCTGCCTGTTGTTATCTATTGTAACATCACCGTCGGATATTTTTGTACTATTCTCACTAGCTGTATCTTTGTCTATCACGATCAAGTGAACAACAACATTTATATCAATACACTGATCAAAACACAAATACCAATACAAATATGATTGACAATTAATGACAACTTATAATATAATAAAACGTTGTCATGGAGATAAAAATAGCTCATGACATTCAGTAATAGCTCGCGCAACAGACCTGGGAAAGCGACATGGTATATAGCTAACAATGTGTATACGAACTCTGCCGAAAACTTGCCGATTCTCTGCTGAGAATGTGTTACATTTAGCGACATGCTAAAGACAGGCCAAACAATTTGAGACGATGTATAAAAAGTTTCACTTTAAAAAAACCTTAACTCTTTCTGGTTAAAAAATATATGCAATAATAAAAGGAAGTGTAGAAATGTAATTTGATTATTGTAACAGTCGCAACTTAAAAATGTATTTTGAATTTGTATTGACACTAAAATTTAAAAAATGCTAAACAAACATTTAAAAAAAAATATTATTCTAATATCTCGCTAAACTGCATTAACTATTAAGTCTACGCTCAAATAAGCGGGTCAGTGCACGCATCGATTAACTCCACTTTTTCAAATTTTTCAAATGAACTCATTCATTTCATTCATTCATTCATGCTAAAACACTTGGTTGACTCCTAACTTTATATATGCAAAATAAATTTTTCTACTAATAAGTAATAACAGCTCTAAATGGCTATTTACTTTTTAGCTTTTCCATAAGAGACTATGTATTTCAGAAGTCTATTTTATCAATTTACTCAACTTTTTGCATTACGGAGTTAATCAATGTGTGCACTGAGCGGCTCAAATATAAAATAATCAGTAGGCAGTGGATGAAGAAACACCTGCTCTGTAGCTCATGCGCATTAAACCGTTTGCCCCACTCTATCAAAGCGACGAAAAATGCCCGCTTAACGCATTTTGCTTGTAAAAATCGCATTTTTTTAAACTTTATTTATTTTGCTTCTAATGAAAATATCGTGATAATTCTTTTTTTAGATAAGGACCAAGTATATAAGAAGTAAAACAAATTGATTATAAAAATTGATCGAAATCTATCCAGTAGTTTTTGAGTTAAAAGCGAACATTGGAAAACCGTTATCATTTTATTCAAATAAATTTTATGAAATAAGTTTGTTTCTGATTTCTCTTTAATTTTTTTTGTAGTATTTTTATTGGTTCAACGGTTAAATTATTGAATCATTTATTTTTATTGAAACGTGAAATCATGATATTTAAAATATTCAGGTTTAAATAAGTAGGTATTATTGTAATGTTTAGTAAAAATGAATTCAAAGTTAAAATTAACATAAAATCAATTTTTTTCAAATGATTTCCATTGTTTAAAAAAACCCTTTCATACCATCATTTTCTCAAAATCAGTTCACCTTATTCCATCAATTATGTTTTTTATTTCCATTATTCATTGGTTTCATATATGATTTGTAATTGTATTTGTAGAACTACCTTGAAGTTGTCCTTATATTTTTATCTCTAAATCCTTCGGTTTTTGAAATTTTATTTGCATAGTTTTAATGCTTTGAGTTGTACAAGTAAAAGCGGCGAATCAAAATTTTTTAAGAGTCTAAGAAAAGCAGAATTTAGGACCTATAATCTCTGTAATTTCAACTAAATATTTTTTTTTGTTGCTAAGAACATATACCGGGTGTTCTCAAATAAGAGTTCTTTAAAATAGGTTCCACAGTGTTTCAAAACAAAAATTCGTTAAATTTTTATTGAGAAAAAATGTACGGTTTCCGTGGGTTAGATATTTTATTGTTTTTTACAGAGCAAAAGATACACTTCCTTTTTTACAATGTGGTTGTTAAGGGGTCAGAGAATGAAATAGGTTACTTCTTATACTGGAATAATAAACGCTTCCCATAGGACAGTAAAACAAGTATGTATTCTATAAGAACCGAGTATTTTAAAAGCAATTTCGTTAAAGTTCACGAAATAGAATCTTAACTCAATTTCCTTCAGAAGACTTGATCTACTTTTTACTCAGGAGAGATGTACCATTCCCGTGGGATAGATATGTTTTTTGTTTATCACAGAGTTAAAGATTAATATGATTTTTGCAATGTGGTAGTTTGAGGGAGAATGATATAGCTTACTTTTAAGGCTAGAATAATGGATGGTTCCCATGGGATGGCATAACAATTATATCCTACCGGAACCGTACATATGAAAAATTTTGGTATAGTTCGTGAAATAGAATTTTAACACATTTCCTCCAATTTTACACAATAACGAACGAAATCTCTACAAAGTTGAAATTAAAAAATTGACAATTTTTACTGGAAAATAAATATGAATTTCAATTTAACACCCGATAAAATTAATAATGAAATTGTTGAAAACATTTGAATTTTTTCATTATTCATTGATCTGGATGAAATTTGGCATAGATATAGATTATAATCCGGTTTTACATAAAGAATACTTTATATCCAGAAAAAATGTACGGTGTCCGTGGGATAGATATTTTTTTGTTTTTTTACAGAGCAAAAGATAAACTTCCTTTTTTGTAATGTGGTAGTTTTGGGGCCAGAAAATGATACAGATTACTTCTCATCTCGGAGTAATAAACAGTTCCCATGGGATAGCAAAACAAATATGTATTCTATAAGAACCGTGTATTTAAAAGCAGTTTCATTAAAACCCACGAAATAAAGTCTTAACTCATTTTCCTTAAGAAGATTTGATCTACTTTTTACTCAGGAGAGATGTACTATTCCCGTAGGATAGATATGTTATTTGTTTATCACAGAGTTAAAGATTGATATAATTTTTGCAATGTGGTAGTTTGGGGGAGAATGATATAGCTTACTTTTAACTTTTAAGGCTAGAATAATGCATGGGTCCCATGGGATGGAAAGCAATGATATCCTACAGGAACCGAACATTTGAAAAATGCCAGTAAAGTTCGTGAAATAAAATTTTAACACATTTTCCTCCAATTTTACACAATAACAAAAAATCTCTACCAAGTTGAAATTAAAAAATTGACAAAGTTTACTGGAAAATAAATATTATAAATTTCAAATAACACCCGATAAAATTAATAATGAAATTGTTTAAAATATATTAATTTTTTTAATTTTTTATTATCGAAGATATCAATTAGAAATAAACGTAGATATTAAAATAATAAACTAAAAATTAACAGTTACTTAACGGAACGAATTTTAATGAAGTTTTGCTAAAGATCCTGTAGGATAGCTACTAATCTATTCTTTTAAGGGAACATCCATTAATTACGTGAGGCGTTCAGGGGCCAATGGGGTCGATCCGAATCTCATCTAATCTTACTTTGGGAAAAGGGAAGGTCTCGCAAATATCACGTATTTTTTTGTTTGAAAAATATCACATTAGATTGCGGGTTGGGGGCATGATATATGCCAAATCTCAGGACATCTTACCAGAGGGGAGGGGGTGAGATGTCAAAAATCGCAAAAAACGCCTCGCGCACTTAATGGATGCCCCCTAAAATAGCTGTACGGTTTTAAATGACATTTGGTATGAAAGATTTTCAAATTCTAAAGGAATACAGGTACTTTTTTACTAAAAATCGTATAGAAGCTGATGTGAGACAGCTAACATCTCTTTCTTGAAGAGTAGTTTTACAAATTTTGATGAACTTTCTTTAGATCTAAAGTCTGAAAGTATCTCTAATTTTTTTCTGTCAAAATAGATTAATTTTTATATTTCGCTATGAACGTAGGGAATCTTTTAATCAATCAGTTAAATTTAGATACACTCAGCGAAGCGAGCGGGTATCAGCTAGTTTTACATATAAAGACTGTAAGACATTAAAAAAAAACTTAATCCGAAATTTGCCGCCCCTAAATTCTACTACTCTAGGCTCCAGCCTACCCAGCCTGCTGGTAAATCAGCCACTGATATTCAAGTATTCAACGGGTCGATCGGGTCAAGTCAACACTAGTTATAGTTAAATATTTGTAATGATAACATTCGGTCTCAACAGATAGACCAACAACCTTTTGTTGATCAATAAGGAAAATCCAACACACGTAAAACACTTCGAAACCCCATTCTGAAAATTAAACCGTCCAATTACCAAATAAAATGAGGCAACTCTTTTCCATACAGAAATTTTTATGAAATATGAGTAAGATAGAAATAAATGTTCTCTTAAAGTAACTTCATGTGACTTTAAGATCAAAAGTATCAAATTCATCAAGGACAAAAAACTAATTAAAGATGCCTTTATTTGTGTACCTATTACCATTAATCAAGCAACGTACCAGAAGAGAATTACTACAGTTATTGGTTCGATTTAAAATATGAATGAAACAAATATAGAATCGATTTATCAGGTCAATGTAATAAATTTTTAATTTATTCATTTATGGTTGAATGAAAAACAATGCAGAGGCATCGCGGGGCAAAGACACAACCATTTTCTATTTTCAGTCTTGTGGGTTTTGGGTATCAATTAAAATTTTTCCACTTCTTGGTTACCGCAAAAATATTCATAAAAAATTTAATAATGTAGGTAAGTGTTTATATATTATTGTAATAGTAATATATTTAATATCTATTTATAAATGTTTATAACTGTCGATAATATCATAGTCGAGTAGGGGAAAAGTAATTGAAGCGAAAAAATAAAAAAATTATTGGTTCAATTCAAATAAATTGATCTTCGTGGCCTCTTTTGATATTAAATTAAACAAGAAGAGATTTATATTTGCTGCTGATTCTTCGATTTGAATTCAAACGTTGCATTTGATACAATGGAAATACCAAAAACTTGACATGAATTACTCAATGAGAAAAAAAACTGTTAAAGTATACATAAATTCGAATAACATTTAGTTATAATTTCAATTGATGCAAACATTGGCTTATTGTAATAATTTTAAACATTTCCTTGCTGAATTTAAACAGAAATAAACGTGAATGGTTTTTTAAATTGTGGGAAACATAAACTGCATATTAGACCCACTTATTGACTTTTAATTTTATATTTGAAATTTGTCAGATCAAAATGCAAGCCTTTGATAGGATGATAGAAAACCTTGGATGATGAGACATGTTTCCTGGATGATGAATAATTGATGTCCAATATTCGATTTTATAAATCGAATTTATTGTTATATATTGTTAATATTCGTTATTTTTCTTTTCTTACAATAGGAAGATTTTTTTTTAAAAAGCTTATAGATTTATTAAGTAATAGTTTCAAATCAGATTTATTTCTTGTTTGAATCAATTTTACAATTATTATTACCAAGTGCTTGAAAAATCAAATAACGGAACTGAGCTGCCTTTGTGAAAATGAACGAACCTAATCAGAAACGGGTTTGCAAATTATACTTACTTACATGTTTTAATAATAAAATCAATACATTCTTAAATACTGGTAGGATTTATTAGTACTGAGAATATTTAACCGTAGTTTGAACAAAGGAAATGTTTAATTTACTTTAATTTCTGTGGTTTTCTTATTAATATTGCCTCAACAGTTACTATACAGGAGCTTATGGGAATACATTTTTAGAATTGTCGTGACATAAGTATCTAAAAATAAATTTTTGAGACTTTTATTTAACTTTTTGAAAATACGAGTATGTATACAATATATAGGATGTAACATATTTTTAACCGACTTCAAAAAAGGAGGAGGTTCTCAATTCAACTGTGTGATTTTTTTTTTATTGTTTGTTACCTTAGAATTTTCGAGCGGATTTGGATGGTTCTTTTTTCATTTGAAAGCTGGTGCTTCCCGTGTGGTCCCATTTTAATTTGAAGGAAATCGTTTACTTCTAAGGGGTTGAAAACTAAGGGATGAAATATTAACTTTTTATTGGATAGCTCGATTCTGATAATTCTTTTTTTATTAGTAGAACATAATTTTAAATTAATCTCATTTCCATTTTTTATAAAAACACTCCACTCATAAGGGGTTAAAAATTAGGGATAAAATAATAAATTTTCCTGGCTAACCCGAATTCAATATTTTTTTTTATTACGTACATCGTACCTTTAAATTGTTTACATTTCAATTTGAAGAAAAAAATCCACCCCCTAAGGATGAAAATAGGGGATGAAATAGTGAAGTTTATCTGAATAATCAAATTTTGTGAATTTGTTTCTATTGAAAAGAGTATTCCACTTAGTTCTTTCATTAAATTTAAAAGCAAACAATTTCAACCCTTAAGAGTAAAAGGGGATGAAGTAGTTACATTTAACATTTAACGGCGCTGCCTCATATGAGCAGAGTGTTTAGTGGGTTTACCCATATTCAAAGAAAAAATTTGAGACGATGTATAAAAAGTTTCACTTTAATAAAATCAGTTATCAAATTTCAGATCACTAAAAATTGAGAAAAAAATAAAAATTATAACAAAATGAAAAACCGACTTCAAAATAAATAAAAAATCTTAAACAAAAAAATAATAATATATTTTCCTTGCAGGGTCTACAATTTACAAATTATTGGGATCATTTAATGTACAACTATTGTTATTTTTGGAGTTGGTGTCAGCCAAAAAAATACGACTATATTGGTACTTAGCGACAAACGAGAATACCTTATAAATTGCATTTTCAAATGAACTTTTAAACAATATACTTTTACTGTAACAATATCTAGCGACCTTTAAACTACAAAATACCAATAACTAAGTAAACTTTTTTACAAATGAATATTAATATTAATTATTTCCTTGGCTGACACCAACTCCAAAAATAACAATAGTTGTACATTATATCATCCTAATAATTTGTAAGTCGTAGACACTGCAAGGATACGCAATTATTTTGTTACTTTTTAGTGCATTTTTTGTTTAAGATTTTTTATTTATTTTAAAGTCGGCTTTTCATTTTGTTATAATTTTTATTTTTATAATTGAAGACTGAACATCAATAATGGGCTAGCTAAGTGCCAAAAACAAAATTCATTAATAGTAACTATTGAGCCACCTATTGGCGCAGTGGCTAGAGCGGTAGTTCTCTCCACTTCATGCGTCAAGTGGTTCTGGGTTCGATTCCCGTTGAATCCTAGACTTAAGATTCTAGACCTAAGAAATAATTGACCAACAGAAATTATCTGTGTTTAGACAGTCGTGATATGACCTTAGCTGTTAAAGCGACTTAAAACACCAAAAAAAAAAAAAAATAAAAAATAAAAAAAATAGTAACTATTAATGCATACGCTAATGTAGTGTTAGGTTGTTGGCAATGGCACTTAGCTTGCTTTTTCGGGTCTAACTCCATGTCCAGTCTTCAATTATAAATTAATTATTAGAAAATGATGGATCAAATAAAATACTCTAGCTATATCAATTTGTGACGCTTAGCTCTATTTTAAAGCTTACTCGGGCTCTCTGATGAAAAACTCAGCATTTTTATCGATAGAGACATATAAAAATAAATAATTAAAATAAAGTCTAAAAAATTACACTCGAAATTTTTTTTTATTTAGTCAAATTAGATTTTTGTTTTGTTTTGTTTCATCATTGTTTTGTTGATTTGGACTCAAAAAAAAATATAGTAGGATGAAACCCATAAGAAAAGGAAGAGAATATAGCAAAAATGAAAGGAAAAATAAATTACGGTCGATCTGAGGGGGGAGAAGTGGCAAAGGAGGTGTTTTTAAGGGTAGAAACGGTTTATCTCGATTTCCGAGACTACCAGTCCTATGGAAAAAAGTTAAAACAAAAAGTTTGTAGTTAATAAGAAGATCTACAACTTTTGTGCTTTGACTTTTTTTACATAACCTCAACATTTATGTGAACAATTCCAAATACAAGTTTTTGGTTTTTTATTTTTATCTTTTACAAAAACAAAATTTGTCTTGAAATTTGGTGAAAATAAAATTTACCTCTTAATGTCCCAAACAGACTGTAATTTTTTGATTTAAAATATTTATTTTTTCATCTTATTTTGACTGAATATTGAAAAACACCCTAATTTTCAATCGAAAATTCTCACGACAAAATATCTATTTTTTTAAAAAAGTCGACAGGCTTTTTGTTCGTTGAAATCTCTACTTTCTGATGATGCAAAAAAAAATACACAGTACAATGTTAAATGTTCCCAGAAAATGCAATAATTAAACTGTAAATTTTAATAAATTGCTCAAAATTGTACAAACCACCTATTGGCGCTGTGGTTAGAGCAATTGCTCTCTCCGCTTCATGTGTCAAGTGGTTCTGGGTTCGATCCTCGTTGAATCCTAGACTTCCGATTCTAGACCTAAGATATAATTGACCAACAGAGATTGACCTGATTATAATTAGATTGATATGATCTTAAATGTTAAAGCGACAAAAAAAAAACAATTGTACAAATACAACTTTGAGCAATTTATTAAAATGTACACTTTAATTATTGCATTTTCTGGGAACATTTAACATTGTAATGTATATTTTTTGCATCATCAAAAAGTAGAAATTCCAACGAACAAAAAGCCTACCGACTTTTTTAAAAAAAGTCAATATTTTGAGGTGAGAATTTGCGATTGAAAATTAGGCTGCTTTTTCACTATTAAGTCAATATAAAAAAAAAATAGATATTTTAAATCAAAAAAATTACAGTGTGTGTTGGGAGGGCAATAAGAGATGAGTTTTTACTAAAATTCATGATTTTTTTTTTTTTGTAAAAGATAAAAATTAAATACCAAAAACTTGGTTATTGAAATTTTTCACATAAATTTGGAGGTTATGTGAAATAAGTGTTTGTACAAAAGTTGTAGATCTAATTATCTACAACTTTGCTATTTAACTAATTTCCATAGGCCTTGTAACTTTGTCGGAAATCGAGATAAACCGTTTCTACTCTTAAAACCTGCCCCTTTTTTCACTTCCCCACCTCAGATCGACCGTAATTTATTTTTTCTTTCATTTTTGTTATATTCTCTTCCACTTGTAATGAGTTTCATCCTACTTGAATTTTTTTTCACTTCTTACCATTTTCAAATTAGCTCTGGTCTAACTATAGTATACGTCTAATCTAATTTGACTAAAAAATATTTTAGACTGTATTTTAATTCGTTGCAAATTGATATTGCTAGAACATTTTATTTGATTGATCATCCTCCAATTAATAATTATCAAACACAGCTATCCAACATCATACATGTTTTTGAGCAAAAAACGTAATAGATATAATAAATATCTATACTAATATATAAAATTGAAGAGTTTGTTTGTTTGTTTGTTTGTTTGTTTGTTTGTTTGATTGGTTGAACGGGCTAATCTCAGGAACTACTGGTTCAAATTGAAAAATTCTTTTAATGTTGGATAGCCTAATTATTGGGGAAGGCTTTAGGCTATATAACATCACGCTACGACCAATAGGAGCAGAGTATCGATGGAAAATGTTGCAAAAATCAGGGAAATTTTTTCCTTTTGAGAGCGTTCGTGGCCTGCCCTGCGTAAACGATTAAAGTTACGCAAAAATCATGTGGAGCAAAATTGTTCCTCTTAAAAAGTTCTACAAAAAAGTCAGCGACGACATATGTCTATCTATTACGGTTAGCCCGTTATAACCTTTTTAATGGTTGTTAAGGTTGTTTCAAAAATAATTCATTATTTGCGAAATCGTTTTTAAAAAGATATTATTAATTCTTACCCAAATACATATGGTTTTTAATGAAATTTGGTATGATGATAAATGACAATCTGAGTCATAAAAAAGAATACTTTTTATAACGGGAAAATGTCTAATTTATCCGGGAAATTGAAAAACGGTTTGGAGAAAAAAATTATGCATAAACTCTATTTTTAGTTGAAAATGGATTTTGGTGATATTTAAGTATGATAAATATGCAAATCATTATCTAGAACACGTTTTATCTCGGAAAAATTTCTCATTTCATCGGGAAAATAGAGAAAACTGGTTCGAAGAAACATCATGCTGTAACTAAACATTTTTATCTGATTACAATATATTTATAGTAATAACTCATAAGGTCCTCAAGGCAAAATCATAATTTTTCTTTTCATACAGTCCAATTTTTATCCAGGAAAAATTTATGTTCCCGTAGGATAGATACGTTTTTGTTTTTCAAAGAACACAAGATTACCATAATTTCTTGCAATATGATGGTTTAAGAGACAGTGAATGATATGGGCTACTTTTTATGTTAGAATATTGTACGGTTCCCGTAGGATAGGCTAAAAATAGAATCCTTCAGGAACTGAGTACTTCAAAGGAGTTTTCTAAAAGTTCATGATTATGAGTTTTAACGAATTTTTCTCAGGAAAGCTTGATCTCTTTTTTATCCAGGAAAAATGTTCTACTCCCGTGGGATAGATATGTTTTTGTTTTTCACAGAGTAAAAAATAGACATGATTTTTTGCAATATCATAGTTGAGGGATCAGATAATAATATAGATTATTTCTTATGCCAGAATAATGCACGGTGCTCAAAGGATAGCATGATAATTGTCTCCTGCGGGAACCGTGTGTTAAAAAAAAAGTCGTGAAATAGATCTTTAAAGTTCGTGAAATAGCGTTTTAACACATTTTCTCTTTAGGATTAAAATAAAAATTACAATTTTCACTTGAAGATATGATTTTATATTTAACATCCGAAAAATAATGAAAAATTTTGAAACGTTGAAATTTCTTTCATTGTTAATTTTCGAATACATATTTAGAATTTAGCGTGTTAAATTACATTTAAAAAATCAACAATTAAAATTTCAACTTTTCTTTTCAAAACTCCCCACTTTTTAAAATATGTAAGGCCTTCTAAGTGAGCGCTTGCGCTTTTCCTTCTCAATATTTGTGTCCATCTAACTTTTTTTCAGGAGTCAGTACTGAGCTGATTCATAGATCATTAGACATTCAGGCATTCAGCTCCTTGCAATATATTATATCAGATACAGAAGTACAAGTTTAAAATATATTATTTGTTACAACGGTTACAGGCGTTGCAATAATCAAATAACATTTCAATTTTTTTTACGTTACTCTTTGTTTAAGTTTCATATATTCTTTTTTCTTCATTATATTTTAAGTTTACATACGTAAATTTTATCAATAAAACACCCCAGTAGTGTTATGCAGCGTTCCTTTATTATTCCCTTTCCCGTGACATTTTCTACTATAGTTCCACTCTTACTGATCATAGTGTGATGTACGGTGTACCTAAGATAGCTCATGTTATACTGTTAAAGTAGAAAAAAAATCTTCAAATTAATCAATTTCCCATTACAGACATACAATGTTTTTCTTGGTTTCGTCCGCGTGGTTTTAAATTAGCATTATAGGTACCAAATTTTATCTCTTTAATGGTTCTTAAGTGATTTGTGGATAAAACAAAGCAATAATAGATACAATTATTAGAACAAAGCAAAATGTTTATCGTCTTAAAGTACTCATAAATGTAGTTATATTTATAATTGACCTAATAGTATTAAATTATTATATAATCAGAAGAGTATTATTTTTATTTACAATGATGAACTTTAACGTCGATTATTACCGATACAGTTATTTTGATTTCCACGAATTTAGTTCTACGTTGTCTGTAGGTAAAGAACTCGCGCCATTTTACAGTAATTCAAACCCAGAAAAAATGCGTTGTTACTTGTTAGTGTTGTTGCATTACTGTTTTTCTTGTGTTACAGAGCTATACCTAATAAGATTTATATGTGGGAAAAAAGATTTTTTTTAAAACAATCAGTACATTAAAAAATGTAGGTATATATAGATATTTTCAGCGTTAAACACAGAATGATATTGAAAAAAGTTTCTCTCTGTAAGCCTTACAAATTCAAAATATGTACGTATATTATTCATTTGAAATATTCCAATGTAAACGCATGCATAATTTGTACTCGCAAGATCATCATCTCAACAGCTACGAAACAATGAACAGCAAATTTATGGAAACACAAAGAAAAATGTTTCCTCCAATCCGGATGTTTTTCGAATTGTTATAATCGAAAAATTATACAATCGTGAAATTAAAACACAGTCAAAATGAAGATAGCGAGTCGATGACAAATGGGGTAAGCAAGACAGACGATTCGAACAAAAAATCTTTCATCCATAACAAATTTCTGGGTTCCCATTACTGAAATAATGGTAAATTCAGTGAAATTTCCGGAAAAGCCGAAATTTGTTCGCTCTATTTCGGCATGTAACAATAAAAAAAAAATCATAAAAAATTGACAGTGGTATGATATACCGTAAACCTGTGGTTCTTAACCTTTTATTAGTCGCGGTCGCATTAAAAAACGAAAGTATAGCCATCAATGGCCACAGTCCCCTCAAAATCATAAAATATTTCCACGACCAATACCTCCCCCCCCATGTGATGACATACTTGTAATTACTCGTACAACAAAGACTCTCAAAACTAATAATAATAATTAATTAATAAATAAAAAATCCGACTTAACATAACATTTTATTTTTTTAACTATGCGCTCAACGTTTTCGTTCAGTTTAACCATGCTTAAGAATATTGAGATGTTATTAAAATGATCTGTTCCTTGCATAATATGTATTCTTTTATTTTCTATTTTTCATATGGTACATCTAAAAATGAGTTGTTTTGCGTTAGTCTCGCAAAAATTTGAAAACGACTCAATCGATTTAAATAATTCTTTTTGATCGTCTCAATTGGATTAATTTAAGGGGTGGTTTAGGAATAAAAAAATGACAAAAATCTCAAGGAAACAAATAAAGAAATCGAAAAAATTAGATTGTTAACTATTTCAAATAACTTCGTACCTATTACTAACCTACTGACCCTTATGCATGAGTTAAACTCGACGTCCACGACGCTGACGCTTCAAAATGTCAAAAAAAAGTTAAACATATATAATTCCATAAGAATGATTAAACTCGACGGCGACGCGATGTACGGTACGCTCACGACGCGTCAAAGTAGAATGTACTTCAACTTTTGACGCTTCCAAATGACAATTGTGTATTTGTCATTTTAAAAAAGTATACTACTACACAAAGTTACCTATAACTGAAAAAATTTCATAATTTAAAATGGATTTTGAAAAAAAATGAATTGAAATATAAACAAATATTATAAGATAAAACTTCAAGAGGTTATAAAAATATAAAGCATATATAAAATAAAAAGCAGGAAAATGAAATAATATTGCGGAAATTTCAAATGAAACTGTTAAGTTAATATAATTTTTAAATTATACCCTATAATTTTTATTAATTTATAAAAATTTCAAAAGGCAGCGACGTTTTGACATAGCCTACCCAGAAAATTTTTAAAGTGTTCTGAGGGTTCTGAGCGTTTTTGACATATTGAGGCACAGGCGTCGTGAGCGTCGTGGGCGTTACCATCGAGATTGCCTAAGGGGTTACTCACTAAAATAACGTTGAAAGTGAAAAAAATCTTGTAGGATACCTTTTTACGAAGTTGGCTACGACTTCGGCTATCTCAGCCATCTCAGCCTGGATGGAGTAATTAATATTTTTTATGGAATTTAAGGAAAAAGAAGCGATGGATGTACACAATAAAAGGATCGGTTATGGACGGGTGATCTGACGGGGGAGTAGTGGGAGGAGAACCAAAGAAGTGCATCTCACTACACGGTCATTGCCATTTGTGCCAGAGAAAACCTAGAAATGGGCTATCGAAATAAGAACATACAGATTCTCTCTGACAGTCAGGCAGCGCTAAAAGCGCTCTCCAATACAAAAAGCAGGTCTATGCTGGTGCTGGAGTGTCGGCAACTCCTGGAGGACCTGGCAAGGCACAACCGAGTCAAACTTGGTTGGGTGCTGGGGCATAAGGGAGTTGAGGGCAATGAAGAATCTGATGCTTGCGCAATGGCTTGTTCGATGACCCCACTCGTGGGTTTGGAATACTGGCTAGAAATTCCCGATCAGAAGCTCAGCAAGAGAATGATGGGGAGAATTAGCCTTTCGCTTACCGCTGAGGTTTTACGACTATGAAGGAACCAACTCAGGGCAATACGGGGACTGATAACCGGACACTGTAGACTAAGGAAGCATTTGCAGACTATTGGGGTGTCTCAACAAGACCCCAATTCCAGATTGTGTAGGGATGGGGAGGAAAACGTGACCCATGTCATTTTTGACTACAAAGCCCTCACAAAGTGGCGCCACCTGTATGATGCTCAAACAGGCACAAAAAGCTTAGTACTAGGACTGCTTCTGCTAGGCAGAATGCTGAAACCTGGAATAAGTAAGAATCCTTGTACAACAGGGATACATGAGCAGAACAGGAAAACAATAAGCCTAAGACTCCAGTGCGGGGGGAACGAGCCCCACCCTGGTTTTCTGCTAACGGAAATAAAAAAAAAAAACAATAATAATAGCTATACATGAAGGGAATACGTTGTTCGCTCAAGGTATTTCACTGTCAAATATTGCTTGTGATCTTTGTCGATCAATTTTTACAATGCAACTCGCACTATATCAACGGAGTTAGAAATCTATCAAAATTGAAACAATAAAACGTCTACAAATACGTCTGAACATAGTCACTGTGAAGAAGCTGGAGCCCTTCTTCGATCCACCAAGCTGGATAGCATCGTATCAATCCCCAAACTCATACAATTCAAATCACTGAGCGAAATGAAATTAAGTACAAGAATATGTGAGGTTTCTAAAAAGTACATAGACGATAAACTTTTTATCCAGAACAAAATACACAGTTCCATCACTCACGCAGGAACAAAGCGATAAATCAACATATTTTTGAAATAAAGATGGTTTATAAGACAATGAACTCAAAGGAATACTAAATACTGGAACGATGCACGGTCCTGTCGGATAAATAGCATCTTCTAGCATCAACAATTAAATGAACTTAAAAAGAGACTTTGAGGACATCTCATATTTATATCTCTTCATTCAAGAGAAAATTCTGTGACGCGTCGCAGCAGATATTTATTATTTGTAATAATAAAAACAATTAAAAGTTCTAATAGTTTTGCGGTCCCCTACATACTTTCCGCGGGCCCCCCTGTTAAGAATCGCTGCCAGAAACAGGGACGACGACATCTTGAAAGATATTTTACTGATACTCTAAATATTCTCACGAAACAATAATGAACCACTCATAGAATCTCCCCTTTCCGTACGACTTGAAAATCTTATTATCATTACTATTAATTTTTTTCATTCATTCTTATGGAAATGACATCGTGGGATCACATAATTAATATTAACTCAGGTAGATAATAATAATGAAAATAATAACTGTTATTCTTTTTCTCTTTAAAAGAAAATATTTTTCATGGCATGCAACTCGGTTGATTGCGCCCACTTCCCCCTTCTATTATATAGGTATTTGTTCTCTTAAAAAAAACTCAAACTACCTTAGCAAATTAACGAAATTAACTACCTTGGTAATTTATTTAATAATAATGTTATCAGCGCAAACGGTAATAGATAGCGAATTAATTATTACAAAAAATCTATAGTAAGACGTAATTATTGTAAATATGACGAAAAATCTTTCAAATTTGAATAAGTATATCCGATTAATCAAGGTAATAAACACGTATGTAAGTCCATAAAACATAGTAATTGTCTTTTAGGAATAATCTCAGTTTGTTCCATATGAGGCTTTCCGTTTTCCAAACTTGATTTATGTATACCTAGTCTATTGAAAAAATTGCATAAGCCAGAATTGAATGAATTCAATCAAGAAATAACTACAAGCTAAAATTGAATAAATAAATATTATAAAAAAATGAAAAACCGACTTCAAAATATATAAAAATTCTTAAACAAAAAATGCACTAAAAAGTAACAAAATAATGGCGTATCCTTGCAGTATCTACAACTTACAAATTATTAAGATGATACAATGTACAACTATTGTTATTTTTGGAGTTGGTGTCAACCAAGGAAATACGACTATATTGGTACTTAGCAAAAAACGAGAATACCTTATGAAAATTATTTTTCAAATGAACTTTTAAACAATATACTCGAACTGTAACAATATCTAGTGACCTTTAAACTACAAAATACTAATACCAACTAAACCTTTTTACAATTTTTACAAATTACTATTAATATTTATTTTCTTGACTGACACCAACTCCAAAAATAACAATAGTTGTACATTGTATCATCCTAATAATTTGTAAGTTGTAGATACTGCAAGAATACGCCATTATTTTGTTACTTTTTAGTGCATTTCTTGTTTAAGAATTTTTATATATTTTGAAGTCGGTTTTTCATTTTTTTATAATATATATTTATTTTTTGCGTTTTAGTGATTTGAAGTTTGATAACTGATTTTATTTTCTTGAAAATGGTTAACCTTACAAACGCGCTGCTCATATGAGGCAGCGCCGTTTAATATTAAAAGTTACTACATCATCCCTTTTTGCCCTTAAGGGTTGAAATTTTTTGCTTTTAAATGTAATAACAAAACTAAGTGGATTACTTTTTTCAACAGAAAAAAAATTATCAAAATTCTGTTAAATGTCACTATTTCATCCCCAATTTTCATTCTTAAGGGGTGGATTTTTTTCTTCAAATTGAAATGTGAACAATTTAAAGGTACGTTGTACGTAATAGAAACAAAAATTTTAAAATCGGGTTAGCCAGGAAAAATTTGTAATATTATTTCAACTCTAATTTTTAACCCCTTATGAGTGGAGTTTTTTTTTAAATGGATAGGAGATTAATTTAAAGTTGTGTTCTACAAATAAAAAAAGAATTATCAAAATCAAGCTATCCAATAAGAAGTTGATATTTCATTCTTTAGTTTTCAACCCCTTAGAAGTGGAAGATTTCCTTCAAATTAAAACTGGACACCACGAAAAGCACCAGCTTTCAAATAAAAAAAGAACTATCAAAATCGAGCTATCCAATAAGAAGTTAATATTTCATCCCTTAGTATTCAACCCTTAAGAGGTGAAAGATTTTCTTCAAATTAAAATGGGACCGTTTGGGAAGCACCAGCTTTCAAATAAAAAAAGAATCATCAAAATCGCTTCACCCAGTCGGAAATGCTGAGGTAACAAACATAAAAAAAATACAGTCGAATTGAGAACCTCCTCCTTTTTTTGAAGTCGGTTAAAAAATAGTTGAAGCGATCAATTTGGAAAGGTGTATCGACTTGTATCGTAGATATTCTGATTAAATTTAAGTTTAGATACATAAAACCAACATTTAAATCTTGATGTCACATTACATATGCATCACAGATGCAAATACAAATATATTAAATGACTAGCTGATACCCGCTCGTTTTGCTGAGTGTATCTAAATTTAACTGATTGATTAAAAGATTCCCTGCGTTCATAGCGAAATATAAAAATTAATCTATTTTGACAGAAAAAAATGATTGATACTTTCAGACTTTAGATCCAAAGAAAGTTCATCAAAATTTGTAAAACTACTCTTCAAGAAAGAGATGTTAGCTGTCTCACATCAGCTTCTATACGATTTTTAGTAAAAAAGTAACTGTATTCCGTCCTTTAGGACTTGAAAATCATTCATACCAAATTTCATTTAAAACCATACAGCTATTTTAGGGGGCATCCATTAATTTCAAGTGGTATTTTTTGCGATTTTTGAAATCCCATCCCCTCCTCTCTGGTAAGATGTCATGAGATTTGGCATATATCTTTCCCCCAACCCGCAATCTAGGGTGATATTTTTCAAAACAAAAAAATACTTGATATTTGCGAGACCTTCCTTCTTTCCCCAAAGTAAGATTAGATGAGATTCGGCTCGACCCCATCAGCCCCTGAACGCCTCACGTAATTAATGGATGTTCCCTTAAAAGAAATGTAAGAAATGGGCCCATGACGCATGTACGAACGGTCAATACATGTGTAATAATTACGTCTGTGATTTGTGTGAAACATAGTTAATCATTAAAATTTATATTATATATATTATCATTACCCAATGCAGTTTCTATTTCCCCCGTGGATTGATTTCAATTACCCCACACACTACCGGGGAAATAGGAATGGCAATAGTTTTTATATTCTATATTTTTGTTATTCTAATGTTAATTTAAAAAAGTTTTGTGATCAAATTATTAAAGTAGATAAGTTAAAGTTTATGTTATAGCAAAAGTTTACTAAAATTGTTAATTTATATTATTAATTAGGATAATTTAAAGTTTATTGTTCTCAAATACCCCACTTCCCCTAAATGAGATTCGGCTGGACCCCATCGGCCCCTGAACGCCTCATGTAATTAATGGATGTTTCCCCAAAAGAATAGATTAGTAGCTATCCTACAGGATCTTTAGCAAAACTTGATTAAAACTCGTTCCATTAAGCAATTGTTAAATTTTGAAGTTTTTAATTTATTATTTTAATACGTTTATTTCTAATTAATATCTTTGACAATGAACAATATAAATATCAAATATTTAAAAAAAAGTTCATTATTAATTTTATCGGGTGTTGAATTGGAATTCATAATTATTTATTTTCCACTAAAAATTCTCAATTTTTAAATTTCAACTTTGTAGAGATTTATTTCGTTTTTGTGTAAAATGGGAAGAAAATGCAAAAATTCTATTTCAAGAACTTTACCGAAACTTTTTAAATGTACGGTTCCTGTAGGATATAATTGATTTGCCATCCCATGGGAACTATGCGTTATTCTAGCCTTAAAAGTAAGCTATATCATTCTCCTCCAAACTACCACATTGCAAAAATAATATCAATCTTTAACTCTGTGATAAACAAAAAACATATCTACCCCACGGGAATAGTACATGTCTCCTGTGTAAAAAGTAGATCAAATCTTCTTAAAAAAAATGAGTTAAGACTTTATTGCGTGGGTTTTAATGAAACTGCTTTTAAATACACGGTTCTTATAGAATAAATACTTGTTTTGCTTTTCCATGGGAACCGTTTATTATTCCGGTATGAGAAGTAATTTATATCATTTTCTGGCCCCTAAACTACCACATTACAAAAAAAGAAGTTAATCTTTCGCTCTGTAAAAAAACAAAAAAATATCTATCCCATGGGAACCATACATTTTTTCTGTATATAAACTATACTATATGTTAAACTGGATTATAATCTATATCTATGCCAAATTTCATCTAGATCCATTCAGTACTTTTTGAGTGAAACAGCAACAAACATTCATTCTTACAAACTTTCACGTTTATAATATTAGTAAGATAACGTTTTTACAAAATATCACAGCCATCATAAACTTTAATAGATTCCCAAAATTATTATTCACAGGAATCGTAAATTTTTCAGGATAAAAAGTAGTTGCCTTATGTGACCTACAGGCCCATGAAGTATCTCTATGTAAAAACATCATCTAAATTCGTTTATGTAGTTTTGATTTATAATAACATCCAAACTAGTTTTGCATTATAAATACTGTCATGCACTTGATATGGGTATGTATTTGTGTGGGCTGGGACCTCCCATCTTAAGCCCTTTTCGTCTAACTTCACGCTGAGTACTCAACAAAGCGTGAATGATAGATAAGTGGGGATGTGGTCGATTTGACAAAAGAAGTTCTAGAAAGTTCTAAAGGATCTTATTTGGCGCTGGTCCTCCCATGGCGTGTTCGCCGAAAAGTGAAAGGTGAACAGGGAAGTAGTCAATACATGAGATGGAAGATAAATCTAAAAATTTCTCTATAGAGTTTAATATATGAGAAAAAGGATGGACAGTAAAACAATTAAATCAAATACTTTAGTAATGGAACAATTCGTCGTCGGAATTTTCTAGAACAGCGCTGATCGCGTATATAAGCAGGTGGCTGACGAGTGAATTCAGTTCTAAATACACAGTGATAAATAAATCTTGACTTATAAAACTTGTGAGTTTTAATACACATTTTGTAAATAAACAGCGAGTGCCGTTATAAATAAATAGTGTGCGAGTGAATCAGTGCAGTGTTAAATAAATAGTGCATCAAGTAAGTGATAAATAAATAATGAGTGATGGTGAACTAGTGATACGCAGTGAACTACAAATAGTGTGTGACAATCAGTGAATAAATGACAAATTAAACAGTGAATAAACCATTGTTAAAGTGTGTATAAATAAGTGTAATAGTGTTAAATAAATTAATAAACATTTCTATAAAATAAATTGTTGTCGTGAAGCACAAATCCTAGAAACCATCGAAATAAATAAGTAAAAACGTAACAATACAAATTATAATAAATTCCCTAAAAATAAACAAAATTAGCATCATTTTAATAAAATTGAATGCCTTACAACTTCTTTTCTGACAATTTTACTGTAATATGAAGAGCTAAGGTGCTATACAGACAAAAAGTTGAATGAGGAGTGAAATTTTTTTTCGCAAATTATGAAACTTTCGATGGTGTATACCTCAGAAACTATCAGAAATCGGAAAAAAATTAAAAGAAGAAAACTTGTTGGTAATGTAAAGATCACCGTTTTTAGATATAAACGATAAAGCTTCGTAGTCGAAAATTCTCTTCCTTCCAACACACTCTACAACTGGACTATAATAATTAATAATGGAAAATTTGCAGTGAAACTAAAATGATTAATTTGTATTTGAAATAAAATACTAAGACTAGTTTAAGTATTAATAGTTAGATATAAAGTTTTAATAATCATTTTACGCGTTAAAAAGGGCCGCATATCAAATCTATATAAATAAAATGATAGCTGTTTTCCAATGTTCGCTTTTAACTCAAAAAGTACTGGATAGATTTTGATCAATTTTTTTTTTGTTTTACTTTTTATATACTTGGTCCTTATCTAAAAAAAAAGAATTATCACTCTATCTTCATTAAAAACAAATGGAATTAAAGTTTTAAAATGCAATTTTTAGAAACAAAACGCGTTAAGCGGTGGATTTTTCGTCGCTTTGATAGAGTGGGGCAAACGCATGGGCTGGAGAGAATATGTTTCTCCTTCTACTGCCTGCTGATTATTTCATATTTGAGCGTAGACTTAATGCGGCTCAGTGAGATATTGGATTAATAAAGATTTTTTGAATTCAAATACAAATTCAAAATACATTTTTAAGTTCCAACCGTTACAATAATCAAATTACATTTCAACACTCCCTTTTGTTATTTTATTATTGCATATAGTTTTTAAGCAGAAAGAGTTAAGTTAGCGAGAATTTTTTTTAATAAAACTATATGTCAAAAGATTGCTCCCTCAGAATCCGCAATTTCTCCAAGTGTTTATATAGTTATTAATTGATTAATAATTAATTTTTCAAAAATTTGCACACTAAAAATTAAAATTGTTGTAAAATACAAATAAAGTCGCTTTTTTAGTTTCTTTTTTTTAATTGCTCCTTAAATGCTCTTCCGGGCCCGCATTTGCCTTAGGTGTATAGTTAATAATTAATTAATAATTAAATTTTTTTTAAAAATTTAAAACTCAAGTGTTTAAATCGCTATTAAAAACCCTAAATAATTTTTAATTGAATTTTTTTTAAGTTCTCTATCTGCTCTTTTCATTACGCAAATAATTGATCAAATTTTTGCAATATTTTTAATAATTAGTTATTTTAAAAATTTAATTATTTATTAATTTATAAATTTAACTATTTATACATGTATTGCTGCATTATGACGTCATCAACTACCGTTGGATCTTATAAACATGAATAGTTTAAAAATTGAATTACTAATTAACTATACACCTGGATCAATTGCGGATCCGGAAAGAGTATTTAAGTAACAATTTAAAAAAAAATAAAAACAGTGATTATTTTGGATTATACAGACATTTTTATTTTTAAAAAATTTATTATTGATTTACTAATAACCATACACTTGGAGCAACAGCGGATTCTGAAGTAGCAACTCAGGAGCAATTTTTTGGCATATAGTTAAAAACGTTCTACGCTAAGTTCTTTCTAAGTAAATTAAGTAAATTAAATATGTTATTAACATAATAACCTACGCAGACGACGTCGCGGGTATTAGTTAGTAGGATATAAAGTGGCATCAAACCTAAATCTGCCACTGCCTATATAAAAAAGTGGTTGCGTGTACTTATGTACGCGCGTGAGAAGTTATACTTCTTTGGTATCATTAAAAATTAGTTTTTATTAATTTTATTCAAATAATCAATTTTAAAAAACTGTAATTTAATATTTAATAATAATAATATATATATTTAAAGATATAATTATTAAAAATAAAATTAAGAGAATAATATTTTAATTTCTATCAATAAGTTATATCCAAAGAAAGCTGCAAGACGTTTATAAAATTTGTCAGGATCATTTTTCTGGTTAACAATTCATGCATGTCATGAAAACGAAGCTTCATAGAAATTGCGAAATAAAGTAAGTAGCTACTTGTCAAAGTAAATGTCTTAATCTTATTCATATCTTGTGTTAAAATTATTATTCTAAGATGGTTGAATCATTTCAGAATCCCAGATTTCGTGATAATTAAGAATGTGCATGGAATGTAGACGTCATTTTCATCATTAAATTTCAAATAGTATAACAGCTACTGCAAAATTCGAGAAAAGTAATAACTTATTTATTAATAATATGTGTCATTTGTATATATAATTATTTTTAATTTAAATATAAAAATAAATAAATTAGAAAATAAATACAACAATAATTCAAATTACGCGCGCCAGGAAACCCAATGGTTTTGCTACTAACTTAATTTTGTTAATTTTTGGCTGAAAATGCGCGCGCATCTTAAAATTTCACTTTCATCATTTTTTCATAACGCGCCTAAAGAAGTATAACTTCAACAAAATTTTGTAGTTAGAGAACGTTTGAAACACTGTATAAAGAAACAATAATATAATGGTATAAAAAGAAATGATTTTTCATGTCGATAGATTTATTTAAATCAAGAACATTATTAGCTGATAATAATTATTGTTTAATATGTCGTGGAGAAGTGAGGAGTTTCTATATTTGATTGTAACAGAAGTCAATTAGTTATGTCAAGATGATTATTTCCGATCATTAAAATTATCAATCAAAAAGTTTTTTACTCTTTAATAGATATGATCATATATAATATCTTATGGTTGAAAAAATAAATAACACCAGCTAATCTCTCCTACAATCCCTTCCTGTTCCCAGTTTTATCAGTACAAATAACGGCGTGCATTTGATAAGAGCGACATCTTAAGTACTCAATTAAAAAAGGAGATAGAATCTTAACGAAAATATTAATATTTCTTTAAATAGGTATAAACTATAAAAATTTAAAAAAAAATTCTTGTTACAAAATACTTACTATCAACTAAATTTTATTGACTATCATTGATGTTAATAAACTATTATCTATTAAATTTAAAATGTAATTGTAAGTTTCTCTTACAAAAAATTTTAAAAGAATTTTTTTTATTTGCGAGCATTGAAATTAACGTATTAAAAGTGTTAAATTAACCGTATAATTTCAAATGATAAAATGTGAAAAATGTAAAATATTTTTCTATTATTACACTGAACCACCATCTGTTTATAATTATTTTTTTTTAAGTATAAGAAAATACATTTTCCTTATAGACTTACTCTTTTAAAAAAATGACCATTAAATTTGATGAATAAAATATTTTTAAAACCCAATGAACTCAATTTGATTAATACAAAAAAGTTTAAGAACTGTACCAATAACATTTCTTGCAAGGATTCATCAAGTCAACTAGCTGGTTACGTTAGGGAATGAACTGAATTTTATATTATAGCTTTAAAATGAAATAGTTTATGACTTGGTTGATATTAAAAATAATAACATTTGGCTTAATATTTGACCTCAAGTTTTTAATCAAGTAACAGGAAAATCAAGTCATACAGTAAATCTCTAATTTCTTGTCTTACAATTGGGTAGTGGTGGATTTAGAGTTAATGCCGCCCTAGGCTCTATTTGCCTGTGCCGTATTTTTTCGTATAAATTATATTTCTATTTATAAACTTTTAATCTATATCTTTATAAATAAAATGATACCTGTTTTCCAATGTTCGCTTTTAACTCAAAAAGTACTGGATAGATTTCGATCAATTTATTTTTTTGTTTTACTTCTTATATACTTGGTCCTTATCTAAAAAAAGAATTATCACGACATCTTCATTAAAAACAAAGTAATTAACGTTTTAAAAAATGCGAGTTTTCCAAGCAGACGGCGAATACTTTCGTTGTTCTTTCGTTGCTTTGTAGAGTAGGGTAAACGTTGTTATGCGATGGACTAGAGAGGGAATGTTTCCCTTTCCACTGCCTAATGATTATCTCATATTTGAGCGTACGCGGTACGACTTCATGCAGCTAAGCGAGATATTATAATAAATAAAATATTTTTTGAATTCTATGTTGTTTCTGTTTTTGAAATATTTTTGTAGCTTTTTTTTATCATCAACTGCCGTTGGTCCTTAAACATGAATAGTTTAAAAATTGAATAACTAATTAGCCTAATACACCTGGAGCAATTGCTGATCCGGAACGAGAATTTAAGGAACAATTTTTTGAAAAAAAAGGATTATTTTGGATTTCTATTTTTTTATTATTAGTATAATATAATATTTATTATTAATTTTTATTTTTGAAAAATTCATTATTGATTAACAATACACTTGAAGCAATAACGGATTCTGAAGTAGCAATTTAGGAGCCTTTTTTTGGCATATAGTTAAAAATGTTCTACCCTAAGTTCTTTCCTGTTATTTTTAATATACGAGTATCATTGCTTTCAATTTCTTAAATGTTTTTCCTCTGTAAATTAAATATGTTCTTAACATAATAACCTACGCAGACGACGTCGCGGGTATCAGCTTGTTATCTAATATAATTTTAAATATACCTACAGTATATCCTACAGTTTTATTTTTATCCAGGAAAAATGTACGGTTCCCGTAGGATAGATATGTTTTTATCTTTCACAGAGAAAAAGATTACCATCATTTCTTACAATGTGGTGATTAATTAAGAGTCAGAGAATATAGGCTATCGTTTATGTCAGAATATAGCACGGTTCCCGTAGGATAGAAAAAGAATTGTATCCTTCAGGAACTGAGTATTTCAAAGAAGTTTCGTTAAAGTTCATGAATAAATGTTTTAACGAATTTTCCCCAAGAAGAATTGGTCTACCTTTTATCCAGGAAAAATGTACGAGCCCGTGGGAAAGATACGTTTTTGTTTTTCATAAGTCAAAAAATCGGCATAATTGTTCTCTTCCCGTGGGATAACAAGACAATTGTATCTTACAGGAACCGCGTATTTAAAAGAAGTTTCGTTAAAGTTCGTGAAATAGAGTTCTAGCGCATTAACCTCAAGAAGGCCTAAACTCTCTTTTATCCAGGAGAAATGTACTACTCCCGTTGGATAGATATGTTTTTGTTTTTCATAGAGCAAAAGATTGACATGATTTTTTGCAATAGGGTAGTTGAGAGGTCAGAGAATAATATAGATTATTTCTTATGTTAAAATAATGCACGGTTCTCAAAAGATAGCATAGCAATTGTACTTATTCTACAGCAATCGTGTTTTTTAAAAAGCTCTCCTTAAAGTTCGTGAAATAGCGTTTTGACACAACAAAAAAGTTGAAATAAAAATAACAATTTTTACTGCAAAATATGATTTTTAATTTAACATCCGATAACATCGATAAATTAATAATGAAAATTTTTGAAACATTGAAACTTCTTTCATTGTTAATTTTTTGATGTCTATAATGTTTAGAAATAAGCGTGTTAAATTATATTCAAACAGTCAACAATTACTTCACGTACCTACTCAACTTTTTGAACTATTGAAAAATTTGAACTTGGCGAAAAACTCAGTTAAATATTTAAAACATTCAACATTTTCAAATTGTATTGCTACTAAAGGAAAACAAGTATAGGTATTTTATAATATTCATAAAAATGCATAGAACCTATAAGATATCTTTTCTAGATCGCTATAAGGAATCTCTTCCTGGAAAAGTAGTTTAACGGAGTTTCATGAACTTTCTATGAATCAAAGATCTAGAGTTAACTATCTGTATTTTTTTGTTAAAATAGCTGAATTTCTTATTTTTGGGATGAACATTTCTATTATTCAGTCAGATTAATTTAGATATGCTCAGCGAAGCGGGCGGGGACCAGCCAGTTGCTTATAAAAGAAACGTCTATAAATACCTTAATTATATTAGCAAATAATTTTATGGGGTTTATCAAACAAAAATCAGAATTGAAGGCGTATTAATATACGTATAGGTAGGTATTTGTAAGTTTCAATTAAGTTTATGATTAATAAACGGATATGACATATGAATGAAGAAAGAAATCATCAAGCTAAAAATAAGCTAAATATCCTGTTTTGTTTTCCAATTTCTCTTAAACATTTTTCCAGAAAATATAATTTAAGTCTTGAAATTGTAATAATAGCCAACCCTTCATAATTAACAATGACAAGTTTCATTACATTCTATTAACTTAATACTGAAGTAAATAAGTAAAAAAAAATTTTGAAAGGGCGGTTCTAAAAATATTTTCTTAAATATGTATTATATTTATTTTCTTTGGTAAAAATACATTTAAAAATCATATTTTTAAAATAAATAAGACCGGAAGAACAGTGAAAAAACACGAGTTGTTCGTTGGTATTCGTTGGTGCACTCGGTCAGGATCGGTGTCTTTCATGGTAATACCCACTGCTACTAGTCGATTTCTTCGTTGTTCGTATCTTGTCTTCGTTTTTTTGGTTTATGCGATTTTGTACAGGAAATGCACCGAACGAAATATGTTTCTTAATATTTTTCTTATTAAAATGTTGGAAGTAAAAATTTTTTTCAATCTGGAGTGGAAGTAAAAAATATTTGTTTAGGTGGATATTGAGTTGAAACAACATATGGGGTAGTTACTTTTTAAAGTGTTAAAGGGCTACTTCATTCATTGTATCGTCACGGGACTATAATATGAACGTTTAAAGCGATTATTGTTTATTGATTTCAAAGTCTCATTTGCAAGTAATATTTTATTTTATTTCCTCATAACAAATATGTTAATATTGTTATAAACGATTGCTTGTTTGATTAATTAATTTTTTTTAAAAAATAGAAATTTTGATAATAAAATTTTTTTTTTTTTTTTTAAGAAGGCGTTAATGTTGTTATCAAATTAAAGTAAACGACGGTGGGTATTTTGGAATATGGTTGGTTGTATATATATATATATATATATATATATATATAAAGTAAGCAATTGCTTTAGCGCGCTTAAGTCACGAATATGATTATCGCCTTAGGGTGTTTGGTTTTATAATATAGTTCTCTGTTGTGAAAGTTTTTTATTCATGTTTAGATAGACAGAGACGCGGAAAATATATTGATGTGAAAAGAAAGGACGGGATGTTCGAACGAAATACAGAATGAAATGTATTTTATGAATAACACCACATCGTTGTGTGTGAGTGAATGGAAAGGTGTGTATGTATTTAGTTTAGTGAAGTGTACGTATAGTACGGATGTACGTATGTATGTGTATAAGTCGTTTGATTCTCTTTACCGAAGTACACTACCACTCAAAAATAGTTGCCCATTTGGAATATAATTCTGTACCTAGGGGGCCATCCATAAATTACGTCACACGTTAAGAGGGAGGGAGGAGTTGACGAAGTGTGACATTGTGTGACAAGGGGGTGGGAGAAAAAACACAAACTTTGAACTATTAACGAAAAACACAAAAAAAAATTGCAACACTAGGTTTATTCGCGGATCTGATACTGAACTGATAACGAATCAATCCAAGTGGATTTAGAATAATCGCCAAACGCATACATGCTTATGAACTGATTAAGGGTTATTTTCCCGTGAACGAGTTTAAAAATGTTCGGAAGTAAGACAAGGATAAACGAGAACCCACGAAAATTGTTAATTGAGAGCGAAGGAAAGAAAATCTAGCCACATTTTATCAAACTGCGCATGAGTAAGAGAATCGAATTTTTCGTCCTAAAAAAAACCCGAGAATCGCTATATCCATAGTTCCGTTTCTCTTTCCTTTTTTTTCAACTTTAAATTCAATTAACAATTTTTGTGGGTTCTCGTTCACGGGAATATAACCCTTAATCAGTTCATAAGCGTGTATGCGTTTGGCGATTATCCTAAATCCACTTGGAATGATTCCTTATCGGTTCAGTATCAGATCCGCGAACAAACCTACTATCTGTAGAAACATAAAATTCAAATTGTTTGGTCGAGCACTCGCCAGGGTTGCCAGAGATGTTCACAACAAAAGCCCAGCGTCCCTACGAAAAAATCGCAAACTAAGGAAAAAACCGCCCAATGCGCCCAATATTTGAACTTTAAATAAAGTTTTTTTTTTTAAATAATTTATTCTCAAAACCTTAACAAAAACATGTTATATTAATACTATACGTAGTAGATAAATTATACTAAATTGTATAAAATATGTGTTTTAATTTCACATAAATTAATCTAATAATTGCAGCAATAATTCTTCTTCTTTTTCTTCAAATCAAAATTTAGATACACTCAGCGAAGCGAGCGGGTATCAGCTAGTATTTTTATAGAATAATATGTTTCTAATCTCGGTTGTATAGTAAGTTCGATAGTATTTGTACCACCGAATGTTATAGCCGGGTATCTACATATTAGCGGAAATTCACATATATGTACATATAAGGTACAAATGGTACAAACGGCATAATAGTACCTATAGTATAGACGGAATAGACTGTATAGACTATAGTAAACTTCGAATCTTAAACAAATTGTGGAAAATCGCTGAAAGGAATTTTAAGCGTAGGTCATGTTTGAAATTCACCCAAATTGCGGAAATACACCCAATCTGGCAACCCTGCCACTCGCTCTACTAAACTGAAAAAAAATTCTCTCCTGACAACTGAATTTCATTTACGCCAACAAAATAATTTGATAGCCCATTGCCAATCAAATATTTAATATTTAGATTTAATTGTCCGAAGAGAATTTTTTTTCTCGGTGTAGTGTTACGCGCCGATATTATTGCCCTTTGATAAATCTCGCTAAATGCTGCACCGTGTCTAGCGGTGATATTGTTTTTATTTCATTTTACAATTGACTTTCAGGATGACTAAGTTTGATCTTTAATTAATATAATTAATCTTTCTTTTTATAAATTTCTTGAAATGTTTGATCTGATGTTAATTTTATTAAAAAATCTTTAAATAGAAATAAAACAACTTCTGGAATTGCTGTTTTAATTCAATAATTATTTGTAGATGTAAAATTGTAAAATATGTGACGTCAGACTTAGGATTATTGGGTCTTACAAATGTGACCAGCTGTGACAAGGACGGGGGAGGTAGTCAAAATCATGAAATTCGTGTGACGTAATGTATGGTTGGCCTCTTGGTTCTAAAAGGGCCAATGTCCAAAATTGGAGCAATCGTGCTATGCAAACAAATGATATCCGTATATTAAGTACTAGGTTTATTTCAATCGTCCATCTGATGATGTTCAAACATTGACCAAGAAACAAGAGTGAGTGAAGAACTGTTTCAGCTTAGGCCGAACGTCGTCAAGGCAGTGCATACGCATCGCCGTCACGCCGTTCCCGAAAATGTACATAAATGGTTGTGCTGGATGGTCGCACGGAACGAACCTGCTGAAACAGTTCACTCACTCTTGTCTCTTGGTCAATGTTGTCTTGCTCTTTGTCTTTTGGTCGTGTTTGTGCATCGCCATAGCTGAATGCTTGGAACAAACCTACTGTTAATGCAAAAAGGGCTAATGTCCTGGAAAAATAGATTACGAGAAACATAAACCTAACAGAAGTCAATCTCTTTATAATCCTTTGTGCAAAAAGGCCAATGTGTATTTAATTTTGCATTTTCTAGGAATGGTAAAATTGAATATTGTCCTTTTTAGAACCAAGAATTATTTTCCCACTTATTTTCAAATAAAAGTCTGCTATAGCTATACAGGGCTGGATTTAGACTTGATAAGGCTCCAAGCTAATTGAGATATGAGGCTCTCTATAAGGTCAGATATTTCATGTTAGTGACAAATATTTGTTCAAACAAATGTTCTATGGTCTACAGAGCTTTCATGATAAAAATTTTTTATTTCAAATGTCATTTATAACCGTTCATTTATTTTAGTAGAATAGATTCGTAGCTATCCTACAGGAACCGTGCCTTCTTTAGGATAAATGGTATTCAATACGTTAAGATCTGAGGTATCTTTAACAAAAATTCATTAAAGTTTTGTTCCGTTAAGTAATTGTAAATTATTTAAAAATTTAGTATATAATTTTAATACGTTTATTTTCTTTTAATATCTTCGACAATGGACAATAATAAAAAATTCAAATATTTAAAAAAAATTCAATATTAATTTTTTCGGGTGATAAATTGAAATGAATCATATTTATTTTCAAGTAAAAATGTTTAATTTTTTAATTTAAACTTTGTATAGATTTCTTTTGTTACTGTGTAAAATTGGTTAGGCCTTCTTGAGGAAAATGCGTTAAAATGTTATTTTACGAACTATAACGAAAATTCTTTTAAATACACGGTTCGTGTAGGATTCAATTGTTATGCTATTCTATGTAGGGTCACCAACCGTACTCTTTTAAGAGTACATGTACCTTAAATGCCTAATTGATGTAGAATTTTTCGAGTTTTTGTCCTAAATAAAGACCAACATAAAATTTTTATATTTATAAGAAAAAGATATCAATAAAACAGCCACTACGTACGACGTACAATATCCAGTCGCTCTGTCAACGCTTTTTAAATCTGTGATATCTTCTAAGATATTAATTTTGATAAAATGCTGTAAAGGGTAATTTTGTTCTACATAAAATGCAGAACGTATCTAATGTATTTAATTGGATAAGGAATAATAATTTATTACTTAAAATAGCTTGGTAAATAACCAATATTTTTTTTGTTAGTGTAAAAGATAAATATGGTTCCTTTGGGTTATCCTTAGGTGATAGACATAAATTGTCGCAGACTTTTTTATCAATCTTTTTAAGATACACAATTTCGCTGCATATAAGTTTGATCTATCTCGTAAGATTTAGCCAGCGTTTGCAATGTAAGTGCACAAAAATATTTTTGTTACGACATCACATTAGAAGACTTTGAATTTCCCAACTTTTCTCTACTATAATATGCATGTTTTATACCTACAAACCTTCCACTTGAATCACTCTATCAATTGCTGAAAACTGCATTAAAATCCGTTTTGTGGTTTAAAAGATCTAAGGGAACAGACAGTGGGAGCGACTTTGTTTTATACTATGTAAAGATATCGCTCAAAAATGGTGGCCATAAGTCAGGTTTAGTTGGTTAGATGTCAATTTTTCGAATCACAATTCTTCGAAACACAATTTTTCGAAACACAATTTTTCGAATTCACAATTTTTTGAAAGAACAATTTTTCGAAAAATTAATAATAAATAATTTTAGGGACCGAAATAATTAGATTAAATTTAGTTTTATTTGCCAGTTTACACAAAACAAATGTAATTGAAAAAAAAAACTTTTATTTAGTAAATAAAATTTAATAATTTTTTGGACATTTTAACATATATTTACTAAACAAAAAAACCATGTAATTTACCTTTGTAAATAAGTACCTATAAGTTATAGTTTACAGATTGTTCATTTTTGGTAAGATTAGCGTGGCGCTTAGAGAATTTGAAATCGCCCAACGTTATACTTTTGTGTACCATAGAAATCGATAAATTTTGACATCAGCATGAGGCTTAAGCAAGCCATATGCAAAATTCAAGGTATGAGTATCTATGGGAACTTAGATGGTCCAATTTGAACACTCAATATTTTTTATTTGCGATCACGTTTTCAATATTAATTTTCCATTGAGCGATAATAATTTCCATTTATTTTGCAATTCAAAGGACACATATTTTATCAACATCACAAATAACACAAAATTTCAGGAATAAAACACAGAAAACACCATAAAATTAATGAAATTCTAACGAGTTTGAACTCAAGTAATATAGAAAATATAATAGGCAAAATAAACAATCCTTAGATACCACGTATTTTAAAGCTGACTATAGATTTTAAAAATATTCTATAAATTTAAAATGCTCTAATAATGCAGGATCTGTATTCATAAAGATTTTCAATGAATTCTGAAAACTCATAGATATTTGCAGCATAATTTTTATGCTAAAATATTTAATTTTGTGTAAAACTTCGTGGTGTCAGGAAATGCACATTCAGTCAAATAATGAAATTCGGGTGGCTAAAATTTCTTTTGTTGGGGGCTCCGCCAAACCCCCGCCAGAGGGCCCCCCCTGGACCCCTTTGGCATTTGTAGTAGGAAATTGTTGAATGAATTTATATGAATTAACTTAAAATAAATGACAGTTCCCATAGTTACGTCTTAATTGACAGATTTATCAAAATCATTTCCCATAAGAAAAATGCGTCTTGAAATCCGGTTATTATCGAAAACAAAGCGAAAACTCGCAAATTAGCACTCTTCATTTTCGTTTTCTTTTGACTTGTTTTATCAGAAACCGTCGTCAATTCATGGTGCCACGCTAACCTTACTCTCCCCTTTATTTTAAGTACTACATTATCGCTATGTCCAGAACGAAAAGAGATACAGAAATTGTAAAAAGTGAAAAAAAAGTTATATGCACTGATACATTTATGTACCTATTTCATTTACCCTACCCGTCGAGGTTGATTTATACTGATTTTTGTTCACAAACACCAACTCTACCTGTAGAAGTTGATTTAGACCAAGGGGTGCTCACTTTCAAGGTTATTACTTTGCTCTGACGTCATTGGTATACGGTTTCTGACAGAAGCCATTAGATATCTGCTATAATTGGTTCTTATCGCTACTATTGTTCTTATTGCGCATGGTTCTTATTACGCTCTATAGTTTGAAATTTCATATCGTTTCATTTTGCTCAGTTAAAGTTTAAAATAAAATTTTTTTTATATACTTTATTTTATTTTAGCAATATTGTTTATATTCCTTTTTATTTGTAATCTTCCTAGGTTTATCTAGTTAAAGAAGGTGGGCTTCTTTTCACAAAATAAAATAAGTTTTATTATGTTAAATGTTAATAGTTAATTTTTATGAACATAATAAATATCAATTTGATTTTTCTTTATTACTTTATTTGAATTGAATAATCATGATATATCGTATCAAAAAAACACTGGTTTGTTGACTGACGCGGAAATTCAAAATTTATAGCTAAGAAAGGTATAGAAATATTTATTTTTCATTATTCAATTAAAATAAAATAACAAAGAAAAATCAAATTAACATTTATTATGTTCATAAAAATTAATTATTGACATATAGAAAATTTAAATTTGTTGTTAAAGGGATTTAATAACCTATATAAAAAGAATATTTTATTAAATATAGTAGTGCCAACCAAATGCAGTCACCAAGTGGAATCCCCCACAAACTAACGATAGCTAATGGCCTTTAACGCCCCTACTGGCTTCTGTCAGAAACAAAATACCGATGACGTCATTTTCAGAGATCAAAGAAACGCCGCCTAGTCAAATGAGCATACCTTATGTATCTAATAACCTTGGATTTAGACTGCATTATTTCGAAAAATTGTGCATTCGAAAAATTGTGTTTCGAAGAATTGTGCATTCGAAAAATTGTGTTTCGAAAAATTGTGTTTCGAAGAATTGTAATTCGAAACATTGTGATTTGAAAAACTGGTCGGACACCGGTTTAGTTAGCCTCATAAAAACGCATTGTTATTGAAACTAAATCAACATGCAAAAATTCAACGCTGTAAAATAAATAAATATTATAAAAAAATGAAAAACCGACTTCAAAATATATAAAAATTCTTAAACAAAACATGCACGAAAAAGTAACAAAATAATGGCGTATCCTTGCAGTATCTACAACTTACAAATTATTAGGATGATACAATGTACAACTATTGTTATTTTTGGAGTTGGTGTATGCCAAAGAAATACGACTATATTGGTACTTAGCAAAAAACGAGAATACTTTATGAAATTTATTTTTCAAATTAACTTTTATACAATGTATCTACTAGTACTTTGACAATATCTAGCGACCTTTAAACTACAAAATACCAATACCAACTAAACCTTTTTAAAATTTTTACAAATTACTATTAATATTTATTTTATTGACTGACACCAACTCCAAAAATAACAATAGTTGTACATTGTGTCATCCTAATAATTTGTAAGTTGTAGATACTGCAAGGATACGCCATTATTTTGTTACTTTTTCGTGCATTTTTTGTTTAAGAATTTTTATATATTTTGAAGTCGGTTTTTCATTTTTTTATAATATTTATTTATTTTCGCGTTTTAGTGATCTGAAGTTTGATAACTGATTTTATTTTCTTGAAATTGGTTAACCTTTCAAACGCGCTGCTCATATGAGGCAGCGCCGTTTAATATTAAAAGTTACTACATCATCCCTTTTTGCCCTTAAGGGTTGAAATTTTTTGCTTTTAAATGGAAAAACAAAACTAAGTGGATTACTCTTTCCAACAGAAAAAAAATTATCAAAATTCGGTTAAATGTCACTATTTCATCCCCTATTTTCATCCTTAAGGGGTGGATTTTTTTCTTCAAATTGAAATGTGAACAATTTAAAGGTACGTTGTACATAATAGAAATAAAATTATTAGCCAGAAAAAAATTATAATATTATTTTATCTCTAATTTTAACCCCTTATGAGTGGAGTTTTTTTTTTTAAATGGATAGGAGATTAATTTAAGGTTGTGTTCTACAAATAAAAAAAGAATTATCAAAATCGAGCTATCCAGTAAGAAGTTAATATTTCATCCCTTAGTGTTCAACCCCTAAAAAATTGAAGATTTCCCTCAAATTAAAACTGGACTCCACGATAAACACCAGCTTTCATATAAAAAATGAACTATTAAAATCGAGCTATCCAATAAGAAGTTAATATTTCATCCCTTAGTTTTCAACCCCTTAGAAGTGGAAGATGTTCCTCAAATTAAAACTGGACCCCACGAAAAGCACCAGCTTTCAAATAAAAAAAGAATTATCAAAATTGAGCTATCCAATAAGAAGTTAATATTTCATCCCTTAGTTTTCAACCCTTTAGAAGTGAAAGATGTTCCTCAAATTAAAATGGGAACACACGAGAAGCACTAGCTTTCAAATAAAAAAAGAATTATCGAAATCGAGCTATCCAATAAGAAGTTAGTATTTCATCGCTTAATTTTCAACCTCTTAGAAGTAAACGATTTCCTTCAAATTAAAATGGGACCATTCGGGAAGCACCAGCTTTCAGATAAAAAAAAATCATCAAAATCGCTTCACCCAGTCGGAAATGCTGAGGTAACAAACATTAAAAAAAAAAATACAGTCGAATTGAGAACCTCCTCCTTTTTTTGAAGTCGGTTAATAAGAGGAAGTGGTTCTAATTCAACTTACTCGATATGATTCAAACAAACATTGCAAGTTTAATATAAATGCTTGTAGTAATAAGGAAAAATGCATGTGGTCAAATACTTTTGAATGGTAGTGTATATGCTGATTCTCCCACCTTTTATTTCCCCTGTTATCCTCTCTGATATTCATGGCCGTAAAGCCATGCTCTCGCAACTGACTGGTATTAACAAGTCGGCTGTGGTCCATTACTGTACGTATATGCATGTATTTTAAATGTGTATATATGTGTGTAGAAATATAGAGCTCTAGCGCGGAAGTGGTTAACCTTTTCTTCCACAAAAATTTCATATTATTTTTATTGTGTGAACCAGTGATGGAGCCATGGCTGACGAAAATCGAAAAGTTCGAACTGAAGAACGATTAAAAATTAAAATCGGTAAGTTTTTCAAGTCTCGCACACACACACACACAAGCCTATACACATTCATAAAATGTACCCATACACTCACAACAAGAAATAGAAAAAAACACACACATACACACATTTCCATAAGAAAATGAAACCTAACCAAACATCTGTTTTTAAGATAGACGAAAACTAAATTCTACACAACGTAAAATTGATTCTAAACACATTAAATTGTTAAAGAATTGATTTTTAAATCGTTTCGATTTAAAAATCCCATCCACAAACAGTTCGACCGAGAACAATTCCCATGCCAAACACAATACACATTCCTGATCGATTCTCGGATATATTTATGAATGAAATGTTTTTTTTTTCGTTTATCAGGTGAAGCAAAAAATTTACAAAGTCGAAATCATGGATCGGCCGTCCAACGGGATGTCTACTGCAAGGTTTCATTGGACCAGGAGGAAATTTTTCGTACGACCACCATGGAAAAAACACTCAAGTATTGATATCATTCTTTTTTCCCATCTTTACCATACGAGTTTGTGGCTTGTTTGAAGTTAATATCCAAGTGACTTCAATAGTGAATAATTTAATAGTGAAACTGTGTTATATGAAAATTGGATTAATGAAAATGTTCTATTTCTAGAGAGATCTGAAATTGTGATTTAAGTGCTACATGTTGTTATTAGAAAAACCCAAACATGGTTCTTAATGGTCCCATGCAATTTAAGTTGCATTCTTAATTCAATTGAGGATTAAGTGAAAACATTTTTGATGGATTTTCCATTAAAAAATTATTTGAAATTTCCTCTCAATATGCGAGAAATCCCAAAATAGATAAACTGGGAGTTTTAAACCTGAATTTCAGGGAACTTTAAGAAAATGTTCCATAAAGTGTAAAAGATTGGAGACTTTTAAGTTAGACTTACATCTTAAAACCAATCTACTTACTAAATGTCAAGTATAGAAATTCAATATAAATATTGTAGTATATAACTGAGACTTTGAAAGTTTTTATTTAATACTAGCTTATACCCGGTCGCTTTGCTGAGAGTAACTAAATTTAATTAAATGATTAATAGATTCCCTACCTGCATAGCAAAATATAAAAATTAATCTATAATATTTTAACAGAAAAAGATTATAGATATTTCCTTATAGATAAGTAAGTTCATAAAAATTCTTAAAACTACTTTTCTAGGAAGAGATAGTTGCTAAAGTACCCGTGTTTTTTTAAGACTTAAAAATCTCGTTTAAAACCGTTCAGCTATTTTAGTAGAAAATATTAGGAGCTATCGTACAAGAACCGTAACTTTTTTAGGATAAATGGTATTCAATATGTTAAGATCTGAGGTATCTTTAACCAAACTTCATTAAAATTCGTTCCGTCAAGTAGTTGTTAATTGTTTAAAATTTTGTATATTTAACGTTTACTAGAGGTCGCCCAGTGGTCGAAATTCGACCATAATTCGTTACAATTTTTACATACCTAAGGGTACACTTCACTTGTAACTGCCTCAAAAACTTTAGTTACTAAGCTAACTACAGCAAATAATGAATTGCATTTGCAAATGTTTGGAAAATAGTTTCTTGACTAATCTTCAAGGTTCATTTAAAGAAAGTGCATCATATAATGATTGAAAATATTTATTTCAAGTTAAGGCAGGAAATAGGTGTAGAGCAGTGGCGTGTGGTGACTTTTGAATCAGGGCATGCGCTCAGCAGAAGGGGGGGGGGAGTATTTATTAAAGTATTAAAGTATTTATTTTTAAAAATTAGCCTTATTCGACGCTCCTTCTTACAAAAATTATCAACAACCGCATCATATAATGTATTAAAAACTACGAAAATAGTTCTTATCCTAAAGAACAGAACATTTGTATGGCCTTTGGGTCAATAATTCAAAACAACTCACGAAAAGTATCAGTAACAATTAAATTCACTATTTAGATCCAAAACGGCAAACGCATCTGCAGACCGTTAATCAGCTATGTTAAATGCCGAGAGAGATAGTATTCGACCGTACTAGTGCGCATGCGTGACTAATTCGAAGCAAACAATCGAATGCTACTGTCGCCAACGCATTCATTCGGCTTTTGCCGTTCATTTGATTTGGTAAACTATGCCAATTTTATGAGTGATACCTTTCATTATTACGTAAATTAAAAAATTTATAAATAATAAAAATATATCATTTTTAGAATGATTTTACAAATGCAATTACGTAAATTAAAAATTAAATGAATAAATCATAAAAAATATTCAATTTTTAAAATCGTCTTACAGTCCAAAGGCATGCGCCGCATCTACAGCATGTATGGACCGCACGCCTCTGGTGTAGAGGTTTTAAAATATTTATTTTTTTTCTTCCATAAATCTTTTACAAAATTATTTCAGAATATTCTCTAAAAATTTCAAAACTAAATATCAATTCGTTCATATCATACATGTTTTGAGGTCCTCTGAGTCCAAAAAAGTAGTTTTTAGAAACATGTCTGTGTGTGACAGCCATATCGTATCGAACGCTTTTCCGAATTTCACCAAACTTGGACATTTTTCTTCATATTATATCTTGTTTTGCCCTGAAGCTTTTAGTTGAAATCGGTTAACTGAAAGCTCTACTTTATTCTCGGAGTTTTTGAGCTTTTTCAAATTTTTTCGAAAACGGCTGCAAAGATTTTCTTTAAGCTTATGATAGTTTTTAGACTTATTAATGGCTTAAACTTTTATTTGAAACTTTTTCTTGGAAAAATTCGATTAAGGACGGTTCTGGGGTGAAGGTTGGGAATTCATAAATACATATATGTTGTATACTTGTATGCATATAGTTCTGCTATGTATAGTTATAAGGTGCTTATATATTTCTTTTAACCAACAGCAAGTTTCATAAATGAAAGTAAAAGAAAGTACTGTGACGCCACGCAGCAGATATTTTTCTTTTTATAATGTTGTATGTCAATTCAAATTACAGTATTCTGAAATATTTTTTAGACAAACAAAAAAAAATATGACTATGAAACATCAGAAGTAATTTCAAGTGAGTTTTCTACGTTCAAAAGTAAAACAAAAGTATCTTTATGTTTAGATTTTTTCATTTAAAAGCCAAAGATAAAAAAATGGAACTAGGCTGCATAAGTCTTGTTTAAAACTTTGAATTAAGCTAAGCTTTTTTTCAAATAGTACCTACCTACCTAAATTAATTTTTTGTGTAATTTATTTGAATGATTTTGCCAAAAGAATATAGTATGAATTATTTATACGTTATATAATAATCAAAAAACACCCGATGAAGACCAAATAAAATGGTTGAAACGTTGTGTATTTAAAATTATACGGATCTTTTAAATATATTTTTAATAATATTACTCAATAATCAAATAATCGGTAAAATTTGTTTCCTTCAATTTCAATAATTACAATTTCAAAATTTAAATTCCTCTCACAATATTTTGTTTAAATAATGACATTTGGAATATGGTTGAAGTCTGTGGTCAAACTGAACAACTGAGATTTAAAAATCTACATATTTGTGTGTCTGTGTGTGTCAAACGCGTGGTAGTGTGTGTGACGTCTTTTTTCATTATTTTAAGATATTTTGAAGCATTTTTATAAAAAAAATATTATCTCAAAACGCAACTTTCTCATATAAACTTCAATTGTACCAAATTTCATACTCCTCCGTTCGTATAATATTCGGTAAAAGGGGTTTAAAATTTTTGCTTCACGTATTAATATATAGATTTCAGAGGCGTGCGGTCCATACATGCTGTAGATGCGGCGCATGCCTATGGATTGTAAGACGATTTTAAAAATTGAATATTTTTTTATGATTTATTCATTTAATTTCTAATTTACGTAATTGCATTTGTAAAATCATTCTAAAAATGATATATTTTTATCATTAATAATTTTTTTTAATTTACGTAATAATGAAAGGTATCACTCATAAAATTGGCATAGTTTACCAAGTCAAATGAACGGCAAAAGCCGAATGAATGCGTTGGCGTCTGGCGACAGTAGCATGCGATTCTTTGCTTCGAATTGGTCGCGCATGCTCACTAGTACGGTCGAATACTATCTCTCTCGGCAGTTCGCATAGCCAAATAACGCTCTGTAGATGCGCTTTCCGTTTTGAATCTAAACAGTGAATTTAATTGTTACTGATACTTTTCGTGAGTTATTTTGAATTATTGACCCAAAGGCCATACAAATGTTCTGTTTTTTAGGATAAGAACTATTTTCGTGGTTTTTAAATACATTATATGATGCGGTTGTTGATGATTTTTGTTAGAAGGAGCGTGAATAAGGCTAATTTAAAAAAATACTTATAACACCACGTTTATCAAATAAAAAAATAAATTTTAAAAATGTGGTTCTTATAACCCCCCCCCCCCACTTCTAACCGCATGCCCTGTTTTAAAAGTCACCGCACGCCACTGATAGATTTCTAATAAATATTTTCGACAATAAACAATGAAAAAAATCAAATATTTTATTATATTTCATTATTAATTTTATCGGGTGTTAAACTGAAATTCATATTTATTTTTCAGTAAATATGGTCAGTTATTTGATTTAAACTTTGTAGTGATTTCTTTCGTTACTGTGTAAAATTGGTCTGGCCTTCTTGAGGAAAATGCGTTAAAAACGCTATCTCACGAACGAAACTTTTTTTTAAATACACGGTTCCTGTAGGATACAATTGTTATTGAAGCAATCTATATCATTATCTTCCACGTTAACTACCACATGGAAGCGAATTGTATATTGTATCAAAATTTGATGGTCATGAGGCTATGTCAAATTGTTTTTATTGAATTTGAACAGTAAAATTGATAGACAATATGGATATATAATAGTATAACGGAAATCTTTTAAATAAATTGATTTTAAATCTTAAACGAAAGATACACTGCGAAGATAGCTTAAATATCATGCCACTATCAACAAAAGTGTACTTAGAAGAATACAATAGAAAAGAAGTTACCAAGACGTTCAAGACTATGAAAATAATGTTCAAGTTATCATTTATTCTAATAGTAGTAAAAATTTTTTTGTAAAAAAATAAAAGGTTAGTAAAATCATAAATTGAATATTATGTAAATGTCCATATAAACAGACTTATGTATACAGCCTCTATGTATCTATGAACTGAAAACCCCTATCTCAGGATCATCTTTATTTAAATTTTCCCAGAAAAAAATTTCAAATGAAAATTATAGGCTTTGATGAGTCGAAGAACTAGAGCAAGTTTAAAGAAAATAGGTGGAGTCGTTTTTGCAAAAAAAAAATTTAAAAACTTAAAAATCCATAGAATAAAATGGGGATTCCTATCAACTGATTTCAACCAAAAACTTCGCGGCACAACTAAATAGTTTGGGAAAGTTCGGATAAAGCTTTCGATACGATATAGCTATCACATACACACAGACATGTTTCTAAAAAAAAAAAAAACACTTTTTTTTTTTTTTAATTAAGGGGATCTCAGAACACAATTTTTCGGTGAAAACTCGAATTCGAAAATTTGACCCGATTACTCTATGATAGCGAAAGAAAGTAAAACTGCAGCCTAAAGACAGAAATTTGGCCAACGTTAACATTAGCGGTTTTGTAATATAAACATCACTATCTTCAAGGTTTGCTAAACAATCAGATAGCTTTGAAATTTCTATCACCATCTCTTAAGTACATAGATATTAATTGAAAATGATTACTAATTCATCAAAATGAATTTTTATAGGATAGTTCATTCGAAAAATCAATAGTATGAAAAATGTCACTTGGCAAGTGAGGCGACAATTGTCACTTCACGACAACTCTCGTGAATTACTCGGTTGAAACGACAATTGCCGATTCACAATTGGTTAAAAAATACTGAAAAGCAAGAAGCATCGTCGTATACACGACATTTACCTAGAAGCGACAGCATACAAAATACAAATTTAAAATGTCGTCTTATTCATATAAGTACATATAAATTATATTTTAGCAGAGAGAAAGTTGAGAGAGCCAGATCGCACGAATACACGTGCTGCCCCCCACTCCGAGTATAAAATTTAGAACTATTCCTTAGTCACCTGTTTGCACATTTCTCCACTGTTTTGCACTCAGAACGCATAAAGCCATAGAGAAACGGTAAAGGCCAGCCCCCTACAACTCCATGTTACAAAAATGTGATTATTTTGACTGCATTTGCAGACATCGCTAGTAATATTAGTTGAAAACGAGTTAAACGAAGACCACAAAAACTGACGATGACCGAAGACTTTTATGAAGGTGGGAGGTTAGAAATAAATTTTTTTTAAACGCCAGGAAAATTATTTTTATTGTTTTCATTATTATTGTTATTATATGAGAATAATTATGATAAGTATTTTTATTTAATAAGTATAATAACTCTGATAAGTTTAAGTGACAGGGGGCTGTTTGAGACGTATGATTTGTATAACAACACAAATAGTTAACAGCTGTTTTTCAACTAGCTACCAGCGCCACCCAAAGGTACTAAGATTTGCGTAACAACCGGTCCCTTTTTTAGCCTTTCTCGTATTTAAGTGGCTGGTTAAGGCTTTTGACGTCCCGAGTGTAGAACAGTGGAGAAAAGAACAAACGAGTGACTAAGGAACAGTTCCAAATTTCGTACTCGGGGTAGGGCGCAGCACGTGTATTCGTGCAATCTGGGCTCTGTCAACCTTCTCTCTGTTCCAGATAAAAATTAAATACATTGTACGGTACAAGCCATGCGCAATATGAACAAATTGCCATAATTTTAATGTGTCCATAACTTTTAAGACTATACAGCGTAGTTTTATTTTCTCCTGGAACAAACTATAGATCTATGGATGATTAAATTCTCCAATTTCTATCTTATACAATCAAATACTTAATATGTAGATTTTATTGTCCGAAGATAATTTTTTTCTCGGTGTAGTGTTACGCGCCGATACTATTGCCCTTTGATAAATTCCGCTAAATGCTGCACCGTGCCTAGCGATGATATTGTTTTTATTTCATTTGACAATTGACTTTCAAGATGATTAAGTTTGATCATTAATTAATAGAATTAGTCGTTTTTGTTGTTGTTTATTTCTTGAAATGTTTCAATTGATGTTAATTTTATTAGATAATTATTTAAATTGAAATAAAACAAATTTTGGAACTGCGGTTTTAATTCAATAATTATTTGTAGATGTAAAATGTGACGTCACACTACGGAGGAGTGGGTCTCACAAATGTGACTAAGTGTGACAAGAACGGGAGAGGGGGTAAAAAATAATGAAATGCGTGTGACGTAATTTATGGATGGCCTCTCAAGGGGGTATTTTAGTCTAGAGGCCTGAATTTCAAGCGCTTTTTAGCAATTGATAAAAAAAAGCATTTTGATATTTTTACTATCCATTTTTTATCATTTGTTAATTTATATACAGAGAACACAAAATTAATTTTAAAAAATTTTTTTCATTTAGTTATGCTTCTTTGAAGTAGAGGGGGAAAAAAGGCCCTGTCCTCGTCGCCATGATTTCTACCCTTCTGGTCATTTGCAAAAAAAATAAAACAATAATGGATTCTTGATATGTACGAATATCGCTATCTCATGAACCTGCAAAACTGAAAAAAAACATTTTTTTTCATAAAATGGCGGCTACTCAAAAATAAAGGTCGATTTTTTCAATAATTTTTTTAATTTTATCGAATTTTTTAAAAATATAACAAATCTAAAATTTTTATTTTTTGTTGGTTCATGCGATAGAGAGATGTTTAAAGAATATTCATGCCAAATTTCAAGTAAATCGGCTGATTAGAACCCGAGATATTGTGGCTACCGCATCGAAAAAAGTAGTTTTGAGAAAAACTCGTTTAAAGTTTCGGGTAAAGTTACATCCAGTGGCCATACAATGGTAGTTAATTGCTTAAATTTTTTTAATTAGCGATTTCTGGTCCAAAGATATTGAAAATTATAAAAAATCGACTTAAGGGTATATTCTTAAAGGTTTAAACTTTGAGAATATGAAAGAAAAGAAAAATCGATTTTTTAACCGACTCCAAAAAAAGGAGGAGGTTCTCAATTCGCCTGTATTTTTTTTTTTTTTTTTTTATGTTTGTTACCTCAGCATTTCCGACTGGGTGAAGCGATTTTGATGATTCTTTTTTTATTTGAAAGCTGGTGCTTCCCGAATGGTCCCATTTTAATTTGAAGGAAATCGTTTACTTCTAAGGGGTTGAAAACTAAGGGATGAAATACTAACTTCTTATTGGATGGCTCGATTTTGAAAATTATTTTTTCATTTGAAAGCCAGTGCTTTTCGAGTGGTTCCATTTTAATTTTAAGGAAATCGTTCACTTCTAAGGGGTTGAAAACTAAGAGATGAAATACTAATTTCTTATTGGATAGCTCGATTTCGATAATTCTTTTTTTATTTAAAAGCTAGTGCTTCTCGTTTGTTCCCATTTTAATTTGAGGAACATCTTTCACTTCTAAAGGGTTGAAAACTATAGGATGAAATATTAACTTCTTATTGGATAGCTCGATTTTGATAGTTCTTTTTTTATTTGAAAGCTGGTGCTTTTCGTGGGGTCCAGTTTTAATTTGAGGGAAATCTTCCACTTCTAAGGGGTTGAAAACTAAGGGATGAAATAATAACTTCTTACTGGATAGCTCGATTTTGATAATTCTTTTTTTATTTGTAGAACACAACCTCAAACTAATCTCCTATCCATTAAAAAAAAAAAAAAAAAAAAAAAACTCCACTCATAAGGGGTTAAAAATTAAAGATGAAATAATATTATAATTTTTTTCTGGCTAACCCGATTTTAATAATTTTGTTTCTATTACGTACAACGTACCTTTAAATTGTTCACATTTCAATTTGAAGAAAAAAATTCACCCTTTAAGGATCAAAATAGGGGATGAAATAGTGACATTTAACCGAACTTTGATAATTTTTTTTCTGTTAGAAAGAATAATCCACTTAGTTTTGTTACTACATTTAAAAGCAAAAAATTTCAACCCTTAAGGGCAAAACGGGATGATGTAGTAACTTTTAATATTAAACGGCGCTGCCTCATATAAGCAGCGCGTTTGGAAGGTTAACCATTTTCAAGAAAATAAAATCAGTTATCAAACTTCAGATCACTAAAACGCGAGAAATAAATAAATATTATAAAAAAATGAAAAACCGACTTCAAAATATATAAAAATTCTTTTTTAACAAAAAATGCACTAAAAAGTAACAAAATAATGGCGTATTCTTGCAGTATCTACAACTTACAAATTATTAGGATGATACAATGTACAACTATTGTTATTTTTGGAGTTGGTGTCAGTCAAGAAAATAAATATTAATAGTAATTTGTAAAAATTTTAAAAAGGTTTAGTTGGTATTGGTATTTTGTAGTTTAAAGGTCGCTAGATATTGTTACAGTTCGAGTATATTGTTTAAAAGTTTATTTGAAAAATAATTTTTTAAGGTATTCTCGTTTTTTGCTAAGTACCAATATAGTCGTATTTCCTTGGCTGACACCAACTCCAAAAATAACAATAGTTGTACATTGTATCATCCTAATAATTTGTAAGTTGTAGATACTGCAAGGATACGCCATTATTTTGTTACTTTTCAGTGCATTTTTTGTTTAAGAATTTTTATATATTTTGAGGTCGGTTTTTCATTTTTTTATAATATTTATTTTTCAAATTTCTAGACTAGAATAGCCCCTTAACACACAGCATGTATTAGTATTATTTTTGTAAGCGAATGAATCTTAGCGGAGTGTATCATTTAGAAATTTCATAACAACTTCCATTTTTAATAGCCCATATTTAAAAAAATGAAAAACTTTTGTGGTTTTTTTTAATTGTTTCAATTTTCCCATGAGTATAATAGACGTGTGTAAGAGCAATAAACTCGATGAACTAATTCTCATTATTATGTTACAGTCCGTTTTTTGGTGAGGAATTTCAATTTGAAGTCCCACGTCGATTTCGATATTTATCGATTTACGTCTACGATCGAGATCGACATTTAAAACAAGACAAGGTGTTGGGCAAAGTTGCGATCAAACGGGAAGAGCTTAGTCAGTATCACAACAAAGACCATTGGTTTGCGATTCGTCCAGTGGATGCTGACAGTGAAGTGCAGGGCAAGGCCAATATCGAAATCAAATTCGAACCAGCTGCGAACAAAAATGAAACCTCGGCGACAAACAATCGAATCAGTGTACGAGTGGTTGAGTGTATCGACTTAACGTTAAAAAACGGCAACTGTGATCCATATGCAGTCGTTACCGTTACGTATTCAAACGGTAAAAAGCATACAAAACGAACAAAGGTTAAAAAGAAAACGATCAAGCCGCAGTTCGATGAGGTTTTTCTTTTTGATATTGCGGATGGTTCGAGATCGGGGGGGAGTGGAAACGATAGTGACTATATGGTCAATCCGGAGGGTGAAATTTGGGAAGTTTGTGTGGCGTTATGGCACGATATGGGAATGGGGGTGGACGATTTGTTTTTGGGAGAAGTTCGAATTGATCTACGCGGAAAAATTCATCAGTTCATCCCGAGTGATGCTTGGTATTATTTTCAACCGAGACGCACAAAGGAGCGGAGTGGCGTTTTGAGGAAAGCGTCCTGTTCAACGCCACCGGGAACGCGACTGTCCTGTGGGAGTACGTTGGGTTCGTTACGACTTCAAGTACAATACACAGCCGATCATGTGTTTCCAAGTCATTTGTATGAGCCCTTGAAAAATTTGCTGTTACAGAGCATTGATATGCCAGTAAATATTGGATTGGTTATTCACGTTATTTTCGGTTCTAATCCAATGCTTGATTTTAGCGAATAACAACTAGTGCTGTTTATATTCTCGGGGAAATTGTTTCAAGTAAAATGGAAGCAGCTCAACCTTTAGTAAGATTTTTTATGCATTATGACCAAATCGTTCCGATAATTCGTGCTTTAGCGACATTCGAAATTACTAAACTAACGTAAGTAACGATATTTTTAATTAAAACTATGAAAGCCAAAAAATTTTTAAAGTTATTTAATACAAGTTAATCTGAAAAAAAAATAGCTATTGAACAGCTCAACTATGGTTTTCGGAAAAATTAGAACTTACTCTTTTACACTAGTAATAGTCTTACCACAAACTAAAAATTTTCCGAAAAAAAAAATACAAAAATTCTACCCATATTTCAACTGGTACATGTTTAAATTCGCAAAACATGATGCACTTCTGATTTTTCAGTATGTTTATTAGGAAGGTGACCATATTTTTTTTATTTCAAATCCGGGACGGGAACTTGTAGCGGGGGTGGAGTAGTTAATGAAATAATTTTAATATGATTTTTTAAATTATTTTTTTAATAAAAATTATACATTACAAATACAGTAGAAATCGTTTATAACGACCTTCAGGGGACCGTCAAATTTCGTTCGTTATAACCGATATTCACTATAACCGATATGTATCGCATGTATCGTCTTATCTAAGACATATCGGTTGTTCATTATATCCGGTGTCGTTATAAACGATATATACTGTACTATTTAAGGATATAATAACTAAATGAATCAAATTTTTTTTAATCAGAATTACTGAGTACAAAAGTTTTTTTATTTTTCTGAACTATGAATCTTTTTCAGTAGCTCTTTTGCGCTTTGAAGTCTTCTTCTTCTTCTCCTTAAAGTAGGCTTTATGCCTGTTTTTCAATTTTCCTGGGAAGTGGAGGTCCAACTATCCTTCCATCTCTTAGGTGGTCTTCCGATGGGTCGTGGGGTATTCAATTTGGCGTCCCGAACCATTTTCGGTAGCCTGTCTGCCGTCATTCGCTGTACATGTTCATTCCAGCCTCTTCTACGTTGGCGTGCCCATCTTACTACATCTTGTACCTCACTTTTTCGTCGAATTAGTTCGCTTCGAACGCGGTCTCGAAGGCTGGTACCTGTAATGCATCGCAGAATACGCATCTCTGCTGTTCGCAACATGCATTTGGTTCTTCTGCTGTCCGATCTTGTCTCTGTAGCGTACGTCATAATGGGCCGGACACAGGTCTTATATATTTTTACTTTTGATTCAACATTCATGTGCCGGTTACACCAAATGATATTGCGGAGGCAACCCGAAACAACAGCAGCCTTTGTTGTTTGTTTCCGTACCTCTTTCGCAGTTTGCCTATCACTTGTAATTTCCACTCCAAGGTAATTGAACTCAAGGACTTGTTCTATTATTTGATTATCAACGACGAGTTTGCAGCGCGTTGGTTCTTTGGAAATTACAAGGCTTTTTGTTTTGGCTACTGACACTTTCATGTTGTATTTATGGGCTGTGAGGCTGAACGTATACAGGAGACGCTGGAGGTCGTCTTCATTTTCTGCTACTATTACGGCGTCATCGGCGTAGCAAACAATTTTAACTTCGTGCCGTCCTATGTTATATCCTCTACCGGCTGTCTTCACTTTCTTGATAATTTTGTCCATCACTAAATTAAATAGGAATGGACTAAGTGAGTCGCCTTGTCGGATTCCACCTGGCGTTGGTATTGGGTTTGATAGTTTTCCCTTAGCTCTTATTTTTGTGGTGGTGCCGGTATTCAGTTCTTTTACTATCTCTATTAGTGTTCGGGGGATATCATTTTCAATCAAAGCATCAATAACATCTTTAAGTTGGACTCGGTCGAAAGCTTGCGTAAGGTCGATGAAGCACATAAAAAGGGGTTTATTGAATTCTGTTGACTTTTCAATTAGTTGACGAATTATAAAAATGGCATCAGTTGTTGATCGGTTCTTGCGAAATCCCTGTTGCTCTTCTGTAATATGTGTTAATTCAGATATTATTTCTCTTAGGAGGCTCGTGAATAATTTCATTGCCGAATTAAGTAATGTAACACCCCTGTAGTTTTTCGGGTCTTTTTTTTCTCCTTTCTTGAATATCGGGATAGTGATGCTGATTTTCCATTTTTCTGGGATGCGTCCTATATCAATGATCTGTTGGTAGAGTTTCAGAAGTTCTTCTAGCAAATTGTCACCACCGTATTTCAGGAGTTCGTTTGTGATGTTATCAGGGCCTGGTGCTTTTCGATTTTTGAGCTTTGCGATAGCAGTAGATAAATCTTTTCTGCGTAACGTCACTGGAGGATAGTCATGAGTAGGAATTAGGGTCTGATCAATGTTTGTATCCGCATACAGCCCCCTAAAGTAATTTTCCCAGACCTTTATGTCTAACGTGGTGGTGAGTACTTCCTCGTTCATGTCCTGTCGACTCCGTTTTATTAACTTCCAGACCTTTTTCTGAGCTGCATACAGGTCATGTTCCATGTCCTTCGTGAACCGTCTCCAAAACTCTCTTTTGATTTCCCTTATTTTAGCGTTTGTCCTGTTACGCGTGATGGTATAGCTTTCGTAGTCTTCTCTTCGTCGCTGGCTATTGAGGTAATGAAGGTAAGCATCTTTTTTTTCTTTAGCAAGCGTTTTGATTTCTGGAGTGAACCAGGTCTTCTGGTGCGGTGCTGCGGCATTGACTCGCCTGATACCAAGGGCTTCTTTACCTGCTTTCAAGATGTTACTTTCAATCTTGTTCCACCTTTCTTCTAAGCTATCTGCGAAAAGTGTTGGATTTTGTTGTATGCACTTGCTCAATCTATTTGAATAAAGCTGTTTCGTGCTTTCGCTTTCGAATGATTCGAGATTGAATTTTTCTCTGTATTCAGGTGGGTCTTTTTTCTTTAGTTGCTTCAGAAGACGCAGTTTAGTTAGCACTAAATGGTGGTCTGAACCTACGTTTGCAGAAGAGAGAGTCCGTACATCTATTATGCAAGATGGGTGTATCGCCCGATTTGATAAGACCAAATCGATAGTAGACGTTTGGCCTCTTGTGTTCGACCAAGTGATTTTGTGCTGAGGTTTATGATTGAAAAAGGTATTGTTGATTCGAAGGCCATTATGAGCACAAAAATCTATGAGAGTTTCACCGTTGCTATTCAGGTGTGCCTCATTGAATCGATGTTTAATCCCGTCAACAACTTCGTTTCCGACTCGAGCATTTAGATCTCCCATGATCAGTAATTTCCTGTTTTTGGGTAGGGAGTCTATTTGTTGTTGTAATTGCTCATAGAAAATTTCAACATATTCTTTTGATTTTCCACTATCAGGCGCATATACACTAATTATTGTTATATGTTCTTTACCAAAATTGATGTCTATTGATGTTATTCTTTCGTTGACGTAGGTGATATTTTCTATGTTCCTCTCATATGCATTTTTGATAAGCATACCCGTTCCAGCTTTTGCTCTGTCCTGTTTTTCTTTTCCGCTATAGGCTAGTATATATCCTGGTATTTTTATGGTTCCCTTCCCCTTCTTTTTCGTTTCAGACAGTGCACAGAAGTCGATTTTATGATTCTCCATTTCTAATAATATCTCCTGTTCTTTTCCGTTCCAAGATCCCACATTCCAGCATGCGAGCCGGATAGTGTTTCTTCTCCACTTTTGTTTATTCGTAGTCCTTTTCCGTAGCGTGGTCCTTGTTGAGTTTGTATGTAAATTTTCCGAGGCAAAATTGTTTCTTTGAGCATTTTTTTGTTTATTGTCAGAGAGGCAGGCTGCTAACCTCGTCTCTCCGACATTGGGTATTCTTCGTCTGGCTTCTTTCCTTCGACCTTACTGACAAGGGTGGCCCTACCAGGAGCATAATCTCCAGTCAGCATCTTTCTTAGGATCATCGAAGCACGCAAACCTCCTCACCACGATAAGGTGATACCCACGAGAAGGACGCGCTTTGAAGTATTGTATAAAATTCTGTACAATTTTTTTCATAATTAACTTTAGTAAGTACTTAATATCGCTTTTAGTGTATCTAGTTCAAGTCGAGTTTTAAATACAGTAGAAATCGTTTATAACGAACTTCAGAGGACCGTCAAATTTCGTTCGTTATAAGCGATATTCACTATAACCGATATGTATCGCATGTATCGTCTTATCTAATAGACATCTAAAGAGACATCTAAAAGACATATCACGGGGCCCAAAGGTTTTGTACGTTACAACCGGTTGTTCATTATATCCGGTGTCGTTATAAACGATTTATACTGTATATTGACAATAAGAATCTTTTCAAAAATTCGGGACAATCTGGGACATAAAACTTGAATCCGGGGCAAATATTGCTTCTAGAAAAATCCGGGATGCAAGGTGGAAATCCGGGACTGTACCGGCCAATCCGGGACGTATGGTTACCTTAATATAATAGACTGAAAAAATATCTTAATTTTAATATCCCATTCGAATGCTATTCGGTACGAGCATAAAATTTGTAACAAATTAAACTCAACCGAAGCTCTGCAGGTTAATGGGTTACCGAGCTACGGTACTTTAAAAATGGAAACTTTAATTTTAGACCTTTTTTGGATCTGGATCGAAGTTGCGTTAAAACCATTGATCCTACAAGCAGAACTTATTGAATATAAATTGTAGGACATTTAATTAGCTTTAAATGAAGTGCAGAGCGGGGTCTGTAATCCTCGTAGTTCTCTCAAAACCTTTAAAAAACCCATACAAATTTTTTCAAAAAATTTAATTTCAGACCATTTTTGGATCGAAGTTGCGTCGAAATTATTGATCCTACGGGCGGAACTTGTTGAATATAATTTCTAGGCAATTCAATTAGTTTTAAATTAAGGGTAGAGCGGGGTCTGTAATCCTCGCAGTTCTCTCACAATCTTAGAGAACCCATATAAGGTAAAATCGCATTTTGGTGGGTACTCCAGTATTGGTGGAACGTCAGGGTTTATTTGAGGCTAGTCACCGTCGTCCTCTTCATTGCAGTTTTGCACATTTCCCCAGAGCAAATAGCACACATCGCAGAACATCTAAGCCCTGCTTTTTCAGGCAGCCACCTCTGCACCCCTTCTTGCATTTACAAAAGAGGAGTTTTAGTGCAGCCAAGATTATTTATGTTTACAAATCACTTCAGGCAACAAACAAGTGTTTGGGTACATTTTTCGAAAAATGTGATTTTACCTTTTATGGGTTTTCTAAGATTGTGAGAGAACTGCGAGGATTACAGACCCCGCTCTACCCTTAGTTTAAAACTAATTAAATTGCCTAGAAATTATATTCAACAAGTTTCGCCCGTAGGATCAATGGTTTTGATGCAACTTCGATCCAAATAATATTTCATCCCTTAGAAGTAAACGACTTCTTTCAAATTGAAATGATTGAAATTGTCAAAATCGAGCTATCCAATAAGAAATTAATATTTCATCCTTTAGTTAGACTTAATTTGTAACAAATTTGATGTTTTTAAAAAATGTACAAGGGTCACTTAGTGGCGTGGTGGACTAGATAGTTGCCTTATACGCCAGTGGTCCTGGGGTCAAATCCCAATGAAAGGCTAAGATATTTTTCCATGGGTTTTCGGATTCGACGGTCGTTAATAGGTTCGTTCGCGGTACTGATCCGGAACTGGTGAAGAACAAAGAGAATCAATCCAAGTGATTAGATAGGATAATCGCCAAACGCATACACGCTTATGACTGATTAAGGGTTATTTTCCCGTGAACGAGTTTGAAAAATGTTCGGAAGTAAGACGAGGATTAACGAGAACCCACGAAAATTGTTATATGAATTGAAGTTGATGCTTCGTTCATACGAGTCAACTTTAGTTAACCAGTTTTAGTTAATCAATCAAAAGTGGAATGAAAAACCTAGTGTGATGACTTGTTCAAACTTTTTTTGATCCACTAAAAAGTTGATTACGGTTCTCACACGAGGTTTTTCATTCAAATTTTTTTGATCAACTAAAAACGGCCTACTAAAATTGACTCGTGTGAACGCAGCATGACAGAGAAATTGTATTATGAACTATCCACAATTTAGCAAACTGCGCATGAGTAAGAGAATCAAATTTTTTATCCTAAAAAAAATCTGAGGATCGCTAGAACCAATTATGAATCGGTAACGAACGCATTTCGTGTGAACCGCGAATGTCGGGCCGTAACTCTGCTCATAAACTTGCATGCGCTTGGCGATGATCCTAAATCGGTCTTGAACTGATTCGTTACCGATTCATTATCACATCCGCGAACGAACCTAATGATTATAGTAGTTTGATGCGACTTTAAATAAACAAAAAAATGGCCGCATTCAAATGTCATGCTAACAAAATCCAATTTTTCTCGAAAACTAAGCAAATCAAATAGCGCGCGCTTCACTGGCTTCCTGTTACACACTTCCGTCCCATTTCACGAAATCACGCTCACAAATTACAGGGAACCGACCGGATAGATGTTACACATCAAAAAAGATGTGCAGAATAGCTTTCGAAGAAAAATGCATCGATTAGGAGATACCGATCAGAATCTGAAACAAGTTCAAAATTTTCACGGTTTTTCCTGTAAAAAAATTTTTCCACAACGTTTTGAGAGTTGCAAACTTAAGAATACATAGCCCTAATAGGTCCAAACAACAAACTAAAAAATCAGAGATACATCATGTTTTGCTAATTTATTGCTGACTAGCTTATACCCGCCCGCTTCACTGGGCACAGCTAAATTAGACTAATTTATTATTAGGAACCGTCATAAAATTTATTTTATATTTCATTATAATTCAATCTTGATTCAAAAGAGTTGATCGTTGTTAAAAAAAATTAATTATTGGTAGTACATACAGCTGGACCGAGCCGGCTCCAGCCCACCCCTGCCCCCTGGTCGCGAGTATATTACTGATGTGAAATATACATAAAAACATTCTAGAAGCGGATCAAGTCTTTATTTAAGATAAGGACCAACATAATATTTTTATATAATATAGAAGAAGATACCAATAAAACAGGCAATACGTACGTCGTGCAATAGCCAGCCGCTATGCCAACATAATTTTTTTGTCATTTGTAAAAGATAAAAATAGTTCCTGTGGTTTATCCTTAGGAGATAGACATATACCGTCGCGGACTTTTTTATCAATCTTTTTAAGATACACAATTTCGCCGTATATTAGTTTAATCTATCTCGTAAGGTTTAGCCAGCGTTTGCAATGTAAGTGCACAAAATTATGTTTGTTATGACATCACATTACAAATCTTTAAATTTCCCGACTTTTCTCTACTAAATTATGTATAAATTATAGCCATTATGTTACCGAGGGCTAATAGCTATATAACAAAACAAGTTTCATCAAAATCCGTTTAGTAGTTTTTGCGTGAAAGAGGCACAACACACAAAAATCTTCTACAGTTTTATTATATACTAGCTAATCCCCGCCCGCTTCGCTGAGCGTTTTCACGTTTGGGGATGTATGTTTTTCGTTGCAGTTTTTATTTGTTTGCTCAGAAAATAAAATTTTTTTTCGATTAAAAAGTATTTTATTGCACTTTTTGTAATGTTTACTATCTGTATGTGAAAATTTCGTCCAAATCGGACCAGCCGTTTTCAAGTTTGCTAAGAACAAACAGGCAGACAGACAAAACTATTCAAAATAAAAAGTAGTATATAATGTAAGTTACATTATTTAGTAAATTTTTGTGAAAATTTCACTGAAATCGACGCAGCCGTTTTCAAGTTTACCCTGGACAAACAATGTTTTTTTTTTGGGTAAAAATGCAATGAAAATGGCATTTATTTTTTGTATTAAACATATGAAAATGTAGGTATTAAAGAGTATTCAACAAAACACCTTACATTTTTTAGATTAGATAAAAATCTCGGCTGCGAAAAATAATTCCGTTTTTGTTCGCTCGCGCAGGTAAGACGGAACATTTTTATTATATAAGTTTTCAAAAAGCAGAAATCCTCAATTTTATTATTGGTATATTTATATACATTTTGACTGGCCTATATTGAATATACAAAATATCTATGCGTATTAAAAATCTAACTTGTATTAAATAACTATAAAAAGCTGGCTTCCGAAGTTTTATGTAATATGAAGTTAAATGTTAAAAACTAAATTTTTAGTGATCCAACTACAATATTTCGGGGGAACACCCTCGTCTCAAAAATAATGGACGAGGCAATGAAACTCGCTGGACTTCACTACTTACACACGACGCTACGACCAGCGATGGAATCGGTGTTTTCCGAACACAAACCGTGTGAAATTGATCCAACACGCGTAAAAGATCCGAACGTTGTCGAAACCAATTTGAACAATTTAATCGAATACGTAACAAAAGTTTTCAATGCAATCGTACAAAGTGCCGTTAACTGTCCGGCGGTCATGTGTCAGATATTTCACGATCTAAAAGAATGTGCCATTAAATATTTTCCGGACAACAAAGAAGTGCGATATTCAGTTATTTCAGGATTTATTTTCTTAAGGTTTTTCGCGCCGGCTATTTTGGGACCAAGACTATTCGATTTAACAACTGAACAAATTGTACGTTTTACAGTGGGATTTCTATACGACGACTCGAGCTTAAAAGCTTCGGGTTTTAAATGTGATTGGTTGTATCTAGCCCCTCTCTTGCCATTTCTTAAAGGGGTCATCCCATGTGACAGCCTGTTTTTTAGGGTTTTTTTAGGTTTTTTTTCATCGACCAGTATATAGATAGAGCCTTAAGTTTATTATCATTTATTAACATATATTTCGACAGTATAAATATAAATTTTAAGCTAAAAATATTGTGTAGAACATGAGTTACAGCGTTCTGAACACCCCCACCTCGAAAAAATGAGCTCGCGCTTCCTCCACGATTCCGGCTGATTGGCTTATCCGAAATTAAAAAAAAAACAACGGCGTTTTAATCTGTGAGCCTAAATGCTTGGAATGAACTATTATCAAATGAATATACAAAAAATTGGACTTTTGGTAGATATTTGAAATAAAAGTTGCGAATTTTGCGTTTTTTTTGTTTTTGTTTTTTTTTTTTGCTATAAAAAATCGAAATTTTGAGAATTTTCGATTAATAATAGTTTATTCCATGCGTTTACATGTGTTGAGTGTACCCTATAAATGTCAAGTCATTCGGTCAAGCTGTTTTTGAGATACGATGGAGGAAAGTTTGAAAAACATGGTTTTGAGAAAAACGCGTTTAAAGTTTCAACTGCCAATTCAGCGCACCGAACAACTCTTTCTTCTACCTGCTGTAACTTTAAAACGACATCGAATTTTCAAAAATCACTTTACTACCGTATTATAGACATGTAAAGAAAGTAATTTATGAACAAAAAAAAAAAATAATTTTTTGAGCCCATCACATAGGATGACCTCCTTAAGGCAGTATTCTAGTCTATAGGCATGAATTTCAGGTAATTTTTGAAGTGTCATAAAAAAGGCAATTAATATTTTTACTATACATTTTAATTAGTTATTAACCTTACAAGAATACAGGAAAAAAAAAACAAAAAAAATTAAAAATTAGCAGCTGATGAAGTGGGGGGTCTCAAAAAATTGGCACGTGATGATACCCATGATTTCAACCCTCCTAGTAATGTGAAACCAAAAAAAAAGATTATTAATCTAAAATAATGTCGCAATGTCTGGAACTACGGAAAAGTTGAAAAAAATTTTTTCACAAAATGGCGGCTGCCTGAAAAAAAAAATTTTGTACCACTTTTTGGCTGTTTCGTATTTTTTAAAAATAGTAAAACTTGAAATTTGGGGATGGGGATAGTTCCAGGTATAGACAAGTCTATAAAGAAGACTCTCTAAAAATTTCGGGTAAATCGGGCCAGTAGAACCTGAAAAATCGTGGGTATCGTTTTGAAAAAGACAGTTTCGAGAAAAACACGTTTAAAGTTTCGGGTAAAGTTACATCCAGTGGCCATACAATAGTAGTTAATTGCTTACATTTTTTAATCAGCGATTCCTGGTCCAAAAAAATTGAAAATTTTGAAAAATCCTCTTAAGGGCATATTCTTAAAGGTTTAAACTTTGAGAGTATGAAAGAAAAGAAAAATCGATTTTTTTAAATTTCTAGACTAGAATACCCGCTTAAACCACGTAGAGCACCGTACGAATCGACCAAAGTGATGCGGCTTGAAAGCCATGTTACTTGAGTCAGGTCGAAGATCGCGCAACTCGAGTCGTCGTATAGAAATCCTTCCATTATAAATTACAATTTTCTTGAAATTTTTTTTCTTAATTTTAGGATAGTCAAACAAAGCGCACATTAACCTTAATTTCCAAAACGATACAATCATTAGGTAATTTGGTTTCGGCTCGTTGCACCCAGCAACAATGTAAAGAGGAATATATGGAACGAGTTCATAAGGCATTTGCTACCGAAAAACATATTCAGGCCCTTAGACAATTTTTAGAAATAATCTCAGCTAGTTCAAATCCTAAACACAATGCAATCGATACGCCAGTTCTTCTCAAAGAAGGGTAAGTTATTTAATTGTTCAAATTAGTGATGTGACGAATATTCGCATATTTTTTTCCATTCGTATTCGCTAGAAACGACGCGAATGTTTGGCGAATGAATTTGACAAACCAAAAGGAAAATATAAAATGATAATTCAACTGATAAAATTTATATTTTTTTTATTTCATTAAAACATTTAAAAAATTTAATGATCAAATACTTTTTTTAAATTCTTGTTAGTTTAATTAATAATTAAAAAATCACGACTAAAATAAAAAATTAAATTTCTTCTTTACGTTTACAAAAACTCCATTTCTAAATTTTTGTATTTATTTTGAAAAACGAACTTGGGAATCCAATCAAATAAGGTAGTAATATTATTCTAGGTCTAATAAGTCTTGTTGCAATTTATAATGTAAGATTTGCACTTATTAAGCAGATTATAACTAGGATTTTAATTAATAGACCAGAACTAAAGCCTTTGAAATTGGTAAAAAGTAAAAAAAATTATAGTTGGATGAAACCCATTAGAAAAGGAAGTGAATATAACAAAAATACAAGGAAAAATAAATTACGGTTGATCTGAGGTCGGGAAGTGGAAAAGGGGGGTGTTTTTAAGGGTAGAAACGGTTTATCCCGATTTCCGACAAAACCACAAGTCCTAAGGAAAAAAATTAAATGGCAAAATTGTAGGTAATAAGAAGTTTACTGTACCTACTAGAAATTTAAATTTAGTTAATTTTTTTTTTTGTTTTCTGTAAAAAGACATTAAAATTTTATTATTTATAGACCAGGGTTGATATAATTTTTGAACCCAAAACAAAATTATAGTAGGATGAAACCCATTAGAAAAGGAAGAGAATATTAAAAAAATGAAAGTAAAAATAAATTACGCTTGATTTGAGGTGGGCAAGTGGAAAAGGGGAAGGGGTTTAAGGGTAGAAACGGTTTATCTCGATTTCCGATAAAACTACAAGTCCTATGGAAAAAAGTTAAATAGAAAAATTGTAGGTAATAATAATATCTACAACTTTTTTCACATAACCTCAAAATATATGTGAAAAATTCCAATAACCAAGATTTTGGTTTTTTATTTTTATCATTTCCAAAAAAAAAAAATGTTTTTTCCATGAAATTTAGTAAAAACTAACTTTTTAATGCCCCAAACACACTGTAATTTTTTTTTTTAAATATTTATTTTTTCACCTTATTTTGACTTAATATTGAAAAAGAACCCTAATTTTCAATCGAAAATTCTCACGTCAACCTTTTTTAAACAGTCGGTGGGCTTTTTGTTCGTTGAAATCTCTACTTTCTGATGGTGCAAAAAATATACATTACAATGTTAAATTTTCCGATAAAATGCAATAATTAAATTGTAATAAATTGCTCAAAATTGTACATAATGCGATTGTACAAATACAACTTTGAGCAATTTATTAAAATTTCTAATTTAATTATTGCATTTTCTGGGAACTTTTAACGGTCGATCTGAGGTCGTGAAGGGGAAGGGGGTGGGGGAAAGGGTAGAAACGGTTTATCTCGATTTTCGACAAAACTACAAGTCTTATGGAAAAAAATCAAATAAAAAAGTTGTAGGCAATAAGAAGATCTACAACTTTTGTGTCAACACTTTTTTCACATAACCTCAAAATTTATGTGAAAAATTCAAATAACCAAGTTGTTAGATAAAAATAAACAACGAAAACTTGGTTATTGGAATTTTTCACATAAATTTTGAGGTTATGTGAAAAAAGTGTTGACACAAAAGTTGTAGATCTTCTTATTGCCTACAACTTTTTAATTTGATTTTTTTCCATAGGACTTGTAGTTTTGTCGGAAATCGAGATAAACCGGTTCTACCCTTAAACCCCTCCACCTTTTCCACTTCCCCACCTCAGATCGACCGTAATTTGTTTTTCCTTTTATTTTTGTTATATTTTCTTCCTTTTCTAATAGGTTTTATTCTACTATAATTTTGTTTTGGGTTCAAAAATTATATCGACTAATTTAAATATCTTTTTACAGAAAACAAAAAAAAATTTAACCAAAGTTAAACTTCTAGTAGGTATCCAAAGTTGATCTTTCGATTTAATTATAATATATTTTTTTCTTAAATAATTAACAAACTCAAAAAACAAAACAAATAATATTATTAGCATAATTAGCATTTTACGCGCACTTTATTTGAAAGTCAACATTCGCAAAAATCGAACATTCGTTACATCACTAGTTCAAATCATTTATTAAACTATATTATATTTGTAACCTTAACGCTATCCTAAAAGGATTTCTGACTTGTAAGTGGTTGTTTGGAATTAATTACAAACTTTACTCATAGTTTTTTTTTTTATAGAGTTATGATTAAACGAGCCCAAGGACGTAAGCGTTTTGGTCGTAAGAATTTTAAACAGAGATATTTTAGACTGACTACTCATGATCTCACATATTCTAAAACCAAAGGTTTGATTTTTATTAATTATTATTTGTACGAAGCAAGGGATGATTTATGATTTTTCTTTTCTTTTTTTTTGTCCATAGGAAAAGAACCGTTATGCTGTATTCAACTAGCGGATATTTTAGCTGTAGAGCGATTAGACGAGGATTCATTTAAAATGAAAAATATGTTTCAAATCGTTCATAATGGACGACATTTATACGTACAGGCGGGGAATTGTGTCGAACAGAAAGAGTGGGTTGATCTGTTAACGAAACTTAGTTTGAGTAATGGAAATCGTTTGCAACGCTACCACCCTTGTGCCTATGTCAATGGAAGTTGGACTTGGTAAGAAAAAAAAATTAATATTATACTTTTTTGAGTTTGCCTTTTAAGAATCGATTGTCCCATAAGGAGTAGTTGTATATACAGGCTGTCTCATAAGTCATGAAAAATCTGAAACTGGATGACGCATTTCTAATACAAAATGTTCTTTGGAGTTTTCACTTTCTTTAACAAGTTATTCGTTATAGAAAATGTCCAATCAGATGGATCAGGAGGAATCTTCAGTTTTCGGCTTTTTCATGACTTAAAAGAAACTTTAAAACTTTGCAACTAAATACAAAGTAAACTTTTTAGAACGTATAAATTATTTAAGTTTATTTATTTTTAGTTGTTCTTCATCAAATGACCTGGCGCCAGGTTGCTGTAAAGTGTCATCGTTAGAAACCAATTATCATATGTCATTAGATCCGGATCGTGATTTAGAAAGAATTCATTCGTTAATTGTAATACATATGGAACGATTGGAAACGTTGGCTTCCAGATGCCATTGTCAAACAGATGTTATCCTACCACCGTGTACAATTGATGATGAAACATCGTGTTTTCGAACGATTGCACGCTTACAAGAAGTGGCTTATAAATTAGAACAGGAACATAGAACATATTTACGAGCGAAAGCCCGAGAAACCAAATACGGAAGCAAGTAAGTATTTTTTTTTTTTTTTTTTTTGTAAAATTGGCATTTGGCGTTTGGTATTTTCTCGCGTTCAACAGTTCATTTAGCTGACAAAAATGGCAACCATTGGTAGCCACATTATTTGTTTTTCTCTTGGTCACTAAAATATAAAAATCTGGAAAAATGTATCTAACGTAAATTCCAGCTAATTTATATTTTATAGCAGTGATTTCCATATTGTTCCCCGTAGCTATGTTTCAGGAAGGTCGCAAAAATTTTCTCAACATTAATATAAGGGGGTTTTCTAGTGGAGAGGCATGAATTTCGCCCGGTTTTTGAAGCGCTGTACAAAGGAAACAAAAAATATTTTTTGTATCCATTTTTTCATAATTTGTTTTTTGATGTTTTATTATTAGTTAGGGGCCATCCATAAATTACGTCACACGAATATAATGATTTTGGACCCCCTCCCCCGTTCTTGTTACACCTGGTCACACTTGAGAGATTCTCCCCCCTCCTTAGTGTGACATCACATATTTAACAATTTTACATTTACAAATAATTATTGAATTAAGGGGGTATTATTCTAGTCTAGGATTTTGAAAAAATCGAAAAAATGTTTCTTTCATAATTTGATAGTTTATATATTCAAAAATATCTCCCTAAAACGATTTACTTAAAATTTGACATGAATATTCTTTGAATATCTCTCTATCGCACGAACCAACAAAAAATGAAAATTTTAAATTTGTAATATTTTTAAAAAATTCGACAAAGTTAAAAAATGAGTGAAAAAATCGACCTTTATTTTTGAGTAGCCGCCATTTTATGAAAAAAAAAAATGTTTTTTCTGTTTTGAAGGTTCATGCCAAAGCGACATTTGTACTTATCAAGAATCCATCTTTGTTTAATTTTTCAAATGACCACAAGGGTAGAAATCATGGCGACGAAGACACGGTCTTTTTTCCCCCTCTACTTCAAAGACGCATAACTCAATGAAAAATAAAAAAAAAAATTTTGAAATTAATTTTGTGTACTCTCTGAATATAAATAAACAAATGATAAAAAAATGGATAGTAAAAAAATTAAATGCTTTTTCTGTATCAATTGCTAAAAAACGCTCGAAATTCGGGTCTCTAGACTAGAATACCCCCTTAAAACAGCAGTTCCAAAATGTGTTTTATTTCAATTTAAATAATTTTTTAATAAAATTTACATCAAATCCAACATTTCAAGAAATAAACACAAAAAAAAAACGACTAATTATATTAATTAATGATCAAACTTAATCATCTTGAAAGTCAATTGTCAAATGAAATAAAAACAATATCACCGCTCGGCACGGTGCAGCATTTATCAAATTAGCAATGGGCTCATCAAATAATTTTGTTGGCGTAATTGAAATTCAACTGTCAGAAGAAATTTTTTTTCTTAGTGTAGTAGAGCGAGTGGCCCGACAAAACAATTTGAACCTTATGTTTCTACTAATAGTGTTGCAAATGTTTTTGAGTTTTTCGTTAATAGTTCAAAGTTCGTGTTTTACTTAACACTTCGATTAAAATGGATTTTGAAATGTGACGTCATGAAATTTAGGACCCCTCCCACCCCCTTGTCACACAATGTCACACTTTCGTCTATCTGTAAACTATAACTTATAGGTACCTATTTACAAAGATAAATTACATGGTTTTTTTGTTTAGTAAATATATGTTAAAATGTCCAATAAATTAATAAATTTTATTTACTAAATAAAAGTTTTTTTTTTCAATTACATTTGTTTTGTGTAAACTAGCAAATAAAACTAAATTTATTCTAACTATTTCGGCCCCTAAAATTATTTATTATTAATTTTTCGAAAAATTGTGCATTCGAAAAATTGTGTTTCGAATAATTGTGATTCGAAAAACTGACACCTAACCACTATTTGGATAGTTAAATAAACTGTTTACGCTAGTAAATAATAACCAACGTTAAACCAATTTTAGCTCTTTTTTTTTAATAAAATAAATTTTAACAATTTTAATTTATTTTAGACAAGCCCCGATTGGCGACGACAACTATCTACATCTGGCTGCAAGATTAAGTTTCGATTCGACAATGGTTCGAAGATGTGTTGATGCATAAATACTTAAAATTTATATTAACAAACTAAAGCCATTCACATTCGATTAGCCATAGTAATTTTCATATAAATATTTTTTTTTAAATGTATGTCACATTTCATACAAATTGGTACAAATTTTGCGTCAAAAATGAATAAGTGTAAAACGAATTTTTTCCTTTCTAACAATCTCAATTTTATTACTATTTTTTTATAATGCATTTTTTTAATTTTTATATAAGTACAATTGTAAATATGAAAAGGAATATTGATCTTATGATTACGATGGTCTGAAACAACCATTTTTTTTAAAACTATCGATTTAAAGAAGAAGCAAAAAAAAAACGTTTTAGTATTAGAGTGCCTTTTGGAAAGAAATTATTAATGATCAATTATTATAATGTAAGGTTTCAAGAGTTTACTTGAAAAACTAAGTTAATATTTTTTTAGTGTACAAAAACGAAATAATTTATTTTATTAATTTTAAAATATTGTTATAAATAATTATTAAATTTTTAAGGACTTGTATAGTGTAAAATTTTGTAAGGGATGTTTTAAAATTATAACTGAGAATGAAATCTTTCCCTCCTTGTAAAATGCTCTTAAATCTATAAGATTTGTTCCAGATGAAAAAAAAAACGTACATTGTATGATACAGGCCAAAGTATGGCAACTTTTTTGTATTACGCATAACTTGTACCATACAATGTACGGTTTTTGTTTCTACCTGGAACATACCTATAATAATATATATTTAAAAAAAACACCATTTTTATATCGAACTGAATACGTTTCAATAACATTTAAATAAATTTGTGTTATTTACAAAAAAGCTCCATCAATTTTTTTGCATTAAAAATGCTCTATTTAAGAAGAGGAGTAAATGAAAAAAATGATCATTTGTGCAACCGGTTTTCCTAACTCTTCCATTATTTTATTATTATTAATATTGTAAATATTAAGTGAAATATTTATAATTTGCGTTATCTATCATTTGGCAAATCTCAATGAATCGCTTTAAAGTTAAAATATTCATGTGAATATTTCAGTTATTATTTAAAGAATATATCGCTGTGCATTTCCATTAGATTTTTATGTAATTTTTTTTTAAATCTGTAAAAATGTGCCTTTTGAAAAAAAAATTGATAAATCAACTCATCATAAAGTATGATTAATAAAGATTTGGAACTGAAGGGTAGTTTTTTTTTGGGGGGGAGGGGGTGTTTTAGGTCGCTTTAACATCTATGGTCATATTACGACTGTCTGACACAAAGAAAATTTCTGTAGGTTTTAATTCTTAATCTTATATACAGTGGTACCTCGACATACGAGTTTTTCGAGATACGAGCCGGCGAGCGAGTGATTTTTTGCTTTGAGTTACGAGCGAAATTCGAGATACGAGTTCGGTTTAGCAAGTCGAAGGTCTCAAAAAGTGCATCTGATCTTTTTAATGACACTTGCCTAACTCATTTCCGGAACATTCTGAGAAGGAGAGAGAAACAAACTTCCTTGGACATGTTTTTTTCTAAATGGCCTACAGGTGAAAGCGAGAAAAATGTAGCGAAAAAGGCAAAGACCAGTGAGGATATCTAATTTATTTCTTTACATTATCTTTTTTGTTTTTGTACAATAAATATTTGTCATTTATAAATACGTTTTTATTATTCAAAACCACGTAACAAAAATAACTGGGGTTACATTTTCGGGGTTGGAACGGATTAATGGTAGTTCAATTTTTTTGTATGAGGAAATTTGCTTCGAGATACGAGTAATTCGAGATACGAGCAAGGTTGAAGAATCGAACCTAGTACCACTGACAAATGTAATGGAGAGAGCAATTGCTCTAACAGCTGCACCATCACGTTTATTTTTTTTTTATTCCATTATTTGTCCTTAAGTCTTTACTCTAATACAGGCGAACCTGGATAAGCGAGAGTTCAGTGACTTCGATTTCTTTTTGGCTTATGCATTATAATATGTATATAATATTATTCGCTGATTTATAGTATGTAAATATTTTGTTTTATATAAGAATAAAGAAATATTTTTTATAAATGTAAAAAGTAAGTTCCAAAACTAATGACAGAACTGAAAATGTGTTTTCCCCAAAAGCATGTTTCCAAATCATTAATGTCGCGTTCACACGAGTCAACTTTAGTTGATCGACAAAAGTTGAATGAAAGACCTAGTGTGAATCTCTGTTTCAATTAAGTTGATCAACTTTTTAGTGGGTCAACGTCGTTCAAGTGATGAGTCATATTCGAGTTGAGCCAGGTATCGACATGTGTGAACCCTTCAGGTTGAATTGACCGGTCAATTTACTTTCAACTCTGTTGGTATTATTGGATATTCTGGATTGCGGTTTATGTTTTATTTAAATAACTACACAGTTTTAAAATATAGAAAATTAAATTTTATTGAGGAACTTCGAAAGATATGTCGTTGAGGATGTCTAATGCGTCTTAATTTATATTTTGGAGCTCTGGTTACCCATAATAAAAATCATACTTAGAACATTTATGACTATACTTGTAACTTCGAGTGTCGTTACCTTTGCTTCTACAAGTAATAAAATAAATTCCTTTTGGAAGGACAACTATTTGAAAACAAAAATTTACACTCAAAAGAAAACTTTCTTGCCCTTATATAATATCTATTTAATAAAAAAATCATTATAAAAGAATTTTGCCAACAAACTTAATATTTTAACAAACTCTTATCGAGTGCAGGTGTTTTTTTAAGGTTTTTTCAAATATATCACAAAATGAGTGGTAAGTGGTCGGAATTCGTGATGTACAAATTTTTAGAATTATATAATAAGCACGATTGTCTTCCGTGGAAATATCATTTGGATAGTTTAAAAGAGATAGCAATTCATCCTATATTCTGCACTATCCTCTAACGCTAGCTCCCTTACAGCGTCTCCAAAGCTCCTAATTAGTTTATTCCCAAGATCTACTGTCTCATCCAAAAATGTCGCTTTCGACGATTGCTACTTGATAGAATTGTTTGCAGTTATTCTTGTTTACATAACTGTTACAGTATGGACTACTTCTAGCACCGCTACCCCCAAAACCTAACAGTTGAAACGGTTTGATCGATTTCAGTTGAAACGTATGAACCAAAATTGATTCAAGTCGCATTCAACTTTTGTCGACCAACTAAAATCGGTCAACCAAAGTTGTTTTCGTGTGAACGCGGCTTAAGATAAAAAATGGCACGTTATTTAATTTAAAGGGGGAAGAAACGACTTTTGAAAAGGCTTTTCATTACCTAGATGCGTTTTATTCCAACTTAAAACTAATCCTTTTTTTCTCAAAACTCCATTATAATATCGGTGCAAAACACAATTTGCTCAAAAACTAAACCACCGCTTTTTTCAACTTAATTGGTAAACTTGAGAAAAAATCGTCTGGAAATTGAGCAAAATTTATCCTCCAAATTATTCTCCTTTTTATTTACTGGTCTTATTTAAACTCATATTGTAAGTATGTTCAAAGTAAGAGAGAAAACTTCAAAGTACATTATCCCATTTTTGAAAATCTTCCCGTTATCCAATCACTAAATTTTGCATGCAGGTTGAATTTCGATGAGATGACCCACCATAAAAATTTTGAGATTCTAGTGTGCTTAGATTTTAATTAAATATTTTCGATTTCAATCTTTAAAAACTGGTCTTATTTCTAAAATGCACTAAAAAGTTGAAAATAAATTTTATATAAGAATTTACGAAAAGAAAGATTCTCCTATACATTGATTCTAGATTTCAAATTGATACAATCAATGAAATTAAAAATGTTACAAGAATCTATAATCGTATGTTAAATTGATTACATCTAATTGATCATCATGACCACGGAGTATATCATGATTATAAGATCAGGGAGCTCAAATTAATTCATTAATCTGAAATTTTTCATTACCTATGTAAATTAATTTACTTATCCAAAATATACCACTAATGGAGCACCCTGATCTTATAGTCATGATATATACTCTGTGGTCATGATGATCAATTAGATGTAATCAATTTAACATACGATTATAGATTCTTGTGTCATTTTTAATTTCAATGATTGTATAAATTTGGATTATAAGGATAACTTTCTTTTCATAAATTCTAGTATTAAATTTATTTTCTACTTTTTAGTGTATTTTGGAAATAAGACCAGTTTTTAAAAATAGTTTTTATTTATTTTTAATTTTTATTTAACTATCACAACATTTTTTTTTTAATTCTTAAGAATTCTATGTTCTATCCTTCAGTCACCCTACCCACCCTACAAAAGAATAAGATTTGTCTTTTGGATTTCGAATAAAACTACCTTGATCCTCCACGAGGATAGTACCTTTTTCTAAAAGATCCCTAAAAACCAAGTTTCAAAGACAGAATTGTTGAAACTATTAAATGAAAATTTTACAAAATATGATTTTTATATGGTTAAAAGCATGAATAAAATAATGCAGATATGATATCAAAAAAAAAATAATTTTTTTTTAACTTTTGGGACTAATGTAATTCCATAAAAAGTATCCAAATGAAGTGTGAAGTTTTAACTATATCCATTGAAAATTAAACATAAGTAAAGCATTTTTTCCCTAGAAAACTTCTTGCTTATCCATTTATTCATAATTATTTTATCAAATTCAAAATAATAACAATTTTTTATCAAACATCACAGAGCCGTGTTGAACAAATTTCTTATTATCAGAACGCAAATGTTAAACTTCGAGCTATTCTACTATTTATTCTGAGTTCGTATTTCCATAATTAAAATCATTTCGATTTAATCAAGCGCCTTTTAAACCGGTTGGAACCACGTGGAAGCTACAGTGTATTTTAAAAGTAATCCGTGCCTGTGTTGGATCATATAATTTTTCGGACATCGGCCAAGATATGATTTGCCTCACAAATGATGTTATTTAATTATTGTTTTAAGTTAAATACTTTTAAAGTTCCCAACATACTTTTACTTAATTTGATTTTTAGGCACTAAACTATATTAAATGGGCCTGTTTTTTAGGAATTTTTATCGGTAAGTGTTGTATTAGTAATTTATTATTTTAATCTTTTATCAAAAAGTAAATATATTTAAAATTCTAATGGATGGAAATTATCGTTTGTAAGACGAAATATATGGCTATAGGAACTTAGGAATTGGACTGTTATTAGAATATTTTTAATATTTTTTTATGGTTTTTAGTACTGACCCCACACTACTAAGGTATATGTCGTCAGTACCGACAATGAGGCCGATCCATAAATTATTAATCGCTAATCGTGGCGAAATTGCTTGTCGAATAATGAAAACGGCGAAACGTTTAGGCATACAAACGGTCGCTGTTTTTAGCGATGCCGATCAACTTTCAATGCACGTATCGATGGTAAGTGAAAAAAAAAAAAAATAATTAAGAAAATGTCTTAAAAACTGAATGAATCTCATTACAACGCCACCACAACCTTGAACATCGTTCATCGCGCTCATCGTATTGATCATTTCCATAAATCCCTTCCACCAACACTAAGCGCGCTTAATTTTAAAAATTGTATATTACTTTTGAAAAACCTCTTTCAGGCCGATGAAGCGTATCATATCGGGCCTGCAAGCTCTCAATTAAGCTACTTAAAAAGTGATAAAATTATTGAAGTAGCTAAAAACGCACGGTGTCAAGCAATTCATCCCGGCTACGGATTTCTATCAGAAAAACCCGAATTCGCAGAACTTTGTCAAGCAGAGAATGTAATTTTTGTCGGGCCACCTTCATCAGCCATTCGAGACATGGGAATCAAAAGGTATTTTTCTTAAGGTATTTAATACTAGCTGATACCCGCTCGCTTCGCTGAGTGTATCTAAATTTAACTGATTGATTAAAAGATTCCCTACGTTCATAGCGAAATATAAAAATTAATCTATTTTGACAGAAAAAAATGATAGATACTTTCACACTTTAGATCCAAAGAAAGTTCATCATAGTTCGTAAAACTATATTTCACAAATACAATTCACAAAAATTCACAAGACAAGTTATAAATTTAAGTAAAAATAAATGTATAAAATACCTGATCTTTGAAGATCAGGTATTTATCAAACTGCGTGTACGGAATGCGAGGAAAGCTATATCGGACAAACCAGGAGAAAAATAGGAACTAGATACAAGGAGCACCTGGCAAATATAAAATATTCCAGAACGGAAAAATCTTGTGTAGCGGAACATACTGTTGAAACAGGAGGCCACAAGTTAGCCGAAGTAAAACTTCTGAAAAATGTTCGACCGAACAAGAGATTGGATGCCATCGAAAGCATTGAAATTTATAAAAGAAAAGGGAAACTTTTAAACTGGGAGAAAGGACCGATTCAGGATTCGGCGTTATTCGGCGTTTTGGGAAAGGGTAAGAAGAGAATGGACGAAAGGATTGCACCCCCAGCTGCAACGATTGCAAAAGAGAAAGGGATCGAAAGGACCTATAAATTGCGGTCAATTCGGGACTACTTTGTGAATCAGCACGAAATTGTCCTCGAAGACACTTCAATTTGATTCACTGATGACGAACGCATGGCGTTTGAAATACGTATCTGGAGATACAAAATTAACAATTTGGATTTTTCGGTTTGAGATTTTTTACTTAAATTTATAACTTGTCTTGTGAATTGTATTTGTGAAATATAATAATTAAGTCCAAAGTCAGCGAAATTTAATTTTTTTTCGTAAAAATACTTTTCAAGAAAGACATGTTGGCTGTCTCACTTCAGCTTCTATACGATTTTTAGTAAAAAAGTAACTGTATCTACTTCCTTTAGGACTTGAAAATCTTTCATACCAAATGCCATTTAAAACCGTTCAGCTATTTTAGGAGGCATCCATTAATTGCAAGAGGCGTTTTTTACGATTTTTGAAATCCCATCCCCTCCCTTCTGGTAAGATGTCATGAGATTTGGTATAACCCTTTCCCCCAACCCGCAATCTAATGTGATATTTTTCAAAACAAAAATATACGTGATATTTGCGAGACGTCCCCTTTCCCCAAAGTAAGATTAGATAAGATTCGGCTCGACCCCATCGGCCCCTGAATGCCTCACGTAATTAATGGATGTTCCCTCAAAAGAATAGATCAGTAGCTATCCTACAGAATCTTTAGCAAAACGTCATTAAAATTCGTTTCGTTAAGTAATTGTTAAATTTTGAAGTTTTTAATTTATTATTTTAATACGTTTATTTCTAATTAATATCTTCGACAATGAACAATGAAAAAATTCAAATATTTTAAACAATTTCATTATAAATTTTATCAGGTGTTAAATTGAAATTCATATTTATTTTCCAGTAAAAATTGTCAACTTTTTAATTTCAACTTTGTAGAGATTTTTTTCGTTATTGTGTAAAATTGGAGGAAAATGTGTTAAAATTCTATTTCCGAAACTTTACCGAAATTTTTCAAATGTACGGTTCCTGTAGGATATAATTGTTATGTCATCCCATGGGAACCATCCATTATTCTAGCCTTAAAAGTAAGCTATATCATTCTCCCTCAAACTACCACATTGAAAAAATCATATCAATCTTTAACTCTGTGATAAACAAAAAACATATCTATCCCACGGGAATAGTACATCTCTCCTGAGTAAAAAGTAGATCAAATCTTCTCAAGAAAAATGAGTTAAGACTCTATTTCGTGGATTTTAATGAAACTGCTTTTAAATTCACGATTCTTATAAAATATATACTTGTTTTGCTATCCCATGGGAACTGTTTATTATTTCGGTATGAGAAGTAATCTGTATCATTTTCTGGCCCCAAAACTCCCACATTAAAAAAAGGAAGTTAATCTTTTGCTCTGTAAAAAAACAAAAACATATCTATCCCACGGGAACCATACATTTTTTCTGGATATAAAGTATTCTATATGTTAAACCGGATTATAATCTATATCTATGCTAAATTTCATCCAGATCAATGCACAATGAAAAAATTCAAATATTTTAAACAATTTCATTATTAATTTTATCGGGTGTTAAATTGAAATTCATATTTATTTTCCAGTAAAAATTGTCAATTTTTTAATTTCAACTTTGTAGAGATTTCGTTCGTTATTGTGTAAAATTGGTCAGGCCTTCTTTAAGAAAATGCGTTAATATTCTGTTTCACGAACTTTATCGAAAGTTTTTGAATGTACGGTTCCTGTAGGATATAATTGTTTTGCCATCCCATGGGAACCATCCATTATTCTAGCCTTAAAAGTTAAAAGTACGCTATATCATTCTTCCCCCCCCCCCCCAAACTACCACATCGCAAAAATCATATCAATTTTTAACTCTGTGATAAACAAAAAAAATATCTATCCCACGGGAATAGTACATTCATTCATTCTCTCCTGAGTAGTTCTTATAGAATACATATCTACTTGTTTTTCTATCCCATGGGAACCGTTGATTATTCCGGTATGAGAAGTAATCTATATCATTTTCTGACCCCTAAACTACCACTTTACAAAAAAGGAAGTTCATCTTTTTCTCTGTAAAAAAAATATCAATCCCACGGGAGCCGTAAATTTTTTCTGAATAAAAAGTATACTATATGTTACACCAGATTATAATCTATATCTATGCCAAATTTCATCCAGATCCATTCAGTACTTTTTGAGTGAAAGAGCAACAAACATCCATTCTTACAAACTTTCACGTTTATAATATTAGTAAGATTCAAATAAAAATCATTAAAATTTCAGTACATCAAAGCGTATAATGTCTAAGGCTGGAGTTCCAATCATTGAAGGATACCACGGAGATGATCAATCAATTGAAACATTACAAAAAGAAGCCGATCGAATCGGATTTCCTATTATGATTAAGGCCGTTCGTGGAGGTGGAGGAAAAGTAATGGAAAACTTAGATTTCTTCAATGAAAAAAAAAATAATTTGAATCAATTTTTAAGGGAATGCGAATTGCAATGACTAAAGAGGAATTTTTAGCAGCCCTCGAATCGGCTAAGAATGAATCAATGAAAGCTTTTGGGGATGATAATGTACTTTTAGAGAGATATATTGGAGATCCTCGGCATGTAGAAGTGCAAGTGTTTGCTGATATGCATGGAAATGCAGTGCATTTGTTCGAAAGAGATTGCTCCGTACAACGGAGGCATCAAAAGATCATCGAAGAAGCTCCAGCGGTATAACGCTTTCTAAAACAGTGGGGAACGGTTAAGACGCAATTGAAAGAATCAAATTTTTAAAGTGAAACTTTTTATACATCGTCTCAAATTTTTTGGCCTGTCTTTAGCATGTCGCTAAATGTAACACATTTTCGGCAGAGAATCGGCAAGTGTTCGGCAGAGCTCGTATACACATTGTTAGCTATACACCATGTCGTTTTCCCAGGCCTGTTGCGCGAGCTATTACTGAATGTAATGAGCTATTTTCCCCTCCATGACAACGTTTTAGTATATTATAAGTTGTCATTAATTGTCAATCATATTTGTAATGGTATTTGTATTTTGATCAGTGTATTGATATAAATGTTATTGTTCACTTGATCATGATAGACAAAGATACAGCTAGTGAGAATAGTGCAAAAATATCCGACGGTGATGTTACAATAGATAACAACAGGCAGATGATCGTCAGACGTCAGATCTCACGAACGTCAGACAGTAAATTCGTGCCACATCCCTTTCTTTCTATTCTATTTTCATACCCTAAATCGAATAATTTTCCAAAAATTTTCAGTTAAGTGCACTACAGCTTTAGGCTTATTGTACTCCTGTTCTGCTCATGTATCCCTGTTGTGCAAGGCTTCTTCCTTAGTCCAGGTCCAGCATTTTGCCTAACAAAAGCAACCCCTGTATTAAGCTTTTTGCGCGATTTTTCCCTGTTTGGGCGTCATTTATCCCATACAGGTGTCGCCATTTTGTGAGGGCTTTGCATTCAAAAATGACATGGATCGCGTCTTCCTCTGTTGAAGTACCCCAATAGTTTGCAGATGCTTTCTCAGTCTGCAGTCCCGTTACTGTTCTGAGTTGGCTACTTCCCAGCTGTAAAACATCAGCGGCGCGCGAGGGGCAAACTCTCCGCATCATTCTTTTGCTGAGCTTCTGAGCCAGTATTTGTTTTGCTGCTGCCTCAGCAGACTTTTTATCACCCTTTTGCACGTCCCTTAGACTCTTTGAGCATGGGTCGGCAACCAGCAAAATATTCGCCAATTCGAATTCGCGAGTACATTTCTCCATGTAGGCCGTTGTCAATTCGCGTAGAGTTCCCTGAATTGCGGGGTTCCGAACTTAAAATGGCGAGGATTATACAATTTTTTTCCGCTTTCTGAATTCGCAATCTGTCCCTGGACATTAAGCGAAAAAAAAAAAAAACCGCACCCCCTAAAAGAGGTAGCTTAAGGTGTTACTGGTTCTCTGAATTGCAACTCCAGAATCAGACCCGATTCAGCCTTCGATGGTGGCCGGAATTATCCAGGAGGTTGACAGCCAGATAGTTTGGGGTCGAATTAACAGTGAATTTGGTGCTTTTTTTTCTCCCGTTAGCAGAAAACCAGGTTAGGCTCGTTCCCCCCGCACTGCAGCCTAAGGCTTATTGTACTCCTGTTCTGCTCATTTATCCCTGCTGTGCAAGGATCCTTGCTTATTCCAGGTTCAGCATTCTGCCTAGCAGAAGCAGTCCCTGTACTAAGCTCGCGCGATTTGAGCCTGTTTGGGCGTCATCTATCCCATACAGGTGTCGCCACTTTGTGAGGGCTTTGCAGTCAAAAATGACATGGGTCGCGTTCTCCGCCCCATCCCCACACAATCTGCAATTGAGGTCTCGTTGAGACACCCCAATTGTCTGCAGATGCTTCCTCAGTCCACAGTGTCCGGTTATCAGTCCTGTTATTGTCCTGAGTTGGTTCCTTCCCAGCCGTAAGACCTCAGCTGTGAGCGAGGGGCAGATTCTCCCCATCATTCTCTTGCTGTGCTTCTGGCCAGGAATTTCTTGCCAGTATTTGTTTTGCTGCCGTCTCAGCCGACTTTTTATCGCCCTTTTGACAGCAGATTTGGTGATCCCCACTCCAAGCTCCGGGCCCATGAGTGGGGTCATCGAATCAGCCTTTGCGCAAGCGTCAACTTCTTCATTTCCCTCAACTCCCTTATGCCCCGGCACCCAACCAAGTTGGTGCTAATTTTCATTGGTAGTTCGTACGTCAATTTTTAATGTTCACGATGATGACCCACGATTGGATCCAAGGGGTGCCAGGGGTGGGGGGGGGGGCTAGTCAATATTTGCTGAAATTCTTACCATTAGACTTGCGACTGCATCACAATGTTATTTTGCGTTAGCCGTGATAATTTTGTCTTAAACGTTTTTCACGATTTTTATAATCGTAAAAAATGTTTAATTATCAACTATTTCAGCCTGGATTATCACCTCAATTACGATCAGAACTAGGCGCTGCCGCCGTTAGGGCTGCTAAGGCTGTTAATTACGTGGGAGCTGGCACAGTTGAATTCATTTTAGATCGATTTACTCATAGCTTCCATTTCATGGAAATGAACACAAGATTACAAGTTGAACATCCAATTTCCGAAATGATAACTAGTAATGAATTATCACTTGTTCACTTGTTCATAGGAGTTATGTGATTATCGTTATTTGTTGTAGATACTGATTTAGTTGAATGGCAGCTTAAAGTTGCAGCTGGTGAAAAATTACCGGTTACCCAAGAACAAATTTATCTTAATGGCCACGCGTTTGAAGCTCGAATTTATGCAGAAGATCCCAACGATAACTTCCTACCTCGACCAGGTCCTTTATTACATTTATCAACACCACAAGCCTCGGAATATGTTAGAATTGAAACTGGAGTGCGTCAGGGAGACGAAGTTTCCATTCATTATGATCCGATGATTGCAAAGTTAGTGGTTTGGGGGAAAAATCGAACTGAAGCCTTATCGATATTATCTTCCCGTTTAACTGAATATAATGTAAATGGTGTACTAAAATGGGTCTAGCCGAATAAGCCTATCTCAGCGGGCCCAGGCTGCTTTTTAGCCTGAAGTTTATTTTGTTCTCCTCCATATATACCTCTAGGTGGGAGTAAGTATACTCAACATTCTACTCCTTCTATTATCGGAGCTAGAGGGGTTTCAACCTTTAACTTAAAATTTATTTTCTCCGAAACTAATAAAAATAACAGAACAAATTTTTCAAAATAACATTTAAATTAATAAATTCTATAATTTTTTGTGCTCACATTTAAATATTTAGGTGGTAAAAAAATTAATGAAATCTTTAAGGGGATGTTTTTATACCTCCCTCTTAGTTGACACTTACCAAAAAAATAAATTTTTTGCAACTATTAAGTACCTACTTATATATATATATATATATATATATATATTTCCGCGATAATTTTTTTACTTTTTAGTGCATTTTTGTTTAAGATTCTTTATTTATTTTGATAAATATATTTATGGAATATATTTTTGGAATTATAACAAAAAAAAAACGATTTCAAAATAAATAGAGAATCTTAAACAAGAATGCACTAAAAAGTAAAAAAAAAAAAACATTTCGTATCCTTGCAGTGTCTACAACTTACAAATTATTAGGATGATATAATGTACAACTATTGTTAATTTTGGAGTTGGTGTTAGCCAAGAAAAAACGACTTTATTGGTACTTAGCAATAAACGAGAATACCTTATGAAATTTATTTTTCAAATGAACTTTTATACAATGTACTAGTAAGTACTGTGGCAATATCTAGCGACCCTTAAACTACAAAATACCAATAACTAATTAAACCTTTTTACAAATGAACGTTAATGTTTATTTTTTTGGCTGACACCAACTCCAAAAATAACAATAGTTGTACATTATATCATCCTAATAATTTGTAAGTCGTAGACACTGCAAGGATACGCAATAATTTTATTATTTTTTAGTGCATTTTTTGTTTAAGAATTTTTATTTATTTTGAAGACGGTTTTTCATTTTGTTATAATTTTTATTTATTTCTCGAGTTTTAGTGATATGAAGTTTGATAACTGATGTTATTTCTTTGAATATGGGTTAACCTACTAAACGCGCTGCTCATATGATGCAGCGCCGTTAAATGTTAAAAGTTACTACTTCATCCCGTTTTGCTCTTAAGGGTTGAAATTTTTTGCTTTTAAATTTAATGAAAGAACTAAGTGGAATACGCTTTTCAATAGAAACCAAGTCATCAAAATTCGATGATTCAGTTAAACGTCACTATTTCATCCCCAATTTTCATCCTTAGGGGGTGAATTTTTTTCTTCAAATTGAAATGTGAATAATTTAAAGGTACGATGCACGTAATAGAAACAAAATTATCGAAATCGGGTTAGCCGGGAAAAATGTATTATTTCAGCCCTAATTTTTAACCCCTTATGAGTGGAGTTTTTTTTTTACAAATAATGGATATGAGATTAATTTAAAATTATGTCCCACCAATAAAAAAAGAATAATCAAAATCGAGTTATCAAATAAGAAAATATTTCATCCCTTAGTTTTCAACCCCTTAGAAGGGAAAATTTTTTTCAAATTAAAATGGGACCACACGGAACGCACCAGCTTTCAAATTAAAAAAATAATTTACAAAATCGAGCTATCCAATAAGAAGTTAATATTTTATCCCTTAGTTTTCAACCCCTTAGAAGTGAACGATTTCCTTCAAATTAAAGTGGGACCACACGGGAAGCACCAGCTTTCTAATAAAAATTGAATTATCAAAATCGAGCTATCCAATAAGAAGTTAATATTTCATCCCTTAGTTTTCAACTCCTTAGAAGTGAACGATTTCCTTCAAATTAAAACGGGGCCACACGGGAACCACCAATTTTCAAATAAAAATAGAATCCACAAAATCGCTTGACCCAGTCGGAAATTCTGAGGTCACAAACATAAAAAAAAAAATATACAGTTGAATTGAGAACCTCCTCCTTTTTTTGAAGTCGTTAAAAACAACAAATAAGTACATATTTTTTTTTAAATTCATTAAAAAGTTATAGAATTTATTAATTAAAATGTTATTTTGACAAATTTGTTCCGTTATCTTTATTAGTTTCGGAGAAAAAAAATTTTTAAGCTAAGGGTTGTAACCCCTCTAGCTCCGATAATAGCGGTCTAATATCGAGTATACTCCCACTTAGAGGTATATGTGGAGGAGAACAATAAACGTCAGGCTGAAAAACAGCCTGGGCCCGCTGAGATAGGCTTAGTCGGCTAGACCCTTTTGTTTTTTTTTATATAATTTTATTATGGTTTTAGATAGCTGGAGTTGAGACGAATACAAATTTCTTATTAGATTTATCTCGGCATCCGGAATTCGTACTAGGAAATGTACATACATCTTTTATCCCTGATCATCAATCCTCTCTTTTTGTTAAAAGAATTCCCTCAAAACCTTTACTAGCTCAATTAGCATTATCCGATATTCTGTTCAGTAATCGAAAGCAAATGGAAGATGCGTCGGAAGGAAATAATAAAAATAACCCCTTTGTTCTCGAATCTGGATTTAGAATAAATCATAATTTAATTCGTAAATTCACCTACTTTTATGATCAAGGTAAAGTATAAAATGATTGATTTCGATTGGTGATAAAAATTTTATTTTTAGAAAAAATTGAAATAAAAGTCAAATATTTGGATTTGGATAAGTTTCAAGTGCAGATAAACGATGACCCTAATTGGTACGATGTGAAAGGACGACTGGAAAATCGAGACTCAAACAAAATCGAATTAAAGTGCCACTTTTCGGGAAATTTGTGCAATTCGAATGTCGTTATCTTTGAGGACCATATTTACATATTTGATAAGGTGCTGGACGTGGATTTATCAATCAGAGATTTGGTGGGTTTCATTTGTAGAAATTGTTCCAGGAAGGACAGTGGAAGTTTTCGAGGGAAATTCCCAAGTTCGTTCAAGCGACCGAAACGAGTGATATGGCGTCGTCGAACAGCCAATTTGCTGTTTCGCCAATGCCGGGATTGATCGAAAAAATAAACGTTACGGCTGGAACGACCGTTCAAAATGGCGATCCGTTGTTTGTGATAATCGCTATGAAAATGGAGCATGTCGTTAAAGCAGGACGTGGAGGAAAAATCTCCAAAGTTAACTATCAAGTTGGGGAAAATGTCGGGAAAAATTCGATCATCGTCGAGTTCGAAGAAACATAATATTTGAATTTTTATTTTTATTTTTTTTTATATATTACATTTTTATTGATTTTTTTTATGATATTATGTACTTTTGTATATTTTTTTTTTGAATATACGAAACCTAATTGTTTTGAGATATGGCTTTTTATTTCGATCAAACCGGTTTCCCAAATATAAGAAACCCAAATTTTTTTTTTCTTTAATCTGCTGTCTGAAATGTTCGTACCTTATTCAACTGCATTTAAGTATGAGAATGCTGTGACTAAAGTCAATATTTGACAAAATTCTTAAAGATAAATAAATGATTAAAAGAGGACTTCAGATAAACCTCGGCCATCAGAATGTTTTCAAATATCGAACAGTTCTTTTATTTCTACATTATACGATATGAAGTGTAAAGCCTTTTGAAATTTTGTGAACTAATTATGTTTTAAGTGCATCGATTTTTTAACAGTGCTTCAATAAAATTTTAAAGGATATTGGTGAAAATTTCAACTATACATGGAATATTTTGTTCTACTTTTTTGATTTGTAGGTAAATATTTAACTAAGATTTTAATCCGTATAAAATTTTCCAATACTTAAAATGCGCCTCATCAAAGTTTAAACGAGTGTATCACCTATTTATTATCAAAATATTGAAATTATGTTCATATTACTTTGTAGTTCATTTATTATCTATATTTTGTGTTGAATTTTCGATTATTATACATGTGTTGAAAAATCAAAATACAATAAATCCATTGTTAGTAAACTTTCTTTGTTGCATGAAATGATTCATACTTACAACCGGTATAACGTATATATAGTACTAACTGGTCCGCGCCCGCTTCGCTGAGCATATCTAAATTATACTGATTGAATAATAGAAACTTTCATCCCATCAACAAAAAAAGACAGATAGATATTTCTAGATCTTTGATTCATAGAAAGTTCATGAAAATTCGATAAACTACTTTTCCAGGAAGATATTCCATATAGCTATCTTACAGGTTCTATACGTTTTTATGAATATTATAAAATACCTATACTTGTGTTCCTTAATACAATTGGAAAATGTTGAATGTATTATATATTTAACTGAGTTTTTCGCCAAGTTCAAATTTTTCAATAGTTCAAAAAGTTGAGTACGTGGAGTTATTTTTGATTGCTTGAATATAATTTAACACGTGTACCTCTTTCTAAACATTATAGACATTCAAAATTAAATTAAAACACGATTCCTGCAGGATAAGTACAACTGTTATGCTATCTTTTGAGAACCGTGCATTATTCTAACATACAAATTAATACCTAATCTATATTATTCTCTGACGTCTCAACTACCCTATTGCAAAAAAATCATGTCAATCTGTTGCTCTATGAAAAACAAAAAAATATCCATCCCACGGGAGTAGTACATTTTTTTCTGGATATAAAAGAGATCAGGCCTTCTTGAGGAAAATGCGCTAGAACTCTATTTCACCTACGTTAACAAAACTTCTTTTAAATACACGGTTTCTGTAAGATACAATTGTCTTGTGATCCCACGGGAAGAGTACAATTATGTCGATTTTTTGCTCTATGAAAAATAAAAACGTATCTATTCCACGGGCCCGTACATTATCCTGGATAAAAGGTAGGTTAATCCTTCTTGAGGGAAATTCGTTAAAACGCTTATTCATGCACTTTTACGAAACTCCTTTTAAATACTCAGTTCTTGAAGGATACAATTCTTACCCTATCCTACGGGAACCGTGCTATATTCTGACATAAAAGTTAGCCTATATTTATTCTCTGACTCTTAATTAACCAGCACATTGTAAGAAATTATGGTAATCATTTGCTCTGTGAAAAATAAAAACATATCTATCTTACGGGAACCGCACATTTTTCCTGGATACAAATAAGACTGTAGGATAAGAAAATTATTTTTTGCCTTGAGGACATTATGAGTTATTACTATTAACACATTATAATCAGCTAACAACGTTTAGTTTCAGCATGATTTTTCTTTAAAACCGTTTTTCTATTTTCCCGTTTAAATGAGAAATTTTTCCGAAATAAAACGTATTCTAGATAATGATTCGCGTAATTAGCTATTATCATTCTTAAATATGACCAATATTCAGTTTCAACTAAAAATGTATAGTTTATGCATAATTTTTGTTTCAACCCGTTTTTCAATTTCCCGGGAAAATGAGACATTTTCCCGTAATAAAAAGTATTCTATTTAATGACTCAGATTGTCATTTATCATCATACCAAATTTAACCAAAAACCGTATTTATTTGGGTAAGAATTAATAATATGTTTCTAAAAACAATTTCGAAAATAATGATTTATTTTTGAAACAACTTTAATAACCATTAAAAAGGTGATAGCGGGCCAACCTTAAAAGATAGACATATGTCGTCGCGGATTTTTTTTTAGAACTTTTTAAGAGGAACAATTTTGCTACACATGATTTTTGCGTAACTTTAACCATTTACACAGAGCAGGCAACAAACGCTCTCAAAAGGAAATTTTTTTCCTGGTTTTAGCAACATTTTCCATTGATGCTCTGGTCCTATTGGCCGTAGCGTGATGTTGTATAGCCTAAAGCCTTCGTCGATAATTAGGCTACCCAACACAAAAAGACTTTTTCAATTCGAACCAGTAGTTCCTGAGATTAGCGCGTTTAACCAAACAAACAAACAAACAAACTCTTCAATTTTATATATTGGTATAGATACTAGCTAATCCTTGCCCACTTCGCTGGACATGGCTAAATTGAACTGATTAATTAATAGAAACCGTCATAGCAAAATATAAAAAAGTCATTACAGTTATGTTGGCATAAAATATATTAGTTATTCCTCAAGAATCGAAAATTTTCCTGAATAATAAATATCTTCGTATTTTTACCTCCCTAGAAATCTCACAATTTGCAGTTCAGTCATATTTCAAAGGATTTTTACCCGTAATTTACGTTTGACATATTTTTAATTCCCTATAAATGTATAAGTTGAAATGTTTTTTTGTTCCAATTCACTCCTTTGTAACTCTGTGTATTTTCCTCTCTATGAATCGAAGTTCTAACAGGCCCTCACCTCTCTAAGCCAAACTCCTAATCGGGATCACTTAAGTCGAACTGTATGCTTTGGTTATTTATTCTTACGGGTGTCATTTAGGTACTTCAATATTTATTTTTTAAGAATGAAATCTATTCACTGCAGAGAATTCCCAGATTACTCCAAGTTTTACTCTCAATGAATCGAACAATGGATAAATAAAACTACTCCTTCGATAATTCGAACGTTTACTGAACCGAACTATAGATAAAATATAACCACCTTTAAATAAGCTATGGATTTATTGTTTCTAGGAATTTAACTTATCGAGATTTCACTGGATTAAAAAAAGTTCAACTATGAAAATAAAAATTTTTATAATTTAGAATATGTATTATAAAAGTCATGTAAAACGGTGAACTTGTAAGTTAATTTTAATTTTTTGTACTGCTTAGTCGTTTTAATTTCGAGTCAAGCATCCGAACAGTTATTAAATACATGGACAACAACAATTTTTTTTCAATTTTCGTCAGCCTTTAATACCTTGCCGAATAGCAGTAAGGATATGGTAGAAAATAAACTCGCTCCGTCACCTAAAATCTCGACAATTTGGAAGAGTATACAACGCCCGTGTATTAAAACATATTCTAAGTTCATTGTTTTTATTTTCTAAGTATTATATTTGAAAATATTAAAGATAATGAATTATATAATTGATGAAAATCAAAAGTGTTAAAGCATATTGTGAAAATCAAATCAATTCGAGTTAAATTTTATATTAGTTTCCAAGAAGTTACAATAAAATAATAGCTACGGTTGCCATGGCAACATTTGTTTAATGTTAAATCTGCAGTGAGATAAATTTGGTAAAATTTGGAAAAATGGGTAGATGAAAATTATATATATATATATATAGATTTCCATTGTTAATTAAAATTGGTGTCAATAGCGTCAATAGTAGTTTTTGACTAGTTTTTGTTCCTAGTTTTTTTTTTCAATAACTTGTTTGAATATTTCGTGCAATTGTTTAAAAAAACATTGACCTCGATGATAGAGATAAAAAAATATTTGTAACGTCTTTTCTTTGAAAAAAATCGTCGTCAATTTGGAAAGAATTCGTCCTCGAAATCAACTTAATGAAGTTGAAAATTCACTTTTTATAAAAGATTGAAGAAACTGCAATAATATGATATAGTCTGTTGAAATATAAATCCAGTTTAAGCACATAAAAAATATTTTTATTTCAACTAAAAAATTTACTTTGTAAAACCGAAAATATGCATACTGGTACTTGGATGCTTGTAATCAATGCGTATACCATCTTTACATAGTATAAAACAAAGTCGCTCCCGCTGTCTGTTCTCTTAGATCTTTTAAACTACCAAACGGATTTTAATGCAGTTTTCAGTAATTGATAGAGTGATTCCAGAGGACGGTTTGTAGGTATAAAACATGAATATTATAGTAAAGAAAAGTCGGAAAATTCAAAGATTTGTTATGTGATATCATAACAAACATATTTTTATGCCCTTACATTGCAAACGCTGGCTAAACCTTACGAGATAGATAATACGGTGAAATTCTGTATCTTAAAAAGATTGAAAAAAAAGTGGTTGCGTGTACTTAAGTACGCGCGTCAGAAGTTATACTTCTTTGGCATCATTAAAAATTAGTTTTTATTAATTGCATTCAAATAATCAATTTTAAAAAATTGTAAATTAATATTTAATAATAATATATATATTTAAAGATATAATTATTAAAAATAAAATTAATCCCAGATTTCGTGATAACTAAGAATATGCATGGAATGCAGAAGTCATTTTCATCACTAAACTACAAATAGTATAACAGCTACTGCAAAATTCGAGAAAAGTAATACCGTATTTATTACTAATATGTGTCATTTGTATATATAAATATTTTCTAAATAAAATATAAAAAATATATTTAAAGAATTATTTATTTTTAATTTAAATATAAAAATAAGTAAATAAATAAAACAAAAATTCCAATTACGCGCGCTCAAAATTCGAGAAACGTAATAACTTATTTATTAATAATATGTGTCATTTGTATATATAATTATTTTTAATTTAAATATAAGAATAAATATATAAGTAAATAAATACAACAAAAATTCAAATTACGCGCGCCAAGAAGCCCAGTGGTTTTGCGGCTAACTTCATTTGGTTGATTTTTGTCTCAAGATGGCCGCCCATCTAAAAATTTCACTCTCATCATTTTTTCATAACGCGCTTCAAGAAGTATATAACTTCAAAAAGTGATATTTGCGAGACCTTCCCTTTCCCCAAAGTAAGATTAGATGAGATTCGGCTCAACCCCATCGGCCCCTGAACGCCTCACGTAATTAATGGATGTTCCCTTAAAATAATAGATTTGTAGCTATCCTACAGGATCTTTAGCAAAACTTCATTAAAATTCGTTTCGTTAAGTAATAGTTAATTTTTTGAAATTTTATGTTTATTATTTTAATACGTTTATTTCTAACTAATATCTTTATGACCATAGTAGTTGATGCGACCTTAAATAATTAAAAAAAAAATATATCTTCGAAAATGAACAACGAAAAATTCAAATATTTAAAAAAAATTTATTATTAATTATATCGGGTGTTAAATTGAAATTTATATTTATTTTCCAGTAAAAATTGTCAATTTTTAGATTTCAACATTGTAGAGATTTCTTTCGTTATTGTGAAAAATTGGTCAGGCCTTCTTGAGAAAAATGCGTTAAAATTTGCGTGAGAAGTTATACTTCTTTGGCATCATTAAAAATTAGTTTTTATTAATTGCATTCAAATAATCAATTTTAAAAAATTGTAAATTAATATTTAATAATAATAATAATAATAATATATATATATATATATATTTAAAGATATAATTATTAAAAATAAAATTAAAAGAATAAGATTTTAATTTGTATCAATAAATTATATCCAAAGAAAGCTGCAAGACGTTTATAAAACTTGTCAAGATCATTTTTCTGGTTAACAATTCATGCATGTCATGAAAACGAAGCTTCATAGAAATTGCAAAATAAAGTAAGTAGCTACTTTTCAAAGTAAATGTCTTAATCTTATTCTTATCTTGTTTTACTAAATTATTATTCTAAGATGGTTGAATCATTTCAGAATCCCAGATTTCGTGATAACTAAGAATGTGCATGAAATGCAGACGTCATTTTCATCACAACTACTGCAAAATTCGAGAAAAGTAATAACTTATTTTTTAATAATATGTGTCATTTGTATAGATAATTATTTTTAATTTAAATGTAAAAATAAATAAATAAGTAAATAAATAAAACAAAAATTCAAATTACGTGCGCCAAGAAACCGAGTGGTTTTGCGGCCAACTTCATTTTGTTAATTTTTGTCTCAAGATGGCCGCCCATCTAAATATTTCACTCTCATCATTTTTTTCATAACGCGCCTAAAGAAGTATATTTTAAACAATACAGAATTATTCATTATCCAATTGATTACATTAGATACGTTGATTAGATATATACATACTTTAGATAGTTTAGAAGATATCACAGATTTAAAATAACAACAACAGTAACAATAACATAACAATTGAACCCTACAAGAACCGTGTATTTTCGTAGTATTTTCAGTAAGTTTCGTTTAAGTTCGTGAAATAGCAATATGACGCATTTTCCTCAAGAAGGCCTGACCAATTTTACACAGCCACGAAAGAAATGTCTACAAAGTTTCAATTAAAAAATTGACAAAGTTTACTGGAATATAAATATGAATTACAATTAACACCCGGTAAAATTAATAATAATATTTTTTTTTAATATTAGAATTTCTTTATTGTTAATTGTCGAAGATATTAATTAAAAATAAACGTAATAAAATAATACCTATACTCAATTTTTAAATAATTAACAATTATTAACAATTAATGAATTTTTGTTAAAGATACATCAAATCTTAACATATTGAATGCCATTTATCCATTCGACTAAAATAGCTAAACTGTTATAAATTACATTTGGAATGAAAGACTTTCAAGTCTAAAAGAACTTTTTATACTTAAAACCGTAATGAACCTGTAAGATAACTAATATATTTTCCTAGAAAAGTAGTTTTAAGGAGTTTGATGATCTTACTTTGGATCTAAAGTCTGGAAGTATCATAATCTTTTTTGTCGATTCATTTTTATATTTCGCTATGAAGTTAGGGAATCATTTAAATTTAGATACTCTCAGCAACGCGAGCGGGTAGCAGCTAGTATGTTATAAGTCGCAATATGACCATAGATGTTGGAGCGACTATAAAAAAAAATATTTTCATGTTTTAATATTTCGTACTGCTTCTTTCTTTTTGTTGGTTAAGACGTTATATTGCGTTATTTCATCCAAATAACAGTTTTCAAAGGCATTGAACCTCGTAAACAATGAATGTTTATTTTGAACTAGGCAAAAATTTTAAATATGATATTCTGTTAAAATTAAAATGCGAAACTTAGACAATATCTAAATTTTAAACATACAATGTACGGTCTACACAATCTTTAAAGCACCATATAATAAATTCAACTTAAAGAATGATAACGAAATTTATAGTAATTGTTTTTAAATATTTTTATCTTAATAGGTAACATTTAATGACTTATTTACATTAAAAATTTAAATTAATGGACAAATATTTTCTGTCGCTATATGTTTATCACTCACTGTGTGCAAAAAACAAGAAACGACACATAATCTAGAATAAAAAGAGCAAGACAGAGTTTATCTTCAGATTTATTTCTTATTGTTTTGAAATATCCTTAAGCAAAAACCTGTAGGTCAGTAGCCTAACTACCACCGTATTAACGATGCGCGGCCCAGAGCTACAGAAATCGAAAATTGTGTTAGCAAAAATTTTTATAATGTTACCCAAGTCGAAATTTTAGACCTATTTTAGACCTCAAAATCTGGGTTCAAGTAGATTGAAACACGACCATTTGCATTTGATTTTAAGACCTCTTTTGAACCTACAAGTGGCATTTTCGGACAAAATACCACGTTTAGATTCAAAAGAGGTTGACAGAAAAAACTTCAAATGGACCTCTCTCTATCTTTTCTCCACTCTTTCTTTGTCACTCTCTTTTATTGTTTTATTGGTAGGGTTTTTTCAAAAAGAATAAGATTTTTGTTTTTTTTTTATTATTTATTAAATAAACAAGTTTCATTAATATAAGCGATAAATTTAAAAGTAATAAGAATATTACAAATATCAGTTCTTAGTTCTCAATTTTCTTGTGCTTGTTTACTAGCCCCTTTACTGTCGCCATTGCCATCATTTTTTTCCAGGACTTTTTTTTATTATAATCCACAATATACCCAACCATGTGCATTTCTTTAGAAATTTTATTTAATTCTATAACATCTCTCTGATTACTTTCAAGATAATAAACTAAAGCAAATTTCTTCACACTTTTTCTTTGAAACTCGGTTTTTTCACTTTTAAATTTTTTACATTTACACTTTTAGGCCTTTTGATTAAGGCAATATTGAAAAATAATCAAATAGTGAAATAAGTTTATTCAATTGTTGTATAATAACTGGTGTAGCACTCGAACGGTTATCAAGAGACTAAAGCTGAGTAAAAATGAACCAGAGTGAACAGGATTAAGGGACAACCCAGTAATGAATACAAGAATACACAATATTATACTAAGCATCTAAGTATAGGAAAGAGAGAGATCAAAAATTTGGATTATTAGTAAATAATATTTGCAATAGATATTGTAAAAAAAGGAAATTTACAAGCATATTTTATGTTTTATGATCATAAACCTTTTTTTAGGACGAGACGATATGTTCACAATATATAATGAAAAATTTCATGTAGGTTAAAATGAAGACGATGGAATCGTTTAGGTCTATATGAGGCTCATTTTACTCTTTGGAGGCCCAAAAGAGGGTAAAAGTACCATTTTAGGGCCAAAGGAGGTCTGAAATTTCGACTCGGGTATCCATAATGTCATTCAAACTTTTACCCTACACTTGAGCGTACGTCTAACAAAAACCCACCCCCATCCTCCCGATAAATTTTGAGACAGGACCTGTCTAATAAGGCAAGCTATAGGTACTTTTTTTTTGTCGCGACAATTTTTTTTTAATTTAAATAAATCTGCACCCCTTATTACTTAGATATATTCATTAACAAACACGTGATTTTGATTTTTCGGCTACTTGACTAAATTTTCAAGCTAATTGACTTTAATTTAATTTTAAGCCAAGTCAAACTTAAATCAAATTTTAATCAAATATCAAATCAAGTCAAGCATTCATTGTATAGAAAATACTCAGTTATTGACTTGATGAATCTCTATAAATGAATTATAGAAGAAAAAGTAGAGATGATTAAAAATAACTTTAAAACATATTATAACTTCCAATATCTATATCTTATCAGACTAATCATGATATACCTATATAATTCATTTGCAGGTACTTACGATATTATAAACGTGAATAATTTCAATGACTTGATAAAATTTTCCAATCACTTGATGCATAGGTATAGGTACACAAGTTTACTATATAATTAAAAAATTAATGCGTGTAAAAAATTTCCTTTAAATAATCTTTGTTTTATTCTATCGATAATCTGAACTTCAATCATTCTCCTATATATTCGTATATATATGTAAAGCAGAGGTTTAGAATTAGGAAAATTTAGATTAATTCCTACTTAAATATTTCAAAATATCAACCTTGATGTTTTATCGAGAATGTAACACAAAATTTTCCTTAAATAAAATTATTTTCATTTACGAACAAGCAGTAACTAATTACATAATACTAATCTTCAGGTCTTAATATTTAATATACGAAGAAATTATCAGGTGAAAAAGACCACAGTTAAATATGTTTCAACAATTTATTTTTCTTTTATTCTACGTTTCGTCGGTTATATATTAGGTTTATATTTTTATTATATTTATTAAAGTTTAACTATAATTTGGACGTATGAAATTAGTGAATAAAAAACTGTATCGTAATGAACATAGGGTAGGACAATGTTTTAACAGACTATTCCAAGATACCTGATGAACTCGAAACAACACCGATAAAACGTAGTATAAAAGAAAAATTAATTATTAAAACATATAACTGCGGTCTTTTTCACCTGATAATTTCTTCGAATAATAGATAACTAATTACATATGAATTATTTAAAACTACGACCAAAACGTTGTATACTTAATTAAACTTTTAGGATGACAACTAACCAAAGCAAAATAAAAATTAGTTTTGTAAAATACTCGTATACCAACTATAAATTTTAAAATCTTAAGATAGTTAGGTCGCAGGCCGTTTTTCTTCAAAAAGTAAATTAAGGTTTCGAACATTAGACAGGATTAGGCTCATCGGATGCCTTGTACAAAGTACTTACAAAAGCGGGCATTTTTTGTCGCTTTGATAGAGTGGGGCAAACGGTTTAGTGCGCATGGATGGGCTGCAGAGAGAGTGTTTCTCCTTCCACTGCCTACTGATTATTTAATATTTGAGTAGCTCAGTGCACACATCGATTAACTCCGTAATGCAAAACGTTGAGTAAATTAATAAAATAGACTTCTGAAATATATTGTCTCTTATGGAAAAGCTAAAAAGCAAATTGTCATTTAGAGCTGTTATTACTTATTATTAGAAAAATTTATATCGGATATAAAAAGTTAGGTTAGGTGTCAATTTTTCGAATCACAATTCCTCGAAACACAATTTTTCGAAAAATTAATAATAAATAATTTTAGGGACCGAAATAATTAGAATAAATTTAGTTTTATTTGCCAGTTAACACAAAACAAATGTAATTGAAAAAAAAAAAAACTTTTATTTAGTAAATAAAATTTAATAATTTTTTGGACATTTTAACATATATTTACTAAACAAAAAAAAACATGGAATTTAACTTTGTAAATAGGTACCTATAAGTTATAGTTTACAGATTGTTCATTTTTGGTAAGATTAGCGTGGCGCTTTGAGTATTTGAAATCGCCCAATAATCCCAAAATTAAAAATCGAAATTTCAAGAGAAATCGATAAATTTTGACGTCAGCATGAGGCTTAAGCAAGCCATATGCAAAATTCAAGATATGAGTATCTATGGGAACTTAGATGGTCCAACTTGAACACTAAATATTTTTTATTTGCGATCACGTTTTCAATATTAAATTTCCATTGAGCGATAATAATTTCCATTTATTTTGCAATTCAAAGAACACATATTTTATAAACATCGCAAATAACACAAAATTTCAGGAATAAAACACAGAGAACACCATAAAATTAATGAAATTCTAAAGAGTTTGAACTCAAGTAATATAGAAAATATAACAGGCAAAATAAACAATCCTTAGATACCACGTATTTTAAAGATGGCTACAGATTTTAAAAATATTCTATAAATTTAAAATGCTCTAATAATGCAGGATCTGTATTCATAAAGATTTTTAATGAATTCTGAAAACTCATAGATATTTGCAGCATAATTTTTATGTTAAAACATTTACTTTTGTGTAAAACTTCGTGGTGTCAGGAAGTGCACATTCAGTCAAATAATGAAATTCGGATGGTTACAATTTCTTTTGTTGGGGGCTCCGCCAAACCCCCGTCAGAGGCCCCCCCTGGACCCCTTTGGCATTTGTAGTAGGAAATTGTTGAATAAATTTATATGAATTAACTTAAAATACATGACAGTTCCCATAGTTACGTCTTAATTGACAGATTTATCAAAATCATTTCCCATAAGAAAAATGCGTCTTGAAATCCGGTTATTATCGAAAACGAAGCGAAAACTCGCAAATTACCACCCTTTATTTTCGTTTTCTTTTGACTTGTTTTATCAGGAACCGTCGTCAATTCATGGTGCCACGCTTACCTTACTCTCCCCTTCATATTAAGTACTACACTATCGCTATTTCGAGAACGAAAAGAGATACAGAGATAATAAAAAATGAAAAAAAAGTTATATGTACTAATTAATTTCCCTTTGAAAATATTTTTTAATTGTATTTATGTACCTATTTCATTTACCCTACCCGTCGAAGTTGATTTACACTGATTTTGGTTTAAAAACACCAAACCTACCTGAAGAAGTTGATTTAAACTGCATTATTTCGAAAAATTGTGTTTCGAAGAACTGTGATTCGAAGAATTGTGATTCAAAAAACTGGTCGGACACCATAAACTTAGGAGTCAACCAAGTGTTTTGTCATGAAAATTTGTAAAACGTTGAAAAAGTGGAGTTAATCGATGCGTGCACTGACCGGCTCATTTGAGCATAGACTTAATAGTTAATGCAGTTCAGCGAGATATTAGATTAATATAGCATTTTTTATTCTCATTTAGCATTTTTTATGTTTTACTGTCAATATAAATTCAAAATACATTTTTAAGTTACAACCGTTGCAATAATCAAATTACATTTCAACACTCCCTTTTCTTAATGCATATATATTTTTTAACCAGAAAGAGTTAAGTTGGAGAGATTAAAGTTTTTTTTTTTAATTGCTCCTTAAATGCTCTTTCCGGATCCGCAATTGCTCCAGGTGTATAGTTAATAGTTAATTAATAATTAATTTTTTTTTAAATTTTCAATCTCAAGAATTAAAATCACTATAAAACCCGAAATAATTTCATTACGCAAATACTTGATCAAGTTTTTGCAATATTTTTAATAATTATTATTTGTAAATATTTATACATGTATTGTTGTATTGACATCATCAATTGCCGTTGGATCTTATAATTACTAATTAAATAGTAATTTAATTACTAATTAACTATACACCTGGAGCAATTGCGGGTCCGGATTTAGATACACTCAGCGAAGCGAGCGGGTATCAGCTAGTATATTATAAATAACATTCTTTATACTTATTTCTATTTATCCCTTTGATACTGCTAATTTAAAATTATTTAATGTCTTAAATTTGTTAATTGCCATTTTGATTTTTAATAGTGCCAATTTGAACTTGAAAAGGTAAATATTCAAGTCAGTGAAATAATTTAAAAATCATTCATATATAAAGTTTAAATATAGATTTATGAACTTGACCAAAATAGAATTATTGTATCAATACGTTTGAAATCGATGAAAATAAGAAAAACACAAAGAATGTTTAATTTTAAAACCAATTGTCGTCAGCCATAAAAATATATCATAGATCGAACAAAGAATTAGTCAAGTATGAGTTTGAAATATATTTTTACAATTAGCTCTTATCGATCATGATACCAATCTAATATTCCGCTAACAATTACATGATTACATGCAAATTAAGGTTGAAATTGCTTTACCGATACAAATTTGCATTAAAATGTATTGTTTATTTTCCAAAACTGTTTCATAACATTCGGATACATTACAGTGTATATCGTGTGGAAAATTGTTTGTCTTTTGACGTTCCAACTGATATTTTCCCATATCAATAAATTATCAGTGAACAGGACGTCTATCTTTTCTGTAATTCTAAATTACACATCGATGTTAACAACTGTTCGTATGTTCGAGAAAATACCTTAATATTATAATTTATGTAAAATATATTTCGGATACATATTTTTATCAAGAAACCCACTCAGGCAACGTTCTGTTTCGGTTCGAGCGAGTTGAACTTTTATTTAGAGATTGAACACAATGTTTTCAAATCGAATCGATTCAAAACTAATATCAAGAAAATATTAATTGAGTTTAAAAAAATTAAAAAAAAAATCAATTTACGGTTTTAATTGGTTCTATTCGTTTAGTTGAAATAGTTTTCAGTGATGAAGAGTGAAATATTTTAAGCATCTTATTACAATTTACGTGTATTCGAAATAAATGAAAAAGTGCAATAAGTTTAAATAAAGTAATCTAAAAACCATTTAAAAGAAAATAAAAATCGAATAAATTATTTTAAGGTAAGAGTAAATGATTGAATCTTTAAAAATGTATATGTTTAATAAGAAATTAAAAAAGATCGTGTATTTACATTAATCGTTATCTATATATAAATTGAAAATAATGATAACATAATAATTAATATACAGGCACTACCTGAGTAATCCAATAAAATTAATGGAATTTTTTACAAATAAAATCAAATATTATGTCTGTATGATCGATGTAGGTCGTTTATTTTGGCCATAAACTGAGTTTAATTCAGGATTTTAATCCAGGTATTTCAAATTATTTTATTTATTATATACATATATACACCCCCGGCTATTTGATTATAGCCACCTGAACATTTTTGAATTTCTCAGTAAATAATAATCCTATTTCATTATTTTTTTTTTGAAACTAATGTTACTTTTACCTTTCCATTGCCTGCTAACGAGGATTAAAAAGGATAATAAATAAAGGGGGGAGACTTAATTTTGAAGTTATACTTCTTTAGGCGCGTTATGAAAAAATGATGAGAGTGAAATTTTAAGATGCGCGCGCATTTTCAGCCAAAAATTAACAAAATGAAGTTGGTCGCAAAACCATTGGCTTACCTGGCGCGCGTAATTTGAATTTTTCTTGTATTTATTTTCTAATTTATTTATTTCTATATTTAAACTAAAAATAATTATATATACAAATGACACATATTATTAATAAATAAGTTATTACTTTTCTCGAATTTTGCAGCAGTTGTTATAGGTACTTTTTGAAGTTTAATGATGAAAATGACGTCTGCATCGCGGCGCGGTTTCAGAAGCATTTGTAGCGTTCTATTTTATCATCATCTAATTTATTTATTTATATATTTAAATTAAAAATAATTATATATACAAATGACACATATTATTAATAAATAAGTTATTACTTTTCTCAAATTTTACAGTAGTTGTTATAATTACTTTTTGAAGTTTAATGATGAAAATGACGTCTGCATCGCGGCGCGGTTTCAGAAGCATTTGTAGCGTTCTATTTTATCATCACAAATTATCAAGATGAAGTTGCCCGCAAAACCAGTGGGTCTCCTGGCGCGCGTCATTTGAATTTTTGTTGTATTTATTTTCTAATTTATTTATTTTTATATTTAAATTAAAAATAATTATATATACAAATGACACATATTATTAATAAATAAGTTATTACTTTTCTCGAATTTTGCAGTAGCTGTTATACTATTTGAAATTTAATGATGAAAATGACGTCTACATGCCATGCATATTCTTAGGCCGCGTTCAGACGGATCAACTCAACTCGCCCGACTATTCAACTATTTTCAATCTTGTAGACTGTAGCAGGGTAAGCGACGCGAGAAGTGAAGTACAAGCAAGTTGAAAGGGAAGCAAATTGAGCAGAATTGAAAGAAAACTGATCAACAAAACTCGTTCAACAAAAGTTTGATTCAGTCAATCTTTTGTTGAACGAGTTTAGTTGATCAGTTTTCTTTCAATTTGCTTCCCTTTCAACTCGCTTGTACTTCACTTCTCGCGTCGCTTACCCTGCTACAGTCTACAAGATTGAAAATAGTCGGGCAAGTTGAGTTGGTCCGTCTGAACGCGGCCTTAGTTAACACGAAATCTGTCTAGAAAAGGGTCTAGCCGAATAAACCTATCTCAGCGGGCCCAGGGTGTTTTTTTAGCCTGACGTTTATTTTGTTCTCCTCCACATATATCTCTAGATAGGTGTTGTCAGTATACTCGATATTAGAGTGCTACCCCTTCTAGCTAGCGGGGTTACAACCCTTAACTTAAAATTTTTTGTTTCCCCGAAACTAATAACATTAACGAAACAATTTTTTCAAAATAACAATTAAATTAATAAATTCACATCAAAATATCCAACAAATCGATTTTCTTGAAATTTTTGTGATAGGTAGGTACTTGATGGTTGCATAAAATATATTTTTGAAGTTATACTTCTTTAGGCGCGTTATGAAAAAATGATGAGAGTGAAATTTTTAGATGGGCGGCCATCTTGAGACAAAAATTAACAAAATGAAGTTGGCCGCAAAACCACTCGGTTTTATTGGTGCGCGTAATTTGAATTTTTTTATTATTATTTATTTTTATATTTAAATTAAAAATAATTATATATACAAATCACACATATTATTAAAAAATAAGCTATTACTTTTCTCGAATTTTGCAGTAGCTGTTTAACTATTTTGAGGTTAGTGATAAAAATGACGTCTGCATTTCATGCATATTCTTAGTTATCACAAAATTTGGGATTTGGAAATGATTCAACCATCTTAGAATAATAATTTAGTAAAACAAGATAAGAATAAGATTAAGACATTAACTTTGAAAAGTAGCTACTTACTTTATTTCGCAATTTCTATGAAGCTTCGCTTTCATGGCATGCATGAATTGTTAACCAAAAAAATGATCCTGACAAGTTTTATAAACGTCTTGCGGCTTTCTTTGGATATAATTCATTGATACAAATTAAAATATTATTTTTTTAATTTTATTTTTAATAATTATATCTTTAAATATATATATTATTATTATTAAATATTAAATTACAGCTTTTTAAAATTGATTATTTGAATAAAATTAATAAAAACTAATTTTTAATGATACCAAAGAAGTATAACTTCACACGCGCGTACATAAGTACAAGCAACCATTTTCTATGTTTTTCGTGTTTTGCAAGTCGGATGGTTGATTATAGCCACTAGTTTATTAGAAGTGTTCAAGACGACTAGGCTCAAAAAAAATTGTTGTAATTATTGTGTGAGGATAGTTATTCTTTAATTTGCGACAATTATTATTTTGTTTGGATCACTATGGGTAGTAAAAGGACTCTGACCGAAAAAGAAAAGGGTCAAATAACTACATTCCGAAAATGTTCCAAACCGTGAAATCGGTAAAAGAATTGGAAGACACCATTCAACAATAGTAGCTTTTTTAAAAACCCCGAAAATTATGGAAAAAATCGAAAAGGGCGTATTTCAACTGCCTTAACCAGGCGGCGACGACGCGCGATTTTACGCGAAGCGTCGAATTCGATGACAACTGCGACTGCTATTCGTGCAAAATTAGGTGTTTCTGCCAGTATACGAACAGTGAGGCGGGTAATACAAAAGTGCTCCTATTTAAAAAGAAAAAAATTACAAAAAAAAAAATAAAAACTATTACGACGACATAAAACTGCGCGAGTAGAGTTTGCAAAGAAATATTTTGGATGGATGGAAGAGTGGCAAAAGGTGATATTTTCTGATGAAAAAAAGTTTAATTTAGATGGACCTGATGGGTTTCAGTATTATTTCGATGACGTTAGAAAAGAAGAACTAATTTTTAGTCGTCGCCATTCATCATATGGTTCTGTAATAGTATGGGCTGCCATATCGTATTATGGGGCAATTAATTTGGTGGTGTTAGAAGGCAGACAATCATCCATTGAATACATCAAACTATTAGAAATAGAAAAAATTAATTTTGACGAGATGTTTCAAGGACGACCTTGGATTTTTCAACAGGATAATGCTGCCATCCATACCGGAAAACGAGTGAAAGAGTGGTTCCGAAAACATGATATTGTATATTTAGATTAGCCAGCCCTGTCTCCTGATCTCAATATTATAGAAAATGTGGGGGGGTGGCTTTCTAGGAAAATTTATGCTGAAGGACGCCAATTTGACAGCAAAGCCGAGCTAATTTTGACGATTGAAGGAGCCTTTGAAGCGATCCCAAATAATATTATAGAAAATTTGTATTTATCTATCCCAAATAGACTTAGAGAGGTGATAATTAAGAAAGGTGCATGTACTAAATATTAAGTGATTATACAAGTATGTAGAATAAATAAATAATTAGTATTTTACAAATAAACGACTATTTTCATTAGTGGCTATAATCAAATGACCGACTTGCAATACACGAAAAACATAAAAATTAAGTCTCCCCCCTTTATTTATTATCCCTTTTAATCCTTGTTAACAGGTAATAGAAAGGTGAAAGTAACATTAGTTTCAATAAAAAAGAATAACGAAATAGGATTATTTATCGAGAAATTCAAAAATATTCAGGTGGCTATAATCAAATGGCCGGGGGTGTATGAGGTGCATAAACTAGTTAGTATTATTTGAAGAATGCGACACAAAATGCGCATTTTTTCCTATCTTTGTATCTTCAACACGTACAAAGATTAATCTTCTATCAATATCAGGAAATTTTATAAAAAAGTAATAATCAAGTTAAAGATATTAGAGATTGCAAATCAACTTTTTGGTTGGTTTGATATAAAAAGTTGACAAATAAAATTACTTAAATAAGGCGAGATTATAAATTCTTATTAAACAAAAATAAAAATATCTGCTGCGAGGCGTCACAGTACTTTCTTTTATGAAACTCGCTGTTGGTTAAATGAACTATAAGCATATAACATACAGTGGTACCTCGACATACGAGTTTAATTCGTTCCGCAACCTTGCTCGTATCTTGAATTACTCGTATCTCGAATTTTATCTCTATTAAAAAGATCAGATGCACGACTTGTTGCAACTTTTTTCGAGACCTTCCACCTGCTAAACCGAACTCGTATCTCGAATTTCGCTCGTAACTCAAAGCAAAAAATCACTCACTCGCCGGCTCGTATCTCGAAAAACTCGTATGTTGGGGCACTCGTATGTCGAGGTACCACTGTATATAAAGCATGAACTATGCATATAAAAACTCCCACCTTTAATCATAGAACTGTCCTTATTTGAATTTTCCCAGGAAAAAATTTTAAATAAAAGTTATAGACATTGATGCGCCTAAGAACTAAAGCAAATTTAAAGAAAATCGTTAGAGTCGTTTTCGAAAAAAATTTAAAAAGCTCAAAAACTCATAGAATAATGTTCAGCTTCCGGGCAACAGTTTTCGACCAAAAGCTTCGCGGCACAACTAGATGTAATATGCAGGCTAAACTCCAAGTTTAGTGAAATTCGGGTAAAGCTTTCGATACAATATCGCTCTCAAACACAGACACACTTTCGATACGATATGGCTGTCACACACAGACATGTTTCTAAAAACCACATTTTTGGACTCAGCTGGGACCTCAATTTTACTACCTTTTAATAGCCTTAATATCAAGTCAAATAGTGAATCTCTGAATGTTTCTTTAAAAACAATGGTTTAAAACTTAAAATGGTATTAATTAAGTATTATTTAAAGCAATAAATAAATAAGTAAAGGTAAATGCTTAGATACTTTATCCGGGACAACCAATAATATTTTAACCACCACATTTTTTTTTCCATTGACCCCCATATAATTTTCTGATGGATAAAAGAAAATTTACTTAATAGCTAATCGGTTCCTCTTAAAGACGTCTTAAAGAAAACTACACAATATATTAGATTGAAAAGATTTTAGAATGGTTTCCAATAGAGATACATCAAGTCAAGTAACTGAATATATTGGGGAATGAATTGAGCTTAAAATCTAACTTTAAAATGAAACAACTTACAAATTCAATACTTGACTTGACAAACATTAACATTTAAAGTAAGCTTGGCTTGATTTTATATCAAATTAAAGTCAAGTAGTTTAAAAATCAAGTCAAGAACTTAAAATCAAGTAAATAAAGTTTTTACAAATCGCCTTTAATTTTTTTTTTTTGGGTGTCTCTTTAACATCTATGGTCATATCACGATTGTCTTACACACAGAAATATTCTATAAATCTTGAATCTTAATTTTTTAATCTTATATCTAGGTATTCGACGGGGATCGAACCCAGAACTACTGGCGCATTTAGTGGAGAGAGTAATTGCTCTAACCTCTACGCCATCCAGTAGGTTGTCTTTAAATTTGTTATCCGTGTTTTTGGCATTTTTTATTGCTCTTATAAAAATTTTTGTTCAAGTCTCCTGTAGGTATATCTTTTATTAAAAAAAATTATTAACGACCAACTCCTGGAGCGATTCAATTTATTTGACGTATTTTTTATAATAAGGCACAAGTACTTTTTTTAAGATTTTTTTTTAATCTAGTAAAGTGAGAATAATAATGACAAAAACATTCAGAAAAACTGGTATGGTTTAAAATAAAATTAGTCTTGTCGACACATTGTCGACTCCCGCACCAGTAAAAAAGACAGGCTCAGTTAATGTGTTGAACTCGCGAAATTTTTTGCTTGAATTCATTATATAAAAAAATATTATCACGTCTTGCTGACTCAATATTATCAAAATTGAAAGATTCTCGTAGGAGTTACCACACAAAAACTGACTATACAACAACAATGATTTATCGAGTTGTCTTAAAACATACTATATACCTACATATATAGGAAGTATTTACTATCGACTATTTTATTCAAATTAAAAAAATTTAAATTTCAAAATAATTGCTTACTATATTGCAAAAAGTTCAATAAGTTCAACTTAAAAGATTTTAAAAAATCAAATTTTTTTATTGTATAAAATTCATTAAGAAAACTTTATTTTAGCATTTGAAATCTATATAAGTATTATAGAATGATAGTTGTTTTCCAATGTTCGCTTTTAACTCAAAAACTACTGGATAGATTTCGATCAATTTTTTTGTTGTTTTACTTCTTATATACTTGGTCCTTGTATAAAAAAAAAGAATTATCACGATATCTTCATTAAAAGAAAAGTAATTAAAGTTTTAAAAAATGCGATTTTTAACAAGCAAAACGAGTTAAGCGGTGGATTTTTCGTCGCCTTGATAGAGTGGGGCAAATGATCTAATGCGCATGGGCTGGAGGGAATATGTTCTTCCACTGCCTACTGAATATTTCAAATTTGAGCGTAGATTTAATGCAGCTCAGCGAGATATTAGATTAATAAAGATTTTTTGAATTCTATTTTCTATTTGTTTAGCAGTTTTTAAAATATTTTTGTAACTTTTTTTAAAATTTTCTTTTAGCATTTTTTCTATTTTATTGTAAATTCAAATTCAAAATACATTTTTAAGTAACCATTGTTATGATAAACAAATTACATTTCAACACTCCCTTTTATTATATTTTTTAATCAGAAAGAGTGAAGTTAGCGAGAAACATTTTTTTTTTAAATAACCTAGGTATATGCCAAAATATTGCTCCCTCAGAATCTGCAATTTTTCCAAGTGTATAGTTATTAATTGATTAATAATTAATAATATTAATTTTCAGGTCTTAATAGTTCTTTATATTTTAAATTATTATCAGGTTATTTAAGACCAGTTTTTTCTTTTAATAATTTATTTTCTTTTCACACTTGTTAGATACCTGATAAAGTCAGAATTAGACTGACGAAACGTCGTGTGAAAAGAAAATAAATTATTAAAAGAAAAAAGTAGTATTTAATAATAGAAAGAATAAAAGAATTTTAGGTCGGCCAGTTTTTATGTATGTTATCTCTCGCACTATCCCGGATATCATTCGATATCATCAAAAATGTCCAGTGACTAATTTTCGTAAGGCTGCTAGTTTGCCCGCTACGACCTTGTAAAGCTCATTGTTTACATGTCGGCACAACGGCTGTATCTCGGAACGGTTGGCTACTCAAATGACGTCAGGTCGAGCCAGCCTTTCCAAGCTTGTAGCGGGCAAACTAGCCACTTTACAAAAATTAGTCACTGGACATTTTTTATGTAAAATCTTATTTTTTACAAATTTCATCGGAAACTTTTTTTTTCTGAAAATTTCAATATTTTACCTGTACAGGGGCAATGCGCACTAATAAACGCAACCCCTACTGATAGCCATAGGTATGATGTCCGGGATAGTACGAGAGATAACATAATATATAAAACTGACCGACCTAAAATTCTCTCTCGAAAACGTTGCTAGCTCTTAAACTATAACCTGATAATTACTTAAAATATTAATAATTTAGTTTTCAAAAATTTGCAAACTAAAAATTAAAATTGCAATAAAATACAAAAAAGACACTTAATTTAAGTTTTTTTTTTTAAAATTGCTCCTTAAATGCTCTCCCGGACCCGCAATTGCTCCAGGTGTATAGTTAATAATTAATTAATAATTACATTTTTCAACATTTTTCTAACGCAAGAATTAAAATCGCTATAAAACCCAAAATAATTTTTAACTGAACTTTTTTTTAAGTTCTCTATCTGTTCTTTACGCAAATAATTGATCAAATTTTTGCAATGTTTTAAATAATTTATTATTTTTAACTATTTATACATGTATTGTTGTACTATGACGTCATCAACTGCCGTTGGATCTTATAAACATGAATAGTTTAAAAATAGAATTACGAATTAACAATAGGTACACCTGGAGCAATTGCGGATCCGGAAAGAGTATTTAAGGAACAATTTTTTGGAGAAAAAAAAAACTAAATACAGTTATTATTTTGGATTATATAGCAATTTTTAATTTTTGAATTTACAAATTTTTGAAAAATTAATTATTGATTAACTAATAAATATACACTTAGAGCAATAGCGGATTCTGAAGTAGCAATTTAGGAGCAATTTTTTGGCATATAGTTAAAAATGTTCTACGCTAAGTTCTTTCCGGTTATTACTTTCTTTTATTACTACTATATAGATAGTAAAGGAAGTAATGTAATCGGGTCCAATTTTCGAATTCGAGCTTTCACCGGAAATACATTTTCGAGGTCCCCTGAGTCCAAAAAAGTGGTTTTTAGAAACATGTCGGTGTGTGACAGCCATATCACATTTAAAGCTTAATCCGAATTTCACCAAACTTGGTATTTGACCTCCCTATTATACCTAGTTGTGCCGCAAAGCTTTTGGTTGAAATCGGTTAATCGAAAGCTCCACTTTATTTTAGGGAATTTTAAATGTCTCCAACGATTTTCTTTAAACTTTCTATAGTTCTTAGACTCATTAGTGGCTACAAGTTTTATTTGAAACTTTTTCCTGGAAAAATTCGAATAAGGGCGGTTCTGGGGTGAAGGTTCGGAATTCGTATATCCATATGCATATAGGCTCTATGCATAACATATACAATAGTTCTGTTTATATGTATTTGTATAGTTATAAAGTACTTATTGTTCTTTTAACCAACAGTGAGTTTCATAAACGAAAGTAAAAGAAAGTACTTTGACGCCTCGATGCAGATATTTTTTTAAATATATTTTTGCTTAAAATGTTTTTCCTCTGTAAATTAACTACAGGGTGCGCCATCTAGACAGGGCCTATTGAAATGTTGAATAACTCCGCCATTTTTCAGCCGATTTTGACAAATCAGCCAGATTCTGAAACGTCAGTCTATGCCATTATAGTCATGGATCGGTTTACGCAAAAAAAACGGGCTGAAATTGTAGCGCTGTACATTGAAAACAATCGTTCAACTGTGAAAACTGTGCGTGCGTATCGTAAGAAATATGGGAGACATTCGGCGCCTTCCGCCAAGACAATTCGTACTTTGGCGAAAAATTTCTTTGAACACGGGTCTGTAGCTACTCGCCCGCGACCCATTCGACCGCGTCCGCGACGCTCCAATGAAGTTGTTGAAGCGGTGAGAGAGAGTGTTGCCGAAAATCCAAGTGTGTCGTATCGGCGTCGTTCTCAGGCGCTGAATGTGAGTGGAACCACTTTAAGAAGAATTTTGAAGGATGATCTCCATCTTTTTCCCTACAAAGTGCAACTAACCCAAAGATTGTTGGAAACGGACAAGCCGCGTCGCCTCGAATATGGGAATACGATCGCAAGAAAGATCGATGCCGAGCCTGATTTTTGGGACCGAATTTTGATGACGGACGAAGCTCATTTTACGCTCTCTGGCGGGGTCAATAAACAAAACTGTCGAATTTGGGGAACAGAAAACCCACACATCATTCACGAAACACCATTGCACGACCAAAGAGTTACTGTTTGGGCCGGAGTGTGCTCGAAAACGATTATTGGACCATTTTTTTTCAAAGTTGGAGAAACCGTCGACGGTGCACGCTATCGTTGGATGTTGGCGCACTTTGTTTGTCCGGAAATGCGGAAACACCGTCTAACAAACTTCTATTTTCAACAAGACGGCGCACCTTGTCACACCGCAGTTGCTACTATGAAGTTTTTGCAGAGCAAGTTCCCGGGACGCGTTGTGTCAAAAAAGGGTGATTTGGAGTGGCCTCCTCGTTCGCCGGATTTGACGGCGCCAGACTTTTTCCTGTGGGGCTATTTGAAGAGTAAGGTGTATGCCAGCAAACCAAAGACTATTGAAGAACTAAAAGCTAATATTAAAGCGGAAATTGCTGCTATTACGCCCGAAATGTTGTCAAATACAATGAAAAATGCCCAAAAAAGGGCCGCTTTTTGTGTGTCTAATGGAGGCGGTCATTTGATCGATATTGTATTCTGAGTGAATTGTCAATAAATGGCATTGTATACCCTAAATGAATCTTGTTCATTTTCCAAAATCGGCTGAAAAATGGCGGAGTTATTCAACATTTCAATAAGTCCTGTCTAGATGGCGCACCCTGTATGTTCTTAACATAATAACCCACGCAGACGACGTCGCGGGTATCAGCTAGTACCTTAAAAAAGATATTGAATTTCTTTTTTTCTAATTGATGGCCTAAAGCAGTTTTAACATTGGAATTATGAACAAAAAACCTCATACTTAACATACTTGAATATTATATGGAAGCCAATAAAATAAATAAATTTTTTTAAGTTGTCCCATATTTTGTTTTCAAATTTCCAACATTACCATATACATTACCTAGATTTCGATTTTTTTTTTTTTTTTTTATATTCAAAGCAATGCACTGGAAACGTTAATCATTTCGAACGTTTCCTGTTAAACAGGTCTCTAATTATTTGGAATCAAATCGGCTTTTAGTGCATCGATTCTTGAATTAAGATTCAGAATTTAAATAAATCTAATAAATCGAAAATTCACCTCACCAACCGTTATTAATGGAAACTCAAGGAAACCTTTAAAAAGTAACGATAAAATAGGTCGCTTGACATTTACAAATGCAAATCCTATTTTGTATTGATTTGTTTATTTCGTATCCATCCTGTATGATGATAAGATAGGAATGAATTCGTTCATAAAAATGTGGTTTTTAAAAAAAAAATTTTTTGTAATTTTTATATTAATTTTTGATTTTAGGTTTTTAAAATGGATCCAAAATATGATATAACATCGGAAAAATATACTCTACCACCGATGATCAACACTGAGAATTCTTCGAAAATTAGCAGCAATTCGATCACATCTGCATCAAGTAATGGAACTTTTATGAAACCACCAAAAAGGGTGTACGCGCGTAGTCAGTCTTTAGCAGCGTTAGAAAATGAAAAGTACGACTATTCTCCAATGGAAATTCATCGGATTCGCGATCGATTATTGCGTAGTCGAGCACCCAGGGGCACCAGTATGAGGGACTTCACGCGCCAACAAAAGTTAACATTAACATCACTAGCTTTGGTTGACTTTATGAGTTTCTGTTCCATGTCGTTAATGGCCCCCTTTTTCCCGAAAGAAGGCGAACTTAAAGGAATGACCAGCATTGAAACGGGATTTGTATTCAGTTTTTATGCTCTAGTCATGGTTGTTTCGGCACCGATTTTTGGAAAAATTGTATGAAAAAAATATATGAAATATATATCATTTATAACTTATCAAAAATTTTCTTTTAGCTTCCACGAGTGGGTGCAAAATTTTTATTTCTATCAGGAGTCCTTTTAGCTGGTATAGGAAATATAATTTTTGGGTAAATATTTGATTTAATCACAAATTAAAGCATAACAATTTTTTAAGTCTTTTAGAAAAAGTGGATACGCCAGTTCTATTTAAGACATTTTGCTTCATAATTCGTGGTATTGAAGCTTTAGGATCCAGTGCTTATTCAACTGCTAGCTATGTGTTTGTAGTTAACACCTTTCCATTGAATATTGGTGGTGTTTTAGTGGGTGTTTTGCATACAGAAAAATTTTTGTTAAAACTTAAATGAATTTTATTTTTAGGGAATTATGGAAACTTTTGTTGGACTTGGAATGTGTACAGGTCCAGCCATCGGAGGTTTACTCTATTCGGTACGGAAAGCTTTTTGTTTGCTTTCAGTTTAAATAGTAATTAACTATTTTTTCTAGATAGCTAGGAGGTTTTGGACTTCCCTTTTATATATTAGGCATTATAAAAATATTTGTTGTACCTGTCAATTTGTTGTTACTGCCATCAGATGAAGGTTTGTATGGAAGCTTAATTTATATCTTACTAGCTGATACCCGCCCGCTTCGCTGAGTGTATCTTAATTTAACTGATTGATTAAAAGATTCCCTGCGTTCAAAGCGAAATACATAAATTAATCTATTTTAACAGAAAAAGATGATGGATACTTTCAGACTTTAGATCCAAAGAAAGTTCATCAAAATTCGTAAAATTACTTTTCAAGAAAGAGATGTTAGCTCTCTTACATCAGCTTCTATACGATTTTTAGTAAAAAAGTACCTGTTTCTTTCCTTTAGGACTTGAAAATCTTTCATACCAAATGTTATTTAAAACCGTACAGCTATTTTAGGGGGCATCCATTAATTGCGCGAGGCGTTTTTTGCGATTTTAGAAATTCCATCCCCTCCCCTCTGGTAATATGTTATGAGATTTGGCATATATCATTCCCCCAACCAGCAACCTAATGTGATATTTTTTAAAACGAAAAAATACGTGATATTTGGGAGACCTTCCCTACGTTATCTAATTAAAGTTTTAAAAAATGTGGTTTTTACAAGCAAAACGCGTTAAGCGGTGGATTTTTCGTCGCCTTGATAAAGTGGGGCAAACGATCCAATACGCATTTGCTGGAAGGAATATGTTCTCCTTCCACTGCCTACTAATTATTTCATATTTGAGCGTAGATTTAATGCAGGTCAGCGAGATATTGGATTAATAAAGATTTTTTGAATTCTATTTTCTATTTGTTTAGCAGTTTTTAAAATATTTTTTGTAGCCTTTTTAAAATTCTCTTTTAGCATTTTTTATATTTTACTGTAAATATAGATTCAAAATAAATTTTTAAGTTACAACCGTTACAATAATAAAATTACATTTCGGCACTTTTATTATTGCATATATTTCTTAATCAGAAAGAGTTCAGTTAGAGAGAAACATTTTTTTTTTAATTAAAATATATTCCTAAAAATTTCTCCCCGAGAATCCGCAATTTCTCAATTATAGTTATTAATTGATTAATAATTAATTGTTCAAAAATTTACAAACTAAAAATTTTAATTTGCTGTAAAATAGAAAAAATTTCACTTTTTTTTAATTGCTCCTTAATTGCTCTTCTGGATCCGCCTTTGCTCCAAGTGTAAAGTTAATAATTATTTAATAATTAAATTTTTTTAAAAATTTCAAACTCAAAAATTAAATCGCTATAAAACACAAAAAAAAATTTATTTGAAATATTTTTTTTTTAGTTCTCTATCTGCTCTTGTCATTACGTAAATAATTGATCAAATTTTTGCAATATTTTTAATAATTATTTATTTTCAACTATTTATACATATATTGTTAAACTATGACGTCATCAACTACCGTTGGATCTTATAAACATGAATAGTTTAAAAATTGAGATACTAATTAACTATACACCTGGATCAATTGCGGATCCGAAAAGAGTATTTTAGGAACAATTTTTTGGAAAAGAAACTAAAAACAGTTATTATTTTGGATTATATAGTAATTTTATATTTAAATTTACAAACTTTTGAAAAATTAATTATTGATTAACTAATAACTATACACTTAGAACAATAGGGGATTATGAAGTTGCAATTTAGGAGCAATTTTTTGGCATATAGTTAAAAACGTTCTACGCTAAGTTTTTTCCGGTTATTTTTAATATATTTTTGCTTTCAATTTCTTTACTGTTTTTCCTATGTAAATTAAATTTGTTCTTAACATAATAACCTACGCAGACGAAGTCGCGGGTATCAGCTAGTTTATTAACAAATTGGAGCTATAAAACGAAATTATTGGACTTAAAAAAACCGTAAGAAAATACAATTGATAAAAATCAATTGTTTGTAATTAAGAAAAATCTACAAAACTTTTCTTTATCAATTACTTTTGGGGAAAATTTAGATTGTTTGCAAATCACATAATAAACTTTTCTTCAATAATAGTTATTAAAATCAAGTCAAAATCGAGTCAAATATTAATGGTTAAATTTTAAACATTGACCTTGAAAAAATGTCCAACTACTTGACTTGATGACACCTTACCTATAACATACATTTTAATACTTTTTTTTCAGATTGCAAGATCTCTACTAAATCGGGATCAATTTTAGACTTATTAAAAGTTCCTTCAGTGTTAGTTACGGGATTAGTCGTAGTCGTTACTTCAAACATATGGGGTTTCTTAGATCCTACTTTAGAACCTCATTTACGAAAGGTAAACATCAAATATTAAAATTATTTAATGAATCTTTCATATTAATTTAGAACTTTTTTTAGTATGATTTAACATCAGAAAAAGTTGGGTTGATCTTTCTACTTTTTTCGGGATTGTACGGATTATCTTCTCCAGCTTGGGGATATTTGGCTGATAAGTGCAACAATCATTGGTCAATGATGGTTTGGGGTCTGTTATTTTGTTCGTTGGGACTATTTCTACTTGGTCCTTCTCCATTGTTATATTTCATACCGGGGTAAAATTGGTAGGGGAGAGTTGGATAATATCGCGCCCCTAATAACTTAGACTTATAATTAAGACAGAGTTTGATGCACAGATTAAAAAATGCAGTTAAGTAGTAGAGAATTTGTTTAGCTACACATAGAGAATGACAAAACATTTAAAAAATTAAACAGAGAGTAGTTCTTTTGATATTTAAAAAAAAAACGGAAGAGCGTGGTATTATCAGACAGATTTGATAATATCGTGCGGAGGTTTGATAAAACCATGCCCGTAATAATAACGTAAATTTCTGAATTTTTTGGTGAAATTCGGATAAAGCTTTCGATACGATATGGCTGTCACACATGTCTGTGTATGAGTGTGTGACAGTCATATCGTATCGAAAGCTTTATCCGAATTTCACCAAACTTGGCATTCAGTCTCCGTATTATACCTAGATGTGCCGCGAAGCTTTTGTCCGAAATCAGTTAACCGAAAGCTCTACTATATTCTAGGAGTTTTTGAGCTTTTTCAATTTTTTTCGAAAACGGCTTCAACGATTTTTTTAAACTTACTATGGTTCTTAGACTCATTAATGGCTACAACTTTTATTTGAAACTTTTCCTGGGAAAATTTGAATATATGCATCAGGCAGCTGCACGCATTAAACTTTATCGATGATTTTTTGTTACTTCGACTTATGGAAATTGTCTGAATATATATTTTTCGTAATCCTTGATTTATTCCCTTCAAATTAATTAAAAATTTTGCCACGCTCGAGAATGTTGAGATGACGTTTTTTTTTACAACTTTGTACCCCTCCCCTTTTTTTCGTCACTCTCAAATTGTCAGATTAGTGGAATATACACCTTTTAGCATGTAACTTACTCACCCTATCTTAATCTGACGCACTCGAGAAAATCAGGTGATCAATTTTTTTTACTAGTCTGATTCTTTATCTTTGACGGGCGGCCATATATATGGGGCTAATATTTGGTGGAAGTACTTAACTGGGTACAAGGTATCACCCTGTATATTAATCGCGCGGTATTATCCGACTCTCCCCTATATCTATAATTTTATAGAGTAGAAATGATTTTTTTTTTTTAACTTTTAGATCATTATGGTTGGATTTAGGAGGTTTGTCTATCATTGGAGTATCCATTGGTCTTACGTTAATTCCAACTTTTCAACGAGTTTTAACAAGTGCTATGTATATATAAAAGAATACGCTTACATTTAAAGAAATTTTAATTGCATTTTTTTACAGAGAAGGAGGTTGTCCAGATTCCATAACGACTTGTAGTTTAGTCGCTGGAATTTGGTCTTGTATGTACGCTTTAGGGGAAGTCCTAGGCCCGGCAGTCGGAGGATTTTTATTGGGAAGCACAAATTTCCCCATGACAGCTACAGTACAAGCATTCATGACTTTAATATTAGTAAAAAAAAATTTTTTAATTAACAAACTTGATACATATTACATTTATATTTAAACTTTTTTTAGGCTGTCTTAGTCTTTATTTATTTCACATTGAAAACGTCGTGTGCATCAAATTCTGAAAATGTGTCCGACAGTGGAATTAGCGACTCTTGGAAAAATTCTACGAGCGAAGATGAAACAGATTCAGAGAGCAAGCCATTACTAACGAAAAAAGGAGCTCGAAATGTGATGTATACGGTCGATAATGAACGTGGTTCAACAGCTTCAAATTCTTATGGATTATTTTATAATTCAGTATGAATTTAGTTGGCGTTTTAAATATTCGTTTTAACATCAATTTAATATTTTTACAGGATAATATTGATAAAAATCCTCACACAAATATAAGAAAAATGATAGGATATACAGGATTAGGCTCTTGTGAGATCTAGATATTATTTTAAACATTTTTAATGTAAATATTTCTTTAATTACTTTTGTTATCTACCCATTGCATACGTATATTTATTGTTAATAAATAAAAATGTAATTTTATTATTTTATGCTTTGAACATGTTTCCATTTTAATATCCTTTCAATTAAATCCTATTTTTATAAATATCATAAAGGGTAAATGTTTGCATGGGCGTACCAAGCTTTTGATCTACCGGAGGACAAAACTTTGAAAACATGCTGTATATGTAAAATTGCTAATTGAAATTTAAATTTTAAATTAAAATAAATTTTAAGATTGGTGTTTTATAATAAATAAATAATAATAAATAAGAAATTGATTGAAAGATCTTTGATTTTTTCTAGCTCATTCTAATATGCCCCATACACGTTGAGATAGGTATCGATACTTGTATCGCGACAGGTATCGGTATCAGTATCAGTATCGTTTGGTATCGAGGTTGCAGTACAGTGATACATACAGCGATACCACCTGGTACCGATGCAGCGATACTAAGACAGACAAATACACTGTGAGATTTGTATCAAGATACTGATACTTGCAACATGTATCGATACAGATCTCAAAGTGTATGGGGCTCATTGCTGGTGCTGGAGTGTCGGCAACTCTTGGAGGACCTGGCAAAGCACAACCGAGTCAAACTTGGTTGAGTGCCGGGGCATAAGGGAGTTAAAGGAAATGAAGAAGCCGATGCTTGCACAAGGGCTGGTTCGATGACCTCACTTATGGGCCCGGAGCCTGGAGTGGGGATCACCAAATCTGCTGTCAAAAGGGCGATGAAAAGTCGGCTGAGAAAAACAAATACTGGCATGAAATTCCTGGCCAGAAGCACAGCAAGAGAATGATGGGGAGAATCTGCCCCTCGCTCACAGCTAAGGTCTTACGGCTGGGAAGGAACCAACTCAGGACAATAACAGGACTGATAACCGGACACTGTGGACTGAGAAAGCATCTGCAGACAATTGGGGTGTCTCAACGAGACCTCAATTGCAGATTGTGTGGGGAAGGGGAGGAAAACGCGACCCATGTCATTTTTGACTGCAAAGGGACTGCTTCTGCTAGGCAGAATGCAGAACCTGGAATGAGCAGGGATCCTTGCATAGCAGGGATGAATGAGCAGCTTCAGGAGTACAATAAGCCTTAGGCTCCAGTGCGGGGGGAACGAGCCCCAACCTGGCTTTCTGCTAACGGGAAAAAAAATGGGGCTCATTACTGTTAAATGACTTATTACGATACCTTTGTAGTTTGTACCTACGATACCTTTATTCAGTAGGTAGTATTGTAACTATATGCTAAAATTATTGGTACTTTTTTAAGACTTTTCGACTTACCAATTTCTTATCGTAAGGTTTTAATTTTAAGAAAATAATTACGAGTTAATGAGAATTCTATTTCGATCATCAAACATTTGATCATCCACGTTAGCGATTCTCTACTAGGCTTAATTTTCAAGGTATTTGAATTGAATTTCAAGTCACTTGACTTAAATGTAGCTTAAGTTAAATTAAACTGAAATTAAACTGAAGCAAACATGTTGATATTTAAATATCAAATCAAGTCAAGCGTTGCATTTCAGAGTTATTTGTATTAAAAATTAAAACATTATGCTCAATTCATTGCATTACATGTCTAAATACTCGACTTGATAAATCTATATCAAAGGTATCGATTTGAGATTCTGTCGTAAAAATAATTCTGTTGTATATTATCTAAGTTTTAACTTGGTTTACGAAAATAATGAATCGGTTTGGAACTACTTCGGTTTGGAAACTCGACGGGGATAGGTCGATCTATGCTAGGATATTACGGCTAAGACTTTTAAAGAGAAAATTTTATTTATATTGTACAATTTGCGAACAGGTTCACTACTAACGGGATTTTGTCCCAGATGTCAATGACTATAACTATGGGGTTTATGAATAAATAGGAGTATATAAAATATTAATTTTTTCACCTTATTTTGACTTAATATTGAAAAAGCATCCTAATTGACAATTATCACGTCAAAATATCTATTTTTTTTTTTTAAGTCGGTGGTCTATTTGTTTGTTGAAATTTCTACTTTTTGACGGTGCAAAAAATATATACATTACAATGTTAAATGATCCCAGAAAATGTAATAAATAAAGTGTAAATTTTAATAAATTGCTAAAAATTATACATATAATACAATTATTGTACAAATACAACTTTGAGCAACTTATTAAAATTTACATAATACTAATTTTCAGATCTTAATAGTTTAATATTTTAAGCAATTTTATCAGGTGAAAAGATCAGTTTTTTATTTTAACAATTTATTTTCTTTTTGCACTACGTTTCGTCGGTGTTATTCCGACTTCATCAGGAATCTAATAAAACAGACAATTTATAAAAATTAAATTACAAAGGTTTTCAATAATAATGCATAAATAAACACTATAAAAAATTTAATACCTTGAAAATTGTTATACCAATTGGTATATTTGGTAAATATAAATAATAATACTTAAATAATTAATATAAAATGAATATAAATTTAACATTACAAAATTTCAGGTGTCAAATATACAGTTAGGCAAATGTTTAAATTTTTGTTAAAAAATTATTAAAATTATCAATTAAAATTTAATTTAAAAGAAAAAATTTAAATTAAAAAAATTTTCAAATTATACTATCTGAACTTTTTTTATTTTTTAATTAATTAATTTTTTTTTTGTGTTTATATTTGCTTTAACATCTATGGTCACTGTCTTACACACAGAAATATTCTATAGGTCTTGAATCTTAATTTTTTAATTTTATATCTAGGGATTCGACGGAGATCGAACCCAGAACCACTGGCGCATGTAGTGGAGAGAGCAGTTGCTCTAACCACTGCGCCATCAAGTGGGTTTTATTTTTATTATATTTATAATTTTTTATCAAATTTAGGTATATACTATTGAGGTTTTCAGTATCTGTTCTTAAATTAACCGTGTCTGATAAACTTATATGAACCATTTCACTAATATTTCTCTTAAACCTTTTGCTTTTTCTATCTAATATTTTTACGTTGTCGAAAACATGACCCGTTTGAAAATGATAGACAGCTAAAGCAATTTGGTCTTTTTTGTTTTAAACTTATTAAACTGAAAATTTAAACTTTGATTATTGCATTTTCTGGGAACATTTAACATTGTAATCTATATTTTTTGCACCATCAAAAAGTTGAGGTTTCAACAAACAAATGGCTCACCGGCTTTTTTAAAAAATCAGATAGTTTTACGTAAGAATTTTCGAGAGAAAAATAGGGTGTTTTTTCGATATTAAGTCATTATAAGGTGAAAAAACTAATATTTTAAATTAAAAAATTACAGTGCGCTTGGGACATTGAAAGATAATTTTTCACCAAATTTCGTGTATTTTTTTTTGCAAAAGATAAAAATAAAAAAAACAACCAAAAACTTGGTAATTTGAATTTTTTACATAAATTTTGAGATTATATGAAAAAAGTGTTAGTACAAAAGTTGTAGATCTTTTTATTACCTACAACTTTGCCATGTAACTTTTTTCCATAGGACTTGTAGTTTTGTTGGAAATAGAGATAAACCGTTTCTACCTTTAAACCCCTCCCCCTTTTCCACTTCACCACCCCAGCTCAATGGTAATTTATTTTTCCTTTTATTTTTGTTATATTCTCGTCCTGTTCTAATGGGTTTCATCCTACTTTAATTTTTTTTTTTTTGGTTTCAAAAATGATCGATCCTGGTCTACATAATAGCTAAACTTATTAAGCTCACTGGGGTATTTATATTTTATGGTTTTATTCGAGGTATTTTTATGAAATGTATCTGTTCTATCTTAAAATATTCTTTGTATGGATTCTTTGTTATGTTATCCCATATTATAAAGTAATTTCAGTGAAAATGGTATTGAACACAAGTTACGTTACGAAGCGAAACAGCGGTGGGTTTTTCTTTATTTTAAACATTTTAAAGTGTATATTCTTTATTTTCCCATTGTACACGTTTTATTTATCAATCAATTAAATTAATGCTTTATATTATTTTGTGGTTCGGACATATTATTTGAATTTTTATTATCCTTTTAGTTTTATTAAATCCTATTTTTTATATATTTAAATTTGCGGTGTAACATTCGGGCGGAATCGTATGAAACGAGACACGCCGAAAACGGGGTAAACCAAATGCTGTCATTTTGTGATTGGTCGAAATAATCCGGCACTTTGTCACTTTGTACGTCAGGTTTTGCACAGGTTATGTTGACGTTATATCAAAATTAATTATAACACGACATCGTGATAAAAATAGAGAGAAATTTTCTTGGAAACACCAAGAAATTATTTATAAACTACAACAATTACGATGTGTGAATTAGATCAATAAATAACAAATAAAAAAAAAGTATGTAAGTGACACCAACTGAGTTCAGTTTGAAATATGTATTGAGACTTGTTATTTTTTTCCAGATTTAGATTTAAAAATGGCAAGATTTAATTTTAAATCGCTCTTAGTATTATTAGTAGTATGTTTTGGGACGTGTCAAAGCGCCAAAAATTTAAAATCGAAGTCAGTAACCACCTTACTGGATGCTAAATGGGATGCATCGCCGTTAGTTTTAGAAGTAGCCGAATATTTGGCTGACGAAAACGTGGATTTGTTTTGGACGTTTATAGATGCAGTCAGTAGCTATGAAACGGCTTTAGTCGATATTGGTAACAGTTAAAATCTATATATATTTCTTTGGAAATCGTTATATAGATCGTATGTTTTTTATAGAGAATGATCGGGATAGGTATGAAACAGTTATGGCAGAGGTTTCCAAATTATTATCACCTTCAGAAATCACAGTATTGAAACTGGGATTATCGCTTCATATCTACTCTCCGAAAGTTGAAATGTTTGAACAAATGGCATTGGAACGTGGCCTTCCTTCATGCCCTGTTGCCGCAGATGTTGGCGGAAAACTAGTTTGTGGCGTTGAAGAATTGAATGCAGTTTTGAAACAAGTATGTAATATATTCTTTGCTAGTTTTATGCCATCATATTACTAAATCTAACTAACTTTTTATATGATAAAGCAGAAGTAAACATTATAATTCACATTTCTTATAAATAGACCTACATTGTTAAAATTTAATCTCCCTTTATCTTATTTTTTTCTAATTAAGATTTGAGATGAAAAGAGTTTTATCTCTCGAATACTTTACAGAATACCCATACTTAAACAAGACCCGCTGACTTATTTAATAGAAGTAAAACTTGTAAATGTGCATCACTTACGCTCTCTCTTACACCGATGATATTTTTAAAATTTCAATTAAATTTAAATTAGGGCATAGTGGAATAATTTTACTTACTTTAGAAACGAAGTGTTTAAGGCAGAGGCCGCTTGCTCAGAGCTCAGAAAAACCTGTAAAAAAAAATTCATCTCAACTATTTTTTTTGATTTGATTATTTTGATACATATAAGTTATATTTATGTATTAAGTTTGTTTCATTTAAATACCAATTTTATAAATATTGTTTCCATTAAAATAATTTAGGGTCCAATTTGAAAATCTTCCCCTGAGCCTACTAAAAGCTAGTCGCTACCCTGGTTCAGGGAATAAAATAAAAAGTATTTAGCTATAGATAGAATTGGTTATTATTTTACTATATGCATAAATTTTAATCATCTCAACATCTCATTTTAACACTATTAGTATGATGGTTGGTACGTGACAATTTGGCGCGGGACGTTTTGGCGCCGCCGTTTTTCCACAGGAAGTTTTCCCGCGGGGGATTTGGCTCCATTATACCAATGTCCTTAGGCTATGCAGAGGTGGTTTTTTTTGTATCAATTATCGGTTTCTCATTTAAAACTTCAGTGGTTCAGTGGCGCCAAAACGTCCTGCTTCGTATGATTGAATAAATTCTTATATTAACAAGATTTATTATCTATACCTAATTATATAATAAAACTTTAGAAGATTTTTGTCTGTTTGTTTGTTGTGCCTTTTTTACGCAAAAACTAATAAACGGGTTTTGATGAAACTTTTTTTTTTATATAGCTATTAGTCCTCGGTAACATAAAGACTATAATTTATACATAATTTAATAGAGAAAAGACGGGAAATTTAAAGATTTGTCATATGTAATTTGTAAGGTGCTTTTTCGATATAAAGTCATTATAAGGTGGAAATATTAATATTTTAAATAAATAAAAAATACAGTGTGTGTTGGGATATTGAAAGGTAAATTTTTACAAAATTTTTGATTTTTTTTTTTGTAAAAAATAAAAATTAAAAACCAAACACTTTGTAATTTGAATTTTTCACATACATTTTGAGGTTATGTGAAAAAAGTGTTAGCACAAAATTTGTATTTCTTCGTATTGTCTACAATTTTGCCATTTAACTTTTTTCCATAGGACTTGCAGTTTTGTCGGAAATCGAGATAAACCGTTTCTAACCTTACACCCCCACCCTTTTTTTTTTACTTCCCGACCACAGGTCAATCGTAATTTATTTTTCCTTTCATTTTTGTTATATTCTCTTCCTCTTCTAATGGGTTTCATCCTACTATAAATTTTTTTCTGTTCAAAAATTATTTACCATGATCTGTACTTACAGTTTTTAGTGTTAAGGGTTTTGATGAACTTATTTAGGATCTAAAGTCTGGAAGTATCAATCATCTTTTTCTGTCAAAATATTATAGATTAATTTTTATATATCGCTAATCTATTAATCAATCAATTAAATTTAGATACTCTCAGCAAAGCGAGCGGGTATCAACTTTATCAATCGTTTTCAAATTTTGACCTTAAGTTCAAATCACAATCATTTTTACACCGGCTACGTTTTCATCTTTATTCCTAAATAATAATTTCTCTACATTGAATAGTTTACTACGCTAGTATTATATATAAGAATAATGTAAAGTTCTTTTTTTTTAGAAAAATGAGGGTCGTATTGAAACATTTAACTTAGATCATCATTTTCCTGGTTCTGAAAACAACTCATTAACAGTTGTTCTGTACGGAGAAATTGGAACCCCTGAATTTGGCCGATTTCATCGGGAACTTAGACAGCATGCGCTTTCTGGAAAAGTTGATTACATCATAAGACATCACGTCAAAGTAATTAAAACTAATTTTCCAAGTGAATTTTTTTTTTTAAATTCAATTTTTTAAGGAACGTCCAAATAAAAAACTACGACTTTCTGGTTATGGGGTTGAGTTGCAAATGAAATCAACCGAATATAAAGCTCAGGACGACACTGAAATAAAATCTGATGGATCCACGGACGAAGGTCAAGTGGAGGACGATGAAGAAGTCGAAGGATTCAATTTTAACACTTTAAAGTAAGTGTTGAAAATTATTTTCGTTTAAAACGTGTTATGATGCTATTTTAATTAAATTGAATAAACTGCAAAAATAAGATCCAGTGGTGGCTTGTTAATGTGGGTTTATTACTTTTTAACCGACTTCAAAAAAAGGAGGAGGTTCTCAATTCGACTGTATGTTTTTTTTTAATGTTACCTCAAAATTTCCGACTGGGTGAGGCAATTTTGATGATTTTTTTTAAAGGTGGTGCCTCCCGTGTGGTCTCATTTTAATTTTAAGGAAATCTTTCACTTTTAAGGGGTTGAAAACTTAGGGATAAAATATTAATTTTTTATTGGAAAGCTCGATTTTGATTATTCTTGTTTATATTGGCAGAAAATAATTTTAAATTAATCTTATATCTACTTTTTATAAAAAAAAAAAACTCCACTCAGAAGGGGTTTAAAATTAGGGATGAAATTATAACTTTTTCCTGGCTAACCCGATTTCGATAATTTTTTTCTATTACGTACATCATATCTTTAAATTATTCACATTTCAATTTGAAGAGAAAAATCCACCCCCTAAGGATGAAAATAGGGGATGAAATAGTGACGTTTAACTGAATCGTTGGATTTTGATGTTTTTTTTATCTATCGGAAAAAGTTTTCCATGTAGTTCTATCATTAAATTTAAAAGCAAAAAATTTCAACCCTTAAGGGCAAAAAGGGATGTTGTAGAAATTTTTAACATTTAACGACGCTGCCTCATATGAGTAGCGCGTTTAGTAGGTTTACCCATATTCAATAAAATAAAATCAGTTATTAAACTTCAGATCACTAAAAATCGAGAAATAAATAAAAATTATAACAAAATGAAAAACCGACTTCAAAATAAATAAAAAATTTTAAACAAAAAATGCACTTACAAGTAAAAAATAATAATTGCGTATTCTTGCAGTGTCTACAACTTATAAATTACTAAGATAATATAATGTACAACTATTGTTATTTTTGGAGTTGGTGTCAGCCAAGGAAATAAATATTAATGCTAATTTGTAAAAAAGGTTTAGTTGGTTATTGGTATTTTGTAGTTTAAAGGTCACTAGGTATTGTCACAGTACTAGTACATTGCATAAAAGTTCATTTGAAAAATAAATTTCTTAAGGTATTCTCGTATATTGCTAAGTACCAATATAGTCGTATAACTCCAAAAATAACAATAGTTGTACATTATATCATCGTAATCATTTGTAAGTTGTAGAAAAGTTGTTTTTCATTTTGTTATAATTTTAAAGTGAAACTTTTTATACATCGTCTCCAATTTTTTGGCCTGTCTTTAGCATGTCGCTAAATGTAACATATTCTCGGCAAGTGTTCGGCATAGCTCGTCTACACATTGCTAGCTATATACCATGTCGTTTTCCCAGGCCTGTTGCGCGAGTTATAACTGAATGTAATGTGCTATTTTCCTCTGCATGACAACGTTTTAGTATATTATAAGTTTTCAATCATATTTGTATTGGTATTTGTATTTTGATCAGTGTATTGATATAAATGTTATTGTTCACTTGATCATGATAGACAAAGATACAGCTAGTGAGAATAGTGCGAAAATATCCGACGGTGATGTTACAATAGATAACAACAGGCAGATGATCGATTTAACAGTAATCAACAAATTCAATAATGAAAATAACATTCGAGTATTAACATCAATAATGGAAATTCAAAAATAGTTGCAACGGTGGGCGTTACGTCAGACAGTGAATTCGTGCCACATCCCTTTCTTTCTATTCTATTTTCATACCCTAAATCGAATAATTTTCACAAATTTTTCAGTTACTTAAGTGCCTAAAATCCGAAAAAAAGTTTCACTTGCATCGTGGTTTTGTAAAACCACAGAGTAATTTTTTTATTTATAAGACATCCTGTTTATGGATATTTCATTGTGTAAAGCTCTATTTTAGTTTCAGTCTTCAAAGACTTTTCAAACTCAAAAAATAGCATAATAGCACGTAAATAGCACCCTATTTACGTTATCATCTAAATATATTTTTACTATTTATTTTTTTTTTTAGGCGCTTATATCCTGATAAACTCTCTGAATTGAAAAAGTTCCGTCAACATTTAGTCGAAACATCCAGCGAACTGGCTCCATTGAAAGTATGGCAATTCCAAGAACTCAGTCTTCAGGCTGCCGAGCGTATAATGGCATCGCCCAAAGAAGAAGCCATCCATGTTCTGACACAAATCGCTCAAAACTTTCCAATGCAAGCCAAAAGCCTAGTCCATACCACGGTCAATAACAATTTAAAAAATGAAATCAAATTCAACCAAGATTTGTTCATTGCCAATCTAAATTTACAACCGTCCGACACGGCGTTGTTTATTAACGGCATGTTTTTCGATTTGGATGTGGTCGATATGATTTCATTGTTGGAAGTAATTCGTCAAGAACAACGCACCATGCAAGGACTGCATTCCATTGGAATTTCAAATGAGCTAATGTCGGCGTTGTTGGAGTTGGACTTGAACGAGGGAAATAGTGGCACTCAAGAATTTGCGATTGATATTCGAGATACTGCAATCAATTGGCTGAATGATCTGGAATCGGATTCAAAATATAAACGTTGGGGTAATAGTCTGATGGAATTGCTTCGTCCAACCTTTCCTGGAATGTTAAGAACTGTTCGAAAAAATCTCTATAATCTGGTAACATTTTTAACCAGACTCCTGGGATGTTTTAATGTTTTTTTTTTTATTAGGTTTTAGTTATAAATCCGACTAAAATTGAAGCGAAGCCCTTGTTAAAATTAGCTGAATCTTTTTGTGTTCATTTGGCTCCCCTTCGTGTTGGTTTAGTCTTTGCAGTACCCGACGATAAAAGTATCACAGGGCTTACAGATGCAAGCGTCGGAATGTTGTGCGTTTACAATTTTGTGTCCCAAACCAAAAGTCCTGAAGATGGCCTGGCTTTCATCACAGATGTAAAATTGATCACATATTAAAAGGGTCTAGCCGAATAAGCCTAAATGAGCGGGCCCAGGGTGTTTTTTTAGCCTCACGTTTATTTTGTTCTCCACATATACCTCTAGATAGGTGTAGTAAGTATACCCGATATTAGAGCGCTACCCTTTCTATTAACGGAGCTAGAGGGGTTACAACCCTTAACTTAAATTTTTTTTTTCTCCGAAACTAATAAAGATAACGAAACAATTTTTTCAAACTAATATTTATATTAATAAATTCTATATTCTGTATTTTTTTTGTGCTCACATCAAAATATCCAACAAATCGATTTTCCCGAAATTTCGACCATCTTCAGACAAAAATTAACAAAATGAAGTTGGCCGCAAAACCACTCTGTTCTTGGCGCGCGTAATTTGAATTTTTGTTTTATTTAATTTTATATTTAAATTAAAAATAATTATATATATACAAATGACACATATTATTAAAAAATAAGCTATTACTTTTTTCGAATTTTTCAGTAGCTGTTTAACTATTTTGAGGTTAGTAATAAAAATGACGTCTGCATTTGATGCATATTCTTAAGTTATCACGAAATCTGGGATTCTGAAATGATTCAACCATTTTATAATAATAATTTAGTAAAACAAGATAAGAATAAGATTAAGACATTTACTTTGAAAAGTAGCTACTTATTTTATTTCGCAATTTCTATGAAGCTTCGTATTCATGACATGCATGAATTGTTAACCAGAAAAATGATCCTGGCAAATTTTATAAACGTCTTGCAGCTTTCTTTGGATATTATTTATTGATACAAATTAAAATATTATTCTCTTAATTTTATTTTTAATAATTATATCTTTAAATATATATATTACTATATTATTAAATATTAATTTTCAAATGTTTAAAATTGATTATTTGAATGCTATTAATAAAAACTAATTTTTAATGATGCCAAAGAAGTATAACTTCTCACGCGCGTACCTAAGTACACTTGGTAGCTGTCAACTAACAGGGAGGTATAAAAACAGCCCCTTAAATATTACATTATTTTTTTTTACCACATAAATATTTTGATGTAAGCACAAAAAAAAATACAGAATATAGAATTTATTAATAAAAATTTGTTTCATTATCTTTATTAGTTTCGGAGAAAAAAAAATTTTAAGTTAAGGGTTGTAACCCCTCTAGCTTCGTTTAATAGAAGGGGTAGCGCTAATATCGAGTACACTTACTACACCTATCTAGAGGTATATGTGGAGGAGAACAAAATAAACGTGAAGCTAAAAAAACACCCTGGGCCCGCTGAGAAAGGCTTATTCGGTTAGACCCTTAACACATTTTAATTTTTTCGTTGGATTTTAGATTTATGCTTCAGTCAAAGAAGATCGAGACATAGAAGTAGACGATATAAAAATTTTATTGAGAAAAAAATATCCGCATATTAACGCCGATGATGTCTTAGGCGAAGATTCTGACTATGATTTTGGACGGAGCTTATCAAAAGATTTTATTCAACGTACAGGACTTTCAGCGCCTGCTGCACTCTTAAACGGAATTCCCTTATCTCAAACGCAGTTAAATGCTGAAGACTTCGAAGAAGCTGTTCTTACAGAAGTGATGCAACAAACTCCTGGCCTACAAAAGGCTGTTTATCGAGGCGAATTCTCCGATTCTCACGATACCATCGACTATCTAATGACTCGTCCGAATGTAATGCCACGATTAAACCAACGAGTTCTGACGCAAGAATCGTCACAATTTATTGACATGTCAGGAAAAGCTGTTAAACTAGAACCAGCTGTACTTATGAAAGCTCCAAATCGTGATTTAACTGTGACGGCCGTAGAAAATTTAAAATATTTCCAAGTTACTAAAAAGACCAATCAATGGCACATGTTAACCAATTGGGTAATTGGGGATTTGAACTGTCCCAAGTCGAAAACATTGTTTTTAAATGCTCTTCAATATACGGTATGAGTCAAAAATATTTATTCAAAAATTTGTGTTATTTGTATTTTTACATTTTAGAAAGCCAATAGTGATGCACGGTTGACCTTTATACCGAATGTAGAGAGAGAAAATGTTAAGGATCAAAATATTTTAAATAAAGCAGTTTTAGCAGCGTTAAATGTTTATCCTTCAGACGAAGCTATCAATTTTGTCATTTCATTGTTGGAGAAAGAAGAAGCTGTTACTTTTGAAAGTTTACCAGTAAGTTTGTCTTCACACTGAGTTATGATTAATATAGATCAGTCAAAATCAACAATAAATTCCTAAAACATGATGTATCTCTGATTGTTTAGTATGTTGTTTGGACCCATTAGGGCAACGGTCGAGGAACTGGGGTAAATTAACCCTGATGGGGTAAAAATGAAATTTTCTTGGTAAAAAGAAAATTTATTCCCATGGCTATTTTGCCTATTTTATAAACGTGTTATTATGGACGAAGACTTTATTTAAATTGTTTTCACATCAAAAAAGCCCCAATGTTGAAGTTAGGGTGCGGTATCATTCATCGCTCGATTTCGAGCGATTTGGACCACGTGGTCCGATTTCGACCAATGTGCTGGTAGGATTTTGAAATTGATAAATTAATGGCTGCCAACTGAACGATTCTAAGCTTCAGCAATTGACGCTAACGGCGCTAAGGTAGCATTTCTCTTGCCACTCTGTGCCAAGGGGTGCTCACTTTCAAGGTTATTACTTTTCTCTGACGTCATTGGATTACGGTTTCTGACAGAACCATTAGATATCTGCTATAATTGGTTCTTATCACTACTATTATCTTATTGCGCAAGGTTCTTATTACGCTCTATAGTTTGAAATTTCATTTCGTTTCATTTTGCTCAGTTAAAGTTCAAAACAAAACTTTTTTATACACTTTATTTTATTTTAAACTTTTTTAGCAATATTGTTTATATTCCTTGGGGATTTTGCTGTTTCCCGGGCGCCAAGATTTGACGACGGATTCTTATAGATCTCGCAAAAATAAATCGAAAATGAAGAATACTAATTTGCGAGTTTTCGCTTAGTTTTCGAGAAAAACCCGATTTTAGTTTTACGATACCAATGTTATTTCTTATGGGAGATAAATTTGGTGAATGCGGATATTTTTAGAACTACCAAGTTTTGACAGGTGATCTTAACTATTTTAGAACGTTCGCACGCCGATTTTTTTACGTATTTATAAAAATCTATGATACGTATAGCCCGTATAGCATTACCTAAAAAAATACATCTCAACTTATTTTTAAAGAAAATATGATTTGTATTCCAGTGACCACCCCGTTGTTTTCAGCCAAAAAATTATTTCTTATAAACTAGAAGCGTCCAAAAATTATATTTTTCAATTTACCATTTCCTTAATAATTTTGAATTATTTTTATTATTACCATTATTACTAACGGTCTTCATACATTATTTACATTATTACTTTCTTCTTTTATATAATCATTTGAAAAAGAGAAGACAATAGTGATCATAAAACAAGCATAGTTGATTAAGACAATTTAAATTGGTAAATACGCGTAATACTATAAACATTTCTTCTCAAATAATAACGTTGTTATTGCAAATGAGTTATTGTGGGCATTGTTATTTGTTACGTTTCATACGTTTCATGTTTCATGATGTTGACAATCACCTAACGTAATTTCCCATGCGATTTGCTCAAGCCTCGTGCTTACGTCATATTTTCACCAAATTTGACGTTTTCGATACAATTTTTAAAATTCGATATCTCGAAAACTAAGCGAAAACTCGCAAATTAGTAGTCTTTATTTTCGATTTATTTTTGCGAGATCTATAAGAATCCGTCGTCAAATCTTGGCGCCCGGGAAACAGCAATCTTGCCTATTCCTTTTTATTTGTAATCTTTCTAGGTTTATCTAGTTAAAAAAGGTGGGCTTCTTTTCACAAAAAAAAAAATAAGTTTCACTATGTTAATAGTTAATTTTTATGAACATAATAAATATTAATTTGATTTTTCTTTATTACTTTATTTAAATTGGACAATGATGATATATCATATCAAAACACTGGTTTTTTGACTGACGCGGGAATTCAAAATTTATGGCTCAGTAAAATATAGATTCTAGAAGAATTAATATGTCTTCATTATTCAATTAAAATAAAATAACAAAGAAAAATCAAATTAACATTTATTATGTTCATAAAAATTAATTATTGACATATTGAAATTTAAATTTGTTGTTAAAGAGATTTAATATAACCTAAATAAAAAGCATATTTTATTAAATATAGTAGTGCCAACCAAATGCAGTCACCAGGTGGAATCCCCTACAAATCAAAGATAAGTAACGGCCTTTAACGCCTCTACTGGCTTCTGTCAGAAACATTAATCCGGTGACGTCATTTTCAGAGATCAAAGAAACGCCGCCTAGTCAAGTGAGCATACCTTATGTATCTAATAACCTTGACTCTGTGCCACTCCATAGACGCCATTGAAGTTAAACAGATGATCCACCTTGCACTGATTTAATTTCTTAAAAATTAATAAATGCTAAGGTAAAGTACCCAGTAGTTGAACGGGTTTCAAAACAAAACCTATTTACCCCTAATTTAAACAAACAAAATACGAATAAATTGATCAAAGAAAGGTTGTTTATGAAAATATAGATATTTTTTAAGATATAACCAAACAGAAAGTAATAAATTGTGAAATAATCATATTTTTACAAGGTTTTGAAAATATACATCAAATGCACCAGTAGTTGAACAATCTATTTTGACTCGCCGCAGTAGTTGAACAAGTATGAAATACATTCGAAAAATTAGTTTTTCATTGTTGTAAACGATTATTATCAACAAATTGATTAATATTACCCATAAAAAAATAAAAATATAAACTGTTATTTGGGTTATGGATAAAATTCCGTTATAGACACCCCAAGATTTAGACATAACCTTACATTTTTTATGTACCTACATTGGAATTTTCAATTTTATTTAATGTAAATGTTATATTATATTATGTTTTATATAAAAATATATAATAACAGTGACATCGCAAAGTTTTACACATTTAAGATATTTGGTTTTCTGTAAAACTTGGCGGTGCCAATAATGTACACCAACAATGTAAATCTCGGGGTGTCTAAACTAGAACTTTACCATAATTTTATCGGATTGTATTGTTGATTAACAAGTAAATATTAGTCACAATATTTATCTTATCTTTGGTATCAACTTTTATTGGTTTGAATTCAATAATATTTTATTTCGGTCAAATAAATAAGTTTGCACTGGAAATTTTTTTGGAATTACTGCAGTTTTTAATAATATAATCACTATATATCTATATTTTTATACTTTTTTTTTTTTTTAAAGAAAACAATTAAATGGAATTTATTATTACTGCACTAGAACACTTGTCACGCTGTTCATCTACAGTTTACATTAGAATTACATATACCTAATACTTGAATATCTTGTTCAAGTTTTGGGTACCGCTTTAAACATTGGGAGGTATAGTTAGACGAAAAAAATTAAATATAAAATTTATATTTTTTAGCTTTGCAAAAATTCAAGGATGTTTAGGAAGGACTATTTCATTTGGTGGCACTAATTTTTTTACTTACAATAATAATAAACAGTTTTTTTTACTGATTGATCAGTTTACGGTTGAGTATCTTTTTCATGAAAAAAGGAACTACTATCGGCTATTCTTTATGTGTCAACTTTCAATGTGACAAAAATATTATTATTTCAATTTATAAAGAAAAAATATCGCTAAAATCAATAACTGAACCAACAAATAATCATTACATACACATATTACTTGTAATGAATATTCGGATTTTGTTTTAGAACAAGTTTAAAAATCTTTTCAAGTACTGGGTACTTTACCTTAGTTGTATTTACGTGTGGCGTATGTGAAACAGTTTGTCATAATAACAGTGTCACGTATAATAAATTATAAGAATAAAAGATTAATATTATCAATGGAGGTTAGATCAGCTGTTTGGAGTGGAAAGGAGTGGCTATGGAGTGGCAAGAGAAATGCTACCTTAGCGTCAATTGCTGAAGCTTAGAATCGCTCAGTTGGCAGCCCTGAATTTACCAATTTCTTAATCCTGGCAGCAGATTGGTCAAAATTATACCACGTGACGAAAAATCGCTGGAAACCGAGCGATCCATGGGACGGCACCCTAAGCCCTGCTTTCAAGCAGGTACAGCAACCTCTGCTCCCCTTCTTGCATTTACAAGATAGGAGTTTTAGAAGCTCTGCGGGGGCAGGAGCTTGCCGACTGGCAATGTAGATGAGTCCAGCCGAGTTCATGTATGTTTAAAAATCACTTCATGTAATAAAAAAGTTCAGTTTTTTTATTATTTTATTATTATATTTACATTTTTGGAAAAATTGATTTTATCTTTTATGGGTTTTTTAAGATTTTGAGAAAACTACGAGGCTTACAAACCCCGATTTGCACTTAGTTTAAAGCTAATTAAATTGTTTAAAAATTAAATACAATAAGTTTTGCTTGTAAGGTCAATGGTTTTGACGCAATTTCGATCTAAAAAAGGTCAAAAACTAAAATTTTCAATTTTTCAAAAAACTGGCCTGTTTTCAAAGTGCCGTAACTCGGTAATCCATCGACCTGCAGAGGTCCGGTTGGGCTTATTTTGTAACAAATTTAAATGCTCTTAAAAAACGTATAGACTAGCTTTCGAATAAAAATGCATGGATTAGGAAATACCGCGCAGAATCTGAAACAAGTTCAAAAATTTGACGTCTTTTCCTCTTTAAAAATTTTTCCACAACTTTTTGAGAGTTGCAAACTTGAGAATACATAGCTCTAATTGGTCTAAACAACATACTAAAAAGTCAGAAATACATCATGTTTTGCGAATTTATTGTTGATTTTGACTTTTGTTTTTTGAATATTATGCTATAGTAGATTTAGATGGTAGGAAAAGGACAGTACGAAAATTGTATCAAGCTTTTAAGTATTGACCTATGTTCGACAATCATCGTTTTGTAATCGTTTTTTTTTTCGTGTAATAGAAATTTTAGACATTCAAAAATATCTGCTTAATGTCGACGATTTTAATCCAATTAAGATGAAGTTGTTTTTCGACCTTGGTCAAATTTTCACCGAAGAAATGAGAAGTTTTGATTCATATTTTAAAACATTTTTGAATAATACATTTTATTTGGATCATTCCATTTAATAAAAATCAACTTTTCAAGGGGAGTTCTCGCAGATTTTTTCCTAAATCTTATCAAGTAATTGTCAGCTTTATAATAATGACTGGAATTGTTGTATTTACTTTCTCTACAATGAAAATTAACTATAGAAAATGCAGTATTTTGCTAATTTAAGAGGAAAATTTAAAGTTAAAAACATGAAAATCCCCAAGATATCTTCAAGCTCAATATTCTAAGATTTAAAGTAAAACTTCGTTTATTACAAGCCTTCCCAAAAATTTTTTTTTCTCAGAAACTAATAAAGATAACGGAACAAATTTTTCAAAATAACATTTAAATTTATGAATGGTAAAAACATTAATGAAATATTTAGCGGGTTGTTTTCATATCTTCCTCTTAGTTGACACCCACCAAAAAATATATTTTATGCAACTATTAGGTAACTATTTATCGCAAAAATTTCGAGAAAATCGGTTTGGTGGAACATACTTTAAAAAATGTATACCTCACTAATGTTTGGATAGTGACCATTAGTTTTATTAAAAAAACAACAAATTTATTAAAAATTTTTTTTTTAAATTCTGTAAAATGTTTTACAATATGAAAATCAAATTTTAAACCATTCAAGACAAAATATTAGGTATATAAAAAATAAACCCTTTCATTTAATCAATCGTCATCACTGGCACTTTCAATCTATATATTGTAACAATAGCGTTCGATTGAATATATTTGTTAATATTTCTATAGGCCTAACAATTTTCAATTTTTCAAAAACCTGGCCCTTTTTCAAAGTGTCGTAACTCGGTAATCCATTCACCTGCAGAGCTCCGGTTGGGCTTATTTTGTAACAAATTTAATGCTTTTAAAAAACGTATAGACTAGCTTTCGAATAAAAATGGATTAGGAGATACCGAGCAGAATATGAAACAAGTTCAAAAATTTCACGTCTTTTCCTGTATAAAAATTTTTCCACAACTTTTTGAGAGTTGCAAACTTGAGAATACATAGCCCTAATCCAGGTCCAAACAACATACTAAAAAATCAGAAATACATCATGTTTTCCGAATTTAGCTATTTTTTATGTCGATTTTGACTGGCCTTATAATAATTTATAGCCTTACGAGATAATTGTTTTTTATTTTGATAGTATTGTTAGGCCTTTTATGTTTAAATCCGAATATTGAAAAGTTTTACAATAGTTTAATTTTAAAAATCTGGGTAATCGATTTTTCAGCTTGTCTGTAATAAGAGAATGGCTTAAAAACTAGATCTAAATTCTGCTTTATTTAGACAGACAATTAATTAGCAAAATGCTTTTTTATAGTATACTAATTTATATTATTATAATAATAGCAATTTTCTTTAGAAAGAAAAGGTCTTAAAAGGTTTTAAATTTTAACTTGACTTTTTCAGATCGAAATCAAATCCATTTTGGACGAGCAAGAACTATACCTAAAAATGTTACGAGTATACTGTCAACGTGTACTAAATTTGAGTGTAAAAACTCGCGCAATTCTTGCCAACGGACGTCTTCTGGGTCCCTTAAGAGACGATGAATCTTTCGATTCAGAAGATTTTGTACTTTTAGAACGATATTCTTTAAGTTCTTACGGAAACAAAATCAAGAAAGCCTTAAACAAATTAAAAGACGATGGAGAAGGTATTGATTAAAATATTTCCCCTTATAGACTAGCGAAAATATATTTTTAAGAGGAAAAAAATTATAGTAGGATAAAACCCATTGGAAAAGGAAGAGAATATAACAAAAATGAAAGGAAAAATAAATTAAAGTCGATCTGAGGGGGGAAGGGTAGAAACGGTTTATCTAGATTTCCGACAAAACTACAAGTCCTATGGAAAAAAGTTAAATAGCAACGTTGTAGATAATAAGTAGATCTACACTTTTTGTGCTAACACCTTTTTCACATAACCTCAAAATTTATGTGAAAAATTCCAATAACCAAGTTTATAGTATTTTTTTTTATTTTTTACAAAAATAAAATTTTTCATTAAATTTGGCAAAAACTTACCTCTTAGTGTCCCAAACATACTGTAATTTTTTTGATTTAAAATATTTATTTTTTTACCTTATAATGACTTAATATCGAAAAAGCAGCCTTAATTTTCAATCGAAAATTCTCAAGTCAAAACATTTGATTTTTTTTAACAAGTCGGGGAAATTTTTATTCGTTGAAACCTCTACTTTCTGATGGGACAAAAATATATATACATTACAATGTTAAATATTCTCAGAAAATGCAATAATTAAAGTGTAAATTTTAATAAATTGCTCAAAATTGTACATAATGCAATTCTACAAATACAACTTTGAGCAATTTATTAAAATTTATACTTTAATTATTGCATTTTCTGAGAACATTGTAATGTATATATTTTTTGCGCCATCAGAAAGTAGAGGTTTCAACAAACAAAAAGCCATCCGCTTTTAAAAAAAAAACTCAGTTGTTTTGACGTGAGAATTTTCGATTGAAAATTAGGGTGCTTTTTCGATATTAAGTCATTATAAGGTTAAAAATTAATATTTTAAATCAAAAAAATTACAGTGAGACATTAAATGGTAAATTTTTACAAAATTTCATCTAAATTTTTTTTTGTAAAAGATAAAAATTAAAAACTAACAACTTGGTTATTTTAATTTTTCACATAAATTTTGAGGTAATGTGAAAAAAGTGTTAGCACAAAAGTTGTAGATCTTTTTATTACCTATAACTTTGTCATTTAACTTTTTTCCATATGACTTGTAGTTTTCTCGAAAATCGAGATAAACCGTTTCTACCCTTAACCTCCCACCCCCCTTTTCCACTTCCCCACCTTAAATAGACCTTAATTTATTTTTCCTTTCATTTTTGTTATATTCTCTTCCTTTTCCAATGGGTTTCATCCTACTATAATTTTGTTCCCTTTTACCTATTTTTAAAGACTTAAAGCATTGGTCTATTAGATTAAGATACTAAATTTATTGTTTTTAGATATAACAAGTAATCAAATGCTTCGAATCATTCCATTATTGGTATCAAGACCCCAAACGAGATCTCGATTTGAAATCGTTTTTCATGAAGATGTATACAGTGTTATTAAATTACCCGCAGCCGATCTCAATAAACCTGCGTTTGAAATCGCTGCTATTGTCGATCCTGTTTCACGAGGAGCTCAAAAACTAGGACCGATTCTAAGCACTTTACAAACAGTTTTAAATTGTAATATCCGCGTTTTCTTAAATAGTGTCGATAAATGTAGTGATATGCCATTGAAAAGGTAACGATTTTGATTGGTAAATAATAATTGAAGAAATAATTTTAATATTTTTATAGCTTTTATCGTTTTGTGCTCGAACCCGAAATACAATTTAACGATAAAGGACGCCAAACTTCAGGACCGATAGCTCGATTTTCGGGACTTCCAACATCTCCATTATTAACACAAAATTTGCACGTTCCAGAGAATTGGTTGGTGAATGTTGTAAGATCGATTTATGACTTAGATAATATTCGATTAGATGACGTTGAATCCGTAGTTCATAGGTATTAGTTATCAATATTTTTTATTTTATAAAAAATGTAATTTTCAATATTCATTTTTAGTGAATTTGAATTAGAGTATTTATTATTGGAAGGGCATTGTTTTGATTCAGTTAGTGGAGCTCCTCCTAGAGGTCTCCAAATGACTTTGGGAACTGAAACAAATCCAGTCCAAGTGGATACGATTGTAATGGCTAACTTAGGTTATTTCCAATTAAAAGCAAATCCTGGAGCTTGGATTCTACGACTTCGTCAAGGACGTAGTGCTGATATTTATGATATTGTCGGGTAAGAATGTTTAGTTTTCTTCGCGGGTCTCATTTTAAACCGATTACGAATCATATCAAATTTAGCGTAGGTAATTATTTACACGCATAAACAGTCCATTTAACTGGCCAAATGGCGTCCGTTTCTTTCTTCTATTCCAGCGGTCGGGGAACTGGGGTAAATTACCCCAAATGGGGTAAAAATGAAATTTTTGGGGGGGGTAAGGAAATTTTTTGGCGTAGGTGTTTTATAAATGTGTTAGTATGAGCGAAGACTTAATTAAAATTGTTCTTACATCAAAAAGCCTAAATTTTGAAATTTTTGTATCAAACATGAAACAAAGTCATTTACTCAAAATCCGAAGTGGGAAAGTTTTGGTTCCATGCGTTTTGATCCCCGGACAAAATATCTCCGACAAAATATCCCCATGACAAAAAGTCCTCATAGAATAACTGCAAATCATAATATTTTGATGTTCCAAACATTAAGGGCAACAAAACATTTAGTTTTGTGTAAAACTTCGCGGTGTCAAGAAGTGCACATTCAGTCAATGAATGAAAATTGGATAAACGAACAATGTATAATTTCTTTTGTTAATTATAATTTATTTTTATGTTATTTGTCTTCTTTTCAAAATGATAGCGGTAATATCGACTTACGCAAAAATATTTTGGGGTAACGCCAAAAAAGTTCCCCGGCCACTGTTCTATTGTACATTTCGTATGTGGACTATAGTTAAGGGTGCATATCTTTAATGGGAGAATAATTCAAAACCCTGTAAAACAGTGGTCGTGGAACTTTTTTTACCACTACCCCAAAATAATTATGCATAAGTCGACATTACCCCCTCATTTTGAAAAGGAGACAATCAATGTAAATTTCTTTTGACTTTTACAAATTTTGCTTTTTCTTAAGAGTGTTAGGGATCTGAAACTTTCAGGATCTTTTTCGTTCATTAATACCTATAAACCCTTCAAGTATCATTTAAATATTTTTCGGGAGAAAATTCACCATACTTATACCTTTAGGGTTTTAAACATTATTTATTGAAATAATTGACACGAAAAAAGTTGTATGAAAGTATTAACTATGAAATACATAAAATAAAATTCTCATATTAGAACAAACAAAAATTAACTAGTTGAAAATTTTACGTCCGATAAGCTAGCCTTGACAACCCAGTCCAATCAAATGAAACTATGCTAATTATTTAGTGCTAATTAATTAGTTCCCGTAGTTTAAATTTTGTTGCTCGTGCCGTTTACGAAATTTTTGTAACAATGCTAGCTTAACCGTTAAGCTAACATTGTCATGAAAAAATACACTAAAGTGCAATTAAATTTTAAGAAAAAATGCGTAAAATAATTTTTGCTAATTAGTTGCTAATAAATTGCTTGACAAAACCCATATACCTACAAACCCTTCAAGCATCATTTAAATATTTTCCGGGAGAAAATTCACCATACTTATACCTTTAGGGTTTTTAAACATTATTTATTGAAATAATTGACACGAAAAAAGTTGTATGAAAGTATTAAGTATGAAATACACAAAATAAAATTCTCATATTGGAACAAACAAAAATTAACTAGTTGAAAACTTTACGTCCGATAAGCTAGCCTTGACAACCTAGTCCAATCAAATGAAACTATGCTAATTATTTAGTGCTAATTAATTAGTTTCCGTATTTTAAATTTTGTTGCTCGTGCCGTTTACGAAATTTTTGTAACAATGCTAGCTTAACCGTTAAGCTAACATTGTCATGCAAAACATGCACTAAAGTGCAATCAAATTTTGAGAAAAAATGCGTAAAATAATTTTTGCTAATTAGTTGCTAATAAATTGCTTGAAAAAACCCAGGTTCTGAAAAATATAAGGTTCTGAAAAACTGAAGAAAATAATAAACTTAAGTTTAGACGGCTAGCTTTCACGTAAAGCGGGATATAGACTAAAGCCGTCTAAACTTAATTTTTATTTTTAAGTTTTCAGAATCTTACATGGTTTTTTGCAAGCAATTTATTAGCAACTAATTAGTAAAAAAAAATTTAAGCATTTTTTTCAAAATTTTATTGTACTTTAGTGCATGTTTTGCACGAGCAACAAAATTTAAACCACGGCAACTAATTAGCACAAAAATAGCACTAAATCATTAGCATAGTTTAATTTGATTGGGCTGGGTTGCCAAGGCTAGCTTAACGGACGTGAAAACTTCACCTCTTTAGGTTTTGGAGAGTTAAAAAATTAAGGCTTTTTGATGTAAGAACGATTCGAATAAAGTCTTCGGCCCTACTAACACGCTTATAAAATAGCCATGGCAAGAAATTTCCTTATTACCCCCCAAAACCTCATTTTTACCCCATTTGGGGTAGTTTACCCCGGTTCCCCGACCACTGCCTTAAAATGAAGATATTTGACTTACTCAAATTTAATGGAATGGACAAATCACAACGTCAATAAGCGTAATCGTTGTAAACGAATTAAGAAACGTAGTCAAAGTGCAAAACGTTATCAAAGATGTAATTGCCTTTTTTAAGGTTCACGCCAACTCCTTTTAAGTGATTAAAGACTCCTTTAAGATAATCAATTTTTTCATCCTTATAAAAATTCGAATGTTGTAAGAATTAATTCTGAATCTGATCATAGACCTAAGATTAAAATTGATCAACAGAATTTTTCTGTGTTTAGACAGTCGTAATATGACCTAAGCTGTTAACGTGACTTAAAAGAAAACACCAAAAAAAAAAAATAATTCTGAATCTACAACAAACGAATTTTGTATGAATCGCGAATATCAAACTGAAGCTAAAAAAAAAGTGAATTGCGTTCAGAATATAATCCGCGAACAAAGCCGATAAAATTATCAATTGAAATATGACACAATACTACTTTTTAGACATGAGGGAAGTGATACTCCTGCTGATTCAAAGGATATCAAGGTTTTGATAAGTTCGTTAAGATCACACGTTTTGAAGTTGAAAGTAACAAAAAAACCTGACATGAAAAATGCTGATCTACTCGGAGAGGACAAAGCCAACAATGGAATTTGGAACTCCATTACCAGGTACAGTTGATCAATTCATTTATTCATATCACTTTTTTTTTTAATTTAAATTTTTTGCACGACTTCTTTTCTTTCTTCTTCTTTTCTCGCAGTTGGATAAAAAAAATAAAATGGTAAATACTTGGAATTTTCTTTAGCAAGATGCACGCACGCCTTTTAAAAAATTCCTATTTTCTAAATGGTGATGAGTTAATGCATTGGGTTTAGTTTTTTTTTTTTTTTTTTTTAAATTTTGATACGTTTAAAAATTAATTTGAAAAATTATTTTTTTTTAGTTCCTTGGGAGGTGGGGGAGATGAAGAAGTCGAGGAAAAGATAAATATTTTCTCGTTGGCTTCCGGACATTTGTATGAAAGATTCTTAAGGATAATGATGTTATCGGTATTAAAAAATACCAAGACGCCAGTGAAATTTTGGTTTTTGAAAAATTACCTATCTCCACAATTAAAGGTATAGTAAATGGTTTTTTTTTTTTTTTTTTTTGGGACGAAGTTCTTTTTTGGACCTAAAACAACTACGTGACCATCCGCCTCTTTTTTTTTTAGTTCTAATTTTTAAATATTTTAAATTTCAGGATTTCTTACCACATATGGCTAAGAAATATGATTTTGAGTTCGAATTGGTCGAATATAAATGGCCTCGATGGCTTCATCAACAAACCGAAAAGCAAAGAATCATTTGGGGATATAAAATTCTTTTCCTCGACGTACTTTTCCCGTTAGATGTAAAAAAAATCATTTTTGTCGACGCCGATCAAGTGGTCAGAACGGATATGCGTGAACTACAAGAGTTTGACTTGGGTGGTGCGCCCTATGGCTACACCCCATTCTGCGATTCACGCACTGAAATGGACGGGTTCCGTTTTTGGAAACAAGGGTATTGGCGAAATCATTTACAAGGACGAAAATATCATATCAGCGCTCTTTATGTAGTTGATTTGAAACGGTTCCGAAGAATCGCTGCCGGAGACCGACTCCGAGGCCAATATCAAGCACTAAGTCAAGATAGAAATAGTTTATCGAATTTAGATCAAGATTTACCAAATAATATGATACATCAAGTAGCAATAAAATCGTTACCGCAAGAATGGCTTTGGTGTGAAACTTGGTGTGACGATTCATCCAAGAAAAAGGCAAAAACCATCGACCTGGTAAGTTATTACAAATTTATTCCCCATAAACCAGGGCTTTTAACCTATGAAAATGGTAAAAAGTGAAAAAATTATAGTAGGATGAAACCCATTGAAAAAGGAAGATATTAAAACAAAAATTAAAGGAAAAATAAATTACGGTTGATGTGAGATGGGGAAGTGGAAAAAGGGAAGGTTTTTAAGGGTAGAAACGGTTTATCTCGATTTTCGACAAAACTACAAGTCCTATGGAAAAAAGTTAAATGACAAAGTTGTAGGTAAGAAAAAGATCTACAACTTTTGTGCTAACACTTTTTTCACATAACCTTAAAATTTATGTGAAAAATTCCAATAACCAAGTTGTTGGTTTTAATTTTTATCTTTTACAAAAAAAAAATTTTTCATGAAATTTTGTAAAAATTTACTATTTAATGTCACTCTGTAATTTTTTTGATTTAAAATATTTATTTTTTCATCTTATAATTACTTAATATCGAAAAAGCACCTTAATTTTCAATCGAAAATTCTCATGTCAAAATATCTGATTTTTTTAAAAACTCGGTGGGCTTTTTGTTTGTTGAAACCTCTACTTTCTGATGGGGCAAAAAATATATAAATTACAATGTTAAATGTTCTCAGAAAATTCAATAATGAAAGTTTAAATTTTAATAAATTGTTCAAAGTTGTATTTGTGCAATTGCATTATGTACAATATTTTAAATCAAAAAAATTACAGTGTGATTAAGATATTAAAAGGTAAATTTTTACAAAATTTTATGAAAATTTTTTTTTTATAAACGATAAAAATAAAAAACTAACAACTTGGTTATTGGAATTTTTCACATAAATTTTTAGGTAATGTGAAAAAAGTGTTAGTACAAAAAGTGTAGATCTACTTATTATCTACAACTTTGCTATTTAACTTTTTTCCATAGGACTTGCAGTTTTGTCGAAAATCGAGATAAACCCTTAAAAACCTTCCCCTTTTCCACTTCCCCACTTCAGATCGACTGTAATTTATTTTTTGTTTCATTATTGTTATATTTTACTATAATTTTTTTTCTGTCCAAAAATTATTTACCCTGGTCTACAAAGAAAATAAAACCGTTCATTGTTCAATACAATACATACGCAAAATAAAAAACTATCATAATTTTATATTACGTACGACTTGTACCGTATAAAATATGGTGACTTTTTATATTTCACATGCTTTGTACCGTACAATGTACGGTTTTGTTTTCGTCAGAAATTAATTTTATTGTTGTACAAGTTTTTACATATTCATATTATTCGGATTAGTTCAAAAAAATTTCTCCTCAAATTTAAAACTACAGTAAAACCTCGGTATAACGGACTAATTGGGGGGATTGTCCGTTAAAACCGAAAGTCCGTTTAAAAAAGTAGCTTTAAAATAAATCAAAAAAAGCTCTGGCTAAGTTCAGTCTACGAGCAAGACGGCATTATTTAATCTCAAATTATGGTGCTAGAAGTATGACGTGATTATCATGGCCGCTAAAAATTGTTTACATCCGGTAACAGTTGAATTTAAACAAGTATAATATTAACAGAGCGTTTTTAATTTTTTAACATTTGACCAGATTTTTGTCCGTTATAAAGAGGTTTTACTGTATTATGATATAAACCTATACTTGTTATCAAAAATCTTCATAAAGCATGATTTTTTTTAGTGTAACAATCCTTTGACGAAAGAGGCAAAATTGAGTGCAGCTGTTCGGATAATTCCGGAATGGAAAGACTATGATAATGAACTCAGAAAATTGCAACAAGAAATTGAGTCGGGAGAAATTGATAACAAAGAAGCAAAAGGTATTTTCTTTAAAACCAACATAAAAATGTGTTTAATTACATTTGAATACTGATTTTAGATACACCACGAGATGTTCATTCCGAATTATGATTTGTAAATAACTAAATAGGAAAATCAATTTAAATTAATATCGAAACTCTTATTCCAATTACGTGATAGAATGTTTATTTAAGTGTTTCAAGTTTTTATTTAACAAAATGTGAAAACCAACGGTTATATAATTCGATACTTTGAATTTATTACATTATAAATAAAAACCATTTTTCAATACATATTGTAATATTTTTATTTGCCTTGAAAATACTATGAGTTTAGGAAAGAAAATAAGATGATATAAATTTTATGCAAAGCTAAAATAATCTACAATCAGGACCGGATTTACCATGGGGCCATGTGGGCCCGGGCCACAAGCGGCAAATTTTTAGGGGAGGGGGAGCCGACAATAAATAAATAATAAAAAATTTATTATTAATTATTTATAAATAGTGTGACATGCCCCCCCCCCACCGTAATATTAAATGGTTCAGAACTTCCCCAGAGAGATATTGTCAAATATTTAGGAATGTATTTGAATAGGATATTGGCTTGGGCTCACCCTATTAAACAAATTAGAGACCAGCTAAACAATTGTATTGGCTTCTCGAGAAAAAAATTCTCAGTTACCTATCAAGAACAAATTTTTGGTATACAAAGCCGTTTTAAAGCCATTTTGGACTTACGGGATCCAACTATGGGGAACAGCTTCCACCTCCAATTATGAAACCCTCCAAAGATTCCTGGCGAAAACCTTACAACAAATTATTAATAACCCCTGCTATGTGAACAACATTAAAACACACCAAGGCACAAAAATTCCAACAGTAAAGAGGGAGATATTCAGAATTATCGATAAATATCAGTCAATTGCTGAAACTTAGAATCGCTCAGTTGGCAGCCATGAATTTAGCCAATTTCAAAATCCTGGCAGCACATTGGTCAAAATCGCTGGAAAGCGAGCGATGCATGAGACCGCACCTTTAACGTCAAAATTTGAAAACGAATGATAAAGTTGATACCCGCTCGCTTTGCTGAGACTATCTAAATTTAATTGATTGATTAGCTACATAGCGAAATATAAAATCTATACTAATATATAAAATTGAAGAGTTTGTTTGTTTGATTGTTTGGTTAAACGCGCTAATCTCAGGAACTACTGGTTCGAATTGAAAAATTCTTTTTGTGTTTGATAGCTTAATTATCGACGAAGGCTTTAAGCTATACAACATCACTCTACGACTAATAGAAGCAGAGCATCAATGGAAAATGTTGCAAAAATCAGGAAAATTTTTCTTTTTGAGAGCGTTTGTTACCTGCCCTGCGTAAATGGTTAAAGTTACGCAAAAATCATGTATAGTAAAACTGTTCCTCTTAAAAAGTTCTAAAAAAAAGTCCGCGGCGACATATGTTTGTCTTTGAAGGTTAGCCCGCTATAACCCTTTTAATGGTTATTAAAGTTGTTCCAAAAATAAATCATTATTTGCGAAATTGTTTTTAGAAACATATTATTAATTCTTACCCAAATAAATACGGGTTTTAATGAAATTTGGTATGATGATAAATGACAATCTGAGTCATTAAAAAGAATACTTTTTAGTACGGGAAAATGTCTTATTTACCCGGGAAGTTGAAAAACAGGTTGAACAAAAATTATGCATAAACTAAACATTTTTAGTTGAAAATGAAAATTGGTGATATTTAAGTATGATGATAGCTAATTATGCCGATCATTATCTACAATACGTTTTATTTCGGAAAAATTTCTCATTTAAACGGGAAAATAGAAAAACTGGTATAAAGAAAAATCATGCTGAAACTAAACGTTTTTAGCTGATTATAACAGAGTATATTAATAGTTATAACTCATAATGTCCTCAAGGCAAAAAATAATTTTCTTATCCTACAGTCTTATTTTTATGCAGGAAAAATGTGTGGTTCCCGTAGGATAGATATGTTTTTATTTTTCACAGAGCAAAAGATTACCTTAATATCTTAAATGTGGTGGTTAATTGAGAGTTAGAGAATAAATATAGGCTACCTTTTATGTCAGAATATAGCACGGTTCCCGTAGGATAGGATAAGAATTGTATCCTTCAGGAACTGAGTATTTAAAAGGAGTTTTGTAAAAGTTTATGGATAAGCGTTTTAAGGAATTTTCCTCAAGAAAGATTGGTCTACCTTTTATCCAGGAAAAATGTACTATTCCCGTAAGATAGATATGTTTTGTTTGTCATAGAGCAAAAGATTGACATGATTGTTTGCAATAGGATAGTTGAAAGATCAGAGAATAATAAAGATAATTGATGTATGATAGAATAATGTACGGTTCTCAAAAGATAGCATAACAATTGTACTTTTCCTGTAGGAATCATGTTTTTAAAAAAGCTTTCTCTAAAGTTCGTAAAATAGCGTTTTAATACAATCACTCCAAAAAAGTTGAAATAAAAATGACAATTTTTACTGCAAAATATGATTTTTAATTTAACATCCGATAACATCGATAAATTAATAATGACAATTTTTGAAACATTGAAACTTCTTTCATTGTTACTTTTTGAATGTCTATAATGTTTAGAAATAAACGTGTTAAATTATATTCAAACAGTCAACAATTACTTCACTTACTCAACTTTTTGAACTATTGAAAAATTTGAACTTGGCGAAAAACTCAGTTAAATACATAATACATTCAACATTTCCGAATTGTATTGCTACTTAAAGAACACAAGTAAAGGTATTTTATAATATTTATAAAAACGTATAGAACCTATAAGATAGCTCTTCTAGATAGCTATATGGAATATCTTCCTGGAAAAGTAGTTTATCGGATTTTCATGAACTTTCTATGAATCAAAGATCTAGAAATATCTATTTGTCTTTTTTGGTTGATGGGATGAAAGTTTCCATTATTCAATCAGTATAATTTAGATACGCCCAGCGAAGCAGGCGGGGACCAGCTAATTTAATCTATAATATTTTTACAGAAAAATATGATAGATACTTCCAGACTTTAGATCCTAAGTAAGTTCATCAAAATCCTTAAAACTACTTTTCTAGGAAGAGATATTAGCTATCTTACAGGTTCTATAACATTTTGTCAAATATCATTTAAAACAGTTCAGCTATTTTAGTAGAAACGATTAGGAGCTATCCTACAGGAACCGTCCCTTTTTTTTAGAATAAATGATATTCCATAATATGTAAAGATTTGAGGTATCTTTAACAAAACTTCATTAAAATTCGTTCCATTCAGTAATTGTTAATTATTTAAAAATTTAGGTATCAATTTTAATGTTTCCAATAAATTTCTTCGACAATGAACTTTGCAGAAATTCAAATATTTAAAAACATGTCTTTATTAATTCTTATTTATTTTTCAGTAAAATTTTGTCAATTGTTTAATTTAAACTTTGTAGAGAATTTCTTTCGTTACTGTGTAAAATTGGTCAGGTCTTCATGAGGAAAATGCGTTTAAATGCTATTTCGCGAACTTTAACGAAAAATTTTTTAATACCCGGTTCCTGTATGATACAATTGGTATGCTATCCTATGGAATTCACGTGTTTTTCACTATATATTACTGACGCGAAAAATAGATAAAACCATTCAAATTTAAGCTCAATTGGTACAGAATAAGGACCAACATAACATTTTTATATAATATAGAAGAAGATACCAATAAAACGGGCAATACGTACGTCGTATAATAGCCAGCCGCTATGCCAACATAATATTTTTGTCATTTGTAAAAGATAAAGAAATGGTTCCTGTGGATTATCCTTAGGAGATAGACATATGCCGTCGCGGACTTTTTTATCAATCTTTTTAAGATACACAACTTCGCCGTATATAAGTTTGACCTATCTCGTAAGGTTTAGCCAGCGTTTGCAATGTAAGTGCACAAAAATATCTTGGTTAAGACATCACATTACAAATCTTTGAATTTCTCGACTTTTCTCTACTAAATTATATATAAATTATAGCCATTATATTACCGAGGACTAATAGCTATATAACAAAAAAAGTTTCATCAAAATCCGTTCAGTAGTTTTTGCGTGAAAGAGGCACAACAAACAAAAATCTTCTACAGTTTTATTATATAATAGATTTAAATATCATGTCAAATCAAGTGCTAAGTTTATTTAATTGCATAAAATGTTCAATTATGTAACTGGATGATTCTTTAATAAGAAGCAAATGAATGTATAATCGGTATAATCCCTAAAACTATTCAAATTAAAAATATTTTCAATGAGTCAACTTCCCAATCTCTTAAAAACTGCTTTATTGTTAAGTTATAGCAATGTCGCTAAAATAGTGTATAACTATAAACATATAATAACAAATTAAAAATTCAATTCTTCAAATAAGCCATTAGTTACAAAAGACTAGATTTTTATCTCGTTAAAATTATTAATGCCTTCACAAGCCTAATAAATCGACGATAACATTGGTTAAATATTAACCATTTTCACAATTTTTCGTCCGCTATAAACAAGCGTCTTCATCAAACCCGCGGTAACAGCACTTTTTAAACTTTGTTTAACTGACGAATTCCACACAATTTCCCTGATACAATTTTCCACTACAGTCCCACAATCCGGATCAAAGGCAATTGCCCGTAAAACATCCTCCGTGTCCTGTCGCAGACTACCTCGATTCCAAAACCTGACTAACCCCTTCTGTGGACATTTCGGAAGCTTATTTAAATGATGAAGCTTCGCTAAAGGATTCACATCCTGTGTGCAGTTCACATAAAAGTCATCCTTTGGTGTATTCACACTGAATTCAGCTCTTTTATCAGCGTCCGAAGGAATTTGAGTGGCTGAGATGATCGGAAAGTACACGTATTCCTTTAACGATTGAATTATTGGCAGGTACAAATTACGGAAGCCACTTAACTGGGGCTTGACGATATTCTTGACTTTATTTTTATTCTCTCCAAAGGTCATCCGAAAATCTCCTGCGTAACTGATGTTTGATATCGTATAGTAAAAGTCGTATTCTGTAAAGTTTTCCGGTAGTATCAAAAGAGCCGCATGCACTGCTGATTGTAAGTTTAATTGAAGAGCAGTTTGTAGTTGTGCGTTTGATGTGGCCTTAATTATTTCAACAGGCTTATGGAGACGTCCTGCCAGATAAATATCACACCAGTCTAATAAATCAGTAATTAAATCTTTACAAGAAATAACTCCATATTTAATCGTAACGCCTTCAATATCAACCAGCGTGTTGAAATAAACTTTAGCCCCGGTATTTTCTTGAAATTTAGCAATAAAACGGTGGCCAAAATGTTTTAGACCGCTGTAATGATGAGGGTGTAGTTCAAGATTTTTTTCGTGCCATCTGTAAGGATTATCCACACAATATATCAGATCAATCATGTTTTCCTTCTGGGCCTTGTCCTCCGAAACCAACTGTTTTTTAACGCCGGATCCATAGGCGAAACAAAACGAAAAGTTGGGCGGAAATTTCGATAAGATCCTCGGATAAAGGGACGATTTAGCGATCGTTTTAGCCAAAGCCATTGGACATTAATTGTGTATTGTCTATCATGACATGTTGTGAAACTTTGAGGTTATGTCCATGTGAATGCAATTAACTAGTTATAATAGTTCATATTTACTTTAACGAAAATAATTGCATATTTAACACTTTTTATTATTTCAAACCAAAATGGATAATGATTTATTTCAATTGCGACGGTTATTAATTTTTATGTAACTGACAACGTTGAAATTTAAAAAAGGCGCCATTTATTTGTAAGTATTGGTGGTTATATTGGCCAAAGCCGCCAAAGCTGTTCAAACTTCAAGTAGAAGTTGGAGATAATATTGGAATAAAAAACGGATTTACCAAATATTAAAATCTTTGAATCCCCATTCATTTACTCAAGGGTAATAAGCGCGAGTTAAATCATGGAAGATCTTCCATATAAATGTGAATATGCCAAAAGTGGACGAGCTTCCTGTAAGGGATGTAAGTCCCCTATCGCTAAAGATGTTTTACGTTTAGCTGTAATGGTTCAGGTATTTCCATTTCACTTAAATATTCTAAGGAAGAATTCTAATGTAAATTGTTTTCAGTCCCCGATGTTTGATGGGAAGGTTCCACATTGGTACCATGACAAATGTTTCTTTCAGAAACAACGTCCGAAAGCTCCTGGCGATTTTGCCAACTTCTTGAATCTTCGCTATGAAGACCAACAAAAACTTCAAAAAGAAATTGGTAAACTTTGACTTTAAAACTAAAATCATATTTAGTCTACATCCCGTTATATCAGTAGCGATTCCTGGCAAACTTTTTGCGTCGTATTTTTATTGTTCAATTAAGACGAAATATTGTAAATCTAATAAAAGAATTTGTAAATCGTTTATAATTAAACATAATTTAATTTTTGTTTGAGGAGACACTGTCTCCATAGACCAGCGGTCGGGGAACTTTTTTTGGCGTTACCCCAAAATATTTTTGCGTAAGTCGATATTACCCCTATCATTTTGAAAAGGAGACAATCAATATACAAATAAATTATAATTAACAAAAGAAATTATAGTCATTGTTCGTTTACCCGATTTTTATTTATTGACTGAATGTGCACTTCTTGACACCGCGAAGTTTTACACAAAACTAATTGTTTTAACTTCAAAATTATGCTGCAAATATGATTTGCAGTTATTCTATTAGGATATTTTGTCCGGAGATTTTTATCCGGGGATCAAAACGCATGGAACCAAAACTTTCCCCCTTCGCATTTTGGGTAAATTATCTTGCTTAATGTTTGATAAAATAATTTCAAAATTGAGGCATTTTGATGTAAGAACAATTTTCATAAAGTCTTCGGAAATACGAACACCCTGATAAAATAGCTATGCCAACAAATTTCCTTACTACCCCCAAAAAATTCATTTTTACCCTATTTGGGGTTATTTACCCCGTTTCCCCGACCATTGCCATAGACGAACCGCCAAACCACCACTGTATTACATAGAGTATGTTCGATGTAATTCAAAACAGAGATTTCCCGTTGGGGAATAGATGAAAATAATTTAGCCAACTTTTCAACTGTTTACCTTTAATAGTTTTCGACTTTTTAAATAAAAAACTATGTAAATAGAAATTACTATCAGGTTATCAAATATAAATATAACTTTGATATCTAGGATCAGATTGATATATTCTGTAGGTTTAATTTCTACTATTATTTGAAACATACAGTGCACACATCGATTAACTCCGTAATGCAAAAAGTTGAGTAAATTGATAAAATAGACTTCTGAAATACATTGTCTGTTATGGAAAAGCTAAAAAGCTAAAATTATTAGAAAATTTTTTTTCGGATACAGTGGTACCTCGACATACGAGTGCCCCAACATACGAGTTTTTCGAGATACGAGCCGGCGAGCGAGTGATTTTTTGCTTTGAGTTACGAGCAAAATTCGAGATACGAGTTCGGTTTAGCAGGTCGAAGGTTTCAAAAAGTTGCAACAGGTCGTGCATCTGATCTTTTTAATAGAGATAAAATTCGAGATACGAGTGATTCAAGATACGAGCAAGGTTGCGGAACGAATTAAACTCGTATGTCGAGGTACCACTGTATATTATAAAGTTAGAAGTCAACCAAGTGATTTGACATGAACATTTGTAAAAGTTGAAAAGGTGGAGTTAATCGATGTGTGCACTGAGCGGCTCATTTAGTTATTACGTGCTTTATATATAGACTAGTAGTTGCCCGTTGCATTTGCAACCAAAGGTTTTTTCTCAATAAAATGTTTAATGAGAATAATCATGTAAATAGCCGGTTTGAGCAATTAGGCATGTTTGAATGCCGTGCGCTGTGTCAACTTACCCCTACCAACGTTTTGACTGCGTAAGTAGGGATAACAGAGAGAGTTGTCATGCTGACATCTGCAGGGCTAGCCTGTCAGCCATAAAGTTGTCAGCCATAGCGACATCTCATTCTGCACGGACGCACGCCAAGAAAGGGAAGTTATATAAAAATATAGGATAGTATACTATACTAAGATCTAACTTGTACGCGGATTAAGGGGGTATTCTGGTCTAGAAATTTGAAAAAATCGATTTTTCATTTCTTTGATATTTTCAAAGCTTAAACCTTTAAGAATATGCCCTTAAGGGTATTTTTCAAAATTTTAATTATTTTTGGACCAGGAATCGCCGCTTAAAAATATACAAGTATTTACTACCATTGTATGGCCACTGCACGTAATTTTATCCGAAATCCGAAAATTTCAATTATTACGATTTTTTAAAAATTTGAAAAAGTCAATAAAATAGTAAAAAAACTTTTTTTTTCGACAGTCGCCATTTTGTGAAAAAAATTTCCAGACATTGCGACGTTACGCTAGATTAATAATCTTATTTTTTTGTTTCAAATTGCTAGCAGGGTTGGAAACGTGGGTATGGTCACGTGCTAATATTTTGAGACCCCCCCCCTTTATCAGCTGCTAATTTTTTGAATTTTTTTTTGTATTTTTGTAATGTTAATAAATCACTTATTGAAAAGTGGATGGTAAAAATATTGATTGCATTTTTTTACGACACTTCAAAAATTACCTGAAATTCATGCCTTTACACCAGAATACCCCCTGAAAAATTGAGTATACCATAAGTAGTCTAAGAGGTATATTTCTTGTTATTTTACTCACTCTTGTTAATCTATTTTACTTTTTGCTCCTCAATTGACAATGGTTAAATTTTTGTTAATGATAAGTTATATCGAATGACATATTGGTGTACATATTTTATATAAAATGTTCCAGATAAAAATAAAAACGTTCATTGTATGATAGAAATCATGTGCAGTTCAAAAAGAGCATGCGCAATATAAGAAAGTTAGCCCTATTTTATATCGCGCATGACTTGTATGGTACAATGTATAGTTTTATTTTCATCTGGAACAAATCTTATTTAAAAATAATTAAGGAAATATTGGCAATTTTAACAATTAAAAAAATAGCCACTCGATTGTTTGCCTAATATTATCATTATTTATACTAGAATCAAACGTTTCCGTTATTGTTGAGTCAACAACCAAGGGCAAGAAGCGCGGCAAACCTACGGGAGCTCTAAAAGATTTTAAGATCGAATACGCAAAATCAGGCCGCGCTTTATGTCGTGGCTGTGAGTTAAAAATTTTAAAGGATGATATTCGCATTGCCAAAAAAAGTTTCGATACCGACATTGGCAAACAGTACGGCGGTCAAGACTTGTGGCACCATTTGGATTGCTTCGTGAAGCTACGATCTGAACTATTGTTTTATGGGGGCGGAGACATTTTGCCTGGATTCTTAGGCCTGTCTAAAGACGACCAAAAAATGATCAAACAAAAAATTCCGTAAATAAGAAAACCGGTTTTAAGTATAATTTTATTTAAAATTATATTTTTAGACCTATTAAATCGGAAGATGGACCCACTGAAGCGAAACAAGTTAAGACGGAAGATAATAAAAATGGAAAAGAAAGCACTGAAGAAAAGGCGTATAAAAAACAATATACTAAGCTATATAAAAATCGTGACGCCCTTAAAAAGGCTCTGTTAAAAAAAGATCTGCAAAATATTTTAGAAGAAAATAATCAAAATGTTCCTGCTGGAGAAGAACGGGTTTGTTATAGCTTAAGAGCTAGCAACGTTTTCGAGAGAGTATTTTAGGTCGGCCAGTTTTTATATATGTTTTCTCTCGCACTTTCCCGGACATCATACGGGCTGTCTGGCTGTCGGGAGGGGTTGCGTTTATTAGTGCGCATCGCACCTATGACAGGTAAAATATTGAAATTTTCATAAAAAAGATGAAATTTGTAGAAAATAAGATTTTAAATAAAAAATGTCCAGTGGCTAATTTTTGTAAAGTGGCTAGTTTGCCCGCTACAAGCTTGGAAAGGCTGCCTCGACCTGACGTCATTTGAGTAGCCGATCGTTCAGAGATACAGCCGTTGAGCCGACATGTATACAATGAGTTTTACAAGCTTGTAGCGGGCAAACTAGCAACTTTACGAAAATTAGTCACTGAACATTTTTTATGTAAAATGTTATTTTTTTCAAATTTCATCTGAAACTTTTTCTATTTTTCTGAAATTTTTAATATTTTACCTGTCATAGGTGCGATGTGCACTAATAAACGCAACCCCTCCCGACAGCCAGACAGTCCGTATGATATCCGGGATAGTGCGAGAGATAACATATATAAAAACTGGCCGAACTAAAATTCTTTTTTTTTCGACGTCGCTAGCTCTCGTACTATTAAAAAAAAGACAAACAATTTTAATAATACAAATTTCAATAGCTTTTAGATCGGGTTGCCGACATATTTACTTTTGGGGCACTAGGAAAATGTAACGCATGTAATGAAGAGGGCAAATTTGTTTTTAGAAACAATATCTATATGTGTGATGGAAATTTAACGGAATGGACTAAATGTTCTAATAGAACAGAAACCCCAGAACGTAAACCTTTTATAATTCCCGATGAATTATCTGATGTTCCCCTATTCAAAAACTACAAGTACAAACCTGAAAACCGAATTATCAAACATTTAGTACAAACAGTTGGTGTGGTGAAAAGCGAAAAACTTGCTAAAGACGAACCTGATGGGTATACTGACTAAATATTTTTTTTAAAAATTTTATATTTTTTTTTTTTTTTTTTTAAGACCGAAGATTAAAGTGGACAAACCTGTTTTGTATGAAATGGAATTTTATATTCATTCCGTCGAGGGAGATAAAGAGCTGATATCAAAACGTATTCGAAAATTAGGCGGGAAAACGAGTCATTCGATTCATGATAAAACAATGGCGGTTATTTCAAAGGTTGCAGAAGTTGAAAAAATGGGCAGCCGAATATCGAAAGCTCGCGATCATAACGTTCATGTTGTATCAGAAAATTTTCTCGATGACTTGGAATCAAATCAATTGAAAACTCCTTTCAACACTATCAAGCAATTCAGCATCTGTACTTGGGGATCTGAAGTAATTCCTTTTCATATAATTTTTGAAAATTTAATCTTCATTTTAAAGGGCATAAAGATTTTGCATGTAAAAAACGAGATCATCTTTGTTTGACCATTTCTATAGGTTTTTTTGATTAATCGATCGAAACATTGAATGGAGTCCAATTATTAAATGATAGGCAGCATTTAAAACGAATCACGTTAGCAGTCAATGATTTCTGATTGGCTGTTGAGTTTGTAACGTCACATAATTATATCTATGTATCAGTGGCGTGCGGTGACTTTTGAAACTGGGCGGTCATCAGAAGGGGGAGGGGGGGCGAATTTTTTAGTTTAATTTTTTTATTGTATTAAGGTATTTATTTTTAAAAATTAGCCTTATTCGACGCTCCTTTTTACAAAAATCATCAATAACCGCATAATGTTATGTACAATATTTAAAAACAACGAAAATAGTTCTTATCCTAAAGAACAGAACATTTGTATGTCCTCTTGGTAAATAAATCAAAATAAATCAGTAACAATTAAATTCCCAATACTATAGATTCAAAATGTCAACCGCATCTGCAAACCGTCAATCGGCAATGTAAAACGCCAAAAGAGATAGTATTTGATCATACTAGTGCGCCTGCGCGACCAATTCGAGGCAAACGGCCGCATGTTGCGCTCGTCTGCGCATTCATTCGGCTTTTGCCGTTATTTGATTTGCTGTTCTATGCCAACTTTATGAGCCATACCTTTTATAATTACGTAAATTAAAAAATTTATAAATGATAAAAATATCTAGTATTTTTAGAATCATTTTCAAATGCATGCAATTACGTAAATTAAAAAATTAAATGAATAAATCATAAAAAATAATCAATTTTTAAAATCGTCTTATTAAAACATAACATTTAAAATGATAGCTGTTTTCAATGTTCGGTTTTAACTCAAAAACAACTGGATAGATTTCAATCATTTTTTTAAATTTATTTTACTTCTTATATACTTGGTCCTTATCTAAAAAAAGAATTATCACGATATCTTAGTTAAAAACAAAGTAATTAAAATTTTAAAAATTGCGATTTTTCCAAGCAAAATGCGTTCGTTGATGATTATTTTATATTTGAGCGAACGGTACAACTTCATGCAGCTAAGCGAGATATTATAATAAATAAAATATTTTTTGAATTATATTTGTTTAGCAGTTTTTAAAATACTTTGTGTAGCTTTTTTTTTATTCTCTTCTAGCATTTTTTCATATTTTACTGTAAATACATTTTTAATTTACAACCGTTACAATAATCAAATTACATTTCAACACTCCCTTTTATTATTGCATATTATATTTTTAGTTTTAGACCTTTTTTTGTATCGAAGTTGCGTCAAAACCTTTGATCCTACGAGCAATACTTAAGGATATAATTTGTAGGAAATTTAATAATCTTTAAATTAAGTGCAAAGTGGGGTCTGCTAGATTCGTAGTTCTCTCACAATTTGTTAAAAAACCATAAAAGATAAAATTAAATTTCCCCAGAAATGTAACTAAACACTTTTTTGCTATATGAAGTGATTTTTAAACATGTATGACCTCGGCTGAACTCATCCACATTGCCAGTCGGCAAGCTCCTGCCCCCGCAGAGCTTTTAAAACTCCTCTTTTGCAAATCCAAGAAGGGTCGCTATGGGTTGCTGGTGACTGCACTGACCTGAAAGCAGGGCTTAGATGTTCTGCGGTGTGTGCTATTTGCTCTGGGGAAATGTGCAAAACTGCAATGAAGAGGACGGAGGTGAGGAACCTCAAGAAAACCCTGACGATCCACCAATACTGGAGTACCCATAAAAAAGCAATTTCACCTTTAATGAGTTCTCTAAGATTGTGAGAGAACTACGAGGCTTACAGGCTCCGCGTTGCTCTTAATTTAAAGCTAATTAAATTGTTTACAAATTATATACAATAAAATTTGCTCGTAAGGTCAATGGTTTTGACGCAGTTTCGATTCAAAAAGGGTCGAAAACTAAAATTATCAATTTTTCAAAAAACTGGCCTATTTTCAAAGTGCCGTAACTCGGAAATCTATTTACCTGCAGAGCTCCGGTTGGGCTTATTTTGTAACAAATTTAATGCTCTTTAAAAACGTACAGACTAACTTTCGAATAAAAATGCATGGATTAGGAAATACCGCGCAGAATCTGAAACAAGTTCAAAAATTTGACGTCTTTTCCTCTATAAAAATTTTTCTACAACTTTTTGAGAGTTGCAAACTTGAGAATACATAGCTCTAATTGGTCCAAACAACATACTAAAAAGTCAGAAATACATCATGTTTTGCGAATTTATTGTTGATTTTGACTTTTGTTTTTTGAATATTATGCTATAGTAGATTTAGATGGTAGGAAAAGGACAGTACGAAAATTGTATGCTTTTAAGTATTGACCTATGTTCGACAATCATCGTTTTGTAATCGTTTTTTTTTTTCGTGTATTAGAAATTTTAGACATTCAAAAATATCTGCTTAATATCGACGATTTTAATCCAATTAAGATGAAGTTGTTTTTCGACCTTGGTCAAATCTTCACCGAAGAAATGAGAAGTTTTGATTCATATTTTAAAACATTTTTGAATAATACATTTTATTTGGATCATTCCATTTAATAAAAATCAACTTTTCAAGGGGAGTTCTCGCAGATTTTTTCCTAAATCTTATCAAGTAATTGTCAGCATTATAATAATGACTGGAATTGTTGTATTTATTTTCTTTACAATGAAAATAACTATAGAAAATGCAGTCTTTTATTAATTTAAGAGGAAAATTTAAAGTTAAACACATGAAAATCTTCAAGATATCTTCAAGCTCAATATTCTAAAATTTAAAGTAAAACTTCGTTTATTACAATCCTTAACCAAAAATTTTTTTACTCCGAAACTAATAAAGATAACGGAAGAAATTTTTCAAAATAACATTTAAATTTATGAATTCTATATTCTGTATTTTTTTTCTGCTTACAACAAAATATTTAAGTGGTAAAAACATTAATGAAACATTTAGCGGGCTGTTTTCATACCTCCGTCTTAGTTGACACCCACCAAAAAATATATTTTATGCAACTATCAGGTAACTACTTATTGCAAAACTTTCAAGAAAATTGATTTGGTGGAACATACTTTAAAAAAATTAATACCGCACTAATGTTTGGATAGTGACCATTAGTTTTATTAAAAAAACAACAAATTAATTAATTTTTTTTTTAAATTCTGTAAAATGTTTTATATTATGAAAATCAAATTTTAAACCATACAAGACAAAATATTAGGTATATAAAAAATAAACCCTTTCATCATAAACCCAGCCATCTATATATTGTAACAATAGCGTTCGATTGAATATCTTTAGATATTTGTTAGTATTTCTATAGGCCTAAGAATTTTCTACATCTTGCATTTAAGAAGTTTTGAGTTGTAATAATCTAGTAATACTATTTTAACAGATGAATTAATTAAAAAATCAATTTGAAAAATGTGCAATATTTTTGAGTCACTTTAAGGATAACAAATCTACCTATAAGTTAGGTTGCAGTAAATGACTCATGAGTAAAAAATAATAATAAAATAATAAAAAAATTCAAACACATTGAATTCAAAAGAAAAAAAAAATAGAATGACTTTTGAAGCAATAAACGTTCACTCATTTTTTTATCCTTTCAGTGTTTTTTTCAACCCTAACTTTCAATTTTATGACTTAAAAAAATAGGAATTATAATGCTAGTAACCAACCTATTACTTAGTCATTTCTCTGTTAAAAAATTCAAAAATTTCAAAATATGTAAGATACAAATCGAAAATTGTTAGGCCTACTAAAATAGTAACTATGATCAAACTCTATTATAACATACATACATTGAAATTGATAGTAATGCATAGTAATGAATTAAAAAAAAATAGTAAGACTTTTGAAGCAATAAACGTTCACTCATTTTATCCTTTCAATGTTTTTTTCTTCCCTAATTTTATTTTATGACTTAAAAAAATAGAAATTATAATGCTAGTAACCAACCTATTAGTCATTTCTCTGTAAAGTGGATCAAATCGAAGTGTCTTCGGCGACTGTTTCGCGATGATTCATGGACATTTTTTAAATAATATTATGTCTTGTATGGTTTAAAATTTGATTTTTATAATATAAAATATTTTACAGAATTAAAATTTTTTTATTTTTATTTATTTGTTGTTTTTACTTTCTTTTACTACTATTATATATAGTAAAGGAAGTATTGTAATCGGGTCGAATTTTTGAATTCGAGCTTTCACCGGAAATATATGTTTTGAGGTCCCCTGAGTCCAAAAAAGTGGTTTTTGTTAATATTTTTTTGCTTTCAATTTTTAAATGTTTCTCCTCTGTAAATTAAATATATTATTAACATAATAACCTATGCAGACGATGTCGCGGGTATCAGCTAGTTTCAAATATATTATCAATCAACTGAAGTTGCAATTTCATTAATCGCTCAATTTTCTGCGATTTTGTCACGTGGTCTGTTTTTGACCAATGCTCTGCCAGGATTTTGAAATTGAATTTGCTGCCCTAGCGCCGCTCCGACAAATCGTCGAAGCTTGAAATCGCTCAGATGGCTGCCATCTTTTTACCAATTTCAAAATCCTGGCAGTACATTGGTCGAAATTGTACCACGTGACTCAAATCTCTGGAAAGCGATCGATGCATGAAATAGCACCCTTCATAACGTTCAACGGTTGCATTCGGTTGTTTCCGGAATATTTTCGAAAATTTTGAAATTCACATTTTTTCTCCCAGATTTAATTTCCTGATAATTAAATAAAATATGCAAAATCCTCACCCTATACATTAATTGTTAATAATTGTTTTAGTGAAATAATTTTAAAATGTTTTTATGTAGCCTGAAATGCGAGTGCGCGAAGAAAAAAAGCATTCACACTCCGAATCTTCTTCAAGCAAATCGAAGAGTAGATATGCGAAATCGAAATCAGGACCCGTAAAAATGGCTCTGAAAGGTGGCGGAGCCGTTGATCCTGATTCTGAATTGCAAGATGTAGCGCACGTATATCAAAAAGGCAAAGACAAATACACAGTGATCTTAGGCCTTACCGACATTCAACAAAATAAAAACTCATTCTATAAGCTTCAAGTGCTCGAAGCGGATAAAGGGAACAAATATTGGCTGTTTCGTTCTTGGGGTCGAATTGGAACTACAATCGGAGGAAATAAAGTCGAAAAAATGGACAGCTTGCACGAGGCGTTACATTCATTTAAAGTAAGTACACGTCTTATGTTATAAGGGGTTCCTTTTAATGTCATTGTATGTTATCAGTTTGTTAGCACAACCAGAGCCGGATTTATATATTCTGCGCCTATGGGCCCGGGGAAATTGCCACCCACCACAAAAAATTTTCTCTCCCGAACACGTCGACCCGGGGCCGCTCTGCTCCAGTACATTTAGTTTGAAAGAAACAAATAAGGGGCCATCCATAAATTACGTCATACGAGTTTCATGATTTTTGACCCCCTCTCCCGACTTTGTCACATCTGGTCACACTTGTGAGACCCACCCCTCCTTAGTGTGACGTCACATATTTTACAATTTTACATTTACAAATAATTATTGAACTAAAACAGCAGTTCTAAAATTTGTTTTATTTGAGTTTAAATGATTGTCTAATAAAATTAACATTAAATCAAACATTTTAAGAAATAAACAAAATAAAAATGACTAAGTAATTATATTAATTAATGATCAAACTTAATCATCTTGAAAGTCAACTGTCCAGTGGTGTAGCTACCGCAAAGCTTACGGGCTCTCAAGCAACTGGAGCCCGGCTCGGGCTTTGAATATTTGCAATTAACGGTAAGACCGCACTAGACGGAACTACAATGCACGGCACGACACGGCACGTCAGAATTTGTGAGAAATTTTTGCTGGATATATATCGTATCACTAACCGAGAAACATAATTACAACGTAATTCTATAATTAGGCCGATGTCGTTTTGAAAATTTTACTGGAAATGGGGGGGGGGGTAGTTTCGCGGAACCGGGGGCCATCCCTGATGTTTGTCTACTGGCCCAAAAATCGTAGTTAGGCCCCTGCAACTGTCAAATGAAATAAAAACAATATCACCGCTAGGCACGGTGCAGTATTTAGCGGCATTTATCAAAGGACAATATTATCGGCGCGTAACACTACACCGAAAAAAAAAATTCTCTTTGGACAATTAAATCTTAATATTAAATATTTGATTGGAAATGGACTATCAAATCATTTTGTTGGCGTAAATGAAATTCAAATGTCAAAAGAGAATTTTTTTCTCAGTGTAATAGAGCGTTTCCTTAATAGTTCAAAGTTTGTGTTTTACTTAACACTTCATCAATCCATCACGACATTTAGGACCCCTCCCTTCCTCTTGTCACACTTTGTCGACCCCCTCCCTCCCCCTTAATGTGTGACGTAATTTATGGATGGCCCTAACTTGGCATTAACTCAATCATGATCAGATCACAACTTCATACGCATCTGTTGTAAAACAAGAATCTTAGTTTTGTTCCAGATAAAACAGAGAACTGTAATATTAATATATTTCCCAAATTTCAGGGTTTTTAATTATTTTTTAAATGTTTTGCCGTCTCTAAAAATTTGCCGCTATGGGCTGACATAGCTCTATGGTAAATCCAGCCCTGAGCATAACTCATTGCATTTCAAACCCAGAAGTAATTTAAGGATATTTGGAAGTCATCAAAAAGCTACCAAAAAAAAAAAAATTATTAAGATGTCTGTCAGTTAATGCTCAAGATACTGTAAATTTTTTAAAATGATTGACTTAACTTATAAGTAGTAGAGACTAGGGCCTCGAAGCGAATTGGTCTTAATGTTAATCGATAAGCCCTCCAAAGATTTTAAAGTCCACCGCTTGCTGCAATATACGCGATTGGTATGATTTGAAAATTGGAAGCGCGATATTTATCAGTCGAAGTATGTAGACTACTAGACGATAGTAGCGGGTTCGGAAACCTTTTTTGACTGCGAGTCAAAATTAACTAATATTTGAGTATTAAATACACGTCTGGGTTCGTAGTATTTTCAATTTCAAAATGTTTCTCAGTGAATAAGAGGATATCAGGCGTTTAGATCCTCCGACAAAATATCCCCATGACAAAAATATTTGCGATAAAATATTTCATGCAATTTTTTGCGCTCAGTAACTAAGATTTAATAATTTTTGGTAAAAACGTGTAAAAATGACCTCCAATTATTTATTGCAATAGTGTTAAATTGACCCCCATGTGTTCTTGTTAAATCCGCAAAAACTGTTAATTAATGCCAAAAGGGTCCAAAGGGTCCCCCTGGGTGGGGTTTGGGGGTGGAGCCCCCATCAAAAGAAATTACAGTCATTTGCCAATTATAATCATTCACTGACTGAATGTGCACTTCTTGACACCGCGAAGTTTTACACAAAACTAAATGTTTTATCATCAAAATTATACTGCAACTACGATTTGCACTTTTCAGTTATTCTATGAGGACTTTTTGTCTGAGGATATTTTGTCATGGGGATATTTTCTTTGGGGATCAAAGAGCATGGAACCAATAAAAGTTATATTATAAATTATATTAAGTAAATAATTACATTACGCTTAAACATTTTTTTTATATATTTATTTATATATTTTATACCAATATTATTATTATACTTTAGTAGAACTAAAGTGGGTCACTTATAATTATCAAACGGGTCACTTGGTAACCCGCGGGATGTAGGTGGCCGACCACTACCAAATTGCTTATTTGCATGACTTTTGCCCCTGACTGTATTTCCTAAATAATTTTATTTTCCAGGCTCTCTACGAGGAAAAAAGTGCCAACAGCTGGGAAAATCGTGATAATTTTGTCAAGGTTCCTGGAAAACTATATCCTATCGATGTTGATTATGGCGAAGATGCTGAATCTAAAGGCCTAACTACAGATGATATAACTTCCAATTCCAAACTTGATAAACCAATTCAAAACTTGGTACAAATGTTATTCGATGTATCTACCATGAAGAAAACCATGTTAGAGTTTGAAGTACATATTCATCATTTAATTTTAGTTTAATTTTATTAACCAAAACGTCACATTTTAGTTGGACACTGAAAAAATGCCGCTAGGAAAACTGAGTAAGAAACAAATTCAAGCAGCTTTTAGTGTGCTATCAGAACTTCAAGGACTTATTGATAAACCCGAGGAAAAGGCCAAACTAATCGATGCTTGTAATAGATTTTATACATTGATTCCTCACGATTTTGGCGTGGATTCACCTCCATTAATCTTAACATCCGAAGAAATTAAGGTAAAATTTAAAGAAACTAGTGCGGTCGGGAAACCCCCATCGGGAACAAAGTTCTTTACGTTATTTTTTCAACATTCTAGTTTCAAAAGAAAACTAAAAAAAATTTCTTACAATTTTCATGTTTATAAAAACGAAAATTGGAGTTTCTTACCCCTTAGGCAATCTTGACAGTAACGCCCACGACGCTAACGACGCCTGTGCTTCAATATGCCAAAAACGCTCAGAACCCTTTAAAAATTTGCTGGGTAGGCAATTTGAAAACGTCGCTGGCTTCTGACATTTTTATAAATTAATAAAAAATATCGGATATAATTTAAAAATTATACTAACTAAACAGTTTTATTTAAAATTTCCGCAATTTTCTCTCACTTTTCTGCTTTTAATTTTATATTTGCCTTATATTTTTATATCCTCTTGAAGTTTTATCCTATAATATTTTACCAATTTAAGGGGGTATTCTAGTCTAGAGTCCCGAATTTCAAGCGTTTTTTGGTAATTGATAAAAAAAGCATTTGATATTTTTACTATACATTTTTTTATCATTTGTTTATTTATATTCAGAGTACACAAAATTAATTTCAAAAAAATTGTTTTTTTCATTGTGTTATGCGTCTTTGAAGTAGAGGGGGGAAAAAAAGACCGTGTCCTCGTCGTCATAATTTCTACCCTTCTGGTCATTTGAAAAATAAAACAATGATGAACTCTTGATTAGTACGAATGTCGCAATCGCATGAGCCTCCAAAACTGAAAAAAAACTTTTTTTCATAAAATGGCGGCTACTCAAAAATAAAGGTCGATTTTTTCACTCATTTTTTAACTTTGTCGAATTTTTTAAAACTATTACAAATTTCAAATTTTCATTTTTTGTTGGTTCATGCGATAGAGAGATATTATGGCTACCGCATCGAAAAAAGAAGTTTCAAGAAAAACGCGTTTAAAGTTTTACGTTAGGTCTCAACCGGTCTCCACGACACTAAAATGGCTATAACTTCGGAAATAATTTGAATTTTGAAAAATCCTTTATTTTTGAATATATAAACTATCAGATTATGAAAAAAAAATTTTTTTCAAATTCCTAGATTAGAATAAACCCAAAATTAATTTTTCTTAAAAATCCATTTTAAGTTATCAAATTTTTTCAGTTCTAAATTTTTTAAATGACAGATACACAATTGACATTTGGCAGCGTCAAAAGTTGAAGTACATTCTACTTTGACGCGTCGTGAGCGTACCGTCCGTCGCGTCGCCGTCGAATTTAATCATTCCTATGGAATTCTATGTATTTAACTTTTGTTTGACATTGTGAAGCGTCAGCGTCGTGGACGTCGAGTTTAACTCGGGCATTAGTAAAAATGCAATGTAATTTCGTATTTGGATTTCAATTACATAATTTGATAAATAAAATATAGAATTTTAGAACTTTTATAACAAATTTAAAGTCAACCTACGTAGTCAGTAAAATCAGATTTTACTTTCTCTCTCTTTCGATCTCTATCTGTCTATTTTCCTTTTTCACTTTATTTAACTAATTAATGTTGGCGAGCAGTGAGCTTAAAGAGTTCAAAAGAGAGTTTGAGAATTTATGGTCTCCATGATTTTATGATAAGCCCCATAAAAGAATTTCGTTCCAATTAGGGGCTATCCATAAATTACGTCACACGTTAAGGGGGAGGGAGGGGGTCGACTAAGTGTGACATTGTGTAACAATGTGGTGGGACGGGTCCTAAATTTCGTGACGTCACATTTCAAAATCCATTTTAATCGAAGTGTTAAGTAAAACACAAACTTGGAACTATTAACGAAAAACTCAAAAACATTTGCAACACTATCTGTAGAAATATAAGGTTTAAATTATTTTATCGGCCACTAGTTCTACTACACTTAGAAAAAAATTCCCTTCTGACAACTGAATTTCAGCCAACAAAATGATTTCAAAGCCCATTGCCAATCAAATATTTAACATTTTGATTTAATTGTCCGAGGAGAATTTTTTTTCTCGGTGTAGTGTTACGCGCCGATACTATTGTCCTTTGATAAATGCTGCACCGTGTCTAGCGGTGATATTGTTTTTATTTCATTTTACAATTAACTTTCAAGATGATTAAGTTTGATCTTGAACTAATATAATTAATCGTTTTTTTTTTGTAAATTTCTTGAAATGTTTGATTTGAGGTTAATTTTATTAAAAAATCATTTAAATTGAAATAAAACAAATTTCGGAACTATTGTTTTAGCTCAATAATTATTTGTAGACGTAAAATTGTAAAATATGTGACGTCACTCTAAGGATGGTAGGTCACACAAGTGTGACCAGTTGTGACAAGGACAGGGGAGGGGGTCAAAAATCATGAAAGTCGTGGGACGTAATTTATGGATAGCCCCTTATGGCAAAAATTAAATTACATTTACTTGAACTCTTGTGAATTTATACAGAAAAAATCCGATATGTTGGACAACTTGATTGAACTAGAGATCGCTTATAACCTAATGAAAGATACAACCGTGGACTCGAAGGGACACCACTGCATTGATTCATATTACGAAAAATTGAATACCGAAATTTCGGTTCTTGATAAGGAAACGGACGAATTTAAAATTATTGAGAAATATGTTAAGAATACTCATGCTGATACCCATACGCAGTACGAATTGGTTATTGAGGATGTTTTCAAAATTAAACGTAAGGGTGAAGAGAAGCGATTCAAACCATTTAAGAAGATATCAAACCGGAAGTTGTTGTGGCACGGATCTCGTGTTTCAAACTTTGCGGGAATATTGGCTCAGGGCTTACGAATTGCGCCCCCGGAGGCACCCGTCACCGGCTATATGTTTGGTAAGGGTATCTATTTCGCTGATATGGTTTCAAAATCAGCCAACTATTGCTGTACCGATTCTAAAAATAATACCGGATTGCTTCTTCTGTGTGAGGTTGCACTGGGAGATATGTACGTAGTTATTTTTCTAACCATTTTGTTGAAGTTTTAATTATATACTTGTATTAGGTATGAACGAACATCATCAGAATATATTGAAAAACTGCCCAAGGGTAAGCACAGTTGCAAGGGTGTGGGTCGCACTGAACCAAATCCAAAAGAAATAGAAAAACTAGATGGGGACGTGGAAGTTCCAGTAGGAAAAGGAGTTAAGAAAACTAAATTGAAATCCGATCTACTATACAATGAGTATCCTTTAAAAAAATTAATCAACACTATAGGTCTGTTTCAGATGAAAATAAAAAACCGTATACAGTGGCACCTTGACATACGAGTGCCCCAACATACGACTTTTTCGAGATACGAGCCAGCGAGCGAGTGATTTTTTGCTTTGAGTTACGAGCGAAATTCGAGATACGAGTTCGGTTTAGCAGGTCAAAGGTCTCGAAAAAAGTTGCAACAGGTCGTGCATCTGATCTTTTTAATAGAGATAAAAGATAAAATTCGAGATACGAGTAATTCAAGATACGAGCAAGATTGCGGAACGAATTAAACTCGTATGTCGAGGTACCACTGTTTTATTTTCATTTGGAACAGATTAATATCCAATTTTTTGTATCAATGATTTTTCTTAACAAAATTTTTTCAGATATATTGTGTATGATGTCGCCCAAGTAAACTGCAAGTATTTACTCAAAATGAATTTCAAGTATACTTTTTAAAATGTTCTTTGTTCTATTACCACTATTTTTAAAATTCTATTTTTGTATTTTAAGATATTATTGATTTATTTTTGTTATGATTTATATTTCTTGTAATTCAAAAAAATGATTCTTAGTGTTTGAATTTACAACTGCTTAAGATTGCATAAAACCATATAAGTCAATAAATTACCTCATTTTTCCTAATATTGCATTTTTTTAAATTCCTAGTTTATATATTTAAATATCAAACGTTATTATTTATACCGAATAATAAGATTTGGTCAGTACATATAATTAAGGTGATCATATTTTTTTATTTCAACTCCGGGACGGGAACTTGTAGCGGGGAGGGGGCGGTTATTTAAGTTAAATAACTTAAATATAAATTTTTAAATAAAAATTATACTTAACAAATACTATTTAAGGATATAATAAAAATCAGTATTTATTTTTTTAAATGAATCAAATTCGTTAAGTGGAAGGGAATTCGCAGAATCAAGAGTTCACTGTATGCTTCAAATGGTTTAAAGCAGGGGTCGGCAACCTTTTGTGGACGGCGGGCCATTTTAAAAAATAAAAATTATAAGCGGGTCGCATCATATGTTTTGTCGGTACGTGACGTTTTGGCGTAGAATGTTTTCCCATGGAGGGTTTCACTCCATTGTACCTAGGTCCTAAGTCTATGCGGAGGTGGTTTTTTTGTATCAACTTTCAGTTTCCCATTTAAAACTTTAGTGGTACAATGGCGCCAAAACGTCCTGCTTCGATGTTTTGTTCATTTAATGTTACTAGTACCTATATAGTTTCAACAGTGTTTTTAAAATCAAAATAAAATATGATTAAAAGCTAATATAAACAAAAACAAAAAAACGATAAAAAAAAATAATAAAACTATGCAGATGCCATTCAGTTCAACAGAAAGTACACAAGAACCTAATTTATTTTATTTTAATAAACATAACATTGAATAATAGTAACATCAAATGAACAAAACATTGAAACAGGACGTTTTGGCGCCGCCGTTTTGTATCTTGAAAAAATACAGTAATTGAGTAGGGCGTTGAATTGTAATTTGATTATTGTAACGGTTGTAACCATTGTTACTAGTAACGTATTATAAATTTTTACTTAACAGTTTTATAATATAATAAAGTAAAATTTAAATTAATAATACATTTTTAAAAACTGCTAAATGAAAATTATAGAAAGCTACTAAAAAATATTTTAAAAAATGCAAAAAATACTATGTTTGTTATAATTTTTCGCTAATAATTGCGCAGAAGTATAAAGAAACATTTTCTTGTTTGGCGGGCCGCATGCAATTTTACAACGGGCCGCATGTTGCCGACCCCTGGCTTAAAACGTGACGCGTATTTTGATATGCACAAATTTTTCGGTTCAAATTTTGTAAAAATTCTAGTTGAAATATATATAAAATAAATATTGAAAATAAGAATATTTTCAAAAATTCAGGACAATCCGGGACAAAAAACCTGAATCCGGGCCAAATATTGCTTCTAGAAAAATCCGGGATACAAGGTGGAAATCCGGCACTGTCTCGGCCAATCCGGGACGTATGGTCACCTTAATATAATAGACTGACAAAATATCTCGTTGCAACCAGAATTCAATCTCTTATAAGCATCATATTAAAATGATGTCCAGGAGTTTAAAATTTAAACACATTGAAGTGCCAATTAGGTACTTAACAGTGGCGTGCGGTGACTTTTGAAACAGGACATGCGGTTAGAAGTGGGGGAGGGGGTAAAAGAACCACATTTTTAAAATTTATTTTTTCATTTGATAAAAGTAGTGTTATAAGTATTTCTTTTTAAATTAGCCTTATTCGACGCTCCTTACAAAAATCATCAACAACCGCATCATATAATGTATTAAAAAACCACGAAAATGGTTCAAAATAAGGTCAATAATTCAAAATAACTCACGAAAAGTATCAGTAACAATTAAATTCACTGTTTAGATCCAAAACGGCAAATGCATCTGCAGACCGTTAATTGGCAATGTTAAATGTCGAGAGAGATAGTGTTCGACCGTACTAGTGCGCATGCGCGACCAATTCGAAGCAAACACTCGCATGCTACTGTCGCCTACGCATTCATTCGGCTTTTGCCGTTCATTTGATTTGGTAAGCTATGACAATCTTATGAGCGATATCTTTCATTATTACGTAAATTAAAAAATTTATAAATGATAAAAATATATCATTTTTAGAATCATTCAATTAAAAATGAAATGAATAAATCATAAATAATATTCAATTTTTAAAATCGTCTTACAATCCTAAGGCATGCGGCGCATCTATAGCATGTATGGACCGCACGCCTCTGGTAATTAATGAATAATAACTCTTTTTAGTCGAGTAAAACCATAGAAAACCAGTATATAGAAGGAGGAACATCTTTTATTTGTGAAAAATTCAAATTCCCTTAAAATAAGGGATCCACAGAATAGTTTCCAGAAGAGCCTCTATGGGGCTCTTATTTTCTCATGAGTTGTTTTAACTGAAATTGGTCACATAATAAGTACTACTGTCGCAGTATGAAGCAGAACGATATCACTATACTGTCAGTACCGTGGCATTAGCTTCTAGTTGTGTATTATGCGTATTATGTATAACTAGCTAATCCCCGCTCGCTTCGCTGAGTGTATCTAAATTTAACTAATTGATAAAAAGATTCCCTACGTTCATAGCGAAATATTAACATTAATCTATTTTGACAGAAAAAAATGATAGATACTTTCAGACTTTGGATCCAAAAAAAGTTCATCAAAATTCGTAAAACTACTTTTCAAGAAAGAGATATTAGCTATCTCACTTCTTCAATACGATTTTAAGTAAAAAAGTACCTGTATTCCTTTAGAACCTGAAATTGTTTCAAACCAAACGGTTTCAAACCATTCAGCTAATTTAGGGAGCATCCATTAATTAAGCAAGGCGTTTTTGGTGACTTTGGGAATCCCACCCCCTCCCCTCTGGTAAAACATCGTGAGATTAGGCATAACCCCTTCGCCCAACCCCCCAATCTAATGTGATATTTTTCAAAACGTGCGTTCTAGTGTAAATGCGTTGCGGCATTTGCAAAACCACTATAAATATTATTGTGAAATATTTTAAAAATGTTTTACTTAATTTTTCTTTAATATTACTCTGTTTCTTGCATGAAAACGCCACACATAATTAATGGACCCTCCCTTAAAAGAATAGATTTAGTATATATAGTATAGAATAGATTGTAGCTATCCTACAAGAACTGTACTTTTTTTTAGAATAAATGATATTCAACATCTGAAGTATCTTTAACAAAACTTCATTAAAAATCGTTCCGTTAAGTATAATTGTTAATTTTTAGTTAATTATTTTCATACGTTTATTTCTAATTAATATCTTCGACAGTGAACAATAAAGAAATTCAAATATCTTAAAAATGTCATTAATAATTTTATCGGGTGTTAAATTGAAATTCATATTTATTTTCCAGTAAAAATTTTCAATTTTTTATTTTAAACTTTTTAGAGAACTTCTTTCGTTACTGTGTAAAATTGGTCATGCCTTCTTGAGGAAAATGCGATAAATTCTATTTCACAAACTTTACCGAAACTTTTTTTAAATATACGGGTTCTGTAGGATATAATTGTTTTGTCATCCCATGGGAATCATGCATTATTCCAGTCTTAAAAGTAAACTATATCATTCTCCCCCAAACTACCACATTGCAAAAATCATATCAATCTTTTGCTCGGTGATAAACAAAAACAAATCTATCCCTCGGGAATAGTAATTTTTTTTTTGAGTAAAAACTAGATCAAGTCATTTTAAAGAAAATGAGCTAAGATTCTATTCCGTGAACTTTAACGAAACTCCTTTCAAATACACGGTTCTTATAGAATACAATTGTTTTGCTATCCCATGGGAACCGTTCATTATTCCCATCTAAGAAGTAACCTAGATCATTCTCTGACCTCTAAACTACCACATTGCAAAAAAGGAAGTTAATCTTATGCTCTGTAAAAAACAAAAAAAAAATATCTATCCCACGAGAAACAACGGAAAAAATAATCTATGTCAAATTTCATCCAGATCTCTTCAGTACTTTTTGAATGAAAGAGCAACAAACATCAATACATCCATTCCATTCGCGTTAATAATATTAGTAAGGGTAGTAAATACTAGTGGCGCCTCTATCGTTAATTTGATAAGTTTTCAACTGGTTTCGCTGTGTTCTTATGAATAATTTTTAATTTTATTGTATATCAGTTTATTGAATACGCTGAATGAAATTATAATTAAAAAAAGGTTTCAAAAAAATTAACGTTTCTCCTCCGACAAAAAAAGTAAGAATTTATTAGAAAGTGGACATGTAGAGCAATTTGAATCATGGAAACCTAACAATAATTGATGCAATGAGTTATAAAGTAAATGGATTAAATTAAATATTTACAAGTAAATTGATATAGTTAAATAACTAAACAATCATCTATTGTTGCTAGTGTAATCTAACTAAGGTTTGGCACGGGGTTGATTCTTGAGCCTAAGCCTTTATATACTAAATGGGTAAAACTATGGAGTTTTAAAACCAACCTTACACTTAGCTTGCTTGTAATTTCCACTCCGGGTTTTAGCTCTATGCAGATCCTTCTCCAATACAACAATCAGCGTGTAATCCAAATGCACTAATCACTTACACACCTGTAATATAAAACAGCTTTAAGAATATTTATCGCTAAAAGTCTATCATAAAAACGAACAACTCGAGAAAAAAAAATTCTAATTGTAAGACTAAGTTTAATATGTAAAATGCCAATACTACTACCATTTAAGCTACTATCAATTTAAAATATTCAAAATGTAATTAGTACTTAATAAAAGCAAGCCATTTCTTATTGTTAAATTTTTCATGGCCCATGAAAAATCTAAATTATAAGTCTTATAAGAAAAAATAAACTATAAAGAAAATATATGATCAAAATCCACGCCAATAAAACGCATTACTTTGTATAGCCATTGTGGAAAATTTTTACTTACGAATTCAAATAAACTATAATAATAACTTAATTGTTAAAACAATATATGTTTTTTACCGATTGAACATCATTTTATTTATTTCAAATAGCAACTAGGTTATTAACCAAAAAATAACAATAAAAAAGCCAAAGGACGCTACGTGTACTGAGCTTGATAATAATGAAGCTAAGTGCATACACATACAGGGTGTACCAGCTAGACCGGCCATTAGAAGGAGAACCTAAAATAATAGAAATCTAAAAATTGAGATTAAAGCCTAACTGGATTGGAGCTACCTTTCTAAAATATTTTTAGTTTTTTTTTTGACACTTCCGGTTATACCGGAAGTCGACACTAATATCGTTATTTCAAATGGCATGCCCTATTTGTTTTTATAGATCTCGATTGAATTAATAATTATGAGCATCTTTCAAAATAACACGACCTCATTTCATCCTTAAAGTTTTCGAGAAAAAAGACTTTTATTAGAAATTTCACATCAAACGGACGTCTTGTAAAAGGTCCGTAATTCTCACATTAAATTGTGTAGGAATCTCAACATAAACTCGTTTGAGAGCTTAAAGATGCAGTTACACTCGAGATTATCAAAAACAATCAGTTGTTGTTAATAAGTATCTCAAAGTACATCGTAAAGTAACACGTGCTGAATTGTGAAAAATATCAATTTTTACTTTCTTTTACTACTATATAGATAGTAAAGGATGTATTGCAATCGGGTCGACTTTTCGAATTCGAGCTTTCACCGGAAATACATGTCTGGAGGTCCCCTGAGTCCAAAAAAGTAGTTTTTAGAAACATGTCTGTGTGTGACAGCCATATCGTATCGAAAGCTTTATCCGAATTTTACCAAACTAGGAATTTGACCTCCACATTATACTTAGTTGTGCCGCGAATCTTTTGGTTGAAATTTGTTAAACAAAAGCTCTACTTTACTCTTGACGTTTTTGAGCTTTTTCAATTTTTTTCGCAAAAAAAGGCTCGATTTTCTTTAAACTTCCTATAGTTCTTAGACTCATTGATGCCTACAAGTTTTATTTGAAACTTTTTCCTGGGAAAATTCGAATAAGGGCGGTTCTGGGGTGAAGGTCGGGAATTCGTATACATATATGCATAGCCCTATGGGTTGTATACATATAGTTCTGTTTATTTGTATAGTTACAAAGTGCGTATATTTCTTCTATCTTTCTTCTACTAACAGCGAGTTTCATAAATGAAAGTAAAAGAAAGTACTGCGACGCCTCGCAGCAGATATTTGTTTTTACTTTCTTTTACTACTATATAAAAATTTTAAATGGCACCACCTAATTTTATTTACCCTGTTTGGTTCTTCTTAAAATTCCCCACATTTTCATAATGCATATCCCTATAGCCAAGTGTAAGGATTTTCGAGTTATTGTTGAAAATAAGAAAATTCAATGTTACATCCGACCAGGGCTTTTAGCCTTTGAAAATGGCAAAAAGGGAACAAAATTATAGTAGAATGAAACCCATTGGAAAAGGAGGAGAATATAACAAAAATGAAAGGAAAAATAAGTTACGGTTGATCTGACGTCGGGAAGTGGAAAGGGGGGGGTAAGGGTAGAAACGGTTTATCTCGATTTCCGACAAAACTACAAGTCCTATGGAAAAACGTTAAATGGCAACGTTGTAGATAATAAGTAGATCTACACTTTTTGTGCTAACACCTATTTCACATAACCTCAAAATGTATGTGAATAATTCCAATAACCAAGTGTTTAGTTTTTTTAATTTTATCTTTTACAAAAAAAAAAAATTGTGAAATTTGGCAAAAACTTACCTCTGAGTGTCCCAAACGTACTGTAATTTTTTTGATTTATAATATTAATTTTTTCATCTTATAATGAATTAATATTAATTTTTAATTATATTGTTATAAATAACTTATATCAATAAAATATAAGTTTTTTATATTAGTATTGAAATGTAAAAATAAAAATAAAATAGTAAAAAATCACTTAAAATTTTTTGTAAAAGATAAAAATAAAAAAACAAAAACTAGGTTATTGGAATTTTAACAAAAATGTGGAGGTTATGTGAAAAAGATGTGAACACAATAAGTGTAGATCTACTTATTATCTACAACGTTGCCATTTAACTTTTTTCCATAGGACTTGTAGTTTTGTCGGAAAACGAGATAAACCGTTTCTACCTTTACCCCCCCCCCCCTTTCCACTTCCCTACCTCTGATCGACCGTAATTTATTTTTCCTTTCATTTTTGTTATATTCTCTTTCTTTCTCACTGGGTTTCATTCTATATTTTCTTTTCTGTTCAAAAATTATTTTCCCTAGTCTATAAGGATTAAATGAGGTCTTGTTATTTTGAAAGATGCTCAGAACTATTAATTCAATCGAGATATGTAAATACTAATAGGACATGCCATTTGAAATAACGATTTTAGTGTCGACTTCCGGTATAACCGGAAGTGTCAGAACACTAAAAATATTTTAGGAAGGTAGCTCCAATCCATTTAGGCTTTAATCTGAATTTTTAGTTTTCTATTATTTCAGGTTCTCTGAAAACTTCTAATGGCCGGTCTAGCTGGTACACCCTGTATAAAAGGAGGGGAATCTCAAGCAACGCGACGCGTCATTTGTAACAATTGATGCTAAGTATTATAAAAATTTCTAAATTATAGATTTTACCATAGAAAACCTATGTAATATAATTATAACATTTTATAATTTATTAAGATTTTATGTAATTTAAATCATTATCGGGGACCTCCATGTAAATTATTATATATACACTTTATAAATCAGCGCGTCTCTCGAAGGAAGATTTTTTAATAAATAAATAATGTACTTACATTCACAGCACATCCCTATAAAATCGATAATCGATGATGCACCAATAAAAAGAGAAACTGACCACAAAAAAAGTTTTTTTTTTTAATTTAACATTAATTTATTAATTAATTATTAACGGAAAGTGAACACTGAACCCGCTAACGTTCAACTAAAACTGTTAATGCACTTGATGCCCGCGTAAACGTTAGCAGTGGAGCCAACGACACATCTTGAAATTAAACAAAAGACTCGCGGTTTTTTAAATTCAAAATTTTTAAAAAACTGTCTTTTTTGCATTTGCGCAGTGATTCTCAACCTTTTTCCTACACTTTTAGAATTTCAAAATTTGGCGGCATACAAACAAAAAGTTCAAAAGGATTTCTCATGTCTTTAAATTATATTGTAAAATAGTTTATAATTTTTAATGAAAATAAATTAATAGATAGCCAGGCCCGGACTGTTTATAAGAGGTCAAATTCCCGATGGGCTAGTCTGGTAAAAAAGCCTGTAAATCCACAATAATGACAACTTTGATAACAATGTAAAATTTTATTTATTTGTGACTACCCGTGACCTCGTTTACATAAAATTTATCAAAATAACTAAGAATACAACCAAATTCTATCTATGAAGTGAGAAACTACAAAATCATCTTCCTGTAAGCATCAGAATAATTTAGAGTGGACTTCGTTTTCTGTTTTATGGATCTTAGGATTTTCTTTCCCTTTATCATCACGAGCAATAAGATCTATTCTAATGTGACCTAGGTTCTCAGTGGCGTAACTATAGGGTGGCAGGGCTGGTAAAATGCCACGGGCCCCACGAGGGCTAGGGCCCCGGTTCGAGAGGCCACTACTCCAAAAGTAATCTAATATCTTAACAAAATTTAGTAAAAATTATAAATTTTATATAAGTAGGTACTTAAAATCAATTAAAGTTCAACACAACTAATGACCACGCACAAATTCATATAAAATATTAACATTTAAAACGACGGAGTTAATGTTATGACTAATAACAGGAGAGGGGGGAGGGTTATCCAATGAAATTGACACGGGCCTCAGATGGTATAGTTACGCCACTGTAGGCCCTAGAAGCTTTTGTTCTATCTAGAAGAGCATATTAAGCATCTAAAGAAAGCCAGCACTTGCCTAGCGGCTGCCATTGCTATCTCGCCAGGCGTCATCTCTATTTTTCCAAGTTGCTCCAATCTTCTTTTGAAAGTTGTATCATATGAGCATAGTATATGCTCCGTCGTTTCTACCGCTTTCAAGCAGAGACGGTGTATGTTGGTGTTGGTCTTGCCAATCTTGTAAATATGGTAATTTAAGGTACAATAAACCATGTGGAGGCTTTTTAGGAGCTTTACGTCCATTTTTCAGAGTAACAATATGTCATGGGTCCTTTGTTTGGAGTAGGTACTTCATGCATGTTTCTGTCCTGGTGTATTTCTTCAGTTCGAGGTCCTGGGGTAGTTTAAGGTACAATGAACCTTGTGGAGGCTTATTAGGAGCCTTACGTTCATTTTTCAGAGTAACAATATATCATGGGTCCTCTTCTTGGAGTAGGTACTTTATGCATGTTTCTGTCCTGGTGTATTTCTTCAGTTTGAGGTCCTGGGGTAGTTTAAGATACAATGAACCTTGTGGAGGCTTCTTAAGAGCCTTACGTCCATTTTTCAGAGTAACAATATATCATGGGTCCTTTTCTTGGAGTAGGTACTTTATGCATGTTTCTGTCCTGGTGTATTTCTTGCCGTTTGTTAATTTATTTTTTGTGATCCAAAAAGATTCAGGTCCCATGTGGTCTCTGAAGGTGCCATTTTTGGCCAGTTAGTCGGCCTTTTCATTCCCTTTGTACCCTCTTGGAGCCCACCATAGGCAGATTTTGTTGTAAGTGGAAAGCTCCCTGAGAGTTTGTGGACATTGCCAAACAAGTTTAGAGTTTAGACCTAACCGTCGTAGATGACAGTGCCTTCAGCGCTGCTTGACTGTCACTTACAATCAGTGATGCTTTCCCAAAATTTTACCAGGGGGTTTGCATTCGAGGTGATTATTTTCTAACATTTTTTTAAATAGATATCAATATTTCCATTGAAATATTATTTGGCAGATAAGTACACTAACAGATGAATATTAAATTATCAGAAAAAGAAACAACTAGTTAAAATCGAAAGAGTAGTAGAAAATCACGAAAAAAAAATGAAAGTATTTTTTTGGAGTATACTTCCGTTTTTTTGCTGCGAACCCCCCTGCAAAGCCCCAGAGAAGCATCCCTGCTTGCAATGTTAATGTGTGCCCTATTATCGAGAGGTTTATTATGGCACATTCACTCATTGCAAGTATTTCAGCTTGGAAGATGGTAGTGCATGTACCAAGGGCCTGTTCAATTTGACCATATGGTCCATAAAAAGGGGAGGAGATCCAGAACTGCATCAAGCATTGCAGAGGAGATGTCTTTCAAATGAACGAATTAAGAAACAACAAAAACAAAGATTCTCTACATTGACATGAAGATTCGTAGTTTAAAAAATGGAAAGGGAAAAAATAGGAGTTAGGACCCATGCAAAAGTTTCAACTTAGTTAAGTATTTAGAAATAGAATTTCAAAAAAATGTTTTTTAGTGAAAACCAAAAGATTATTTATTTATTATTTTGGCGCCCGGGAAACAGCAGACTTGCCGATAAGACAATGGGCTTAAAATAATACTACGTATAGGTATATCCTAGAATACTTGAATAGTGAACGGTTCTGTGGAATAAATAATATTGTGTAGCATAAAGTAGGAAACGAATTTTAGTGAAATATTGTTAAAGATACCTCAGATCTTAAAATAACACATTGAAACTTATTTATCCTAAAAAAGCTATACGCTTCCTATAAGATAGCTACTAATCCATTCTACTAAAATGGAAACATGTTTTATATGACATATGGTGTGAAAGTTTCTCAAGTCTTAAAGAAACACAAGTATAGGTATTTTACAATATTCATAAAAACATAAAGAACCTACCTATAAGATAGCCCAATTTATATATATTCCTGGAATAGTAGTTTAACAGATTTTCATGAACTTTCTATAAATCAAAGGTCTAGAAATATATATAAAATATATTTTTTTGTTAAAATAGCTGAATTTTTTATTTTGGGTATAGGTTTCTATTATTCAACCAGATTAGCTTAGATACGCTTAGATATAAGCTAGATCAGCTAAAATCTTCTGTGCGTGTGTTTGTAATTAAACTTCTCCTAAACGGCTGGACCGATTTTGATTTTTTGTGTGTTCAAGTGGATTCGAGAATGGTTTAGATTTAAGATTACATACTTAGTTTTATTTTTACTTTCTTTTACTACTATATAGATAGTAAAGAAAGTATTGTAATCGGGTCGAATTTTCGAATTCGAGCTTTCACCGGAAATACATGTTTTGAGGTCCCCTGAGTCCAAAAAAGTGGTTTTTAGAAACATGTCTGTGTGTGACAGCCATATCGTATCAAAAGCTTTATCCGAATTTCACCAATTTGGTTGAATTTGGGTAAACGAAAGCTCTACTTTACTCTTGACGTTTTTGAGCTTTTTCAATTTTTTTCGAAAACGGCTCCAACAATTTTCTTTAAGCTTTCTATAGTTTTTAGACTCATTAGTGGCTACAACTTTCATTTGAAATTTTTTCCTGGGAAAATTCGAATAAGGGCGGTTCTGGGATGAAGGTTGGGAATTCGTGTATTTATACATATAGCCCTATAGGTTGTATGCATATAGTAATGTTTATATGTATTGTTACAAAGTGCTTAAATTTCTTTTAACTAACAGCGAGTATTTTCATGAATGAAAGTAAAAGAAAGTTGTGTGACGCCTCGCACCAGATATTTATTTTATATTTTTTTTTTCGAAATTGGTTTAAATTAACAATTATATATTTTTACTTTCTTTTACTACTATAGGTATAGTAAAAGAAGTATTGTAATCGGGTCGAATTTTCGAATTCGAGCTTTCACCGGAAATACATGTTTTGAGGTCCCCTGAGTCCAAAAAAGTGGTTTTTAGAAACATGTCTGTGTGTGACAGCCATATCGTATCGAAAGCCTTACCCGAATTTCATCAAACTTAAAGTTTAGCCTTCATATTATATCTAGTTATGCCGCAAAGCTTTTGGTTAAAATCGGTTAGCCGAAAGCTCTACTTTACTCTTGGAGTTTTTGAGCTTTTTCAAATTTTTTCGAAAATGGCTCCAACGATTTTCTTTAAACTTTCTATAGTTCTTAGACTCATTAGTGGCTACAACTTTTATGTGAAACTTTTTCCTGGGAAAATTTGATTAAGAACGGTTCTGGGGTGAAGGTTGGAAATTCCTGTACATATATGCATATGTATGTACATACTGCTTTTACTACTTAATAGTAAAGGAAGTATTGTAATCGGATCGAATTTTTGATTTCGAGTTTCCACCGGAAATTACACCAAAAAGTCGTTTTTAGATAAATGCGTGTGTGTGTGTGTGTGTGTGTGTGTGTGTGTGTGTGTGTGTGTGTGTGACAACGATATCGTATCGATAACTTTATCCGAATTTCCAAACTTAGAATTTAGCCTGCGTATTCAAAAACTTCTAGTTGTGCTACGTAGCATTTCGTTGAAATCGGTTACTCGGAAGCTCCAATTTATTAAACATGTATGACCTCGGCTGGACTCATCCACATTGCCAGTCGGCAAGCTCCTGCCCTCGCAAAGCTCCTAAAACTCCTCTTTTGCAAATCCAAGAAGTGTTGCAGGAGGTGACTGCACTGGCCTGAAAGCAAAGCTTAAATGTTCTGCGGTGTGTGATACTCTGGGAAAATGTGCAAAGCTCCAATGAAGAGGACGAATACTGGAGTACCCATAAAAAAGCAATTTCACCTTTAATGAGTTCTCTAAGATTGTGAGAGAACTACGAGGCTTACAGGCTCCGCTTTGCTCTTAATTTAAAGCTTATTAAATTGTTACAAATTGTACAAAATGTACAAATTATATACACTAAGTTTTGCTCGTAAGGTCAATTGTTTTGACGCAACTTCGGTCCAAAAGGGTCGAAAACTAAAATTTTCAATTTTTCAAAAAACTGGGCTATTTTCAAAGTGCCATAACTCGGAAATCCATTGACCTGCAGAGCTCCGGTTGGGCTTATTTTGTAACAGATTTAATGCTCTTAAAAACGTATAAATTAGCTTTCGAATAAAAATGTATGGATTAGGAAAACCGCGCAGAATCTGAAACAAGTTGAAAAATTTTACGTCTTTTCCTCTTTAAAAATTTTTCCACAACTTTTTGAGAGTTGCAAACTTCAGAATACATAGCCCTAATGAGTCCAAGCAACATACTAAAAAATCAGAAATACATCATGTTTTGCGAATTTATTATTAATTTTGACTGCTGTTATATTATGCTATAGTAGATTTAGATGGTAGGAAAAGGACAGTACGAAAATTGTATGCTTTTAAGTTTTGACCTATGTTCGACAATCATCGTTTTGTAATCGTTTTTTTTTTTTTTTTTTTCGTGTAATAGAAATTTTAGAAATTCAAAAATGTCTGCATAATATGCATTTGTCATCGACGATTTTAATCCAATTAAGATGAACTTGTTTTTCGACCTTGGTCAAATCCTCACCGAAGAAATGAGAAGTTTTGATTCATATTTTAAAACATTTCTGAATTTTTGAATAATACATTTTATTTGGATCATTCCATTTAATAAAAATCAACTTTTCAAGGGGAGTTCTCGCAGATTTTTTCCTAAATCTTATCAAGTAATTGTCAGCATTATAATAATGACTGGAATTGTTGTATTTATTTTCTCTACAATGAAAATTAACTATAGAAAATGCAGTCTTTTGTTAATTTAAGAAGAAAATTTAAAGTTAAAAATATGAAAATCTCCAATATATCTTCAAGCTCAATATTCTATAATTTAAAGTAACACTTCGTTTATTACAACCCGTAACCAAATATTTTTTTTCTCCGAAACTAATAAAGATAACGGAACAAGTTTTTCAAAATAACATTTAAATTAATGAATTCTATATTCTGTATTTTTTTTCCGCTTACAACAAAATATTTAAGTGGTAAAAACATTAATGAAATATTTAGCGGGTTGTTTTCATACCTCCCTCTTAGTTGACACCCACCAAAAAAATATATTTTATGCAACTATTAGGTAACTATTTATCGCAAAAATTTCGAGAAAATCGGTTTGGTGGAACATACTTTTAAAAAATTTTAACCGCACTAATGTTTGGATAGCGATCATTAGTTCTATTAAAAAAAAAAAAAAATTAATTAAAATTTTTTTTTAAATTCTGTAAAATGTTTTATATTATGAAAATTAAATTTTAAACCATACAAGACAAAATATTAGGTATATAAAAAATATACCCTTTCATTTAATCAATTGTCATCACTGACACTTTCAATCTATATATTGTAACAATAGCGTTCGGTTGAATATATTTGTTAGTTTTTCTATAGGCCTGAAAATTTTCTACATCTTGCATTTGAGAGAAGTTTTGAGTTGTAATAATCTAGTTATACTATTTTAACAGATGAAATAATTAAAAAAACAATTTTAAAATGTGCAATATTTTTGAGTCACTTTAAGGATTAACTAATCTACTTATAAGTTAGGTTGCAGTAAATGACTCATTAGTAAAAAATAATAAAAAAATTCAAAAGCATTGAATTCAAAAAAAAAAAAATAGAAAGACTTTTGAAGCAATAAACGTTCACTCATTTTATCCTTTCAATGTTTTTCTTTTCCCTAATTTTCAGTTTTATGACTAAAAAAATAAGAATTATAATGCTAGTAACCAACCTATTAGTCATTTCTCTGTTAAAAAATTCAAAAATTTCAAAATATGATCAAACTCTATTATAACATATGTACATACATTGAAATTGATAGTAATGAGGATTGATTAATTGAAAGGATTTATGAAAAACCTTAAATTTTTCCATAAGAAAAAAATTTCTAATCATATTTACAAAGGAAAATACCTATTAATTAAACCTACGCAAAAAATAAATGTAAAACCAAACAAAAAAAAATCCAAACCATCACCATGTATCTCCAAATACGTATTTCGAATGCCATGCAGTCGGCATTATAAAGTGGATCAAATCGAAGTATCTTCGGCGACTGTTTCGCGATGATTCATGGAAATTTTTAAGATAATATTATGTCTTGTATGGTTTAAAGTTTGATTTTCATAATATAAAACATTTTACAGAATTTAAAAAATTTTTTTGATTAATTTGTTACTTTCTTTTACTACTATATAGAAAGTAAAGGAAGTATTGCAATCGGGTCAAATTTTAGAATTCGAGCTTTCACCGGAAATACATGTTTTGAGGTCCCCTGAGTCCAAAAAAGTGGTTTTTAGAAACATGTCTGTGTGTGACAGCCATTTTGTATCGAAAGCTTTGTGTGAATTTCACCAAACTTGGAATCTGGCCTCCATATTATACCTAGTTGTGCCGCGAAGCGTTTGGTTGAAATCGGTTAAGCAAAAGCTCTACTTTATTCTAAGAGTTTTTGAGCTTTTTAAATTTTTTTCGAAAATGGCTACAACGACTTTCTTTAAACTTTCTATAGTTCTTAGACTCATTAGTGACTACAACTTTTATGTGAAACTTTTTCCTGGGAAAATGCGAATAAGGACGGTTCTGGGGTGACGGTTGGGAATTCGTATGTTATATGTACACATAGGTTATATGCATCTAATTCTGTTTATATGTGTAACTATAAAGTGCTTATATATCATCTGTATATATTTTATACAACTTATACCAACAGCGAGTTTCATAATTGCAAGTAAAAGAAAGTACTGTGACGCCTCGCAGCAGATATTTGTTTTTACTTTCTTATACTACTATATAGTAAAGGAAGTACACCTATCTCCCGATTTACACTGAAGATAGGTTCCAGACAAATTCGTGCAAAATGAAATCTTTGTTTTTCCTATATAAAACGGTGTAAAACAAGAAAAACTACGCAATTAAGTCAATTATTCAAATGGAACAAAAGCAAAACATATCCAGAAACTTTACTCAATGTATAGTTTTCCCAAAAAATAGCGTGATGTCGTAGTGAACTTATTTTAAAAATGAAAACAAAAATAGAAACGAAAAACTGAAAAGCTGAAACTTAACAAATTCAGGTATGTTCGAAATTTATTCGCTATCACTTTGAGAAACTATCAGTTTTTTCTTCTTGATTGGTATAATGTCACTTCCATCACTAGAATATTCTGAAATTTTCCTAGAAATTTTCCAAATTTTATTAGTTTATAAACCGTGTAAAAGCGAAATCGTGTAAAACGAGTACCGTGTAAATCGGGGGATAGGTGTATTTTAATCGGGTCGAATTTTCAAATTCGAGCTTTTACCGGAAATACATGTTCTGAGGTCCCCTGAGTCCAAAAAAGTGGTTTTTAGAAACATGTCTGTGTGTCCGTGTGTCTGTCTGTGTGTGACAGCCATATCGTATCGAAAGCTTTACCCGAGTTTCACCAAACTTGGAATTTAGCTTTCATATTGTATCTAGTTGTGCCACGAAGCTTTCGGTTTAAATCGGTTAGATAAAAGCTCCACTTTATTCTAGTAGTTTTTTCAATTTTTTCGAAAACGGCTCCTACGATTTTCTTTCAACTTTCAACTTTCTACCGTTCTTAGACTCATTGATGCCTACAACTTTTGTTTGAAACTTTTTCCTTGGAAAATTCGAATAAGGGCGGTGTGGGGGAAAGTTGGGAAGTCGTATATGATCCATATGTATATAGGCTGTATGCATATACAATAGTTCTGTTTAGATGTATAGTTATAAAGTACTTATAGTTCTTTTAATCAACAGTGAGTTTCATAAATGAAAGTAAAAGAAAGTACTGTGACGCCTCGCAGCAGATATTTTACATATGGACTGAAGTTGCTATTATTACTTAAGTGTCTTTGAGCTTTATAAAATACCTGGGTAGGTACTCTAAACACTACGTCACTTTATTTTACAGTGGAAAAAACCTGACTAAAGCTGTCCTGAAAATAATATTCGATAATTTAATAAGGTCATCATTGCCCAAGTAATTTCTTTTGTCTCAGAATATAGGTATAGTGTATTTTTTGGCCTCAAATCCTTTAACAATCGTTTCTGTTATTCTTTAGGTACGGTTGAAGGCAATTTGATGTTCTCTTACGAAAACCAACTTGAAATGATGAAAGTATAATATCCTGTAGCAGGTGCGATTTCAATCTTTTGAATACGATTTTTTTGAACAGCTTAGGTAGGGTGTGTAGTAAGCTTATTGGGCGGTAATTAAATGATAGATTTGGAGGTTTTTTGGATTATAACTTTTAAGAAGTAACCCCTAGCAAAACAGATATTAAACATGTACCTAATATGATATTAAGTAATCTTAGAAATACCTATATGGAATTTAAAAAAAATTTTCACACCATGATTTTGTAGCTAATTTATTAAAACGTTAAGTAAAGCATACACCATATAATATAACATAGAAATATATTCTTTTAACACCAATCAAAAAGCTGTACGTATTACATGAAATAACTATTTCAATTCAATAAAAATTTTTGACCTGATTTGAAGTAAAATTTTAGTCAATTAGTGCAACTATATTATTGAATAGTATCTTTGATACATTTAATTACATAATGTTTTTTGCTTTTTTACGCTTTTATGTCAATATATCTCGGATGAATTACTCGGTATGGCTCTTCGCCATTTTCTACCACCCAAACGGCACCATTTAAATCCTCCTTAAGCATAACTACTAACGCTTTAGCGACATGTTCAGTGCTAGAAAAAACATATTTTATAATCAAGTCTTTTTTAGATGCAAACTTATTTTCACCTTTGTTTTTTAATTGTGTATCCTTGATCTAGTAATTCTTTTAGAAAATAATCGTTAAACAAATGTACGGTTAGTTTTGTTACTGTAAAGCCAGGACAAATGGCCATAAATTTAATTCCGGTCGTAGAATAGATCCTTTGTGTCTGAAACAACGTATTTTTTTATTTTTAAATTTTTTATATTTGGACTAATATTTAATTTACCGAATATGCTTTTGTCAGACCTATAATTCCCCATTTACTGGCTGTGTAAGCAGGGATGTGTGATACATATGTAAGACCTAAAATGGATGATGTATTAACTATTACACCACCGTCACCTCCTTTATCTTTCCCCATGATTTCTAGAGCTAATTGAATTCCATTGTAAACACCAATCTAAAAAATCAAGTAAAAATTATCTTTCAATTTAATTAGGTAGGGGAAAGTGGGGTATTTGAGAACAATAAACTTTAAATTATCCTTATTAATAAAATAAAATAACGATTTTAGTAAACTTTTGCTATAACATAAACTTTTACTTATCTACTTTAATAATTTGAACACAAAACTTTTTTAAATTAACATTAGAATAACAAAAAAATATAGAATATAAAAACTATTGCCATTCCTATTTCCGCGGTAGTGTGTGGGGTAATTGAAATCAATCCACGGGGGAAATAGAAACTGCATTGGGTAATGATAATATATATATATATAATATAAATTTTAATGATTAACTATGTTTCACACAAATCACAGACGTAATTATTACACATGTATTGACCGTTTGTGCATGCGTCATGGGCCCATTTCTTACATTTGGTACACATAATCCAGTCTTCTTTAGGGGGTGATTCATTAATTTCCGTGCAGAATATGCAATAATAGTCCACGCCGTCACTTTCCTCGAACACCGTTTTCAAATTTCTAACGACCGCTGTATTGTTGACTGATGGTGATTTCGTTGTTGTAATTGAATATTTGAATTTTTCTTTGCATATTGATATTGATATTGGGTGGCATATGACTTGAAGGCGAGAGATCTTGAATGGCGTTTCTGTACTTGTGAACAATTGCTCGAGAGACAAAAACGGAAAGGAATTTTGCATCGCATTAAGACAACTGTTAAAAAATGGGTATATTATACGATAACGTCAAGCGCCAAAAATCTTATATTATGAGCTGCTAAAACCGTTTGAAACGATTGTGGTGGCTAGAAATTCGAACATGCAGTGTTTGTCACTCGCAGCTGCGTTGGTGGAAATACATGATAAAACCTAAACAGTTCGATTTGTTCGGGGCCAGTGCTGGCCTAAATAATTGTATATATATGTAAATAAATGTGGGTAACCACTCCCGCTATTTCATTCTGGTGACCCCGACGTGATCCTAGCACGCAACGCAGCAGCGAGGAACGGCCATTCCGCTCAAAACTGCATGTTTGCCTCATATTTTGGACGCCGCACTGGACAGTCGCCACATACAATGGACCCCCTCACTAGGGAACTCAACTATGGAGTAGCGGCATCCTGGCCTTCGGTTGAGCTACTCCATTCTCGTCCCGTGTCGTTTTCGGACTCGAGCCCAGCAGCTCGTCCTAGCGGCCCCTGCTCAACGACGGCTCCAGCAGCCCAGAGTCTCACGACTCAGCGACAATCGTGACCAGGTCACTAGGAGTGATGTAGCGGCTGGAAGTGCTCGGCCTCCAGTCGCCAAAGTTGTCAAAACGTATTTAGAAATGTTAAAATGAGAAGTCAAACCCCATCCGCCGTATTCTCCAGACGTTGCTCCCTCTGACTATCATCTATTTTGATCGATGACACACGGCCTCAAGGACCAGCACTTCCGGTTTTATGAAGAAGTTCAAAATTGGATCGATTCGTGGATCGCTTCAAAAGATTTCCGGTGCTTTCAACGTATGATCCGATTGCTGCCGGAAAGATGGGAGAAAGTAGTGGCCAACGATGACCAATACTTTGAAATATAATGTATAATCAAATTTTTACAATAAAACTTTAGTAAAAAAAAAAAAAAAACGGTGGAAGCAAAGTTGTAGACCTAGATAATAAATTTTTATATAGGTAGTACTCTTTTTCTTAAGCCTTTTCTACACTTAATGATCGCTATGTGTAATGTGCAATGTATGTATGTCGTCGCCACAAATTTCATAGACTTCTATAGACTTCAATAGATCTAATAAAATTAGTAATAAAAAAAAGTAAAAATAAAGTGGTTGCGTGTACTTATGTACGCGCGTGAGAAGTTATACTTCTTTGGTATCATTAAAAATTAGTTTATATTAATTTTATACAAATAATCAATTTTAAAAACTGGAATTTAATATTTGATAATAATAATATATATATTTAAAGATAAAATTATTAAAAATAAAATTAAGAAAATAATATTTTAATTTGTATCAATAAATTATATCCAAAGAAAGCTGCAAGACGTTTATAAAATTTGTCAGGATCATTTTTCTGGTTAACAATTCATGCATGTCATGAAAACGAAGCTTCATAGAAATTGCAAAATAAAGTAAGTAGCTACTTGTCAAAGTAAATGTCTTAATCTTATTCATATCTTGTGCTACTAAATTATTGTTCTAAGATGGTTGAATCATTTCAGAATCCCAGATTTCGTGATAACTAAGAATATGCATGGAATGCAGACGTCATTTTCATAATTAAATTTCAAATAGTATAACAACTACTGCAAAATTCGAGAAAAGTAATAACTTATTTATTAATAATATGTGTCATTTGTATTTATAATTATTTTTAATTTAAATATAATAATAAATAAATTAGAAAATAAATACAACAAAAATTCAAATTACGCGCGTCTAATTAAAAATACCGAGCCGTTTTGAGGGCAACTTCATCTTGCTAATTTGTGATGATAAAATAGAACGCTACAAATGCTTATGAAACCGCGCCACGATGCAGACGTAATTTTCATCATTTAACTTCAAAAAGTAATTATAACAACTACTGCAAAATTCGAGAAAAGTAATAACTTATTTATTAATAATATGTGTCATTTGTATATATAATTATTTTTTATTTAAATATGAAAATAAATAAATTAGAAAATAAATACAACAAAAATTCAAATTACGCGCGCCAGGAAACCCAGTGGCTTTGCGACTAACTTCATTTTGTTAGATTTTGGCTAAAAATGCGCGCGCATCTTAAAATTTCAATCTCATCATATTTTCATAACGCGCCTAAAGAAGTATAACTTCAAAAATTTATTGATCATGCACAGATTTAAAAAGCTTAAGATGCTGTAAAAAGTATTTTTTTACGATTGACTTGTTCCATTTTTTTAAACCAATCGTTGTTTTTATTTATGTTCTTTTATTCAATAGAAAGTTTCATGTAAAAGAAAGTACTGTGACGCGTCGCAGCAGACTTTCCATGATAAATTTTAGTTATATAATATTACCCATCACATATACTTACTTACATAATATTTATCAAGTGAAAACCTATAATAAGCTAATTATAAATTATAAAATCTAAACAGTTTTTAACTTACTAAATTTATAGGAATGGCCAATTCCTCTATAGTAGTTCCAGCGTTGTTAATAAATATATTTATTTTAGGCGATTTTTTAGTAATTAATTGAAGTACTTTCTTATATTCGGCCACGTCGGTAACATCTAGATTATAAAAGAAAGCTCGGCCTGCTCCATACTTCTCATTTAGATCTTCTGCAACTTCTTTACCAACGTCTTCATTTTTATCCAAGATATACAATGTCTGCAATGTGATAAAAAATACATTGAATTAAAACTAAACTACTACTTATGTAGAGGGTCTCACTTTTAATTTATTTTCCAGTAAAATTTCACAGATTGCCAAACCGATTTCACCGGCACCACCCGTAATAATTGCAGTTTGATTGTTAAAAGCCATGTTCTTTATTTTTAAAATTAAATTAAACAGTTTTTTTTAACCAAAAACGTTTAATTATACGTTATGTCTTTAAGTGTGTAGAATTTGTTTTCATCCCAAATATTTAAAAGAATTCTTTATCAGTAATTCATTGGAATGGTTAGTGAAATTTGAAACTCGAACGTTCAAAGATATCCTCATTATTTTTGCCGTTATTTAGTAATCATTAATTACAAGTTTAACAGAGCATAGTTTACATACTTTTTTTTTACATATGGACTGAAGTTTATATTATTAAGTGACTTTGAGCTCTAACAAATACTTGAAATTATTCTAAGCATTACGTCATTTTAGTTTACAGTGAGAAAAAACCTGACTAATGCAGTCCTGAAATTCATTAATTCAAACATATTTTAATATATATTTGATAATTTTATTGGTAGGTTTTTGCCATACATTGCTCAAGTCATTTGCCTTACTTATAGACCAGAGCTAAAGCCTTTGAAAATATTAAAAATGAAACAAAATAATAGTAGGATGAAACCAATTACCCATTACGGTCGATCTGAGATGGGAAAGTGGAAAAGGGGGGTGATTTTAAGGGTAGAAACGGTTTATATCGATTTCCGACAAAACTACAAGTCCTATGGAAAAAAGTAAAATAGCAAAGCTGTAGGTAATAAGATCTACAACTTTTATGCTAACACTTCTTTCACATAACCTTAAAATTTATGTGAAAAATTCCAAAAACCAAGTTTCTTGTTTATATCTTTAATAAAAAAAAATGTTTCATGAAATTTGGTAAAAACTTACCTCTTAATGTCCCACCCACATTGCAATTTTTTGATTTAAAATATTTATTTTTTCACCTTATTTTGACTTAATATTGAAAAAGCATCCTAGTTTTCAATCGGGAAAATTCTCACGTCAAAATATTTACTTTTTTAAATAAGTCGTTGAAATCTCTATTTTCTGATGATGCAAAAAAAATATACATTATAATGTTAAATGTTCCCATAAAATGTCATAATTCAAGTGTAAATATTAATAAATTGCTCAAAGTTGTATTAAGTACAATTTTGAGCAATTCATTAAAATTGACACTTGAATTATGACATTTTATGGGAACACTAGCTGGTAACCTCCCGCTTCGCTGAGTGTATCAACATTAATCTGATTTAATAATAGAAAATTTTACCCAAAATTTTACAAAAAAAGATAATTGGATATTTCTTGACCTTTATTTCATAGAAAGTTCATGAAAATCCGTTAAACTACTTTTCCAGGAACAGATGTAAGCTATCTTATAGGTAAGATTTTTACGTTTTTTTGAATATTGTAAAATATTAAGAAAATTTTAAGCCTTGAGAACCTTTCAAATCAAAAGTCATATGAAATAATTAATTAATTTTAGTAGAATGGATTAGTAGCTTTCCTTTAGGAAGTGTACCTTTTTTAGGATAAATAATATTTAATGTGTTATCTTAAGATCAGAGGTATTAGGCTTAGTTGCCTTAGATTGAGAATTTTAAGATATAGTATTAAGTCCATTATGTCTTGTCTAATATAGTTTTTTGGTAAAAAAACAACGTGATGATTACATCTAACTTGGTATTTTCTCTTGAAAAAAAAGTTGTGCTGGATTTCTTTTTGTTCTGGGGGCTCTGCCTAACGGCTTCACCTCTCTTAGTCAAACTCCTAATCGGGATCACTTAAGTCGAACTGTCTGTTTTATTTATTCTTACGGGTGTCATTTTGGAACTAAGATATTTATTTTTATGAATGAAATAATATTTACTGCAGAAGATTTCCTTCTTCTCCCTCGACAATTCGAACGCTTACTTCGCCGAACTATTAATAATATATTAACTACCCGTAAATTCACAATGGATTTATTGTTTCTAGGAATTTAACCTATCGCTTTACTTCTATCATCGTTATAATTTTCAAATTTGTGAACATTAATTTATAAGAATAACAAATTACATAGTTTAAAATCATGTCGTCTCTACGATATGTTAGTATATGTACATTGTATCACAACTGCCTGCCGATGTATGTTTTTCGTCGCGCAGTTTTTATAGTTTTTTTTTGCTCAGAAAGTCAACATTTTTTTGGAATAAAAAGTATTCTAAAGCAATTTTTGTAATATTTACTACTTGTAGTGAAAATCTCGTCCAAATCGGACCAGCCGTTTTCAAGTTTGTCAAGAACAAACAAACAGACAGGGAAAGCTATTCGAAATAAAAAGTCGCCTTTAATGTAAGTTATAATATTTAATAATTTTTTGTGAAAATTCCATTGAAAACGGCTCAGCTGTTTTCAAGTTTACCCTGGACAAACCTTGTTATTACCCTGTTTTTTTGGGGAAAATTACAATGTAAATGGCATTTATTTTTTTGTATTAAATATATGAAAATGTAGGGAATAAAGAGTATTCAACAAAACACCTTAAATTTTTTAGATTAGATAAAAATCTCAGCTGGGAAAAATGATTCCGTTTTTCGTTCGCTCGCGCAGGTGAGATGGAACGTTTTTATTTTATAGGTATTCAAGTAGCAAAAATCTTTAATCTTTTTATTGGTATAGATTTAACATTATAATGTATATTTTTTTTGCATCATCAGAAAGTAGACATTTCAATGAACAAAATATGGTGCCTTTTCAATATGAAGTCAAAATAAGGTGAAAAAATTAATATGTTAAATCAAAAAAATTACAGTGCGTTTGGGACTTTAAGAGGCAAATTTTTACCAAATTTCATTAAAATTTTTTGTAAAAGATAAAAATAAAAAACCAAAAACTTGGTTAATGGAATTTTTCAAATAAATTTTAAGGTCATGTGTAAAAAAGGTGTTAGCACAAAAGTTGTAGATCTTTTTATTACCTACAATTTTGCTATTTAACTTTTTTCATGGAACTTGTAGTTTTGTCGGAAATCAAAATAAATCGTTTCTCTCCTTAATAACACCCCCTTTTTCCACTTTTCCACCTCAGATCGACCGTAATTTATTTGTTCTTTCATTTTTGTTATATTTTCCTCCTTTTCTAATAGGTTTCATCCTACTATAATTTTTTTGTGTTCAAAAATAATCGGTACCGGTCTAATAACTAAGATTATAGCTATAGTTATTATTTTTTTTTCGTTTTAACAATCGTTTCTGTTATTCTTGACTGTTGGTGGCAAGTTGATGTTCCTTTCTAAAAATCAAATTGGAATGGTGAAAGTACAATTTCCTGTAGCAGTTGCGATTTCAACCTTTTCAGTATGATTTTTTCGAATAGCTTGGATAGGATGTGTAGTAAGTTATTAGACAGTAAATAGGTGGTAGATTTGGAGGTTTTTCGATTTACAAATGACTATGATTAGAGCTTGCTTCAAAGATTTTGGAAAGTAATCTCTGCCAAGACAGATATTAAACAGGCTCGTGAGAAAGGCCAATTTTTTTTTGTAAAATTTTTAATTATTCCGTTTGGAATTGGGTCGTGTCCAGAGGCCTTGTTCATACGTTGTCCATGAATAATATAATAAGTATTGAGAACATTTTGTTTGGATGCTTAGAATTTTTTTGAATTTTTCTGATATTAATTTAGTTTCTTGGTTTTGTTAACAAATTTTTTTTTTGTTATATTATACTTAAATAAGACTATAATTATTTGAGATTGATTGTTTTAAATCTAAGATGACACTGCTCTTAGACTATCCAAATAATTTAAATGACTCTTAATTACCCCATAAGTAGGAGCAAAAATTGTTATTTCGATTATGTTTTAGTTATGCTCAAGGATACTTAGGCTTATGATTTATCTGAGATTTTCTGGTAACCAGATAAGTAACGCTGATGTTTGTAATTAATTAAAGTTTAAATTATGGACATTTTGGATTTAATTCACAATATTTCTTAATAGACTTCCATTCCCATTCCCCCACGTTTTCCCACAATTGCTTATCACCTATCGTAGTTGAGACAACTTTAAAAACATCTAGGTACTTAATTAAAAAACAATTCTTTATCAGTAATTCATTGGAATGGTACGAGTACTTACATAAGTAAAATGTGAAATATTTAGTTTCAAAGATATGATCATTTATGCAAAATCCCAATTAAAATTAAATGCTTGTCCTTAATGCTTTTTTCAAATTATTTATTTATCAAAAATGTATTAAACAAGCATTCAAAGTAGAAAATATTTGAATAAATGTTATCAATATATAAAAATATGTTGAGCATGCTTTTATACAAGAAAATACTTATCACAAAGTATTTGTATTTATTGTAATGACAAACATTTGATGTACGTCCGAGTCGAAATTTTAGACCTATTTTGGCCCTAAAATGGATTTTTTACCCTCTTTTGAACCTACAAAGAGTAACCTCATCTCAACCTAAACGATATTCCATCGTCTTCATTTTAACCTACATGAAATTTTTTAAATATTTTGTAAACATCGTTTCGTCCTAAAAAAAGTTTTATCATCATAAAACATAAAACTTGGTTGTAAATCTGCTTTTTTTACAATATCTATTGCAAATATTATTTACTATTAACCCAAATTTTTGATCTTTTTTTTTCCTATACTTAGATGCTTAATAAAATATTGTGTATTCTGGTATCCATTACTGGTTGGATCCTTAATCCTGATCACTCTTGTTAATATTTACTCAGTTTCTTGTTAACCGTTCGAGTGCTACACGAGGTATTATACAACAACTGAATAAACTTATTTCAATATTTGATTATTTTTCAATATTGTCTATATCAAAAGGCCTAAAAAGTGTAAATGTAAAAAATTTAAAAGTGAAAAAACCGAGTTTATAAGAAAAAGTGTGAAAAAATTTGCTTTAATTTATTATCTTGAAAGTAATCAGAGAGATGTTATACAATTAAATAAAATTTCTAAAGAAATGCACATGGTTGGGTATATTGTGGATTATAATAAAAGGAAATCCTGGAAAAAAATGATGGCAATGGCGACAATAAAAGAGCTGCTAAACGAGGACAAGGAAATTAAGAACTGATATTTGTAATATTCTTATTACTTTTAAATTTATTGCTAATATTAAAGAAACTTGTATATTTAATGAATAAAAAAAAAACAAAATATTAAAATAGAAATGTTATTCTTTTTGAAAAAAACCCTAATAATAAAACAATAAGAGAGAGTGACAAAGAAAGAGCGAGAAAAGAGAGAGAATGAGGTTCATTAGAGGGTTTTGCTATCGACCTCATTTGAGCCTAAACATTGTATTTTGTCCGATAAATGCCACTTGTAGGTTCAAAAGAGGTCTAAAATTCAAATGCAAATGATCATGTTCTTTCCTTACCGCCTCATGTATTCCTTTAGTTGTGCCTTTCATTGGAAATAGAGCAGCCATTTCTTCGATAATGGAGAAGTGTTGATCGATTCCTTTGATAAAAATAGTTAATTGAGCAGTGTCTCATCAAGCGCCACTGAATAAATATCTGGTGCGAGGCGTCACACTACTTTCTTTTACATTTATGAAAATACTCGCTGTTAGTTAAAAGAAATATAAGCACTTTGTAACAATACATATAAACAGTACTATATGCATACAACCTATAGGACTATATGTATATACACGAATTCCCAATCTTCATCCCAGAACCGCCCTTATTCGAATTTTCCCAGGAAAAAGTTTCAAATAAAAAATGTAGCCACTAATAAGTCTAAGAACTATAGAAAGTTAAAAGAAAATCGTTAGAGCCGTTTTCGAAAAAAATTGAAAAAACTCAAAAACGTCAAGAGTAAAGTAGAGCTTTCGGTTAACCGATTTCAACCAAAAGCTTTGCGGCACAACTAGGTATAATATGGAGGCTAGATTCCAAGTTTGGTGAAATTCGGATAAAGCTTTTGATACGATATGGCTGTCACACACAGACATGTTTTTAAAAACCACTTTCATGGACTCAAGGGACCTCAAAACATGTATTTCTGTTGAAGGTTCGAATTCAAAAATTCGATCCGATTACAATACTTCCTTTACTATTAAGTAGTAAAAGAAAGTAATATGTATACACTATACAGCTTATATATATGTACATATATGTAGGTATACGAATTCCCAACATTCATCCCAGAACCGCCCTTATTCGAATTTTCCCAGGAAAAAGTTTCAAATAAAAATTGTAGCCATTAATGAGTCTAAGAACTATAGAAAGTTTAAAGAAAATCGTTGGAGCCGTTTTCAAAAAAAATTGAAAAAGCTCAAAAACGCTAAGAGTAAAGTAGAGCTTTCGGTTAACCGATTTCAACCAAAAGCTTCGCGGCACAACTAGGTATAATATGGAGGCCAGATTTCAAGTTTGGTGAAATTCGGATAAAGCTTTCGATACGATATGGCTGTCACACACAGACACACACACAGACACACACACACACACACACACACACACACACACACACACACACACACACACACACACACACACACACACACACACACACACACACACACACACACACACACACACACACACACACACACACACACACACACACACACACACACACACACACACACACACACACACACACACACACACACACACACACACACACACACACACACACACACACACACACACACACACACACACACACACACACACACACACACACACACACACACACACACACACACACACACACACACACACACACACACACACACACACACACACACACACACACACACACACACACACACACACACACACACACACACACACACACACACACACACACACACACACACACACACACACACACACACACACACACACACACACACACACACACACACACACACACACACACACACACACACACACACACACACGCTACCGGGCGCGTCTCCACCAGCGGATAGGAGAATGCTCGCTGTTCTTTGGAACAGAAGGTAGGGGTGAAATAAAATAGCTCCCGCGGACAAAACTCCCCAAGTCAAGGTGTCAAGATACCGTGCCGAGGACTGCATGGCGCCGGGGTAACGGCGTCACAAACGGTTCCCCTGGGGCACCAGGTCCCACCCCAGGCGTAATTAGTGGCCTTACTTCGGCAACCGAAGCTCTGCTGGAGTGGACTGATATTTCCCTAGGTACTCGTGGGACTAAAAATGAATATAATAACAAACAAAAAAACAAACAAGGACGAAGTTAGTGAAGAAGGTAGTGCAGAGATGAAGAGAACGCGGGCGTTGGACCGACTGGAGGAACTCATCAATGAGTTGCAAGAATTCGTCCAACCGAAACTGAACGTTCACAAGGAGATCAAACTGAAGTCAATCAGTATCGGAAAGGCATTTCGAGAGTACAAGACATTGGCCGAAGAATGGAATGCAAAACAGCAGCGACCGTTAAGTGTGGCACCGAAGCCTATAGACGCGCCGGCCCAGTCGACTAGTCAGGCAATCGAGGGAGAGGTGGATACCGGAGCTGAAGCAGACAGTGACTCCATGGTTGAGGAAAAGCGGGACCGGTTAGCCAAAAGGAAGCTGCGGAACTCCCCGGAATCAGCAGACCGACAGGCGGAGAAAAAGAAGAACGCGCCTCGAGTTAAAACCTCGGCTACGGGAGGTGAGCTGACGATGCCTGCTATGAGAGTGGAGGATTGGCGTAAGGTGCAGCGAGGTAGGCCCCGCAAGGGGCGGGACTCACCTTCGATCTCAAACCCCCTTATGGTCCAGGTAACGGACATGAAGAAGGGCTCACTTCGAGCTGGAGCCTCGACGATAAGCGGTGAGCCAAAGATGCCTACCGTGGGGGAAGCGGGGTGGCAGAAAGTACAGCGAAGTAAACCTCGCAAACGGCGGGCTCCACCCTCCCTGCCAAACGCCCTGATAGTTCAGGCAAAAGGGACGCTGAGCTATGCGGAGATTCTCAGCAGGATCAAGAAAAGTGCTGAGTTAAAATATGTCGGATCTTGCACTGAAGGGCTGCGTAGGACCAATGGTGGTGACCTGCTGATTGTCCTCGGTAAGCGACACTAGGAGAAAACGGCTGAGTTTCGTACAGCGGTTGCTACAGTCCTTGGGGAGGACGCGATAGTGAAGAGCAAGGTCCAAGAAGTGGAACTAGAGGTCAGGGACCTCGACGAAACCACGACCAAGGAAGAAATCTTGGAAGTTCTGCAAAAGGACCTTGGAATGAGTGACATAGGCTTGGAGGCGATAAGATCATTACGGAAAGCGTACGGGGGCACCCAAACTGCGGTCGTCAGGCTCCCGGCGGTCTTGGCTAGAAGAGTCACCGACAAGCCTAGAATCCGTATAGGGTGGGTAATGTGTAGAATCCGACTCATTTTAAGACCCACAAAGTGCTTCAGGTGTTGGGGTTATGGTCACCTAGCACGGAGCTGCAAAAGTGAGGTTGACAGATCTAAGTGCTGCATGAAGTGTGGCAAAGAAGGGCACACGATCAGCAAGTGTGAGGCCGAAGCCCACTGTCTCCTATGTAGTGGAAACGGCAATGGAGGGACCGCGGCGCATATTGCGGGAAGCGGTCGATGCCCAGTTTATGCAGGGGCACGGCAAATGGAGGCCAAACGAAGAATATGAGGATCCTCCAAGTAAACTTGAACCACTGCGAGGCTGCGCATGATTTGCTCATGCAGACGGTGCGCGAACTAAAAGTGGACCTAGCCATAATAGCCGAACCGTACAAACACCTGCGGAACCAACCTTGGGAAGCGGATAGCACCAGTAAAGCCGTTGTGTGGTCCTGCGGCAGGCTTGCTTTCCAGGGTGTGGTTGGAAACGGGGAGGCTGGTTTTGTGGCAGCACGGGTGGGCGGGGTCCGCTTCTACAGCTGCTATGCGCCGCCTAGTCTTTCCATGGCTGAATTTACTGAATTCCTGGATCGACTGACCGAGGATGCGAGGCAACACTATCCAGTGGCAATAGCGGGTGACTTCAACTCCTGGGCAGTCGAATGGGGCAGCAGGGAGACAAATGCTCGGGGGAGGGCACTACTGGAGGCCATGGCCACACTTGATGTAGTGCTGATCAATAGGGGCGATAAACCAACGTTCACCAGAGGAGACGCAAGCTCCATTATCGACCTGACTTTTCTCAGCAGTAGTCTTGCTAGGGGGAACTACTCATGGGGGGTGACGGAGATTTACACGGCCAGTGATCACGGTGCAATATTCTGGGAAATATTGGCTGGCCACAATCTTGGCAGACCCAGCGGGCGAGCCAATGGGATTGGGTGGAGGGTGGTATCCTTTGACCCAGATGTTTTCGCCGTGGCCTTGGATAGTGGCTCAGTCATTCCCGGAAATGCTGAGGAAAAGGTCAACGACCTGATGATACGAGTGACCCGGGCTTGCGACGCAAGTATGCCCCGAAAGCGCGACATGGGGTGGCTTCCCTCGGTGCACTGGTGGAACGAACAGATCAGTGTTCTTCGTAGAGAATGCATAAAAAAAAGAAGGATAGCTCAGCGTAGCTACCAGCGACAGAACTCTGCAGAACTGGTGGCAGAGTACAAAAGGGCACGTCAAACGCTTAACAAGGCAATTAAGGACAGTAAAAGAAGATGCTGGGAGGAGCTCATCAATGGTGTGGAGAAGGATCCTTGGAGTCTGCCGTACAAGGTTGCCATGAACCGCCTGAATAATCGGCCGGTGCTTTCATCCACATGCCCTCAACTCCTGCAGCAAATTGTTACTGCGCTGTTCCCTCAACAACGAGAATGCAGTTATCCGGCAGTGCACTGCAAAGTAGAGGATATCCGACCCATCACGGAGGATGAGCTGCTTAAAGCATGCGATCGAGTCGGGAACAATAGGGCTCCGGGATTGGACGGAGTCCCAAACATTGCCTTGAAAGCAGCTATCAAAACGGCACCGGCTATGTTCCTGGAGGTGTATGATGCATGCCTCGCGGAGGGCATTTTCCCTCGGAGGTGGAAGCGACAAAGATTGGTGTTGCTCCCTAAGGGAAAGAAGCCACCAGATGATCCATCATCATATCGCCCTCTTTGCATGCTGGACACGGCGGGCAAGATTCTAGAGCGATTAGTTCACCAGAGGATCGAGGCCGTTGTGGAACCGTTGCTGGCGAGCAACCAGTATGGTTTTCGGAGAGGGCGATCAACTCTAGATGCGGTTAATCTGGTGGTCACTAGGGCCAGAGATGCGATTGCAGGGGCTAGATGGAAGGGTGGTGCAAAAAGGTATTGTTTGGTGGCCACATTGGAAATCAGAAACGCCTTCAATTCCGTCAATTGGGAGTGTATTTTGCGAGCACTAGAAGAAAAAAGCGTACCGGGATACCTGCGTAGGTTAGTCGCAAACTATTTCACAGATAGGCTACTGAAGTATGACACGAGCGGCGGTCCGATGAAGCATAGAATAACTGGGGGAGTACCTCAGGGTTCGGTCCTCGGCCCGCTCTTGTGGAATATAATGTATGACGGTTTGTTGAGACTAACTATGCCGGGAAATGTCACACTCGTGGCATATGCGGATGACGTGGCCGTGGTGATCGTGGCAAAGTATCTCGAGGAGATAAACCTCTCGTTCGACATTACTTTTGAGAGAGTTGGGCGGTGGATGAGCGCGATGAATTTGAAACTGGCACAGCACAAGACCGAGGCGGTGCTTATCACCAGCAGAAAGAAAGCCGAGACCATCAGGCTGGGGGTTGGGGGGCACGAGATCACAACCCGGCCGTTTATACGGTATTTGGGGGTGATGCTTGATGCCCGACTCAACTTCAAGGAGCAGGTGGAGCAAGTAAGCACTAAGGCGGCTGTGGTGGGGGCAAGTTTGTCGCGACTGATGCCCAATGTTGGCGGACCGAAGCAGAGCAGGAGGGCATTGCTGTCGTCGGTGGTTACATCGGTATTGACCTACGGAATGCCCATCTGGTCTGACGCCCTCGCAGTACACGAAACAAGGAGGAGAATAGCATCAGTGTATCGGCTGTGTGCCCTGAGGGTGGCCAGCGCCTTCCGAACGGTGTCTGAGGAGGCGGTGTGCGTTATTTCTGGAGCACTACCTATCGAAGTCCTGGCTGAGGAGAGACGGGCCCTCTACCGACGTAGGGGTTCGGCTTCACATAGCCCGGACGGACTCAGAGCGGAGGAGCGGCGGCACAGCATAAGCCGATGGCAATTGCTGTGGGATGCTGCAGTAAAGGGTAGATGGACGCACCGTCTCATACCTCAGGTGGGAGTTTGGCTGAACCGAAGTCACGGTGAAGTTAACTACTACCTGACTCAGATGCTCTCGGGGCATGGCTGCTTTCGGGCATACCTACATCGCTTTAAGCACGATGATTCTCCAGAGTGCCCGTCCTGTCCCGGAGTTCCAGAAGATGCAGAACACGTGTTCTTCGGGTGTCCACGTTTTGACTCGCTACGAAATGTCCTGGAGAAGGCGCTGAAACGAACAATTCAGCCAGAAATATTAGTTGAGGCGATGCTGTCCTCGGAGGCTGCCTGGAACGCGACCAGTACTTTCGCGACGGGAGTCCTTAAGGACCTGCGATGCGCGGAAAGGAAGAGAGCCGAACGAAATGGCAAATAGGGTGAAAAGCGACTGACAGCTTTACCCTCCCCCCGCGAAGTAATGCCTAGCGGCGGTTTCCGTGGGGGAACAGTGGCTGGAGGAAGAGGAGGTTTTTAGTCGGTATTGTATCTGAGTCCGACATACCAGGCCGAACAGCGGGGCCTGATGATACGTAAAGGTATTTTCCTTCCTCTCTAAAAAAAAAAAAAAAAAAAACACACACACACACACAGACATGTTTCTAAAAACCACTTTTTTGGACTCAGGGGACCTTAAAACATATATTTCCGGTGAAAGCTCGAATTCGAAAATTCGACCCGATTACAATACTTCCTTTACTATCTATATAGTAGTAAAAGAAAGTAGAAAGCACATTTTGAAGTACGCTCTTTGAAGCCGCGGGTTGAAGATCACTGATCTACACTCTTCCTCACGATATTACCTAGTTTTAAACTTTCGAACGTGGGTATTATAGTCCTAGATTTTGTACTATCTTTACTATTTAAAAAAATATATCAACTAAGTTCATTTACTTGAATAAAGCATCCTTGTGACTAGGGCTTGAAAACCGGTTAAAACCGTTGTTTTTTAGTAAAAATCAAAAACCGAAAATCCGGTTATGCAATAAAAATAACTAGGATTTTTTTAAACTGTATTTAAAATGAATTTAACAAAATCTGATTAAAAAATGTAAGTATTAACTACCATTGTATGGCCACTGGATGTAACTTTACCTGAAATCTTAAACGCGTTTTTCTCGAAAATACTTTTGTCGATGCGGTAGCCACAATCAGCCCCCTACAACTTCATGTTACAAAAATGTGACCATTTTTACTGGATTTGCAGTCACTAGTTGCGATTTAGTTGCTAACGAGTTGAACGAAGAAGACCACAAAGACTGACGAAGACCGAAGAATTTATGGAAGTCGGAGGTTAGAAATAATTATTGCTGCAAATGCTTTTTTTTAGCAATTGCCAAAAAACGCTCGAAATTCGGGCTTCTAGACTAGAATACCCCCTTAAGGAGAGGAGCAAGTATTAATCGGAGAGAGCAAGGTCTGGGGAGTTCGGAGAATGTGTTAGAACGTCCCAATCAAACTGTAATAATTTTTGCCTTACAACAAACGCAACATGGGGTCTTGCGTTGTCGTTAAGGAAAACGACTTCTCATCGGTTCGCCAGTTCTGGCCGTTTTTCTGCTATGGCGGCTTTCCATTGATCAAGCTGATTTAAATATTTATCAGCATTGATCGTTTCACTTTGCGGAAGGAGCTCGTAGTACACTACACCTTTCTAGTCCCACCAAATGCATAAAAGAACCTTTTTCAAATGAAATCCAGGCTTTGCAATAGTTGAAGGTCTATTTATCTTAGACCAAGTGCATTTTAGATGCACATTTATATACAAAATCCAAGTCTCGTTTCCAGTGACAAGAATCTTTTAAAGAAAGGATTTCTTTTATATCGCTGAAGAATCAAATCGCACGTAGAGAGACAGTTCATAAGGCCGGTCTCTGTCAGTGGCGGAACTACCATATCGCTAGACCCCGCGACGCGAGGGGGGGGGGCGAAGCTTTGGGGGCCCGAAAAATTTGAGAATATTAGTACCAGTGGTGCTGCATAGAGGTTGCAGTAAGAAAGAGAAATTGAAAAAGGAACAGGAACGTTTAGGAAAAATACTACAATTACCCCGATTTCTTAAATCGTTTGCTACGATCACAGAAAATCAAAGCACTTCTAAAGATGAACAGGTGTTTGAACAAGTTTATAGCAAAAAAGTTAATCCAACTGACTTAAAACTAAAAAATCAAGGTACTACACTTAGAGATGAAGGGCAATTTGAACATGTTGATAGCAGAAGCAGTACGGTAGTTGATTTGAATAACGATGAAAATACCATGGATTTCGACCAAGATGTTACGAATAAGGATATTAAGAAATTGCCGTTATTCTTAATGGACAATGCTAATTTTCAAAACAAAATATTACCTACACCTGATATAAAAATAAAGTGGAGCTTTCGGTTACCCGATTTCAACCAAAAACTTCGCGGCACAACTAGGTATAATAGAGAGGTTAAATACCAAGTTTGGTGAAATTCGGATAAAGCTTTCGATACGATATGGCTGTCACACACAGACACACACACAGACATGTTTCTAAAAACCACTTTTTTGGACTCAGGGGACTTCAAAACATGTATTTCCGGTGAAAGCTCGAATTCGAAAATTCGACCCGATTGCAATACTTCCTTTACTATCTATATAGTAGTAAAAGAAAGTAAAAAATGATAGATAATATCTGCTAACTCCTCTAGACCTTAAGGGCCTTTTAAGAAGGACCTTTTGCAAGAAAATCGGTGCTAAATTAAAATATGGGACGCTAGATACGAAAAGCAAAAATTCATATAAGGCTGGGAGCCGATCTAATTTTTTTGCGAGGAGGCCTAAAATTTGTAGTTCCGCCACTGGTCTCTGTTTATATGTGTGGAACCCATACTTCATATTGATTTGCAGATTCCATCTTGCTTAAATACTTATGTACCGTTGTCTTGGGAATGTTAGTAGTATTGAGTATATCGTGGATTTTCAGCGAGCATAGTCTTGATAAGGTCAGATTTATTCGTAGCGTGGCGCGAAAGAAACTTATGGGTCATCCTAATACGATATTGTCACAAATCCAAGACACCCATTTGTGTCTGGCGCCCGAGGGCAGGATTAACCAATAACCAGCAATAAGAATTGCACAAAAGGATGGACCCCCTGAAGTATGTAGTTTTATGACCACGGATTAACATTACAAAGGATGAGACGAGGAACGAGTGTTTTAGTATTTTCTACATTGATTTACCAATGGAGGAGAGAAAGACAGGCGCTAAGATTACAAATAGAAAATTCTAGAAACGGGTGATCGCTTACTATAAATAATCCGAAAGATGAGCCAACAGCTCAGTATTCAAATAAATGTTCGACGAGTATAAAATAAACCATCGAAGAGTATTGAAATAAATTCATCGACAGTATAAAATAAACCACCGAGTGTGTATTCAAATAAATTCATCAAAGTGCTCAGTGTTAAAGTGAACAGTGTTATATAAAGTGATCTGAACATTGTTAATAAAGTGTACATTGTGTATATAGTGAAATATAAACAGTACTGTGACTATTGTTGACAGTGAACATTGTTGTAGTGTATAATTGTTAGATAAATAAATAAACAACTGTTTAAAAATAAATTTGTAGTCATTATACACAAACCAACGAACCCGTAAAAACGTTACAATATTAAGCATTAATCACTTACCTACTTATGTTTGAAAAAGGCTTAAGCTTACGTTGTCTTAGTAATCAGCTTCTAGATAATAATTAAATACAGAATGTGTCAGGAAAGAAGTAATAAAAGTCATATTTATGCAATTGATGTCAACTTGACATAATTTTTATTCATTTTTAAGATCAAATGTATATTTTTTGGGATTATTTTACAGTACTAAAACTATGTCATATTTGTCATAATAAATGTATAATATAATAATCATAATAATAATATATAATAATTAATTTAATAATAATAAATATAATAATATATCAATTAATTAATAATAATAAATACCATAATAAATTATGACTGATCACTAAAGAAAGAGGGAGCGATAGGGAAAGTTGAAGGGATAAGTACAATATGTTTTTTTAATATAAAAATTCACTATTACTTATAATAATTTTATATTTGTGTATCAAGTGAATTTTTTAGATCTCGCATCAAAGTTTTTTTTTATTTTAAAATTTCTTTTTTATAATAATAATAATAATCATTATATTATTTATACAATCTAATGATTTCTCTCAAAGCTATTTTTCATTTCTCGTTTTATTCGTGAATAAGTAATTCTTTTCTTTTCAAGTAAAATATTTTGAAAAATACAAAAATTGGCGATATTTGATTTTTCGCATGTGCTTTCTTTGATTTGTTTTATAATTATTTTTTTTTTCGTTAAGATATAATAACAGAGTAAAAGTTGTATTTTGCGAGAAAGAGGGAAAGCCAAGAAAGATGAGAGTTAGAAATAGAATGATTAACGTAATTAATTTATTTTTTTTTTATTTAGTAATTAACTAATTTATTTATTTAAATATAACCATTTTTGAGTCATACTATGTACAAAATTAATAACGTTACGTTTTCTTTGTATTTTTTTTTTGTAAAATGGGCGTAGCTTTTTCATAACAATGAAATTTTCCGTTTCTTTATCTATTTTTTTTCCACAAATCAGATAAAATATAAAAATATTAAAGTTATTCTTCGTACATTTTTCACACACAAAAATCAGAGCAAATTTTTTATCGGTCTTAAATTTTTTTTGAATGAAAGCTCTTGAAAAGCTTTCAAAAGGTGAAAAATTTTTTTTAAAAATGTTCCTTTTTTGTGTATTTCTTAAAAAAGTTTTTTTTAATTCTAATATTTTTAATTGAAAAGCAAGCGATTGGACAAAGCTTGAGAGATTATTTATAAACTGTTAATGCATACATTTAAAAACTAATTTTTAGTTGTATTTTTTTTAAAAATTCTTCATAAAATTGGGTGATAATTTTTTGAAGTGGATAGGATGAGGAGTTGTTGGGATCTAGGATTTTAGGATACGGGGATTTACTGGAACAATTTATGAGTAAGACAGAAATTAGAGATAGATAGAGAGCACCTTTTAGATAATTGGCTTCGCGTTCTAGTTTTTTTTTTTTATTTAATTTTATTTTATTTAAGTCAGGTCTTATAAATTTTTTGATTCCTTCAATTTGTGTTTTTTTTTTTTTAAATTTTATTTTTATATTCTCCACGGAATGATATGTAAGATGTAAAAAATTTGATAAGACCAACGTTTTTACACTTAAGATTTCTGTAGAATGGGGGATTTGTTCATGTGCTTATGTGTGTGTGTGTATTTTGTTAATGTGTGTGTTTAACTGAGATAATAATTTTTCTCAATCTTTCTTAATTAAAATCGTTTTTTTTTTTGTTATGAACAATTTTTTTAGACTAACACAAAGATTTTTAGCTCTAAAGCCAAAAAAATCACAGTTGCACTTGTGCATTTTACATACATAATAAATAGAACTTTACTTATAATTTTTTTTCATTTAAATTATTCAAAATTCGAGCAACTGTAATAATGATTGTGCAAGTTATCTGCTTAAATAATAAAATTTCAGAGACTCTCTGAATTAAAATATAGATAGACTTTTTGAATCAACTCATGGCAGTTTAATTAAAAAAGATGAGAAAATCGAAGTTCGAAAATCGAAAAAAAAAAATCTACAATAATTTATCACTTAGTTTAACATTAGAGAAGCAGATTAAAAATCTATGTTAAAATGATTAAAAATTTGATTTGTTCAATTAAAAAGATTGTGTCTCGTAATGTGTGATTGATTAAATCGAAATAGCTGATTGATTTATTTTTTTTTGTTTGAATATCTAAAACGAGAGAGTTTCATCTTTCTCAGGATTTTTATTTAAAATATTTCAATTATACTTCTATATAATGTAATTAATAATTATTTTTAATATTTTTTTTTTTAATTTTAATTCTTTAAAATTTATCATCATGATTTGTATAAAACCGTTTTTATATGTGTGGTGCGAGTAATTTAAGAATGGACCCCACAATATTTACACTTTTTTCATCATTGTTTAAACTAATTTTATCATTTAAATAGTTGTAATTAGTTTTGTAGTTATTAATATTATTTATATAGCGTAAACTTTTTTTATATAATATAGATTTCTTATATCTTTTATTTAAAATTTAAATATATTTTTTTTTTTTTTTGGGAAATGAAAATTTTAATAGCTGGTGAAAATACTGATATATTTAATAGCATAAGACGCCTACATTGTAGGCTCTTATCTAGAAAATTGGCCATAGCATTTTAAGAGTAAAACTTTATTATTTTATCATTTTGTAATTAAAAACTCTAGTTTATATAAGCTAGTTAATTACATTAGTTTTTCAATATTAGTTAAATATATAATATTGTGTTATAAATATTTTTATATTATAATAAATATAAATAGTAAAATCGCCCATCGATGATGAAAAAACATTTTTTACACAAATAATGCAAAACATACCCTGTATCCTTGAATCACTTCACTGCGGGCAAAATTCTTTTCAATTTTTTAAAATTTTACCTAAAAATTTATATTTATATCAATTATTTATATACTTTTTTTTTTGTTCACCATTTTGACTAGAACGAGACAATTGTTGTATTTACATAATACAATGTTTATATGTATACATGAGAGTGATTAAGATGAGTAGTTATGTATAACGTATAATTGCATAACGTGTACTTATAATTGTTGATTTTTTTTTTCATAATATTGGCGGATTTTAATTAATGCGTTCGAGTCAGATGATAGATGTGAGTCTTGGATTGTAACAGGCTAATGACAAACAGCCACGCGGTGTCGCGGTTATATTTAAGATCGAATTGCTGCTTGGTAAAAAACAAAAAAAATTTTGAAATATTTTTTTTTTAAAAATTAAATTCAATTTTCTTTCGTTAACGACCGGACGGACTGCCTAAAAAGAAAAATACACATTACAAAAATTTTTGGTTTTTTCATCTAATCGAAAAATAATTTTTATACCCAATTACGGACGGATTGGGATTTACAAAGAAATTTTTAACAAAACTAACAATAAGTATATCTTATCAATATTTCAAAAATTTTCATGTTTCTTACCAGTGGGAAATTAAAAAAATAAAATAAATAAATAAGAATCTCAAACATCTTTAGGCCTCTTGCTTTTTATACAGATGAAAATTTAAAATCACTGCGTTTTGAAGTTATTTCCTTTTGCTACAAAAAGCCTACTCAAAAATTTTTGCTTCTAAGCCTTTTGTACCTCTATAATCACAATGAGAATTAAGGCTTAGACCACACAGGTAAGTGCTTCGTATTAAATGGGCCCTTGAAGAATAACAGTTGTCACTGATATCAATTGGATAAGAGGATTTTATAAAAAAATTATTTTTTAACAAGCTTGTACCAGCCATCAACAGCGCTATGGTGACTATTCTAAACGTTAAAAGTATACAGTGGTACCTCGACACACGAGTGCCCCAACATACGAGTGTTTTGAGATACGAGCCGGCAAGCGAATGCTTTTTGCTTTGAGTTACGAGCGAAATTCGAGATACGAGTTCCGCTTGTACATTTGATGATGTTGAAACACGTTCATCGAATGACAAAGAGTATGACACATTAACCAAGAGACAAGAGTGAGTAAAAATCATAAAGCAAGAACTTCCCCCTAGTTTTAAACCAGTTTTGCGGTGTTTAAACACATCCAAACAGTACCCGGGCGAGCTATAGTCTTAAAAATTTACGTTCATAGATCGGCTCTTGCCCTGGTGCGGCCAAACGGCTGAGGGCTGGGGCGTTTCTTCACTCACTCTTGTCTCTTGGTCAGTGTGAGACCGTTCAGATAAAAAGGTTCTAGTTGATTTTTTGTTTGTTTGATTTATTTTTTTTCAAAATTTAAACACAGATTTTACAACTGCTCTGCTCGTAATAACAAGATCGATCCTTTAAGATACAATAGTTTAGTGGTTCTTAATATTTTTGGAGGTACTTATTCCCACCAGTTTCATATGTGCATTCACCGAACCCTTGTTAAGAACCACTGAAATAGTGAACCATACAAAGTTTTTCTTTTGTTTATCTAAGCAAGAGTTCAAATAAGGTTTGTTCCATACGTTAAAGCCAAATATGTCCACGTAAAACAAAGAGCAAGGCACACTGACCAAGAGACAAGAGTGAGTGAAGAAATATTTCAGCCCTCAGCCGCTTGGCCGCATTAGGCCGAGAGTCGAGCTATGAACGTACGTTTTCGCGACAGTAGCTTGTTTCGACACGGATTTGGAGGTGTTTAAATACCGCAAAACTGGTTTAAAATTTGGGGAAAGTTCTTGCTTTATGATTTTTACTTACTAATGTCTCTTGGTCAATATGTCTTGCTCTTTGTCATTCAGTGGACGTGTTTGAAGATTATCAAATGGAACAAATCTATAGTAACAACGTAAGACGCCCGTTTAGAATCGTCCCTTCAGTTTATTATGACAACCACAGTATTTTTTTTGAGTATAAAATGATTAATGATATCATTACTTTTGATTACGATCACGCAAACCCTTCTTAAGAGATGGATCAGAGTGATGAACGTCAATCAAACCTTTCAAAGTTAGTGGTATAAACAACGACTTATTTAACGATAATTTTGATATTGATACTTTTGACCAGGTAATATGGATCTCAACAAAAATCATCCAGGGCAATGTGTGATCTAAGGACTTAGGACGATTTACAAAGCTCTTGAAACTCACAGTGTGGCCTTAGCTTTTGGAGGTATAAAAAGTGTCTCACACAAAGTTAATAGTTAATTTTTTTTAAATCACATCTTAAATCGAAGCAATATTTTTGAAGCCTGAACATGTTGAAATACTTTCGCAGACTTAGAAGATATTTCTTTAAAAAAGTTCCTATACAATCGATGAGAGAAAAAGTTTTACTTTCTAAAACCCGATCAAATGAACGTCGGTTTTCTGACTTCATCTCCTAAATACAAGACGAATTCCCCGAGAAAATTTGGTCATGACAAAATCTTAAAAAATGTCCACACTGACCAATCATTGATTAGATCCCACAAAAATAACGTATTAAGGCTTAACGTTACATGGAATGCGCGTCGAGACTTGTATTTAGAAAATTGAAAAAAACTCGAAAAAAATTTGGTAAATCCACTATAATGATAATTGCAGCACTATCTACGTAAAATTACTCTTATATAATTAAATGTTAATATTTTAAATTTTAATTAATATAACACATGAATTGAATCTGTGTGTAACCTATAGTTGATTTGTGATTTCGGTTGTGTGTTAAAATTTGAAAATATTTTTATATTCGGATTTTCAAAATGTTTTGTACTTTTTACGTAACAATAACAATATGATCTAACATTATTTTTTTTAAATTTACACTTTTACTCATTTACGTTTTAATCAAGTAGACGAAGAGGAAATATAGGAAAAGTCATAAGTGAAATTAAAAAAAAAAAAAAATTCATTGGAAGAACGGAAACGAGAACATGAAAAAATACATAAACACACACGAAATTCACACCGATTTTTTGATGAAATTTTTTCCTCCTATACTTTTTTAAGTAAAATATTTTTTTAAGCACATGGAGTCTTTTCTTTTGTGTATTTTTTTACATTTAATTATTTCTTTATTGTCAGCGGATATACTCATTTTTTTTTATATTAATAATTAATTTTAAAATTATATTTTTTCTTCTTTACGATTTTTAAGAAATTGCTATAATATTTTTATGTGTATGTCTTAAATCTTGAAATATTCATAAATGTACGAGTACGTAATTTATAATAGTTTAAATATTAAAAATTATTTCAGACGTATGAAAATATATATCATATTATATATATTTTTATATTATTAATTTTTTTTTCAAATATATATAATTAATTTTTGGTTTTTGAATTCTTTAAGGATTTTATCATAAGTTTTACAAATTAAATATAAGTGATTAATAATGATTAAATAAAGCACAACTTTATACTATATTTTTTTTAAAACTAGTTTCAATACAAAATTATAATTGTCTTAAACAAGTTAAGCATTCAAATGAAATAAGCGGGTTAAATGTTTCAAGTCCAGTCATTTTCAAATCGTTACCTATACCTATTATAGTAATTTAGATACTGAAGATTTAAGTTCTATCTCCTTTTGGAGGAAAAGTTTTAAATTATAATAGCTATTCTTATAAGTGGTTATCTTACAAACCGACTAAAAAATTAAATAATCGTAATTCTTCGAGAATATTTACTTTCTTTGTAGTATTGTTTTGAAAAATTTCTTTTTCAATTTTGTCATTCACTTTACAAGGTAAAATATTCTGAATGAAGAGGGGAAGTAAATAGGGCCGTATCTTAGAGTATTATAGAGGAAAACATTGGATGGAAGACGTTGGATCGCTTCGTATTGAGAAATATGCATAAATCAGCCTATTAAAGCACTGGGCATACAAAGTACAATACTTAAAGTTTTACCCCCGTTAGCCATATTAATTTAGCTTTGTACCAAGCTTGGGAAAACATTTTTTTTCTAATCATATATAATCATATATAATAATATATAATTATATATAATCATATATAATCATATTGAATCAGATCTGAAAATTGGCCAGGTATTATCAAGTATAATTATATATGTTTAGACAAAAATACTTTTTCTTGAACAATCACTTACTACAAGCAAAAGCACATTTTTCAAAAGTATTATTATACAAACTAAATAAAATAAAATAAAAAACACCCAGTATAGCAATAACTAAAAAGATATTACATTATGAGTGAGTGCCCAACAAAAAATATTTTTGTCTAATCATATATAATTATATATGATCATACCTAGGCAATTTTCCGATCTTATTATATATGATTAGTCTCTCACTCATATTGTAATATATTTTAAGTTATCGCTAAGCTTAGTGTTTTTTATTTTATTTTATTTAGTTTTTATAATCATACTCTCGAAAAATGTGCTTTTGCTTGTTGTAGCTTGCTAGTAGTAGTTTGCTTCTGCTTTTGATTGCCCGGAAAAAATATTTTTACCTAATCATATATAATTATATATGATCACACCTGGCCAATTTTCCGATCTGATTATATATAATTAGATAAAAACATTTTTTCTCAGGTGAAAAGGGTGTTTTGAGACAGGCCATAAAAAATATGTAACCTTACAAATTGTTAGTTATCTCAGAATATTAACCATGAACTTTAAGGCTAAGGTTACACTGGATGCGAATTCTGACGAACACAGATCTGACGAAACGGTCAGAACAATCGTTTAACATGAACACGCATAACATGAAATTTGTTTATAACAAAATATTACTATGGTTCCAACCAAATTGCGGCATTAACACGTATTTTCTTTTAACACAAAATAAAATTGTTTTTCCACGAAAAAATCGAAAATAATGTTTTCTCGATTTTAACAAATAGCTTAGTATTTCATATTGTATAGTACTAAACAATGCTTACTATGCGAAGTACTATAATATATTAAATTTAATAAAGACCAGCCAGAGAGCACATAACGTCAAGATTATATAAAGGCGCGTTCAGACGTTTCAACTAAACTCGCTCGACGATTTTCAATCTTTTGGACCGTAGCGGGGTACGCGACGCGAGAAGTGAAGCACAAACCAACAGAATTGAAAGCAACTTGACCGGTTGGTCGGCTCGATCAGACTCATCGACTTGAACGACGAAAAGTTTGAACCGGTCAAACTTTAGTCTAAAGGCGCGGTCACACGGTTCAACTTTAGTTGATTAACAATTCACAATCTTTTAGACCGTAGCGGGGTAAGCAATGCGAGAAGTGAAGCACAAACGAGCAGAATTGAAAGCAACTTGACCGGAGTCGACTCGATCGACTTGAACGACAAAAAGATTGACTCAGTCAATCTTTTTGTCGTTCAACAATTTCTTTTCAATTCTGCTTGTTTGTGCTTCACTTCTCGCGTCACTTTCTCCTCTCAGATTGAAAATTGTCGTTCAACTAAAGTTGACTTGTGTGAACGCGCCCTAATCGAGTTAACCTCGGTCAATTTGCTTTCAATTCTGTTGGTTTTGTGCCTCACTTCTTGCGTCGCTACCCCCATTATGGTCTAAACAATTGAAAATCTTCGAGCAATTTTAGTTGAAACGTCTGAACGTGCCTTAACATGAATGTAAGGTGTTGTCCATACTTAGGCGATACGTGATATGAAACGCAACATGCTTACAAGATTCACACTCACGCTACTCTATAACATATCAGAGTGTAAACCTTTTTGTCCTTCCTCCAGGTTTCAAGTGTCCGTTTGTACGTATCAGATATCCTATGAACCTCAGCATGAAAAGCGCCTAAACGCTACGTTCTGTTGATGTTACAGAACTTTTAGAAAGTGTGACGTTCTGTGTTCAGCAGGCAATGTCTTTGAAACTACTAAAATATTCTTTTGACACGAAATTCGTTTACCCCGAAAAAATTCTTCAGCTTCATGTTACCCGTTTTCTACTATATTAAGAAAGATTTTTGGAAATTGAAAGTATTTTATGGGATAGGTGGTGGTTTTACTAAAATCATTTTGAATAGTAACTATAAAAATAAGAAAGTAAATAGAAGCTTTGAAGAAACACTGAAGCTTTCAATGTAGCCCATTAGAATAATTTAGGTAAATTTTTAGATAGAATAAGGCAGAAAATTTTATCAAAACAATAAAAAACCTACTCTCTTAAATCGAAATAGTGACTAAATAGTGACTATTCACTATTTTTGCAGTGCAGAGTATACCACTACATTCCAATAGTGGTATGCTTTTCACTACTAAATAGTGAATAGTCACTATTTCGATTTAAGAGAGTATGTGTCGGTACTTTCTTTGATGATATCACAAGTTTTCAAAGCTTTAAAGTTTCAACATGAAATACCTACAAGATGTTAAAAGGTTTATTTAGATAGGTCACAAAAACAGTAAAATATTCTCAAATAAAAACGCTTCTATGCTAATTTTTTATTCTCTTTCACTACAAACTAAATTAAATAAACTTAAATGAACAATGATATGCAGCAATTTTAAAATATTTTATGTATTAAGCTTAATTAAATAGAGTTTAAACTCGTCCTTAAAAATGACTAGACTTTGTATGACTTAATCGTTTTTAACGACAATATTTTTAAGTAAAAGTTAATAAATAAAACCAATTAGTTGAATAAATAATAAAATAAGTTACAGAGCTAGAAAATAGGTAACATTGCACATTCTGGTTTAGTTTAAGCTTTTCAAAAAGAAACAATAAAAATAGTCGTTAAATTCATATGAATTGTATACGAAATTTATTTGTTCTTGTAACAATGTTTTTGCTTTGCAATCAAATACAAAATTTACAGTGGAAATTTCATACAAAAATCATTAATTGTAAAATGAAACAATTTGAAGAAAAAGGGATTGTGATTTAGACTTTAGATTTAGTTCTAAATTCTATTAGTTATAAGTAATATAATTTTAGCCTAATATATATATATTTTTTAAATACACTGTACAGCCATTGGCCGAAATAATTTGACTAGAGTGTTTTTTTTTCCTTTTTAATTTTTTTTATCATTAGGATTTGGGGTTTGTAGGGTATGCACTGAAGAAGGGATCCTTAAAGTTTCAACAAATTTTTTAGAACAAATATTACAGTTCCCCCTCGAAAATATTTGCACTTCCTTCTTCACATATATATCCTTAATGTGTTACATTTGAATAGGTAACATAAATTTATTTAGGGTAATAAAAACTAGCATCAAAGCACTAATGTTTTCCTTAAAAATTTATAACAATGTTTTGGCAAATGCTCTTAGGTTTGCATTTTAATTTGTCGTTATATAAAAAGAATTGCAATTATATTTAAATTTTAATATAATTTAATAATATATTATTAATAACCTGCTTTACAAATTTTTTAAAATTGTTTTTTTTTTACTTAGTTTATAGACGAGTAAGAATTGAATTGATTTCAATTTTTAAAATCGATCAAGGGGCACGGGGTTTCTTATGGGGAGTTAAAGCGATTTTTTGTTTGTTTTTCCTCATAATTTAATAATAATAATAATAATAATAATAATATAATAAATATTTTTCACTAATTTAAATACTAAGTATACAAGATAATTTTCATTTCATTTCTTTTTGAAACTTTGACTATGCGCGATCTTTATATTTTTAATATTTAAAATTCACCAATCACGGCTTGTTCTTTTTTTAAAATGTATATAATATATATATAGATTTATAATATTTTTAAATATATTTAATTAATTATAATAATTTGTAAATATAATGAATATTATATCATTTATAGAATAATTTATAATATTTATTTGTTAATGTTAAAAATTCAATAATTTAAAATCGTTTTTTAAAGGTAAAATTACAGAGACGCCATTTTGTTAATTTCCCCGATGTTTTTCTTTATATATATTTTGATAAATGGCGATGTTGAGTTGCGAGTCTCAAACAAATAAATATACCAGGAAAAATTTCCTTCTAGTTTTTCCTGATCGTCCTCTCCTTCATTTCACACAATTCTTGGCAATTTGATTGATTTTTTTTCATTTGGAATCTAAACTAATTTTTAACTTGTATGCATTGTTTGGTCAAGTTAAAAATTTTTTTTTTGTATTTTTTTTTTAAATTTTTTAAATATATTTTCTTTATATAATATTTTTTTTTTAAATTTATATATTTTTTTTGTTATAATTTTTTTTACTGTTTTTTTGGAAAATTTTCATTTAAATATTGCACAGTGTGCGTCCGGTCAGGACCTCGTAGATGTTAACTACATAGGGCCTAGGGTTAGTATGGTCGATTTGCGTCCTTCGGCCGTTTCAGTTGGACTTTCAATCGTTTCATTCCTATTTGAAATCCGTTCATGGCTTGAATGGCTGCTTGTGCACTCGCAGGATTGTCAAACGATACAAAACCTAAGAGAAAAAAAAATATTTAAAAATTGATTTTAAGTTCACAATAATTAAGATTTTTATATGAGATAAAAGTCACCCTAGTTTATAGCTTTTAGTCTAAGTTTCAGTTGAGCAAAGAGGGTTGTTGTAACATCCTTAAAAATCATGCAAAAAGAAATTAAAATTAAGAAGATAGCAATAAACTTGATACTGTATGATAAATAACTCAGGAGCAGCTCCTACAAAGCTTGTGGGGAGACAATTGTATAAGAATTGCACTCTCAGTGAGTATAAAACCTTAGATAATAATTCTGTAACATTATAAATATTTCTTCAGATCCTTGTTATTTTGAATTGATAGATATAGTTAGAGAATGGATTGGGAGGGTTTTTTATGATAAATTTAAAAAAAATTATATATAATTGATATATGCAAGGCTACAGAAAAACAAGAATGCTAAGCATGCATCAGAGAGCCGGCTGAAGCTCTAATATATGGCAAATCATCACAAACTGATACCCTTGTTGCATTCATTGTAAAATCCCGATCCATTACCCCTCTAACTATATTTATCAGTTCTGTAACAGTTACCTACATAAAAAAATAATGTTACATGACTGTAGTAAGATGTTTTATACTCAATGGGCTATCAAGTTTAAAATATTTTATTTTGGGTTTCAAGATTCTATGATAATATTAAGAATATACAAAATGGTTGTACAAAAATGGCTTGGTTTTTGTTAAAGGAAGCTTTGACTTCTTTGCCGCCATAAACGAGCTACCAATAATGGAAGTAGATAAGAAACAGTTTTAGATAAATGCATAATATAATTTTTTTATCACACAGTATGTTATTATTCTCAACATAACTAGAGAATCCAAGGATTAATTATTATCCTTCATGACTAAAAAGTGCTTGAAATAAATTAACATGAAAAGTTAAAAATTGTTAGTTAATAAAACAAGAGCTCAGAAATCTGCTAGTTCATGATTGCATATTAAATTGTCACCCTAATTTCCTACGCAGAGAGCGACATAGAAATTAAACTGTAAACTGTAAAAGAGATGCCAACATTCTAATCAAATCTATTTCAATTAAAATTTTTCATTATTAAAATTAGCTTCGACTTGGTCAATATTGTCACAAGTCTAAGAATGTGCCGCCATGTGTCTAAGGGAGTGCCACCATTTTATGACACTGGGAGTAGCCTCGCCTGGTCTCAGTCATTGATGGGCTTAACCAAATACCACCCAAAGGAGGAGCATTGTTATCACAAGATGGGGAGGAACCTTATGTTATTCCTGGAATTCGAGAATATTCTCTCTCTCTAAGAACTTCGTCTTCAAGACCACCCAGCACGAATTAAACAAAAGAATGGAAATTTCTAGCAAACCAATAAAAGGAGAGAACATTCTCGAAAGTGAACAAACTAATATAAAAAGAGGTTCGTTTGAACGAAGAAGTCAGTATTTAATTAAATCTTCGAGAATATTGAAATAAATAGTGCACGCGAACAGTCTTGACATAAATAGTGAACGTAAATAGTCTGAAAATAAATCGTCAACGTCAATAGTGCTAAAATAAATAGTGAAAGGGAACAGTGTTAAATAAATTGTGAACATTGTAAAATCAAGTGAAACGGTGCAATAGTGAGTGACAATAATTAGTGAATAAGTGTATCAAGTGTAACATAAATCAATAAACAATTGTTAAAAATAAATTGATTGTGATTAAACCCAAACCTAAGAACCTGTAAAACGTTACACTATGTAATGGTTACACCTTTAATAAACTTATAAAATAGTAAACTGGGAGTCTTCGTCTTTCAAATGATTCTAGCTTACTCGAAAAATCTGTTACTTCAGTGTATGGATGGTAAAGGTAAGAACCACAACCTCATTTAGCTGTTTGAATCAAAAAGTGTCCACAGAATAGCAGAAAATAAAGATGCCAAAAAGGCGCTGGTAGAGCGGAGCATATGGTCTGAACTGAACTGTTTTGATGAAATGAAATTTGCTGAGAGGAAGTAGTCAAATAATTTTAAATACTTGCATAGACTATAGTTGGACAATGTCCAAGTATTGCTATTGAAATATAAAAAAAAAAAAAATTTAAAATGATTTTTTAGTATAGTAGCGTCATCTTTATTTTTAATCTATTTGGAGGACACTTTTTATACTTTAGAGATTATGCTCCTTATCAGCCCCCTACAACTCCATGTTCTAACAAGTCAATCGTAAAAAATACTTTTTACAGCATCTTAAGCCTTTTAAGCTTCACATCTGTGCATAATCAATACATTTTTTTTACTTTTTTTATTACTAATTTTATTAGATCTATTGAAGTCTATAGAAGTCTATTGCAGTCTATATTGAAATCTATAGAATCTATTGAAATCTTTGAAATTTGTGGCGACGACATACATACATTGCACATACATAGTCCGCACATTACACATAGCGATCAGTAAGTGTAGAAAAGGCTTAAGAAAAATGTGACTATTTTGACCACATTTGCAGACATCGCCAGTAGTATTAGTTGAAAACGAGTTGAACGCATACTGACGAAGACCGAAGACTTTTATGGAGGTCGGAGGTTAGAAATAATTTTTTTTTAAACGTCAGGCAAATTATTTTTATTGTTTTTATTATTAATGTTACTATACGAGAATAATTATGATAAGTATTTTTATATAATAAGTATAATAACTCTGATAAGTGATGATAAGTTTAAGAGACAGGGGACTGTTTGAGATGAATGACTCGTATAACAACACAAATAGTTAACAGTTGTTTTTCAACTAGCCACCAGCGCCACCCAAAGAGTCCAAAGGTACTAAGATTTGCGGGAAAATCGGTCACTTTTTTAGCCTTTCTCGTATTTAAGTTATAGGGGCTGCTCCTTACCACTGCCTTTCATAATTATAAGTGCGTTTCACATAAGAAAATTTCTCTGTCACAAGTTCTATAATTGAAACACGGTTTCCCAGACTTTCATATACAAATAAATCATTATTATTTTTTAGAATAACTAATTTAATTGTATTTGTTTTTGTTGAGGAATAAAGTAAAACAAACCATCTAAAGTTGGTATAAATCATTAAATTAATCAAAAATTTCTTACCGAAACATTTACTCTGATTCGTCGCACGATCGATGAAAACCTTCGAGCTGATAACATTGCCAAACGGTAAGAACATTTGCATCAACTCGGCATCACCAAATTCCTGAGGTAAATGATAAATAAAAAGGTTGCATCCCTCTGGGCCAGAGATGGAGCACCCTATCAACACATAACAATCTATAATCAATGATAAAATATTCAAAACTCAGCTGAAAAAGCAATTGTATATATTATTAGGACGGGACAGGGGACATTTTAATTATTTCCATTAAATGTTCGCTTCGAGAAATATGTATAAGTATATTAAATAACTCCAACAATTAGACATAGAAATGTGCAGCACAACATCAAACATTGATATATAATGAAAATTATAGAAATGCAACATTTGATGACATTTAATGACAAAAAGGAAACGTAAACAATGAAATATTCATTTGAAATAAATAGTTAATCATACAATGCGAGACAACAATAGAATCCATATAATATATTCCATATAAAAGCTCTAACGGTTCGAATTATTATCGCTTTTTAATTATAACTGTAGGCTTTTGGGATCAACGTAAAACATATTGAAATGATATGAAAGAAAAATAATATTAATAAAATTTTTGTTCATGAAAAATCTAAAATGCCAATAACTCTATTAGGTATGCCAATTCTAAATGTTCTAATTTAAGGAGCTCTACTTCAATTTTTATTCCATTTTTATAGAAGTTACAGACACTTACGTATTAAAAATAGACGTAATATTTACACAAAAATAAAATAATTTTTTAATTTTAAATATGTTTGAGTATTAATTAAGTGTAAAATTTTAATTAGTGATAACAATAGTTTAAAATGTACTCAATTCCTATCGATGCACCTTTAAAGTACATAAATCGAAACCTTGGTAATTTCATGTCCTATTTTCTCCCACTTTATGTACCATGCATGCTTAACCTTAGAATGACCAAAAACTTAAATTTTTGGATTTGTAAATGCTTTAGTTATAGGAAGAGAATAGAAATTAACAAGAAAATTTTTATCAGCAAACAATACGATTTTGATGACAATGTTTTTGATCTTTTAGCAATTTTGTATGCAATTAATCTGGATCAGGACAACTTTGTAGTTTCTAAATATATTGTTTTGTATTACAGTTAAATAATAATGAAATTATGTGTCAATGACTTGAGTTTTGACTTGAGTTTGACTTGATTTTAAGCCAAATGTTTAGTAAGGATGCTTGGGAATCAAGTCAAGTAAAAAATTAAGTTAGAGAATAAATTCTTTAATTTTTAACATTTAATTGTAAATAAGATTTAGTAAATTGTGCGAACGTTTGTAAAAATTTCCGGCTATTTTTTATCCCGAAAAATAATCCAAGTTTTAACTATATGCATATGCAAATAGTTTACATTGTAAATTTAAATTATTTGAGTTTTAAATCGTTTTAACATCTAAGGTCATATCACGACTGTTTACACACAGAAAATTTGTATAGATCATAATATAAATCTTAGATCTTATGTCTAGGGATTCGACGGGGACCGAGCCCAGTAGGTACCAATAATGAATGTATCCGAGAGAGCAAACTGCTCTAACCGCTGCGCCACTAAGTGGACACTAGAAAATTGTTTTTTATTTATTTTTATTTTTATTTTATTTAAACTACTAGCTAATACCCGCGGCGTCGTCTACGCAGGTTATTATGTTAATAACATATTTAATTTACATAAGAAAAACATTTAAAAATTGAAAGCAAAAAATTACTAAAAAATAACCGGAAAGAACTAAGCGTAGAACATTTTTAACTATATGCCAAAAAATTGCTCCTAAATTGCTACTTCAGAATCCGCTATTGTTCTAAGTGTAAAATTATTAGTTAATCAATAATTAAATTTTCAAAAATTTGTAAATTTAAAAATAAAAATTGCAACATAATCCAAAATAATCACCGTTTTTATTTTTTTTAAAATTGTTCCTTAAATACTCTTTCTGGACCCGCAATTGCTCCAGGTGTATAGTTAATTGGTAATTCAATTTTTAAACTATTCATATTTATAAGATCCAACGGCAGTTGATGACGTTATGGTACAACAATACATGTATAGATAGTTAAAAATAATTAATTATTCAAAATATTGCAAAAGTTTGATCAATTATTTGCGTAATGAAAAGAGCAGATAGAGAACTTAAAGAAAAAGAACAACAAAATTTCAATTTTAAATTATTTTGAGGTTTATAGCGATTTTAAATCTTGAGTTTGAACATTTTTTTAAAAATTTAACTATTAATTAGCTATAAACTATAAACCTGGAGCAATTGCGGATCCGGAAAGAGCATTTAATGAGCAAATTAAAAAAAAAAAACTCAAAAATTGACTTTTTTGTATTTTACAGCAATTTTGATTTTGAGTTTGCAAATTTTTGAAAAACTAATTATTTATCAATTAATAACAATATACTTGGAGAGGTTGCCGATTCTGGGGAAAAAATTTTTTGCCATATAGTTTAATTAAAAAACAAAATTTTTCTCGCTAACTTTTAACTCTTTCTGGTTAAAAAATATATGTAATAATAAAAGGAAGTGTTGAAATATAATTTGATTATTGCAACGGTTAACTTAAAAATTATTTTGGGTTTTATAGCAAAATATAATTCTTGAAAATTTTTACGAATTTAATTATTAATTAACTATTAACTATACACCTGGAGCAATTGCGGATCTGGAAGAGCATTTAAGGAGCAATTTAAAAAAAAAAAACCTAAAAGAGTGACTTTTTTGTATTTTACAGTTTTTTTAGTTTTTGGTTTGTAAATTTTTGAAAAATTAATTATTAATCAATTATGAACTATACACTTGGAGAAATTGCGGATTCTGAGGGAGCAATTTTTTGGCATATAGTTTAATTAAAAAAAAAAAATGTTTCTTGCTAACTAAAAGGGAGTGTTGAAACGTAAATTAATTATTGTATCGGTTGTAACTTAAAAATGTATTTTGAATCTATAATTACAGTAAAATATAAAAAATGCTAAAAGAGAATTTAAAAAAAAGCTACAAATACTTTTAAAAAACTGCTAAACAAATAAAAAATAGAACTCAAAAAATCTTTATTAATCTAATATCTCGCTGAGCTGCATTAAGTCAAGGGTGAACGCTCAAATATAAAAAAACATCAGTAGGCAGTGGGAGGAGAAACATATTCTCTCCAGCCCATGCGCATTAGATTGTTTACCCCACTCTATCAAAGCGACGAAAAATCGACCGCTTAATGCGTTTTGCTTGTAAAAATCGCATTTCTTAAAACTTTAATTACTTTGCTTTTAATGAAGATATCGTGATAATTATTTTTTTAAATAAGGACCAAGTATATAAGAAATAAAACAAAAAAAAATTGATCGGAATCTATCCAGTAGTCCTTGAGTTAAAAGCAAACATTGGAAAAGAGCTATCATTTTATTTATATCGATAAACTTGTGGTAAAAGCTGAGTGTCAGACCACTATTATAGACATTATTACATTCTATACATTTGAAGCAAACTTTGAATGACCCTGTTTTGACTTAGTTCTATTTTTGTGAGTAGCTTGAGTCTTTTTTTTTACGTAAGCATACGTAGCTTCTTCAATGGAAAAATCAATTTGATTAAGTTTGAATTGGACGGAGAGGTCGGTTTCTTGTCGCATAGATTAAATCCTTACCTTCCCTCTGAGTAGGGGCTACGGTTGACATCGGTGGAGGTATTGGCTGCGGGAACTGTCCATAAACGGCGGGATAAGCTGCTGACAAATATTGTGTAGGTAAAACCCTCAAAAATTTAGCATAACTGCATTTGAGAAAAACCAATTTTTTATTTGAAAAAAAAACATGCACAGTGTTTCCTTTATCTCTTATATATGATAACGAGAAAAAGAATAGTAGATAATAGTAGGTACTTATATAATTTTGATGAATGTTATTGCCCTTGTTCTTTTCATAAATAAGATGTACGATGAATGCACGACGAATACAGCTAAATTTGTTCCACAGAAACAAATACACAATACAACATCGTTAGTTAATAAATAAATAACAAGTTTAAAAATATACATTGAGACAACCATGCAGCCTTTTTTTGTCCTCTCCAAATAGACGAGGAAAATATTATCCTGTAGAAAATTTCGCTTTATTTATGCAAACTTCTTTCAGATCTCGTATACGTGATTGAATTATTTAAGAAATATTTTAAAGTATAAATTTAAAAAGCTTTATCCTCATTGTTTTATGGATACAACGTTTTGATTGATCCAAATCAAAACTGCTTGGACCAATCAAAAACATTTCAAGCTTTTTTATGTCGCTGCCAATTTAATTATTTAAAAATTTAAAATCATTACTTATTTATTCGAGTTTTTATTTTATTTTGATTTTTTTAAAGCTAAATATATAAAACATCAGTACAATAACGATGCATCATAAAAATATTGAAATAAATACTAAATTTTGACACTGAAGACTGAGATTGGTGAAAATAATAAATAATAACTAGAGTGAGAAACATACCGACTCCCGGATATGGTTGCATTCCCGGATATGCTGCGTGTTGGAGCGCTGCTTCCCCGTTGGGCAATCCCTGGGCTGGAATGGACAGATGGAGGGGATCTAAATTTCAATAAGCTTAATGCGTCACTTCAAACACATAAAAACAAAAACTCGTGGCAAATTATTCCTGATTGTGGCATTTGAATTAATGAGAAGTGCCGTTTCAAAAGGGACTTATTTCCAAATTTCAAAAAAAAATTTATTTATTTTTATATTTAAACTAGCTGATACCCACCCGCTTCGCTGAGCGTATCTAAATTAATCTGATTGAATAATAGAAAATTTTACCCAAAATAAGAAATTAAGTTATTTTTACAAAAAAAGATAATTAGATATTTCTAGACCTTTATTAAATAGAAAGTTCATGAAAATCCGTTAAACTACTTTTCCAGGAATAGATATAAGCTATCTTATAGGTAGGATCTTTACGGTTTTTTGAATATTGTAAAATATTAAGAAAATTTTAAGCCTTGAGAAACTTTCACACCAAATGTCATATGAAATCATTTATTAATTTTAGTAGAATGAATTAGTAGCTATTCTTTAGGAAGTGTACCTTTTTTAGGATCAATAATATTTAAAGTGTTATCTTAAGATCTGAGGTATTAGGTTTGGTTGCTTTAGATTCATAATTCTAGGATATAGTATAAAGGCAATTATGTCTTATCGACAAGTCTGCTATTTCCCGAGGTCCAAGATTAGACAACGAATTCTTATATATCTTGCTAAAATAAATTGAAAATTAAGAATATAGTTTTTTGGTAAAAAAACAACACGATGGTTACATCTAGGTTTCTATTTTCTCTTGAAAAATATATTGGGCTGAATATCTTTTTGTTCTGGGAGCTCTGCATAACGGCTTCACCTCTCTTAGTCAAACTCCTAATCGGGATCACTTAAGTCGAACTGTCTGATTTTGTTATTTATTCTTGTGGGTCTCATTTTTAAACTAAGATATTTATTTTTATGAATGAAATCAAATTACTGCAGAGGAATTCCTTCTCCTTCCTCGACAATTTGAACGTTTACTCCGCCGAACTATTAATAATATATTAACTACCCGTAAATTCACAATGGATTTATGGTTTCTAGGAATTTAACCTATCGCTATACTTCTATCATCGTTATAATTTTCAAATTTGCAAACATTAATTTATAAGAATAACAAATTACATAGTTTAAAATCATGTCGTCTCTACGATATGTTAGTATATGTACATTGTATCACAACTGCCTGCCGATGTATGTTTTTCGTCGCGCAGTTTTTATAGTTTTTTTTTTTGCTCAGAAAGTCAACATTTTTTTGGAATAAAAAGTATTCTAAAGCAATTTTTGTAATATTTACTACTTGTAGTGAAAATCTCGTCCAAATCGGACCAGCCGTTTTCAAGTTTGTCAAGAACAAACAAACAGACAGGGAAAACTATTCGAAATAAAAAGTTACACTATTTAATAACTTTTTGTGAAAATTTCATTGAAATCGGCTCAGCTGTTTTCAAGTTTACCCTGGACAAACCCTGTTTTTACCCTGTTTTTTGGGGGAAAATTACAATGTAAATGGCATTTATTTTTTTGTATTAAATATATGAAAATGTAGGCAATAAAGAATATTAAACAAAACACCTTAAATTTTTTAGATTAGATAAAAATCTTAGTTGGGAAAAATGATTCCGTTTTTCGTTCTCTCGCGCAGAAGAGATGAAACGTTTTTATTATATAGGTATTCAAGTAGTAAAAATCTTCAATCTTATTATTGGTATAAAAGTGCTCAAATTTTGTGGAAAATCGGTACCAAACAATGCCTTCTAGAACAAAGAAATTTATTGCCAGGAAAAATCTTATTAAATAAATATTATTAACGGACAAAATGTCTCGACAGCACGGCTTATTTCCGATACTCTTTTAATAGTTCTATAAAATATACAACATAGAGGTTCATTTTCTTAAAAAAATTTATCTTTATAAATCCCATTGTCATATAAATATAAACAGAACTTGCATGCATACAATCTATATGTTAATTCGAATTCCCAAACTTCACTCCAGAACCGTCCTTTTTATTGAAAAAAGTTTCAAATAAAAGTTGTAGGCATCAATAAATATAAGAACTATAGAAAGCTTAAAGAAAATCGTTAGAGCCGTTTTCAAAAAAAATTGTAAAAGCTTAAAAACTCCTAAAATAAAGTGGAGCTTCCGGTTAACCGATTTTAAACAAAACCTTTGCGGCACAACTAAATATAATATTTAGGCAAATTCCAAGTTTGGTATAATTTGTATAAGGCTTTCGATACGATATGGCTGTCACACTCTGACATACATACACACAGACCCAATCACTTTTTTGGATTCAGAAGACCTCAAAACATCTATTTCCAGTGAAAGCTCAAATTCAAAAATTCGACCCGATTACAATACTTCCTTTACTATATAGTAGTAAAAGAAACAAAAAATGTGGTGTTTATAAAGTCCAGATTAAAACAGCTTATTTCTCAAAGATCCGTTTCAAAAAGACTTATTTCCAACTGTCCGCAACTTCCAAAATTCAACTGAAATTAAATCCAGTTATGGTGGGGGGAGGGGGTTAGCAGTGTCATCAAGTTTATGTCAACTTGTTTTAAAATAATACTAGAAAAATAAGAAACAAAATTTTTTTCTAACATAGATAACAGTTTTATAAAATTTTCCAAAAAAATGTTTTAGTGGAATTAAGTCCTTTTGAAACGGCACTCCTTATTTGATTTCGGGTGAATAATTTACCACGGGTTTGGAAGTGAGTGAAGCTAACTTACGTCCAGGATAGGTTTGCGGAATGCCGTTCGTGTAAACCTCAGTGCCCCCCGGTTGCCCGTTCGGCGTTTGGGCAGCCATATTAAACGTAGGCATCGTCGGGGACGGTAGACTAGGGATAGTGCCGTTAACCGGTTGACCGGTTCCAGCACCGGACGTTGGTGGAACCACTGGATTGGCCATACCGTTCAGTCCTCCATGAGGAATTTGGGTGGCGAGTGTCGCCATCGGGTTGATGTACGTACCTTGGGCCGTCGCGGCTGCCATTAACGCTGCTTGTTGCTACAAAAAGAAAACCCGTTAAAACCATTTCCTATTTAACCTCTTTTCAAATAATTTACTTGAGCATAGGCTCCGTAGGCCCCAAATTGATTGAAAACGAAAGGATTTAAGAGACTCATGTTTCCAGCCATCTGCTGCATACGTCTCAATTGGCGTTCTTTTTCGGTATCTGCAAACTTCACTACTAGGCTAGAGGAGGCTCCCTGTAAAAAGAACTTGAGTTGAGTGGAAAAAATTACACAAAAACAAGTCAGGAAAAGTTTTTCCGTTTCAAACTTGGTTATTTTCATAATTGTAACAAAGGCTAATTGGCACAGTTTAAAAGCTTCCCACGTCTATGAAACTCATTTCAAATGTCTTAGACGTGACGAAGCATGCACCTAGGGATGGGGTGAAGATGAAAACTGGGCAATTTCTCGCTTACTCGCTATACACCCCTTTTTTAAAATGATTTTCTTTTTCGACAGAGAAATGTACGAATTAAATAAATATGGTATCTATACCTATTCAACCTTTTTAACAAGTTATCGTATAAAACTTTTAATAAATAGCCGATAGTTGAGTTTGCTCTTAAAACTTTTCTTTTTTCTAGTTAGTAGTCAAGTACTTTCATTGAACGAAATTTACATTTCTTACACAAACTTTCAATGTCAATTACCCATATAAAGTTTAATAAAAATAATTTTCAATCAAACTTCATCAGGTGAAACTTCATCAAATACTTTCGTTAAAATATGGTTAAATTATTTAAATCATGATTGATATTTCCAGCTTTGCTTTTATGAGGGAATGAAACGATAGACCACTAAAATCTGTTTTATTGGAGATTCAAAAAAGTTTTCTTTGTTAAAACCAGTTTCCAGCAAAATAAAAAAAAAACTTTTCAATGTTAAGAACGTTATAGGATATTTCTTGATTTATCTATGTACAATAAAATAAATATTATAAATAAATGAAAAACCGACTTCAAAATATATAAAAATTCTTAAACAAAAAATGCACTAAAAAGTAACAAAATAATGGCGTATCCTTGCAGTATCTACAACTTACAAATTATTAGGATAATACAATGTACAACTATTGTTATTTTTGGAGTTGGTGTCAGCCAAGGAAATACGACTATATTGGTACTTAGCAAAAAACGAGAATACCTTATGAAAATTATTTTTCAAATGAACTTTTAAACAATAAACTCGAACTGTAACAATATCAAGCGACCTTTAAACTACAAAATACCAATACCAACTAAACCTTTTTACAATTTTTACAAATTACCATTAATATTTATTTTCTTGACTGACACCAACTCCAAATATAACAATAGTTGTACATTGTATCATCCTAATAATTTGTAGGTTGTAGATACTGCAAGGATACGCCATTATTTTGTTACTTTTTAGTGCATTTTTTGTATTAGAATTTTTATATATTTTGAAGTCGGTTTTTCATTTTTTTATAATATTTATTTATTTCTCTCGTTTTAGTGATCTGAAGTTTGATAACTGATTTTATTTTCTTGAAAATAGTTAACCTTCCAAACGCGCTGCTCATATGAGGCCGCGCCGTTTAATATTAAAAGTTACTACATCATCCTTTTTTGCCCTTAAGGGTTGAAATTTTTTGCTTTTAAATGTAATAGCAAAACTAAGTGGATTATTCTTTCCAACAGAAAAAAAATTATCAAAATTCGGTTAAATGTCACTATTTCATCCCCTATTTTTATCCTTAAGGGGTGGAGTTTTTTTTTTTTAAATGGATAGGAGATTAATTTAAGGTTGTGTTATACAAATAAAAAAAGAATTATCGAAATCGAGCTATCCAATAAGAAGTTAGTATTTCATCCCTTAGTTTTCAACCCCTTAGAATTAAAAGATTTCCCTCAAATTAAAACTGGACCCCAAGAAAAGCACCAGCTTTCAAATAAAAAAAAAATATCAAAATCGAGCTATCCAATAAGAAGTTAATATTTCATCCCTTAGTTTTCAACCCTTTAGAAGTGAAAGATGTTCCTCAAATTAAAATGGAAACACACGAGAAGCACTAGCTTTCAAATAAAAAAAGAATTATCAAAATCGAGCTATCCAATAAGAAGTTAATATTTCATCCCTTAGTTTTCAACCCCTTAGAAGTGAACGATTTCCGTCAAACTAAAATGGAACCATTCGGGAAGCACCAGCTTTCAAATAAAAAAAGAATCATCAATATCGCTTCACCCAGTCGGAAATGCTGAGGTAACAAACATTAAAAAAAAAAAAATACAGTCGAATTGAGAACCTCCTTCTTTTTTTGAAGTCGGTTAAAAATGAAAGGGGTGAGATAATTTTTGGTATTAGTTTATAATTATAAGTTTCAAATGTTAATTCGTTCAAAGTAAGTTGTTAACAGAATTCGTTAAAATATTTAAAAAAAGGATGAATATTAAGCTAAATTACCTAATTATTTTCGAAATTTTATTAACAAATTTTAGTGAAAAATGTTTCAAAAAAGCTGTGCTATTAACATTAAAAATATAGATGAAAATTGTTATTTTCTTCTGACAAAGCCTGTTTTAAGACAAAACTGACATTGCCGAAATAAGTTTCAGGCAAAGTTGACATTGAATGATTCGCTTTAGGCAATGTCTGCTTAAAATATTTTCTTTTTCACAGTTTTAATTCAATTGTTGTGGAATAAGAGACCACCCATAAATTAAATCCCACCTTAATGGGGGTCAACAAAAGGTCAACGAAATGTGACATTGTGTAACAAGAGGCAGGGAACGGTCAAAAGTTTTGTGACGTCGCATGTCAAAATTTAAAATACTAAAACGTGAAATTTATATAAGCAAAATACTTACGTAAAAATATTACTAACTATTAACTAGATTACTAACTATTTTTATAAGTTTCATGCACGTTAAAGTCGTCGGTGAGTGCACGATTGCTGTCCTACTGTTAAATTATAACTAAAATATTGTATATTTCTTCAGATCCTTGTTATATTATATTGATACAACAAGATGGTGATAACAATTTTCAAAATTGTTAATCATGAGTGTCAAACTCGGTCAACCTCTAAAAAAATTATATATAACATAATTAGCTTTTAATTAAAACTTTTTAATTATATTTTTATAAATTGTCTGTTATTATTAATTCTTAGATACCTGATGAAGTCGGAATAACACCGACGAAACATTGTGTAAAAGAAAAATTAATTAAAACATAAAACTGTGGTCTTTTCACCTGATAATTTCTTCATAATATATATAATAAGCATATGCAAGACTAGAAAGATACGAATGCTGAGCATACATCAGAGAGCTTGATGAAGCTGTAATATATATGGCGAAATGTCACGATCTGATACTGTCGTTTCGTTCAAAGTAAATCCCGATCCATTATCCCTCTAGTTGTATCTATTAATATAAAATATTTGACTTGACCACGCTCATTTAATTTTAATTTACATTTAATTTCTTCTAAAAATAAAATTGAAAATCTGTGACGTCATAACAGGGGTTTGGTGGGTGAGTGGTGAGTTTACCTGTAACAAGAACGGGTGGAGGATCAAAAAACAATAAAATTAATGGATGACTCTTAGTATATATAACAAACATTGATACTATGGTATCTTTCACTTTTCCTATTCTACATAATATACAAATGTCATTTTTTTTTTGGTTTATTTAAGGTCGCATCAACAACTATGATCATTAGCGACCGTCGAATCCCAAAACCCAGAAAAAACATTTTAGGCTTTCATTGGGATTCGAACCCAGGACCACTGGCGCATATAGCAACTATCGCCATAAGGCAACTACCACCACGCCACTAGGTGACCTTAAGCTCATATTATTTATAGTGAAATTAAACTCTTAGGGTAATTTTTAATTTAATTAAGCTCTTTCTAATATGGTTGAAAAGGGGCTTTGATTAAAAAATCAAGCAAAGGCCACAGAACTTTGTAGGCTTTGGATCAAGCCATTGAACTTTGTCTAGATTTTGCCTAGCCTTTGTAATATTGACTTTACCTGAAAGCTTAAGCAAAGCTGCCTTTACCTAAAAGCGTTTTTGTTTGGGAAGGGGAGGTAGAAACTTTTTTTGGATATCAAACGTCATATTACGACTGTCAAAAAAAAAAATTAAAACGATTTCTATAATTTATTGATTATAAGAGAATCATTGATACATGGGGCGAGAATATAATATGAAATCTAAAATCTGCACCCTTAGGAGGGCTTTGTTTTTTTTTTTGCTCTAGTAATTAGAGAACATCGATTCTGAAAATTTAAGAACATTTTTGAGTTTACATTGGAATTTAACCTCAGGACTATTGATATATAAGACGACAATCTAGTCCACCACGCCATTATGCGATCTTTTCGATCTATCGAAAGAAGTTATATATAATTTGGTGTGTCCAAGGCTACAGAAAAACACGAATGCTGAGCATACATCAGAGAATCTGATGAAGCTGTAATATTTGGCGAAACGTTGCGACCTGATACTCTCGTAGCATTCATTATAAATCCCGATACATTTCTCTTCTAACTATATCTATTAATATAAAATAACAAAGATCAGAAGAAATATTAATAATTATTTGATTAAACGTAATAATTAAAATTATATAAAAATATCTATTATATTGAAGGGGGATATCGTTAACCTCTTTTATTTGTATAAAAAGTGCTAAAGTTTTACAGGTAATTAAATAAGTACTTCAAATTATGTAGAGCTTTTTGGTGCCCTAAAAACGTATAAAATTGTAGCTTTTTGACGATAACTAACCGGCATAGTTTGACTTCCGTGCAGATTATTGATGGCCGCTTGTGCTTCCTGGTGCGATGCAAATTTAACAAAGGCGCAACCTATAACCAAAAAAATAACAATTTGATATAAAATAAAATTACACTTTTAGTTTTTTAGGGGGGGGGGTTAAGTCGCTTTAACACCTAAGGTCATATCACGACTGTCTAAACACAGAGAATTTCTGTTGGTCAATTATATTTTAGGTCTAGAATCTTAAGTCTAGGATTCAACGGGGATCGAACCCAGAACCACTTGACGCATGAAGCGGAGAGAGCAATTGCTCTAGCTACAGCGCCAATAGGTGGTTGAATTTTAATTTCTTTAAATTTTTACCTTTACTTGTGCCGTCTGGTCCACGTAAAATTGTACACTCTTCTATTGTTCCGAAAGGAGCAAAAAGTTGTCGAACATCGTCTTCGGTTTGTTGCTTACTGAGCATACCCACAAACAGCTTTCGATCTGCCACCAAAAACAAAAAAATGCCCAGTTATTTTCGGTCAGTTTATGAAAAACGTTTCCAGAACCACAGTTTTGGTTTTATCCAAAAAAAAAAAAAAAAAGAAAGTAAAACATAACTACACCATTGGCAGTAATAATACAAACATCGGCTCAACTAGGCGTGTGCTTTGAATTTTAAAATCGTAGAGAAATTAGGGGCCAAACGGGGGTGTTCATTAGTTTTATTTCATATCGAAATAAAATGAATTAATCAAAGTGGGTTTTTGTGAAATGGATGTTAAGGGTGTGTTTGATGGGGGGGGGGGGGGGTGGGGGTGGGGGGGCATTGATTTTTATTATTAAAAATATATTGTTTGAGCTAAAATGATAAACGTACGTAAAACGAACGATACAGGCACAGGTGCCGGCACATTTAGCCTGGTCATTTTCATTCCATTTAAGATCGTACAAAACAAACATTCAATCGAGCTTTCATTGAAATTATCTTTGAAACTTTCGGTAAAATGACCGGGCTAAATGGAGTACATCAGGCATGATACAGCTAGCATTGTCACCACTGCATACAATTAAAGGGAAAATCACAACACTTATAATAATAAACAGTTAAAAAAGAAAACAAGAAAAAAAAATACACTCTGTATAAAAAACGACGGCAGCGAACCAAAATCGAATGTTTCGACTGAACAATCCAATTATCGTTTTGAGAATGAAAAATTTTAAAAATGGAAGTGGCTGCCGCCAAAGATTCAATACGAAAGCTGTAAATTTAAAAAATAAAATGCCAATTTCAACCATTTTTTTATCTCAATTAATTTTGTGTCTAAGAAAATTCTCAATACAACTTTCACATATTTTTCTATTCGATTTTCTATTATAAAAATAAAAATCATAGATCTCTAATTCATCGAATTTAGTATCAAACAACAAAGTTATATATTTACATGTAAACTAGAACTTGAACAATAAAAAAAAATTTTTTAACTACATAATAAATCTATACACCCTTTTCCTTTCAAGCCATATAATGTTGAAAGAAATTAAGGATAATTGTCAACAAACTTTTCCTATTTCTGTATTATGTGAAAACGTGTACAAAGGATGAGAGGATACATGGAAAATATGTTCAAATAATTTTTAATAGCCAATTTTTTGTCCATATAACACTTTTTCGTCGATAAATTCGTTTAAGCGTTATTGTTATATAGGCAATACGAAAATTTAGATTAATAAAATTGTCTCCGAAAATCCCACAAAATTCATGCGTCTCTAAAACAGTAAACTTTATCGTTGAGAAGGTTAAGTCAAGTCACTTGGAGGTTAGGTTTAATTTAATTTAATTTAATTACAAATTCTCTCGGTTACCTGTGGCGTATAATTAATTCAATATTGTATGAATTTATATACCCAACGTCAGATATACGTAAGTCGAAAGATAAATTCGGATAACGGAAATTAACGGAACACTTAGTCCTTACTAGAATGATGGAAGGCGACAGGTACACTGATATTAGGTTGGATAACGGAAAAATGTTGCATAAATACGTTGAATTTATAATTGGAAATCGGAAAAAGGACGACAGTTTCATGTGGGTTACAATTTCGAGAAATGAAACTTCTTTATAAACATTCTGGTTCTTAATGAATTGAATAGGAATTTCATTTATGTTTGAGGGTCGTTTCACTTACAGCTATTTATGGAAAATTGTGTAGGATTTTCATAAATTAATTGAATTTTGTTGAATATTTTATTTGATTTCTGACATAAAAATTGATAAGTAAATTAATACTTTCGTTTCCGCTTTTTTATCAGACGAAATTGAACATTTGACTTCAAGGAATATTTTAACTATCACAATATTGTAAAATGGGATTGTTTAATAATTATCTGTGATATATTTAAGATATATTACAACAATGTAATAATTCTATGTTTTAATTAAGGCTTATTGCTAAGCCAAATTTTTTCTTATAGAAACTTGCTTGAACGTTCGAGTTCGTTCTAGTCATTTGTTACTGATAAAAGATTTTAAAAAACTTAAATCTGTAGATCGTAGGTTTTTGAGTGGATAATTGGACCAGAGCTAAAGCCTAGTAGGATGAAACCCATTAGAAAAGGAAGCGAATATAACAAAAATGAAAGGATAAATAAATTACGAACAAAATTACAAGTCCTATGGAAATAAGTTAAATAGCAAAGTTGTAGATAATAAGAAGATCTACAACTTTTGTGCTAAGACTTATTTCATATAGCCTCCAAATTTATGTGAAAAATTCCAATAACCAAGATTTTGGTTTTTTATTTTAATCTTTTACAAAAAAAATTTTTTTTTTATGTTTGGTAAAAACTAACCTTTTACTGTCCCAAACACTCTGTAGTTTTTTTGATTAAAAAAAAAATTGTACATAATACAACTGTACAAATACAACTTTGAGCAATTTATTAAAATTTACACTTTAATTATTGCATTTTCTGAGAACATTTAACATTGTAATGTATATATTTTTTGCACCATCAAAAAGTAGAGGTTTCAACAAAGAAAAAGCTCACCAACTTATTTAAAAAAGTCAATATTTTGACGTGAGAATTTTTCCGATTGAAAATTAGGGTGTTTTTTCAATATTAAGTCAAAATAAGGTAAAAAATTAAAAAAATTAAATAAAAAAAAACCACAGTGTGTTTGAGACATTAAAGGAAAAGTTATACCAAAATTTATGAACAAATTTTTTTAAAAAGATAAAAAACCAAAAACTTAGTTATTCGAATTTCCCCCATAAATTTTGAGGTTATGTGAAAAAGTTGTTAGCACAAAAGTTGTAGATCTTCTTACTATCTACAACTTTGCTATTTAAATTTTTTTCCATAGGACTTGTAGTTTTGCCGGAAATCGAGATAAACCGTTTCTACCTTTAAAACCCACCCCCTTTTCCACTTCCTCACCTCAGATCAACCGTAATGCCTTTATCCTTTTATTTTTGTTATATTCTATTCCTTTTCCAATGGGTTTCATTCTACTATAATTTTTTTTGGGTTCACAAATTATCGACCCTGGTTTAAATAGATAAAAGTTCAATTTTCCTGAGCAATCTGATAATTATTGGATTACTTTACAACTAAGCCAAGTCCAGTGGATCCAAAACTTTTTAGTTTCATTTCTAGAAAAATCTGTTTCTTACAAAATTTAAATGGAAAATTGAGGAAAAAGGAAAATAACTTGTGTTTGTGTACACATGTAAACTTGCTATAATCTATTATGAATTTCCGGAAAAGCTTAAATATAAAATTTTCCTAAACAACTGAAAATATACATCGAAAAACCGACACTTATTGGTAAATGTTTAAATATACATGTAAATTAGTGTGTAATTAAATGTATTTCGTATAAATATAAAAAATACAACATTTAGAGACAGAGCGAGCAACGATCTGCTAGAGAGAGCTGCCACCATCAACTACAACATAACCTAACATTGTGACGAACGACACAGACAGAGAGAGAGATATATATATATAGAGAGAGAGAGACGGTCTCATGGCTCTTACTTGACCATGTGATGTCCTGGAAGGCGCTGATGGCCTCTACTTCCAGTCTGTACTGCATCCATCCTCCATCAATTAAAGGATCTCATGCACTCTGCAATTGAAAATAAATCTGTGTGCGTATTTCTTTTTAATGGCGAAGTAAGAGAAAATGTTTTTTAAACGTTTTTCTTCTTAATATTTTCCTGACGAAAATCGTCCTGACGCTTTGTTGGTCTTCAAACGTTCTTCTAGTACTAAACTTGTCGTAATAGAGGATCAAAGAGACATGATAGAGATAGAAAAGATAACATTTCATCGATCTGGAAAGTTACTTACCGTTTTGTATGAAAAAAAATTGATACATTAATTAGAACAATTATACCACGTACCAAATAGAACTGGACATCAATATTCTTTTCATAAGTATTGGTTTTTTGAGAAGAATAGAAGTAAAAGCACAACCATGCGATTTGTGATTGTTTCTGTTAACATTAACATGTCCTCAAAAAAACAGTGTCAAACACTTAACCAGTGAAAACAGTAAAAAATTTTTTTTTTTTAAATTTTGCCATAATTGCCAATTCTATTCTAGCTCGTCGTATATTCGTTCTTTATAATTTATAAAGTACGAAAATCTGATTTTATTTTAACCGTTTTTGAGAAATGAAAGTTTTTCATAAAATTCCTTGTTAACTTTCCTTTTTTGCGCTCAACTTTTGCCTTTCTGTAATTGACGGTTCGATGGGGGAAAAAAATAAATTGTACAAGCGTAAAATTAATTAATGCAAAAATTGTTAAGCGACAGCATCAACACAATTGAACTAACTGTACGTTTAGAGAAAGGGGATGAAAATTTTCCCAATGACGTTCGAATTTTTTTTTTTTTTTTAATTCACGCTTTTTAATTTTCAACTGTCAATTGCAGAAAGTCAAATGGCAAATGAAAGTTCGCTTCGTGATGGCGCGTTTAAATCACTCAGTGAAATTTCACTTTTGGATATTGTATGTAGGATTTTATGTGCGTATTTTTTTTGAATTTGTCGAATTAAATTGAATTATTTGTGATTAGAAATTTTCGTCTGTGGTAGACAACTTACCGCCACGATTTTCACTGTCCGCAGGTTTCACTTGAATAGGACGATTCATCTGGAAGAAAAATAGAGAAAAAAAATGAGAACAAGTGCAATAATGTTAAAAAGCTTTTAATGTGATGTATCTATACAGAAAAAAAAACAGGAAAATGGAAAAAATGAATTTTATATTTTAAATGTAATTCAAAGTGGCCGTCTTCGTCAAATATTCACAGGAGAGATTTTCCGAGAATCTCTCGAGGTCTCCCATCACTCCCATCGTATTAGCATCCTCATAATTTTCCCTCCCATCATTTCCTCGTTTATAACAGTAATATTCTGTGGCAAAATGGATTGAAAATGTTGCAAGGGATGAGGAGACCAGCGCCGCTGTTACTTCATTTTCTTATTTTACCATTCAACGCCTTATAAATATTTCATATGTACAAATAGAAAATTAAATTCCCCCAACTCTTAAAGGAAGCTTTTAAGTCCCGCTTATTTTTTTTCTGCGTTTCGTTTCTGGCGTCGAGCGCCACCGCCTGCCAGGATGCACACAACGTCAAAAGTCAAACGAGATTAAAAGACGCTTTTTTCGCCTTATTCACTTTGCCTTTCTTTTTTATTTCAAATAAACATTTTTTTTTTGTAATATATGCAAAATAAATGAGAAATTAATTTTAAAAAGCAAACACTTAATTACTTTCTTTCTTTTTTAATATTCCTACGTTTAATGAACAATTTTTAAGTCTTGATTTGAAATTTAATTAAGTATTTTTAAGATTGAATAATTTATTTCTTAAAGTAATTGAAATTCTTTTTGCTTTTCATTCTCTAGTACAGATTATTTAAATCAAGTAGTTGCGAGTAACAGCAAAGTGCTTGACTTGAATTGGTTGGGAGTCTGGGTTGATTTCAAGTAATTTGAAAATCAAGTCAAGTAGCTTAAAAATCAAGCCAAGCATTGAACTGCTATATTCCATAAAAATAATGAAATTATTCTTGTGTCGAAAAATTAAGTCCTACTTGAAACAAAAATAATGTAAAGAAATTATTGGAATAAATTTTTTTTTTAAATCATTCATCTTTACATAAGTAGTATAAAACAAAGTCGCTCCCGCTGTCTGTTCGTTTAGATCTTCTAAACTACACAATGGATTTTAATGCAGTTTTCAGCAATTGATAGAGTGATTCAAGAGGAAGGTTTGCAGGTATAGTAGAGCAAAATCGGGAAATTCAAAGATTTATAATATAAGGTCATAATTAGCATATTTTTGTGCACTTACATTGCAAACGCTGGCTGAACCTTACGAGATAGATCAAACTTATATGCGACGAAATTGTGCATCTTAAAAAGATTGATAAAAAAAGTCCCCGACGGTATATGTCTATTTCCTAAGGATAACCTACAGGAACCATTTTTATCTTTTACATATTACAAAAAAATTATTGGTTATTTACTAAGCTATTTTAAACAATACAGTATTATTTCTTATTCAATTAAATACATTAGATACGTTGTGCATTTCATGTAGATCAAAATTGTCCTTTATATCATATCATAAAAATGAATATCTTAGAAGATATCACAGATTTAAAAAGCGTTGGCAGAGCGACTGGATATTGTACGTCGTACGTAGTGGCTGTTTTATTGCTAGCTTTTTCTTATTAAAATAAAATGTTATGTTGGTCCTTATTTAGAACAAAACCTCAAAAAATTTTACACCAATTAAGTATGTAAGGTGCATGTACTCTTCACAGAGTACGGTTGGTCACCCTATATAGGATAGCATAACAATTGAATTCTACAGGAACCGTGTATTTGGGTACTATTTTCACTAAGTTTTGTTAAAGTTAAAGAAATAGCATTTTAACGCATTTTCCTCAAGAAGTCCTGACCAATTTTACATAGTAACGAAAGAAATCACTACAAAGTTTAAATTAAAAAATTGACAAAGTTTACTGGAAAATAAAAATTATGAATTTCAATTAACGCCCACTAATTTATTTGAATTTCTTTATTGTTCATTGCCGAAGATATTAATTAAAAATAAACGTATTAAAATAATAAACTAAATTTTAAAATAATCAACAATTACTTAACGGAACTTATTTAAATGACTTTTTGTTAAAGATACCTCAGATTTTAACGTATTGAATACCATTTATCCTAAAAAAAGGCACGGTTCCTGTACGATAGCTACGAATCTATTCTACTAAAATAGCTGAACGTTTATAAATGATATTTGAAATGAAAACTTTTTAAGTCTAAAGGAACATTTTATATTCAAAATTGTAATGATAGTTAAGATAGTTAATATCTCTTCCTAGAAAAGTAGTTTTAAGGATTTTGATGAACTTACTTTAGATCTAAAGTCTGAAAGTATCTATCATATTTTTCTGTGGAAAAAGATTATTTTTTAAATTTCGTTGTGAAGGTAGAGAATCAATTAATCAATCAATGAAATTTAGATAATCTCAGCAAAGTGAGCGGGTATCAGCTAGTATGATATAACCTTAAGTAAAGGTATCAAAAAATTTCATTTTTGAATCTTTTAAATCTAAAATTACACCAACTCAAGCCAAACCTACACGGAAAAAAATGTTGTTGTAGATTTAACAACATTTCTTGTTAATTTTACTACATTAACTAGTATTATGTAGGATGAAACCACGTGTGGTAACGTTTACCAGTGAAGTGTAATTAAAAAACTGTAGTATTATTTACAACACGAACTAGTAAAAATGTAGTTGAATTTTTGACACTTGCATTTATTTGTCAAAATTATTGGTTATGTTGTACGCGACGCATGCGCAAACGCTAAAATTTGTTAATTGTACAACACTCAGCAGTTGTAACAGCTATTGTATATGTATTTACTACACTATGGTAGTAAAAAATACTATACGTTAGAGCTGAATACATCATAGTGTGTTATCTGCTGTTACATTTGTGGTTATAGTGAACGCAAAGTGCAGTAAAAATATTACTAGTTTAGTGTTGTAAATTTTACACCACTATTTTTTTCCGTGTAACATTTGAAGAAATAAGTAGATCATACATTTTAAAGACTTAAAATTTCGAGATTTTAGAAGTATACACTTTTACAGCTTTTCTAATAGATTTACATTATCTTAAATGATAACGATAATCACTATTTGACAGATTGTTGTTTCAGACTATCGTCATGACAACATTGAAAGGTGATTGTAAGCACGTAGGCCCTCAATTTTCGCACCCCAAAAGCACCGATTTACCAACGCGCAACAAAATCCAAATTATTGTTTCCCAACCCTCATTTAATGAACGTGTAATTTAAGTTTTTCATTCATACGAACAGACAGCGCGCGAAAGCACAATTCCTTTGTTTCAAGAGGGTGATTATACGCGTTTTTTTGTTGTCCTCTAAGTGGCTTCATATTGATTCCTTTTATCCTATCATAATTAATTCAATCGCTACTTTAATATGATCAAATCGTAAACAAGGTGTTTAAATGTCAATATCCCTTATTTTCGAGCACACTTTTCATTTTTAATTTTCCAATCAGAAGCCAATCTAATAAAAAACCAATTAGATGACAATATCAATCAATTGATGGGAGGGAGATTCACATTTCAATTATATTATTTTTTAATACGTTTGCAGATACATTTAAAATTTACCGATTTCAATCATGCAATTGGCACAGTTCAATCAATTTATGCCAGATTGTTTAACTAAAATAAATTGATTATTATTATATATACTTTTTATTGCAATGAGACTTTTTCTTAATTAAAACATTTAAATATCATAAACAAAAATGCCAAAGTTAAAAAAAAAATTCTCTAGTAAATTAAAATTAATATTTCCGACGGTTTGATTACGATAAAATGTTTAATAACTATAATTATACTTTTTAAAAGCAATAAAATTTTGTAAAAAAATAATAAAGTGCAACAGAGTATCTATGTGCAATAAAGAAGACGGAGATAAACGGAAAACGTTACCAATACGAAATTATAAGAGTTGAATTTGATAATAGGCAGAAAACCAAAAACCACAAAGCTTCTTATAAACCTTCCTCTTATACCCATAATTTATACGTTCATTAGAAATAATAGTTCTCAAATTTCGATGAAATTAAATACTTACAAATGATTTGAAGGCTTTCTTATGGTTTTGAGACTTATTTTTGTGTTCTTTATTCGGTAATTGTTTATTGATTTAATCAAGATATATTTTTATAGTTAAAATGTACAGCATTTTGTTGAGCCTTATAATTACTTACTAATTGCTGAGGTTTTATAATTATAGGGATTTTAAATAATATACCTTACCGAAATTTGTATACACATTTTAATAGTTTAATTTTTCGAATACTTTTTATCAAAAATTGATATTGTACTTTTTATAACTCGATATAAGGTGTGTCAAAGATGATAATAAAAGTCCAAGCCAGTTTTTTGACGTCGTAAGAACACGCTCAGAGGTCTTAAAGAAAACCCACCCTGGTCCTGCGATAAACAAGTACAGAAATTTCATCCTCTACAATTTTTTTTTTGGTGTTTCAAGTCACTTTAACATCTAAGGTCGTGTCACGACTGTCTTACACACAGAAAGTTTCTGTAAATCTCAAATCTTAGATCATAATTCTTAAGTCTAGGGATTTGACGGGGATCGAATCCAGTACCACTGATGCATGCAGCCAACTGCTCTAACCACCTTCCACAATTTAAAAGTGTATGGGTTAAAATAGTTATAGTGTCTCATGCCGCGTTCACACGAGTCAACTTTAGTTGATCGACAAAAGTTGAATGGAAAACCTCGTGTGAACCTCTGTTTCAATTAAGTTGATCAACTTTTTAGTGGATCAATTTAATTAAAACAGAGGTTTACACGAGGTTTTGACGTGATAACGTTTTATAAATTGATGAACTACGGCAGTCTGCACGAAAAAATGTCACGTTCCGTTTGAGCCTGTGCGTGCAAGCAAGAACGCGATACAAGAAATAGAGAGGCACGAGAGTTCTGCTACTGGAACGCCACCACGCGAACTTTGTCGAGAACTACAATAAGCTATGCCTCGTATTAAAAAATTGTTGAATCCTTAACAACGGTTTTGAGTTTTTTTTTTTTACAATTTACGTAATAAGATTTAATTGAATTCCTGCATAATTTTCAGTCTTTATTTTAAAAAAAATTGTAATTTTCAATTAACTCCTTCTTTGTATTACACAAAATAATAATAATTCAGTGATCATAATTCAATTAAATTCATAAAAGTATGTAATTTTTCATTAATGTTTCTTTATAATGTTTTCACGTAAAACTATCGTCCGTAACCCGACTTTACAAACAGCTTAATTTTTCATTCAACTTTTGTCGATCAACTAAGATCGGTCAAGTAAAGTTGACTCGTGTGAACGCGGCATTAGCGAGATCAAAAATTTTCATTCATATAATGTTATGTAATGATACAACAAAAGATAATGACGTATACAATTATGACTTGGTGTAGCAGAATTTTATTGAAGGAACAAGTGGGCACATTTTGGGTATGTCCCACGCCTGAAATGTTCTTTCAGCTGTTGCTTTACCGTTACTGAAAGAACATTTCGAGTACTGTGAGCCCTTAGCATCCTTTCTAACGAAGAGATGATTTTAACATTTTCTTAAACAACTTGTTTTTTGGAAATACCAAACTATCCACTGTCTAAACAGTGCCAAAATCGGAATGACGGTTCCAGAAATGAAACACGATTCAGCTTTTGTTGGTAGCCCAAGTTCTCCAGGAGGTTGATAGCTAGCCTTTTAAGCTCACCGTAGCCACTCTGAGGTTCTTATGGATATCATGGTTGGTGATAAACCAAGGAGTACCAATTATTAACCTCAAGATCTTAGACTAAAAGCACTGAATCTTGTTTATATAAGACCTACTAGCGGCTTCTCACAGCTTTGTGCCATACATTTCAGATGGACTTGTAGATCAACAACTTTCCGTCCAAGAAAAGTTTTAGATCTTATCGTAAAAGCCACCACAGACTCCTGGAAGTTATACCAAGCTGGTTGCGTTTATGAAGTATGTGATTAGACCAGGTGATGCAGGTCTGTCCAGATCCATTCCGAAATACCTGCAGACCTCTGGTCTGACCTTCGTGGCCATTTAGTAAAACAGGAAGATAATTTCATATGGCAAGACTTGGTTTCATTGACGGTGACTTAATTTGAAACATGAATTATAAAAAAGTTAATCTAGCAAAAACGAGAAGCAAAAAGTATTATAAAAGCTTTATAGTATATAGAGCCAGAACAAAATGGTAAATATGTAGGTTCTACTTTATTCAAGTCAGAAATTCTGCAGCTTATCATTTCATTTTTGAGTTCATTCTCACATCTTTTCATTGCATGAACTCTTATAATAGCGGTAAAATAGTTCGTATTATTTGACGTCACCGCTGAAATTCCATTATTAAGCTTTCTATCAGTTAAACTAAAGAATTTTATTTTGCCAGCATCAGTTTTGATAAATAATTTACTAGCTTAAATAAATGACCTAGTTTATTTAGTTTTAATATATTATATTGATTTCTTTATAGATAACTAAAAATCAGTTCGGTTTATTGGGTTTATTATAATATGTTATGAAAGTTTTGATGATCCATTATAGTACTTGAAAAGCTGTATGTGTTTAATATAAATCATTGATATAATAGGTTCGTTCGCGGATGTGATAATGAATCGGTAACGAATCAGTTCAAGACCGATTTAGGATCATCGCCAAGCGCATGCAAGTTTATGAGCCGAATTACGGTCCGATATTCGCGGTTCAAACGAAATGCGTTCGTTACCGATTCATAATTGGTTCTAGCGATCCTCAGATTTTTGTTAGAATTAAAAATTCAATTCTTTTACTCATGCGCAGTTTGCTAAATTGTGGCTAATTCAAAATCCAGTTTCGCTGTCATGCTGCGTTCACACGAGTCAATTTTAGTAGGCCGTTTTTAGTTGATCAAAAAAAGTTTAATAAAAAACCTCGTGTGGGAACCGTAATTAACTTTTTAGTGGATCAAAAAAAATTTGCACGAGTTTGAACACTAGGTTTTTCATTCAACTTTTGATCGATTAACTAAAATCGGTCAACTAAAGTTGACTCGTGTGAACGAGGCATCAACGTCTGTCAACGTTCAATTTAATTAACAATTTTCGTGGGTTCTCGTTAATCCTCGTCTTACTGCCGAACATTTTCAAACTTGTTCACGGGAAATTAACCCTTAATCAGTTCATAAGTGTGTGTGCGTTTGGCAATAATCGAGTCCACTTAGATTGATTCAGTTCCGAATCACTACCGCAAACAAAACTAATATTAACATATAACCAACCAAGGTATTTAAAGTATCTTCATACATAAATATATTGATTTGAAATAATCCATAACACATTTTTGTCTTATTATGTTCTTGAAGAAAAAATATTTTTAACTTTTTAATATTAATATCTTTCAATAATTCATTAACAATTTTCGTTTTGTTAATTTTTTTTTTCGTTTGCCTCGAATGGATGTACGTAATATATTAGTCGTAAACATAATTGTCGGAATAGTCCCCATGTTGCCAAGGGATTTTTCGAGTGATGCACGCAAAGTTCACATTTACAATTAAATAATTAATGTAATAACCAATCATAATAATTATCATAAAATATTTACAAGGGATGAAAAATTAGACAAAAACTAAACGTGAATTACAATGAAAACATCTAGCGGCCACTCACACACAAAAACCACCTGTTTATCGAGAACGAAACAGAAAAAAAAACAATGAAGCTTTTGCCCTACATTGGCCAGTGTCCATTTTTCGTGTTCCTTTATTATTTCAATGTTTCATTTGTTCATTAAATTTTTTATTTCGTTCGATGATCGATAGACGATATAGAGAACCGTGGAATGAGTATGGTTATATGTTTTATGACGCACTTACAAAAGAAAGCGACACATAGAAATAAAATGAAGAAGTATAAAAAAAGAGTTCATATTTCTATAATTTATTTTTTCCGTTTCCGTTAAAAAAAAAAGTTTTCTCTTGTCCTTTTTATGATGGCACGATATGTGCTATTGATATTAATTATTTCTTTATCTCCCGTCATATCAACTGCTTTTTCACATAAGCTTAATATCTAACTGTCCTCGCTTATGATTAGTATGTAAAATTAAAAACATTTCATTAGAATATTGAACGTTTGTTTTATTGTTGTGATAATATTTTTTTCAACTGGCGATCCAAAGTATAGTCCTTGATTAGGATTATCAATAATTTAAAGCTACATAAAAAAAATTGAAATCTTTTTGAAATTTTTTTCGTTATTACTATTATGATTGTTGTGGAAACGTATGATTTTGTTAATAATCCTTTAGCGTATACTCAACAAAATAGGACGAGATAGAACATTCAAGACTTTATATCAGTTGTTTCGAAATATTTACAATATAATTCAAGTCCAAATATTTTTAGTAATTTGTTTCAAGCCCAACAGAGGGTGATTTAATTATGGTATTCAATGATAATAGATAGATGAATAATGTAGAGAAACAAAGCAAAACATAAGCTAACAAAATCTTGCAATATTTAACAAGACTTTTGAAATTTCTGGGAAATATATAATAATAGCTGATACCCGCCTGCATCGCTGAGTGTATCTAAATTAATCTGATTGAATAATAGAACACTTTACCCAAAATAAGAAATTCAGCTATTTTAACAAAACAAGATAACTGGGTATTTCTAGACCTTTATTTCATAGAAACTTCATGAAAATCCGTTAAACTACTTTTCCAGGAACAGATATAAGCTATATTATAGGTAGGATCTTTACGTTTTTTTGAATATTGTATAATAGTAAGAAAATTTTAAGCCTTGAGAACCTTTCACACCAAATGTTATATGAAATCATTTATTAATTTTAGTAGCATGGATTAGTAGCTATCCATTAGGAAGTGTACCTTTTTTAGGATCAATAATATTTAATGTGTTATCTTAAGATCTGAGGTAATTGGTTTGGTTGCCTTAGATTCATAATTCTAGGATATATTTAGTATTAAGGCCATTATGTCTTATCGGCAAGTCTGCTATTTACCGGGGTCCAAGATAAGACAACAAATTCTTATAGATCTTGCTAAAATAAATTGAAAATTAAGAATATAGTTTTTTAGTAAAAAAACAACGCGATGGTCACATCTAAGTTGCTATTTTCTCTTGAAAAATAAGTTGGGCTGGAAATTCTTTTTGTTCTGGGGGCTCTGTCTAACGGCTTCACCTCTCTTAGTCATACTTTTAATCGGGATCACTTAAGTCGAACTGTCTGATTTTGTTATTTATTCTTGTGGGTCTCATTTTTAAACTAAGATATTTATTTTTATGAATGAAATCAAATTACTGCAGAGGAATTCCTTCTCCTTCCTCGACAATTTGCCTTGAGAACCTTTCAAATCAAAAGTCATATGAAATAATTAATTAATTTTAGTAGAATGGATTAGTAGCTTTCCTTTAGGAAGTGTACCTTTTTTAGGATAAATAATATTTAATGTGTTATCTTAAGATCTGAGGTATTAGGCTTAGTTGCCTTAGATTCAGAATTTTAAGATATAGTATTAAGTCCATTATGTCTTGTCTAATATAGTTTTTTGGTAAAAAAACAACGTGATGATTACATCTAACTTGGTATTTTCTCTTGAAAAAAAAGTTGTGCTGGATTTCTTTTTGTTCTGGGGGCTCTGCCTAACGGCTTCACCTCTCTTAGTCAAACTCCTAATCGGGATCACTTAAGTCGAACTGTCTGTTTTGGTTATTTATTCTTACGGGTGTCATTTTGGAACTAAGATATTTCTTTTTATGAATAAAATCATATTTACTGCAGTGGATTTCCTTCTCTTCCCTCGACAATTCGAACGTTTACTCAGCTGAACTATTAATAATATATTAACTACCCGTATTTTCATAATGGATTTATGGTTTCTAGGAATTTAACCTATCGCCATACTTCTATAATGGTTATAATTTTCAAATTTGCAAACATTAATTTATAAGAATAACAAATTACATAGTTTAAAATCATATCGTCTTTACGATATGATATGGTATATGTACATTGTATCACAGCTGCCTGCCGATGTATGCTTTTCGTTGCGCAGTTTTTATAGTTTTTATAGTTTATATTTTTTTTCTCAGAAAATCAACATTTTTTCGGAATAAAAAGTATTTTAAAGCACTTTTTGTAATAATTACTACTTGTAGTGAAAATCTCGTCCAAATCGGAGCAGCCGTTTTCAAGTTTGCTAAGAACAAACAAACAGACAGGGAAAAGTATTCGAAATTTAAAGTAGCCTATAATGTAAGTTACAATATTTAATAACTTTTTGTGAAAATTCCATTGAAATCGGCTCAGTTGTTTTCAAGTTTACCCTGGACAAACCCTGTTATTACCCTGTTTTTTTGGGGAAAATTACAATGTAAATGGCATTTATTTTTTTGTATTAAATATATGAAAATGTAGGCAATAAAGAGTTTTCAACAAAACACCTTAGATTTTTTAGATTAGATAAAATCTCAGCTGGGAAAAATGATTCCGTTTTTCGTTAGCCTGCGCAGTTGAGATGAAATATTTTTATTATATAGTTATTCAAGTAGAAAAAAGCTTCAATATTATTATTGGTATAGATATAGATTATTGCAAAGCTCAGTTTATGTACTTTCTAAACATGAATAAGTAAAAACACTTAATGGGCCCCATACACGTTGAGATCGGTATCGATACATGTTGAAAGTATCAGTATCTTGATACTAATCTCACCGTGTATTTGTCTGTCTCAGTATCGCTGAATCGGTATCAGGTGGTATCGCTGTATGTATCACTGTACTGCAACCTCGATACTGAACGATACCGTTACCGATATCTGATACCGATCTCAACATGTATGGGGCCCATAATATACGAATTAGTGAATCTGAGAATTCATTGAGAGCTCATTATTTCAAAACTACAAAATTCACCTTTTGGTAAGTAAATATAAAGTTCACTTTTACAATATTAAAATTTTAAAGCTAATAATAATGAGAATTGAATTTGTTTAATTTAATAATAGTTTATTTAATTTTATAATTTACTTCACGAAATAGTCAAAATTTCACTATTTTATAAGTTAAGTAATTCGAAAGTCTAAAATAATTAACGAAATTTTACTTCTTAATTCTTTGTGAAAAACGTTGATTTTAATAAGTAAATACAGCTTCACTTATGCAGTTAGTGAAATTTTCACTGATTTATGTTTAAAGAGCACAGGCCCATTAGTATTACGCAACATGTAATTTTAATTTAAAAATCATTCAAGAATGTGTGGGAGATAAATCAAAATGATGACATGTAAACAAAAATTATCCTTAGCTCATCCGAAATCTACAAAGTAGTTAATTACAATTTAAAAATTTTGTATTTCAACATGGGTACTTTTAAAGATTTGCTCGCTCAGTAAATTAATTTCATCCAAATTCTCATTCATTCATTCAATTCTAAGCAGATGTTGAATAAAAGATTAAAAACAAACTGAAAATTTAGTAGTGTAAATTGAGGTATATTCACTGTCAAAAGTAAGTTGACTTCTTTCGTTTTATTTATATTTTCTTATTAAGATCGAGATAAAAAAATTTTATGTGTAACTTTTAGTATTAGATACCAATTATTTACGTCGTTCTCCTGACACATTCCAAACAGTGTATACTCATGAATTATTATTAGGGTTCCCCGGGATCAATTCTATTTCAACATCATTTGTGAAACCTGTTCCCTCCTGGTATTGATACAAGAAGCAATTTTGATTTAGCTTAAGAGTTGTAATATAGCCTAAGCTAGGGATCCCCCCGGGTCCAATTCCTATTAAAAATTCATAATTTAAAAAAAAGCGTTAATACTTTTACTTTTGATTGTACCTCCTATTCATAACATTTTCATAAAATACTATTTGATAAAAAATAAATAATAAATATTTTTGCGTACAAAAACTTTAAGATATTAATTTTGTCAAATTTGTAATCTAATTAAAATATTTTTTCTGATGCCATAATAGAAAAATACGAAAATCGATTTTTCAAAACGATACAAAACACATGTAATGGAGCCAATTAACCATTTTTTAAAAATATAATCATAGTATTATAGTATTTTTACTTATAGACTTTTTACTTGGAAATAAACTTTAAAAAACCTCAGTTCCCGACGTTTGGCCATATATTACGGCCTTATTAGGCTCTCTGATCTATGCTCAGCATTTGTGTCTTATTGTTGCCTTGCATATATAACAATTCCATATTCCATTGTATTCAAATTCTTATTCTAATTCTTTCCATTAAAAAAAAAAACGAGCTTGACACTCATGATTGATAAATAGTGAAAATTTTTATCACCATTTAAACATAATCACAATCACAAAAATGCTGAGCATAGATCAGAGAACCTGATGCAGCCGTAAAATATGGCGAAACGTCACAAACTGATATTCTTGGTACATTTATTGTAAAAAAAAATCCTGATTCTTTACCCCTCTAATTACACCTTTCAATAAATATAACTAGGATCTGAAGAAATATAAATTTAAAAGGCCTATTGTTGAAAAAAATTTATTCCACTAAAATATTTTTAAGCTATATTTAAAAGAAATAGACCTAATTCTCAGAGTCTGAAAAAGTAACAATTTGAAAAGTTTGACTTTTTTCAAACATTCAATCAGTACGCTTAGGTATTTTAAAAGTTTAATTGTTTAATGTAGATAAAAACTTTAATAATTTGTATTTTTTTTATCTTGCCATATTTGTTTAACTGAGAAGCAATGAATAAATGAGTAATTAAACAGTAAAACATGTGTTGAATCGTAGAAAAATAGCGTGATACAAACAATGCAAACAGAAGATGCCTTTGAAGTTTCATTCATTTAGAATAGTAAATTGGCATTAATTAGTGCCAAGACATTAAAAATTTAATAAAACTTAAATGAAACAAATTTTTTTTTTCACAATAATTAGCAGCATCGACAAACTAATGAGATAAGGAATATTTGAATGAGCACATGTTATATAGATCGAGTTGTTAACTAGATTCAGAAAGTACTTACAGTTTGTGGTATAAGTTCAAAGTTCGCCGAACGAACTATTTCAACTATTTGCACCATATGGAATGTTTTTGGAATGCAACAGTTTCGCAAATAAGTAAATAATTGAATTTTTCAAAAGCGTGATTTATAAACAGTTCAACACTCGCGCATACACGAGCTTTTAAAATTTTCACTCAGAGATAAAATTTTTATTTGATTTCACTTTTTAAAAAATATTATTAAGTTATTATTTTTCTTGTTTTGTTTAGTTCAAGTAAAAGTTTTCAAAAATGTGTTGAAGGTTGTGGGGAAGCAGAGCCAGCTGATACGTGTTAGCTGCTTGGTATCACAACCCCAACTAAAAAGCTCACCCCCTTCAATTCAGAACAACCCCGAACGCAACATACACATTTACAGCCGCCTTCACTGCTCAACAACATCGGAATATTGACAGGGGGCACGCACTCGCATATACGCATACTCTCTCTTTTCAATCGGAAAAGCTTGGAAAATAGAAATGGAAATATACACGAATAAACTAAGCCTAACAACCACTGCGAGAAGCCCATAAATGTGGGGAGGCGATGGATTTTCATCCCTTTAGTTTCATCATTCGTACTCGTTTCGTCCTGTTTCGATTGTTATATTTCATTATGACCATCGCCGAATTGGTGAATTGAGAGGATCGAATTCAGTGAAGGGATCAAAAGGGCCGTAGGGCCTCTTTATATATATAACTTACCTAACAATAGTTATTACAGTCGATGAGACACGAGCTTTCAAAGCGAACCTTATTTATACACGGAAAAAATGTGTTGTAGATTTAACAACATTCCTTGTTAATTTTAATACATTAACTAGTATTATATAGGATAACACCACGTGTGGTAACGTTTACCAGCCAAGTGTAATTAAAAAAAGTGGTTGTGTGTACTTATGTACGCGCATGAGAAATTATACTTCTTTGGTATTATTAAAAATTAGTTTTTATTAATTTTATTCAAATAATCAATTTTAAAAAACTCTACTTTAATATTTAATAATGATAATATATAAATTTAAATATATAATTATTAAAAATAAAATAAAGAGAATAATATTTTAATTTGTATCAATAAATAATATCCAAAAAAAGTTGCAAGACGTTTATAAAATTTGTCAGGATCATTTTTCTGGTTAACAATTCATGAATGTCATGAAAACGAAGCTGCATAGAAATTGCGAAATAAAGTAAGTAGCTACTTGTCAAAGTAAATGTCTTAATCTTATTCATATCTTGTGTTACTAAATTAATATTCTAAGATGGTTGAATCATTTCAGAATCCCAGATTTCGTATTACTAAGAATATGCATAGAATGCAGACGTCATTTTCATCATTAAATTTTAAATAGTATAACAGCTACTGCAAAATGTGAGAAAATTAATAACTTATTTATTAATAATATGTGTCATTTGTATATAGAATTATTTTTAATTTAAATATAAAAATAAATAAATTAGAAAATAAATACAACAAAAATTCAAGTTACGCGCGCCAGGAGACCCAGTGGTTTTGCGACTAACTTCATTTTGTTAATTTTTGTTTTAAAATGCGCGCGCATCTTAAAATTTCACTCTCATCATTTTTCATAACGCGCCTAAAGAAGTATAACTTCAAAAATCTGTAGTATTATTCACAACACGAACTAGAAAAATGTAGTTGAATTTTTGACACTTGCATTTGTTTGTCAAAATTATTGGTTATGGTGTACGCGCCGCATGCGCAAACGCCAAAATCAGTTAATTGTACAACACTCAGCAGTTGTAACAACTACATATATTTACTACACTATGGTAGTAAAAAATACTATACGTTAGAGCTGAATACAACATAGTGTGTTATCTAATGTTACATTTGTGGTTATAGTGAACACAAAGTGCAGTAAAAGTATTACTAGTTTAGTGTTGTATATTTTACACCACTATTTTTTTCCGTGTAGAAAAATCATTGAAATGACTATTTCTTATGTCATAGATTTTCTAAGTGAAAAATAAAAAGTTACAAAAGTTACAACTTAAACCTCGAAAATATTCCGAGAAAACTTCCCCTCATCACTATGAAAATTTGGTATAAATTAGTGGCGTCATCTGCTAGGTATTATTTATAATAATAATTTCACCACACATGTTGTTTGGCCCATTTACCGAAATTATGATCATCATTTTCTTCCTTTAAAGTAAATATATACTTACGTCTCCATCTAATCTCCCCGTGTTCCCATTTACATTTTCTCGTCGTCATCTTATTCACGACAAATTTTCGTGTCACTCCGTAAAAAAGGGGTTGCACGAGTTTAATGAAAACATACATTCCATGTACATCATTCGGGAAATTCATATCCCAGAGAGAGAATATTAAGAAAATAAGGTTTCCTTGGAAAATTTTTGCGAGAAAAACACATTTGAAATATCGCAGGTTCACATCCTCATTATTTTACTGAACGCAAAAGACATGTGAATAAGTGGAAAGATTTCGGTCTCGCCTCTTGACTATACCTACCCCGGCAAAAAATAATGATGCCGAATTAGCGGAATTTTCAAAATGAGAACATGATATCGAAGAGAGAATGAGATCGCGGTACAGATGTGAACGCTACAAATGTATGTAATGTACCCAAATCTAATGTCACAATATAAACGAGAATTTATTATGGGTGACGTTTGTGTCTGGTTTGCAATGTTTAAGGGTTGAAATGGGAGATGAGCGATTGCGATAGAATGGAAATGAGACACGAGAACTGAATAGACTTGAGCGTTAAACAGAGATGGCGAGAGAGACTGCTAAGGCCGAGCGAGTCCCTTTGGACTTAGATAAGCTGACCCTAATTCAGTTCACCCTTTTGCTTAGTGTCCGCTTTGAAAATTTATAACAAGAGTGTGCCATGGATTCACCCCTTGTCCATATGTAAATGGGCTGAATGAACACACACACACATACATAGTCCTCCACCCTCTATATTCACATCTATTATTGCGTCACCTCGGCCATGTATTTTCCATTTTCGAATAGTTCGTTTTTTAAATCATCCCCTCTCTGCTAACCCTCCAGGTCTATCTGTGCACGTTTGTTTCAGTCGTACACAAATAACATCAAAAAACTACCCCCTCTTTTACGCGCTCGAAAACGACATCGGTTTAGGGTGAAAAGTGTAGGTGTGTATTAAATACGATGGAATGGGAATGTGTGAGGTGTTCCGATTGGGGGTGGGTAGTTTATTCACCTACATGTGAATCCAGTTTGAGGTGGGGTGATTTAGAGGGGTCAGTGACATCGGTTTCAAATCAATCACTTTATACACCTATCAAAATGGATTTGTCCTCGGGTACTTTTTTGGATTATCTAAGTGGCAAATTTGAAATATATTTTTACGCACTAATTTACTACCCTTACGTTTTAAAAATTTCATAGATCTTTTGAATTTTTAATAAAAAATTTTATGATCGATATGGAAATATGATTTAAGTAAATGTTTTTTTTTTTAAATCCCCATTATATTTCTCTGATTTTTGTGGTATATTTGTTACGAATGCTACGTCATTCAAGTCCATATTATCGTATTTCCTTTTGTCCTGTTAATCACATTAAACTTTAAGCCCAAACAAGCTTACGACCAAAATTAGCTTATCCGAATGCATCGATAAGAACATTACATACTCGTAGTTAGTGTGGATGTATGTTGTAAGTAACTTTGTCAACTTTTTTCCTGTTAGCTTTTACTTTTTCCGCCTCATTAAAGTTTGTAATTTACTAGAAAGTGAGACAGTGATTATAGTAATAGTCTTAATTTATCTAACATGTACACCTAGTTGTTGTAGTAAAAGGTAATTTATATTCGGATCGATTCTAAGAATATCGATTAATTTTTATACTTTTTTTTTCATATAAGATTAAAGTGTATTATATACTTTATATAAAATTACCACATTTTGTGTAAAATATGTATAAAACTAATACTTAAAAATAAGAACCTTATATCTAATTTCCTATAAATATTTTACTGCCTAGTTCTGATAGGTTCTTAATCTGTTTTTTGCTCTGAGAATCAAATCAAACTACCAACCAATGTTTTACTGCGACTAGTTTTTATTTTCAACGCCATTAATTCAGTAGACCAGAGAATCGAAAAAATTATGCCTCTTTTAATTTCTTTTGTTCTCAACTCTTAAAGCCTTTTAATACATAAATGACATAATAGGTTTGTTCCAAGCATCCAGCTATGACGATGCACAGACACGAGTAACAAAAAGCAAGACAACATTGACCAAGAGACAAGAGTGAGTGAAGAACTGGTTCAGCTTAAGCCGGATTAAACCGAGAGTCGACAAAGCAGTGCATAAGCAACGCCGAAACAGTGTCGGGATAAGCGCTCGTCGGGTCGTTGCACGAAAATGTATGGAAATGGCTGGTGGTCGCAAACAGGTCTTCACTCACTCTTGTCACTTGGTTAATGTTGTCTTGCTCTTTGTCTGTTGGTCGTATCTGTGCATCGCCATATCTGGATGATTGGAACACACCTAATATAAATAGGAATATGCTCGGGGGTTCCACAGAGCTCCAGACTTTTACCTTCTCTCTTCAACATATATTGTCATGACATTACCACAAATGACAATATTCTCACAGTTCAATATGCAGATGACGTTGGATTTTTGAAAACCTCTAGGATCCTTTCCTCTTCCAGACTTAACAAGTTCATTCCATTAATACTGGACTGGTACTGGAAATGGAGATTTAATATCAACCCAACCAAATCAGAAGCCATTTTTTTCTCTCGCTGAATGAATAAACCTTCCAAGCTCATCGTGCATGGATATCCCATCAACTGGAGCAACTCTGTCAAATACCTCGGAGTCATTTTCGAGAAACGCCTCGCCTGGATCAAACAAATAACTGCCACCCGCAACAAGACTGTTGGAGCCTTCGTCAGTCTAAAGCCCTTCTTCATCAACCCAAAGATGTCCCAGTCCAGCAATAAGCGAGGCTTCAATACCATTATCAGAAGCATCTGCATCTATACTATTCCTATTTGGGTCTCCGGTACATATATGCGGCTACTACGCTCCGCCCTCAACTTTCCCTGGTTTGTTCGTAACGAACAAATGCTCCGGGAAATCAAACTTCCTTCTATTCCTGAGGCGGCCCGAATTTACGCAACTAATCTGCGGCAGTTCATATCTGGCCACCAAAATTCTACCATCAGCTCGCTTGTAACTTTCAAATGCAAGAAAACCGACTGCTTCAAAAGGCCTAGCCTTCTGGTCTCTTGAAGTACCACAAAAATCCTTTGCTGTTCTTCTCTCATCACTTTGTTTATAACCTAAATGGTTGGTAACCAGTTGTTTGGAGGGAGAATAATACTTTTAAGGCAAAAATAATGCATAGTTCCCATGGGATGGCAAAACAATTGTATCCTACAGGAACCGTACATTGAAAAAGTTACCGCACAGAAAATAAATATGAATGAAATTTGTTAAAATATTTGAATATTTTCATTGTTCATTGTCGAAGATATTAATTAGAAATAAACGTATTAAAATAATAAACTAAAAATTTCAAAATTTAACAATTACTTAACGGAACGAATTTTAATGAAGTTTTGCTAAAGATCCTGTAGGATAGCTACTAATCTATTCTTTTAAGGGAACATCCATTAATTAGGTGAGGCGTTCAGTGGCCGATGGGGTCGAGCCGAGTCTCATCTAATCTTACTTTGGGGAAAGGGAAGGTCTCGCAAATATCACGTATTTTTTTGTCTTAAAAATATCACATTAGATTGCGGGTTGGGGGAATGATTTATGCCAAATCTCATGACATCTGACCAGTGGGGAAGGGGGTGGGATTTCAAAAATTACAAAAAACGCTCCGTGAAGTTAATGGATGCCCCCTAAAATAGCTGTATGGTTTTAAATGAGATTTGGTATGAAAGATTTCAAGTCCTAAAGGAAGGAATACAGTTACTTTTTTACTAAAAATCGTATAGAAGCTGATATGAGACAGTTAACATCTCTTTCTTGAAAAGTATTTTTACGAATTTTAATGAACTTTCTTTGGATTTAAAGTCTGAAAGTATCTATCATTTTTTCTGTCAAAATAGATTAATTTTTATATTTCGCTAGGAACGTAGGAAATTTTTTAATCAATCAATTAAATTTAGATACACTCAGCGAAGCGAGCGGGTATCAGCTAGTTAAAGCATATTTTACAGTAAGATTAATTTTTTTTTATATAGGATCAAATTTTGTTTTCCCTTTGTAAATAAGTATGAATATTTTTTGTTCTCCTAGCCGCAAATCTACTTACAGGGGATGGGATTTGTTTTCTCTAAACATGGTTCTTCCATTCGTGATGAATCATGGATTTGCGTTTATTTTTATGATCTGAGAAAACCTCGAGATTGTATACTCACAACGAGAGAAGTAAGCAAGGAAGCTGTTTGAAAGAAACTTCATATAATATTGTCATTATGCCGGTCCAAAAGCACTCGTGTCCTCATGTTCCCTGTGGATCAAGTGGGAAAACGTACACGATTACTACAGGAAACGGACGAAAGAACGAACGTAAGACGGTTGACAAATGAAAAGGGCAACTTGGATATTTTTCTAACAAGATTTCTGCATCACTGAATTGTATATAATAAGTTTGTCAAGTCCTTGAGTGAGACCGACAGGGTGGTTGGTGTCTTTGATGGGGGATGAAGCTGTTCTAGACGACAAGAAAAACACATTTTGTCACTCATGTGAAGCTTTAAATTTTTTTTTTTTAATTTTTTTTTTTAATAAGTGACCTTACAAACTGGTTACTGAGAACATTTTTCCGATGGCAAATATAAAATCACATCAGGTGAATGTTTAATAAATAGAGCCAAATTTGTGGGGGTGGCTCGCAAAGTCGAATGAAATAATCGAGAGAGAAGGAAGAATTGGTGTTGGACTTAACTTGATGGCGGTAGCTATGGTGACCAAAAACATCAAAAGAATGAGCGACAAGGGGAGCAAACAGGCGATCGTTTGCCAGTGGAAGCGAGAGAAAATTTCAAATGAAACCGGTGCCTGTGACACGGTTTTCCTCTATTTAATTTAACTTCGTCGGTTGAGAGTTTATAACACGGGGTGGGCCACAACGGGGGTGAATGCTCCTATAGGATGAGATTGGGAAACGTATGAGTGACTGTGCGGTAAATTAGTACGAAAATGACGAAATGGGAAGACGAAGAAAAACGATTTTCTACTCAAATATTATCGAGGCTAAAGCTCGCTACGATACGCAATTAACAAAATTTCGTTGCGATTCAAAATAAAAATTTTCCTAATATAGGCGCCGTGGATAATGAAAAATGACATTTTAATGCACACTCGCCGGGAATATGAATGGAAAGTGATGATAATTATTTTCCTTGTGGCACCCACGACCCAATTAGATTTCCCAAGTGGAGAAAATAATTTAATTTTACAAATGGAGTGAAATATTTAAAGATTTACCACTTTGAAAATCAAATTTGCATCCTTTCGAAAAACGAGAAAAAGAAATTAAAATCCTAAAAAATTTTTTTACACAACCCTGTCCCCCCATCAGCCAGTTGGAGAAATTGATGGTGACGCTTGAAAAGAAAATGGGCGTGAGAATCGTTTTTCATTTGTCATATGGCGCTTCAAAAGAAAATTTAACTTTATTAAACTTTGTACATACAACGAAGGTGAAATAAAGTTATAATTCAACCCTCAACCCTCCTTTTTAGTCATTTTTACACTCTTAACCAACACTCACTCATCTCTTATCGTCGCTACAATCGTCTCCATTTTCTACATCAACAAAATCAACAACAAAATAAGTCGCTCTATCTCTCGCAAACAAAAAAATCCATTGTTATATATTTTTTTAAAAAGTTTCCCTAATCTCCACTTCTTTTTCCTCCCTTTTCTTACGATTTTTGTTTTGTTTTGATGTTTTTATCAGAAGCTTTGTATCTATAACATCTGTTTACTGCTTCTGATCTTTCCTACCTACAAACTTTATTTTCAATCTTATTTTCCACCTACTTTAATACCATCCACCCTCACCCATTTAGTGGACGAGCTCTTTATTATTTTTTATTACAACTCATATTTAAAAAAAACCACCACCTTAAAGCGATAAGCATTGAATAGCAGTTAAAGAGAAAAATTCAAAGGCTATTTTCACCCAAGTTTATTTTTATAAATGTTTTTTTTAAGTATCGTGTATTTTCTAACATGTGGTCGAAAATTTTCGTTTGCATATGAAATATATGGTAGAAAATTATATCGAAACATTTTTAATGGTAAATTTTTCCAAAATTAGAACAACATTTTTGTATTTGTCACCGAAAGAAGATTAATATTGCAATCACAACTGATATATAGTATGAGCTAGTGAGAATCAGATTAGTGTAAGTCAAAAATATAAAAGTTAAATTTAAGTAAGTCAATATTTACGATAACAATGCATCATTCTGTTAAATTTAAGACTGGTGTAAGTCATTAGTCCATTCAGTGTTTTTTTTTAACCGACTTCAAAAATTTTCAAATTCGACTGTATTTTTTTTATGTTTGTTACCTCAGCATTTTCGATGAGTAAAGCGATTTTGATTATTATTTTTTTATTTGAAATCTGGTGCTTCCCAAATGGTCCCATTTTAATTTGAAGGAAATCGTTCACTTCTAAGAGGTGGAAAACTAAGGGATGAAATATTAACTTCTTTTTGGATAGCTCGATTTTAAAAATTCTTTTTTTAATTGAAAGCTGGTGCTTCCCGAATGGTCTCATTTTAATTTGAAGGAAATCGTTCAATTTGAAGGAGTTGAAAACTAAGGGATGAAATACTAACTTCTTATTGGAAAGCTCGATTTTGATAATTCTTTTTTATTGGCAGAACATAATTTTAAATTAACTTCACACCCATTATTTGTAAAAGAAACTTCACTCATAAGGGGTTAAAAATTAGAGATGAAATATAATTTTGTTTCTATTATGTACATCGTACCTTTAAATTATTCACTTTTTAAGTTGAAAAAAAATCTACCCCCTAAGGATGAAAATAGGGATGAAATTGTGGCGTTTAGAGGGAGGAGCGCGTTTAGTAAGTTTACCCATATTCAAAGAAATAAAATCAGTCATCAAACTTTAGACCACTAAAAATCGAGAAATAAATAAAAATTATAAAAAAATGAAAACCCCACTTCAAAATAAATAAAAAATATTAATAAAAAAATGCAGTAAAAAAGTAAAAAAATAATTGCGTATTCTTGCAGTGTCTACAACTTACAAATGATTAGGATGTTATGTTGTACAACTATTGTTATTTTTGGGGTTGGTGTCAGCCAAGGAAATATGAACATATTGGTACTTACGAGAATACCATACGAAAAATATTTTTCAAATGAACTTTTATACAATGTACTCGAACTGTAACAATATCTAGCGACCTTTAAACTAAAAAATACCAATAACCAACTAAACCTTTTCAAACATTAACATTTATATTTTTGTCCTTGGCTGACACCAACTCCAAAAATAACAATAGTTGTACAACATATCTTCCTAATCATTTGTAAGTTGTAGACACTGCAAGAATACGCAATAATTTTTTTACTTTTTAGTGCCTTTTTGATTAAGATTTTTTTTATTTATTTTGAAGTCGGTTTTTCATTTTTTTGTAATTTTTATTTATTTATTTTTTTTTTTTAGTATACGTAGGGATTTTTTCACAGCGAATCTAATAAACCCTTAATAATCTCAAACTGAAGAAAAGTTGACTTACACTATTCTGATTTTCACCAGCTCGTATATTGATATTCAAGACACCCTCCCCCAAATTAAATTTTGCTCATAGTCACGGCTAAGAAATTGTTTTGGTGGACATATTTTGTTTTCTGGTGTAAAACATCTATAATATTCTGGTGGCGACTAGAAATGGAATTGGAAAATACAGCGATACCTCTCGCAACTGCCCTGACAAAACGACGTTATATACCTTAAGCAATTCAATTTATATGGGGCCAGTGCTGGCCACTGTAAATGTATATATTATATGTAAATACATGTAGGTAACCACTTTACATTCTAATAGTTGTCATACAGTATTCTCAGTTTTTGAAGTTATACTTCTTTAGGCGCGTTATGAATAAATGATAAGAGTGACATTTTTAGATGGGTGGCCATCTTGAGACAAAATACATTGGGGGAAACTGATAAAACGATGGAACGTCCCAAACACTTTCAGGTTTCGGACAGTTTTTAGCACAGTTAGCTGGTACTGTATGGGGTATCCTTTGCTATTACAAAAACATAACCTTATCAATCCTATTCCTTTCAGCTAAATATCTTGTTATTTTTTTTTGTTTTGTTAAAAAAATGGATCACAACAGACAAATTCCCCAGGCAACGGAGGTCAAGTATCTCGGAATTGGATCGACGTCTCACATGGCGGAGGTATATATCCATAAAGCGTCAATAATTTGGAATCCGACTGAGAGAATTATGGTGGTTGTTACGGCGAGGATCTCAACTGTCCCTGGATTGTAAGCGAATTATCTATAAAGCCGTCCTAAACCGGCCTGGCTGTATGGAATTCAACTTTAGGAAACTGATAGCGGCTCCAGTATTGACATCATACAGAGGTTTCAGTCCAAGGTGTTGTTACTGATTGTCGATGCCCCATGGTACATCACCAACAGGGATATCCATAAGGACCTGGGTATGGCTACCGTTAGGGAGGAGGCAGCCAGGTTCAAAACTAACTACCTCAGGCGCCTAAACTAACACCTGGCTTTTAACCTCCTCGACAACAGTGAGGATTCCACCAGAGCTGTCCTACATGTAGCAGTACAGCAGATACTCTTTCTAGGGTGACCTGTCTCGTTCATACGTTTACCAGATTCGCTTATTCTCCTGGGACGGATTCAATTTCTTTAATACGGAAAGATACAACATACTAGAACAAATACGATTAGAGAAAGAATATCTGAAAATGGGATATCATAGAGGAAAAGAAAAAAAAACCATAAGCAAATAGTAAAATTATCCACTTGATGGCGCAGCGGTTAGAGCAATTGCTCTGTCCGCTACATGCGCCAGTGGTTCTGGGTTCGATGCCCGTAAGATCCCTAGATATAAGATTAAAAAATTAAGAATCAAGACCTACAGAATATTTATGTGTGTAAGACAGTCGTGATATGACCATTGATGTTAAAGCGACTATAAACACCCAAAAAAAAATAGTAAAATATAAAAGTTTCATCTGTCTGGCGTTCAACGTGTTTTTTTAAAATGTGAATTCAACCATGTTTCAAATTGTTATAGTAAAATTAGTTTGATCATCAATAAAAAAAAAATGGGGCTTTTTTTCTTGTCATGGGACAACATGTTTTTGTCCTTTATTCAAATTGCCTTTTTTCAGCTGATATAATAAATTAATTTAAAACTTTTCTTCCACCCACTTGTTGCTTTTTAACATTTTTAATTTTTTTTAAGTTTCATTGCTCGTTAATAATTCAACAGGTCGACGTTTTTTTTTTTTTTTTGTTTCGCACGCTATTGCTTTAAAATCGTTGTGCACATATTTAAAAACAGATTTAAATTCTTGACTCTTTAAAAGCCCATCATCGTCGGTCGCCGCATTCCCAAAGCTCCCTCGAACAAAGCTCATAAAACCTGATATTCATAGTCCATTAAATACGGTTTATCGACGATAGAAACGACGAAAAAAACGAGTAAAAATAAAATAAGGGGTTATAATATGGCAGAAGGCGGTTTGGCGAAGGCACGAAATTTCGTTTTTGCCGTTCGACGTAAATCAATCCTTCAATTTCTTCGTCTTTATAGGAAAAGATTTTTGCATTTTTTTACGACCGCGCGGCTTTTATGGGTCAAGCGATAACGGGAATTGGAAAGCTCGTGTGGTGAGGATTATATTTTCCACATCAAACAAGTAAAAAATTGAAATCAAATGAAAAATCTTTTGTCTTGATGTGATCTATGCTATCAGTGAGATTGGTGAAACGGAATTGAAAGCCGAGTTTTATGTATGGAAAGTTAGGGAAGATAAAATGGGAATGCTTTTTCCCAAGAGGATGACCCAGTTCAAGTAGACCTGTTAGCAAGCTTTCGGAAATCCATGAAACTCTTGACATATAAACTTTAATTAAAGATGAATATCATCCCAAACGTTTTCATTCGAGCTTTGACCACGTCCAACATCTCCTTCTCACCGTACGAACTTATCCGAAGCTCAGGAGTAACTTATAAACAAATCACAAGTACGATTTGATTTATTTTTTAATGTATCATTGCCAACTGTATACTGGTTGTTGGATGTTGTTTAAACTTTTATTATACCTCAATGGGACGTGTAGTTACCGTGTAGATATTTATATTTCTTTTGTTGGGTATAAAACAGATTTAATTTAGTCTTGAGTTCTAAAATTTCCAAGGAAATTCTCAAATATATTATGAACTAGCTGATACCCGCCCGCTTCGCTGAGCGTATCTAAATTAATCTGATTGAATAATAGAAAACTTCATCCAAAATAAGAAATTCAGCTATTTTAGCAAAAAAAGATAATTAGGTATTTCTAGATCTTTGTTTCATAGAAAGTTCATGAAAATCCGTTAAACTACTTTTCCAGTAATATTGTATAATAGTAAGAAAATTTTAAGCCTTGAGAACCTTTCACACCAAATGTCATATGAAATAATTTATTAATTTTAGTAAAATGGATTAGTAGCTATCCTTTAGGAAGTGTACCTTTTTTAGGATCAATAATATTTAATGTGTTATCTTAAGATCTGAGGTATTTGGTTTGGTTGCCTTAGATTCATAATTTTAGGATATAGTATTAAGGCTATTATGTCTTATCGGCAAGTCTGCTATTTACCGGGGTCCAAGATTAGACAACGAATTCTTATAGATCTTGATAAAATAAATTGAAAATTAACAATATAGTTTTTTGGTAAAAAAACAACGCGATGGTCACATCTAAGTCGCTATTTTCTCTTGAAAAATAAGTTGGGCTGAAAATTCTTTTTGTTCTGGGGGCTCTGCTTAACGGCTTCACCTCTCTTAGTCAAACTCCTAATCGGGATTACTTAAGTCGAACTGTCTGTTTTTGTTATTTATTTTTATGGGTCTCATTTTTGAACTAAGATATTTCTTTTCATGAAAGAAATCATATTTATTGCAGAGGATTTCTTTCTCCTCCCTCGACAATTCGAACGTTTACTCAGCCGAACTATTAATAATATATTAACTACCCGTAAATTCATAATGGATTTATGGTTTTTAGGAATTTAACGTATCGCTATGCTTCTATAATGGTTATAATTTTCAAATTTGCAAACATTAATTTATAAGAATAACAAATTACATAGTTTAAAATCATATCGTCTGTACGATATGATATGGTATATGTACATTGTATCACAGCTGCCTGCCGATGTATGCTTTTCGTTGCGCAGTTTTTATAGTTTATATTTTTTTCTCAAAAATCAACATTTTTTCGGAATAAAAAGTATTTTATAGCCATAATTTAATACTGCACATAACTTGTCTCGTAACTGTACGGTTTTATTTTCATCTGGAACAGATCTATAGATGGGTTGGTTGACATATGAAGTACAGAAACATAGGTTTTTTTTTACTAAATAATATTATTTAATACTAGCTTCACCTCTCTTAGTCAAACTCCTAATCGGGATCACTTAAGTCGAACTGTCTGTTTTTTTTTATTTATTCTTACGCGTCTCATTTTTGAACTAATATATTTCTTTTTATGAATGAAATCATATTTATTGCAGAGGATTTCCTTCTCCACCCTCGACAATTTAAACTTTACTCAGCCGAACTATTAATAATATATTAACTACCCGTAAATTCACAATGGATTTATGGTTTCTAGGAATTTAACCTATCGCTATACTTTTATCATCGTTATAATTTTCAAATTTGCAAACATTAATTTATAAGAATAACAAATTACATAGTTTAAAATCATATCGTCTTTACGATATGATATGGTATATGTACATTGTATCACAGCTGCCTGCCGATGTATGTTATTCATTGCGCAGTTTTTATAGCTTTTATGTTTTTACTCAGAAAATTAAAATTTTTTGGAAAAAAAAGTATTTTATAGCACTTTTGGTAATGTTTAATACCTGTATGTGAAATATCGTCCCAATCGGACCAGCCGTTTTTAAGTTTTCCAAGAACAAACAGGCAGACAGAAAAAACTATTCGAAATAAAAAATAGCCTATAATGTAAGTTACAATATTTAGTAACGTTTTGTGAAAATTTCATTGAAATCGGCTCAACCGTTTTCAAGTTTACCCTGGACAAACAATGTTATTTTGGATAAAAGTGCAATGAAAATGGCATTTATTTTTTTGTATTAAACATATGAAAATGTCGGTAATAAAGAGTATTCAACAAAACACCTTATATTTTTTAGATAAGATTAAAATCTCAGCTGAGAAAAATAATTCCGTTTTTGTTCGCTCGCGCAGGTACGACGGAATGTTTTTATTATATTATACTACATTCAAAAGTAGAAATCTTCAATCTTATTACTAGTAAACAAGATTTGTAGCTATTGGTAGATATAAATGAATAATATTAATGTAACTTGAAAAATGAGGCATTAAACTTTGAAATGAACTTACTCTGAAATAATCGGCTTTGATGATTATTTCATTTAAAACAAAGGAAATTTCCACGTTAGTCAAAATCAGTCTGGGACAAAGTACTAGGAGAAAGTACATGTATAATGTTATAATCTACTATGTTTGTAACTTTATTGAAACACACATTATCCATTTAATCAGATGTTAAATTTGGCGTCGTCTATTACGAAGAGACAGAAACAAGAAGACCAACTATAGATGTAGATGAGATGAATTTTACCCGAGTTTCCCCTAAATAAAACCCTTGTCGCCATGTCTAAAATATGTAGCTTTGTCCAAACACTAAATACATTGTGTTTATGTGCACCCTTAACATCAATGTTTATCTCTCTTTGTCACTATTCCGTTTATTATTGACGGTAAATCTGTAATTTGAACAATGTGTGACGCTATGAAATTCCCCGGCTCCGCACATTGACGTGAATGTCCCACCGCCCGTTTTATCCCAGGACAATATCCCGTTTATTTGGTGCATACGAATCGCGTTATTCAGGTGTTACAGTGCATTGTAAACACGACAGTAACATCTGTTCAAATGGGAATGGATTTTCATTAAGTCGCTCGTTTCAGTGTTACGGCAAAGAAAGATGTGGAGACGTATGGAGATGGGGGATGATTTTGATGATGGTGTTAACGATGATAAATTGAAGAGATAAACATGAAATCAGTATTTTTTCTTCGATTCACCCACGGTTTGTGTACTTGGGACCGAATTGATTTTTTCCTTCTTCAATATCTAAGTAAATATTTGACGAATTTAAATGATTTATCTGGGTTATTGTTTTCTTATCTATTTTCTTAGGGAAACATAAAAAACGAAAAAAAAAAAAAAAAGGAAAACAAACTGGACTCGAGACCAAGTGAATAAATCGGCCACGTCATAAATACGTTGGAATCGAGAATTTGGCAAGACGAACTTTTCCGTCCGTTTGGAAAGTTTTTGTACATATCGTAGTAGAATTTGGAAAAGGCGGTGAATACGTGACGGATCTACGATCTCACGGGATTGCGTTTGAGATTTCCCTGGTGATAATACTTCTAGAATCTAGTATATCATATTGAACCCCATACACATTTGGTCGAGACGCCTCTAACTTCAAACACAAACTATTCTTTATATATTTAAGTGCAAAGGCGCCGCAAGCGTGTAAGATTGCGCTTATTTATATGTACATTGTATGCTAGCCCAGAACAGAGAAAGTTTTTAGAAATCACATCTATCATGTGATGGGATCGACGCGAAGATAAATCCACGCCACTGGAAAACTTTGCCTGCTTCCTCATCAGAAACTACGTACAGGTACATTATGAACAATTATCAGGAAATCTGTCAAATATTTTTCCGTGGAAGTTCTCATTTAGGATGTTAAGCCTACGGCAATTGGTACGCTAGAGGAGTCCGTCCCTATCTATTCATACCAATCTGTCCGTCTATCTGTTAGTGTAATAATAATAATAATAATAGCAATAATAATAGTATTGGTCGCAGCTTGAGCTTTGCCTGAACCTGTTTCTCGAGAAATGAAACCAATTACACGTTTCAGCCTGCAGCTGTCACATATACCCTAGCCCCATGTTGTCGTATCCCCATATTCCCAGATTTTGCTGTTTCGGATTTCCAAATCCATTTTTATTGAAATTACACAACATTTTACAATTTTAAAGAAGACTCTTCAATCTATTCTCTGACTTTTCAGTTGAATTAATTGATATCTTAAGTAAATAATTCAAAAGAAATTTTAAAGGTGAATAATTTAATGAGAAAATATCATTACTTTAACAATTTTTAAAAACTTGTTTCAAAGTTGCAACAATTCAAAGTTTAATTTTTATTTATTTGTTTAACTAATTTGAAATTATGGATGGGAGTTCAATTTGTCTTTAATGTTGTTTTAATGATGAGATTTTGTTAAGTTTTTTATTTTTGAAAAAATAAGGTTTGTTTGCGGATGTGATACTGAATCGATAACGAATCAGTTCAAGTTTATAAGCCGAATTACGGTCCGATATTCGCGGTTCACACGAAATGCGTTCGTTACCGATCCATAATTGGTTCTAACGATCCTCAGATTTTTGTTAGAATGAAAAATTCGATTCTCTCACTAATGCGTAGTTTGCTAAATTGTGGCTAATTCAAAATCCAGTTTCACTGTCATGCTGCGTTCACACTAGTAAACTTTAGTTTTTAGTTGATCAAAAAAAGTTGAATGAAAAACCTCGTGTGAAAATCGTAATCAACTTTTTAGTGGATCAAAAAAAGTTTGAACGAGTCATCACACTAGGTTTTTCATTCAACTTTTGTCGATCAACTAAAATCGGTATTTTTTTAAAATTAGCCTTATTCGACGCTCCTTCTTACAAAAATCATCAACAACCGCATCATATAATGTATTTAAAAACCACGAAAATAGTTCTTATTCTAAAGAAAAGAACATTTGTATGGCCTTTGGGTCAATAATTCAAAATAACTCACAAAAAGTATCAGTAACAATAAAATTCACTGTTTAGATTCAAAACGGCAAACGCATCTGCAGACCGTTAATCAGCTATGTTAAATGCCGAGAGAGATAGTATTCAACCGTACTAGTGCACATGCGCGACCAATTCGAAGCAAACAATCGAATGCTACTGTCGCCAACGCATTCATTCGGCTTTTGCCGTTCATTTGATTTGGTAAACTATGCCAATTTTATGAGTGATACGTAATTAAATTACGTAAATTAAAAATAAAATGAAAAGATCATAAATAATATTCAATTTTTAAAATCGTCCTTACAATCCAAAGGCATGCGCCGCATCTACAGCATGTATGGACCGCACGCCTCTGATACATACAATAAGTCCAGTTAATAATAGAGAGATAAAAAACGTAACAATCTTAGAGATATAGATTTACAAAATTTGGTAAAAATTGACAGAATATAAATATTGAAAATTATATGGTAATCAAATTTTTTCTTATAAATTTTTCAACGCAAGCTTTCATTAACTTAATGACCACGTTTTTAATATTTTTCTATTTTTCAAATGTTAAATATTTAGTAAGACTTATAAATTGTAGATAAACGAAAATGTACTAAAATGTTTTGACGAAATGATTAAGCGATTTTTAAATATTTTAAATTAATATCGTTAAAATTGCTTTTTTATATTTTATACCCATTTATACCCATCTAAAACCAATTTGATGAGTTTAAAGCGTTTGTCAATAAACTGAATTTTACTCTTCATTGATAACACATTAATTCACATCCATTAGTTTGACACACTTTTCTATTTTTCTAAAAAAATTGTTTCAATTTATTTCAGCTTTGTCAGTTAATTTTGGAATGTTGTGACGAACTGACAAATCGCTCAAGCTGAAAATGTACAATTATCGATCGCATAAAAAAAAACACCCAATATAATTTATTCATGATAAATTTTGAATTGTTTCATCAACCCTCAAAATAAATAGCCAACACAAATAAAACCATTAACCTAATTACTTTTTAGTAGCACTTTAATTATTGAGTTTTCTTACCAAAATGTTCACGTTGGTACTAATGTGATAACTACAGGACTTACCTGAAAAAAAAAGAAAATTTCATTAAATTTTTGATATAGGCATAGATTTAAGGGTTATTAAAAATTTCTATCTTTTCTGTTTATTGTGTTCATTTGTGTTAAACCGCACGAAAGCTCATGGAAATGACCACAGAAAATCAATTAACATTTTCTCTGACCCCCCTGGCTAAAGATAGTCCCATTTCGGTTGGGTTACGAAGCGGTCATTTGTAGCAGTTATATATAAACTGTTTGTAGCACATACAAACTAAATTGTAATGAAACAATGCCTTTTTGACTTGGAGATTCCAATGATAAGAATGTGAGCCCAGGCGAGAAGAGGACATTTGGACTGTGGTCGCGTGAACATAACATGTTCCGTACAAATCGTCGGCCGAAAGCGACATTAAAATCGTACGTGCTTTCTAAACTATCATCAACATCAGTGGTTCTAAAACAATTGGTCGTTAGGGACTGATTTGCACTGTACTGGTAAAACATCGGAAATCAACTATAAAAATTTCAAGGAAAAGAGTAAACACGAGTCGAGGGAAACATTTTCAGTCTACTCCCCTTCCATTACGACAGCTTAAAATCCCAAATCTAATAAGACCAAATAACCCCGTTAAATTTTATGATTTTCACAGAAAGAATGTTGTAATACAATCCAAAAAAAATCACGGAAAATAATTTCATTTCCGACAATTGTTTTCCCCTTTGCTTCTGCAACGAATACATCCAGCAATATTCATATGTTTCGTAAGGGGCCCGATGGGAAGAAACGAGTACGGGGAAGCTTTGTGGTGGTTTTGTGGGATGTCGTTATATTAGATCCTGGAAAGCTCCGGTGACCAATGCACGTACGAGCACGTGACGTCATCACCGCTGGAACACCAAACCACATTTATCGTACACTGTCGTGCAATTAACGTAAATGTTCCCGCTAGGAACAAAGACAAAAGACTGAAGATCATAAGAGACTACGTATGAGTGTCCCGTAGAAGACGATAGAACAAAAGCAAAGAAAATTAGGAGTTTAAAAAGGGGTCGTTTGTATTGATAAGTATTATAGCTATTGCCGAATGTTTAACTTTCCAGAAAAATTTCCATTACACCTTTTCGAAAACGCCAATTTTTCTTAGTTAATAGCCAGCAGTACAAACTTAAATAGAAATTTTGAACCAAGACAATGGGTTTCTTGAGGAAATGAAGTATAATTGAGACTTTTCACCTTCATGTAGAGACCATTTTTTTAAGGAAATTGCCTTTCATTTTTCCTCTTGTGCAAGGAAAGTTTTCAGCTACGTTTTTAGTATATGCATAGCTGAGTCGTAGCTATTTAAATAAATGTATCTCAATCTAATACAATGATGAAATTACGCTCTTTCTAGATTATAAGAGACTTATTAAAAGATAATTAGATTACCGGGAAGTTCATCGTCTTTAATTTATCTCAAGGAAAAAAAATGAATAGAAAGAAAATGAATAGAAAGAAAATTGATCATTCGAAGAACTTAAAATCAAGTTGAAAAATTAGGCATATTATCCTGTCAATTATGATTATTGATTTTATAAGCAAACTTCCAAAGATGGTGATTTAGTACATCAAAAAAAAGTTAGTTGACTTTCTGGTTCATTATTTTCAACTGTAATGAGCGGGGAATAAAATGTTATCCTGTTCAAAATTTAAATTAAAATTTAAGTGTATTTAATGTTCAAAAAGTAAGAAATATGATTTTTTCTTTATCTAGAGTTTCAAAATTAGGTATAGAGTACATAACTCTAAAAGATTGAGAAAGGAACCCTACTACTACAAAAACTACTTATTTTGGCTTCGTTATAAGACAGAAAGTTGATTACAAACATGTGACGTCACATCGTCAAGGACTTCTTTCAGAATTTCAACACATTACGGGTACAATACATAATATCTAAACAATAGATGTACATTTTAATATTTCTTCAGATCCTTGTTATTTTGTATTGAGAGATATAGTTGGTGAAAAAAATTAATATTTTAAATCAAAAAAATACAGTACGTTTGGGACATGAACAAAATTTCATGATTTTTTTTTGTAAAAGATAAAAATAAAAAAATAAAAACTTGGTTATTGGAATTTTTCACTATAATTTTGAGGTTATGTGAAAGAAGTGTGAGTACAAAAGTTGTAGATCTTCTTATTACCTACAACTTTGCTATTAATTTTTTTCCATAGGACTTGTAGTTTTGCCGAGAATCGAGATAAACCGTTTCTACCCTTAACCCCCCCTTTTTTTCCACTCCCCCACAGATTGACTATACTTTATTTTTCCTGAAATTTTTTTTATATTGTCTTCTTTTTCTAATGGGTTTCATCCTACTATGATTTTTTTTCTGTTCAAAAATTATCTGTCCTGATCTATATTGCATTCATTGTAAATCCCGATCCATTGTCCCTCTAACTATATCTATGAATACGATATACATTTTGTCAATCCTAAAGGAAAACAATGAATGTGCAATTTTTAATAATACATTGGCCATTTTGAAGTGAAACTTCTATATAGACGGAGTCTTAGGATTTTTTCCATCATGAAAAAGTATCACGACAGCTTGGTGAGAAGCAGGCAACGGCAGAGTGAGAGAAAGACTGGCCGTGGTGGAGAGAGGATGAAATTATTTTAATATAATAATGCATAATAACATTAAATATGTTAAAATAAAAAATGCATTCATTAAAATGTACCTAATCTAAGCAAATTATAATTTGCAGTTAACCGGTAAGAAATTTGAAATGTGTGCTAGGACACATAGCAGAAGTGAAACTTCTACGGACAAAAGGAAAAACAAATCACAATAAAATTTTAACTTGAAGTTTTACGGGCAGGTTTTCAAATTGGACAAGTACATTAACAATCTGCTGATCTAATTTTAATAGGTTAGGACAAATGAAAAAACGAATCGCAACCAAATTTACAAATAGACAAGAATGTAGTTGCCCAATTTGAAAACCTGACCGTAAAACTTCAAATTTAAATCGTTTTGCGATTCGTTTTTCCACTTGTCCGTTGAAGTTTCACTTTTACTATGTGTCCCAGCACACATTTCGCTTTTTTTTATTATTGTATACGTAAGTAACATCAATGATAAACTAAGATGATTTAATTCGGCATTCATAGACTTGATTTTTGAAATCAAAATAAATTGTATATTGAATGATCGATAAAAACGTAACCTATTCAAATTTCCAATGACTGAGGAATCAAAAAAAAAACTAAACCCGAAAATTTGTGTAAATTTTTCAATGTTTAAAAATGGGTTTTGTATATGAATAAATTGTTAAATATAATATAATCTTCTTGTCTAAATGTTGATACAAGCGCGACAGGATAGAACAAAAAGGCTAAAATAAGGTGCCAACAAGAACGAATATGGTGTCGAGTTTGTAACACATTGTCCTGACATTTTCCTCGAATAATTTAGTGAAATTTCTTACAACGTTCAACAAAACACCTGTTAATATTAAATCATAAATAATTGAGGGATTCGAAGACGTGTGCATAGCAGTATGGTGAAGAAAGGACACGAACTAAACATGGGAATGAGAAAGTTTATTTCCAACTATAAGAAAAGAGGATTTTATCCTTAACGTTTTATTATAGTTGAAATTCTTGGAATATTGTTTTCTTTTTATTTACATTAGTTTTCCAGGGGCACCAGTATGAGAGTTGTCATGTTTTCTGTTTTGGAAACGATGGCTCCTTTCTTTGTAAAATTCAAGTGTTGTTTCGACGAATATTTCCAATCGAAACAGGGATATTGAAAAGAAGGAAATAGCGTATAAAGGAAGAAAAGTACACACGAATTTTTCTGATGTAATGTGTGTGTCTGTTTGTGGTTAGGGCTCTTGAAAATATCTTCAACTTGTCGTTATTGAAGTGGACTATAAATATCCTCCTTTCCTCTTATGAAAAACGAGAAGCAAAAATCGTTTTTCTGTTTAAGTTTTTTTTTTAAGAATAATGTGAGAATTGATAAAATTTTCTGTATAATTTTTAAAGGTTCATAGCGTCGCATTTTTTCAATTTTTAGTTTGATGTTGGTCTCGAATTGTATGGTTGTGTGTGTGTGTTTGTTATCTTCGCACCAGGCCAAATATATCCCATTCTCATCCCATATACATCGCGAGTGTCGCTTTGACAGTTCACCAGGATTGCTGGGCAAGGAAGATAAGCCAATCCCTTCCTTGCAAAATCCTTTGTAGCCTTCGATCTCCCAAAGGAGCGAGACTATGAATCAGTCTCAGAGCCACATCTTTCCGATGCATGAATAAAAATTTTTCGATCTTCTCCAAATCTCAACAAATTTTTGAATTCTGAGTCAAAATAATTAATGAACTTATAAAATGTAATATAAAATAATTGTTATAGAAAATTTTCCATAATTTTGAAGGTAGTCTAAGCGTAAAAATAGCTTTATTTATATATCTATATAAATAAAATGATAGCTGTTTTCCAATGTTCGCTTTTAACTCGAAAATTACTGGATAGATTTCGATCAAATCTTTGTTTTAATTCTTATATATTTGGTCCTTATTTAAAAAAGAATTATCGCGATATCGTTATTAAAAGCAAAGTAAATAAAGTTTTAAAAAATGCTATTTTTACAAGCAAAACGCGGTAAGCGGTGGATTTTTCGTCGCTTTGATAGAGTGGGGCAAACGATGTTATGCGCATGAGCTAGAGAAAATATGTTTCTCCTTCCGCTGCCTACTGATTATTTCATATGTGAGCGTTGACTTAATGTAGCTCAGCGTGATATTAGATTAATAAAGATTTATTGAATTCTATTTTCTATTTGTTTAGCAGTTTTTAAAATATTTTTTGTAGCTTTTTATCAAATTACATTTCAACACTCACTTTTATTATTGCATATATTTTTTAACCAGAAAGTGTTAAGATAGCGAGAAAATTTTTTTTAAAATTAAACTATAGACCAAAAATTGCTCCCTCAGAATCCGCAATTTCTCCAAGTGTATAGTTATTAATTTAATAATAATACATTTTTCAAAAATTTGTAAACTAAAAAATTAAAATTGCTGTAAAATACTAAAGTCACTTTTTTAGTTTTTTAAATTGCTGCTTAAATATTTTTCCGGATCCGCAAGTGCTCCAGGTGTATAGTTAATTAATAATTAAATTTGTAAAAAAAATTTACTCTACTCAAGTATTAAAATTGTTATAAAATCAGAAATAATTTTTAATTGAAGTTTTTGTTTTTTTTTAAGTCTCTATCTGCTTTTTTCCAAGAAATTTTTGCAATATTTTTAATAATTAATTATTTTTAACTATTTATAAATATATTGTTGTACTATGACGTCATCAATTGCCGTTGGATCTTATAAACATGAATAGATTAAAAATTGAATTACTAATAAACTATACACCTGGAGCAATTTCGGATCTGGAAAGAGTATTAGAGGAAGAATTTTTAAAAAAAAAAATAAAACAATGATTATATTTGATTATATAGCAATTTTTATTTTTAAATTTATAAATTTTTGAAAAATTAATTATTAATTAACTAATAACTATACACTTGGAGCAATAGCGGATTCTGAAAGAGCAATTTTTTGGCATATAGTTAAAAATGTTCTACGCTAAGTTCATTACGGTTATTTTAAATATATTTTTGCTTTCAATTTTTCAAATGTTTTTCCTTTGTAAATTAAATATGTTATTAACATAATAACCTACGCAGACGACGTCGCGGGTATCAACTAGTTGAAAATATGTTCAAAAGCTACGAACATAACTCAAGTTGAAAATGTAAGCTTAAAAAATAGTATTTGCTAACATGAATAAGGGAGACGTAACATGCAAATAATTGTAATGCGTTTTCATCAATATTAAATTTTTCTTGATTTTTTTTTCCCGTCTTTTCGAACAAATCAAATATATGTCACAATAATTCTGTTAAAGCAATGATGAAATAACTTGCACAAGAGTTTTTTTTTTTCTTCTCTTCTTTCATTTTTTCCTCTGTATGTATGTATGGTTCCCATTTTTTCATCTTGTTCTCATATAAATATATAGATAGATAAAATATTTCTTTTCATATTGAGATCAAAAGAAAATTTTTCATTTAATTTAATTTCGTTTTACTGCGTCTCCTATCTTCACATAATAATAATAACAAATACATACAGCAAGCTCGTATTCAAACCATCCCCATATTCCGTCCAACAATTTTTTTTCATCTCAACTTACGTAGTGAGTGAATTGGAAAGAGGATTGGTACAATCATTCGGTTCACTACGATTTTATTACATTTCTTTCATCAATATTTTCTGTGATATACGATTTTTTTTTTTCTAAGAAATCACAACTTTTTCGAGAGGAATTAACAAACAATGTTGTTTTACTCTCGATTGGGAAACTTTCAAAAATCTTTGACATCTAGTCTTTGCTGCTTTTCTTCGTTTTATTAGCTTCAAAGTAGAAAGATATCGAAGGGGAGATATGCACGTTTGACATCATTACCAAGTTATAATTACAAAAGTTTTACAGATAAATAAAATTTTAAGATGAAGTAAAAAGATGGAGTCACAGAAGGAAGATCTATTTATAAAGTTTACTTTTTTATTTTACATTTGATTTTTTTTGTAAACACCAATAAAATCAGAGTTAATGTAGCAAAGAATAAAAATCCATAACTAGGCGAATAATTAAATTGTTTTTGATTAAGAAATGTTTGAAAAAAATTGTTCGAAAAACGAAATGATTCAGAAAGCACAAATGAATCTAGTTCACTTCTCTAAAGACAAAAGTTTGATCATTGCCTTGATACCATCCCCCAAAGAAATATCAAGAAACATCAAAGCAGACAGTACTGAAAAAAGTGCTACCACTCATGGTCAAGACCGGACAAGCGCAAATAACACCTATAGCAACTTCAGAAAGACAGTCCGGAAATATATTCAAAACTGTTGGAACGAGAAATGGAAAATATCACCCACAAGGTTACATGGGGTTCGCGACAGCATTTGGTAGACCGTTCCAACGTTAAGCCGACGATCGGATCAATGCCTGTTGACCAGATTAAGGATAAAACTCGACTATGACTCATCACTTGAACCACTGAGTTGATCCATTAAAAAGTTGATCAACTTAATTGAAACAGAGGTTCATACGAGATTTTTCTTTCAACTTTTGTCGATCAACTTAAATCGGTCAACTAAAGTTGACTCGTATGAACGCGCTGGGAATGGAAAAATTACCTTGATTATTATTGCTATAAAACATGACCTTAATTCTTTTTTTACAATTACAGGCAAGTTCAAAAGCCCGATAAAATCTTGGGCCTGAGCTTCAATGTATCAGGATTTTCCAAACTCTAATCAGTCCTAAGTGTCTCAAAAAAGAGGTTGAAAACTTTAATTGTTTTAACTTTACTCTCCGTCTTTCTCAAATTTATATTCTGTAATTCTGAATCTAGACACAAATATGAAGATCCCTTGCTTTAGCAATTTCTGAATTTGTTCATATAAGGGTTAATTTCTTTCCATTACCAGAAAATCTTTAAAGAAATGCCTTCAATGCCTCAATTATAAATATTTTTTTTATAAAACTGAGTTTATCTACTCCTTATAACAAAGTATTTAAACAACCTGTATGAACAGTTGGTGTTATAGAAGAGGGTAGGGATAAAACATAAACAATTTCAATAATTATGTAGAAATTTATATTTTTGAAATGGAAAGAAGATTTTATTATTATGAGAGATTAACTATTTGACTTAAACGCTTAAATTTAAGTCAAATACAAGTCAGATGTTAATATTTAAATAGCAAGTTATGTCAAGCATTGCATTTCAAAATTAAAATTTTAAGCTTCCTTCATTGCACAAAGTGTCCAACTACTTGACTTGATGAATCCTTATGTATTATATTGTCACAAGTCTAAGAATGTGTCGTCATGTGTCAAAAGGAGCGCCACCATTTGATGACTCTGGGGATGGGGTCACCTGCTCTCAGCCGAGGGTGAGCAGAAGCAATCACCAGCCCAAGGAGGAGCATTGTTCTCACAGAATGGGGAGGAACTTTATGCTATTCCTGGAATTCCAGAATATTCTCTCTCTAATAACTTCGTCTTCAAGCCCACCCAGCACGAAGAATTAAACAAAAGAATGAAAATTTCTAGCAAACAAATAATAGGAGAGAATATTCTCGAAACTGAACAAACGAATGTAAAAAGAAGTTCGTTTGAACGTAGAAGTCAGTTTTGAAATAAATAGTGCACGTGAACAGTCTCTCGTGAAAGTGATCAGTGTGAAATAAATCTTCGATCAGTCTTCAAATAAATAGTGAAAGTGATCAGCGCTAAAATAAATAGTGAAAGTGAACAGTGTTAAATAAATTGTGAACATTGTAAATACAGTGAACAGTACAATAGTGAGTGACAAATAGTGCATAAGTTCAATAACATTGAACTAACTCATTGTTAACGTGTAATTTATAAGTGTCTATATAGTGTAAGCTAAATCAATAAACAATTGTTTAAAAAAATTAAATTTGTTGTCATTAAACACAAATCCTCAAGCCCGTAAAAACGTTACAATATCATAGTTATTTAAAGTGCTGAACTTTGCGTCATTTCTGTTCTCATTGCTCATTGCCTTATTTTTTATCTAGTTTCAAACCACTGAAGATAAAAAAATGTGGTTTTAAGTTATGATTCTTAACATGTTAACGACTCCCATTAACGAAGGATTTTTCACAATTCAACCATTAAACGGCAATGATGAGATTAAAAGTTTTGTGGTTTCTAAATTAGTTTATTTAGGGGGAGGGAAGGGCAAATTATAAAAAAAAAGTTTTTGTTTTATTTTCTTACGCCTGAACTGTTGTTTAAACTTAAACTCTGTTTAATAATTTTGCTAAAAAACATCTTATAGTTCAAAGTGCAATGTAATTTAAAATAATTTTCCGAAGATATTTATGAACTAATAACTACTGAGAAAACGAATGTAAATTTTTATCGAGGTATAGTTGCTCTTTCTTTCCTATTTATAGTTTTTCCGATTGAAAAGAAGTTTTACGTACGTATGTGTCTTTCGTACGTGCCATTCGGATAGTCCAGCGAATTCAATCTCAAACACATTCAGTAAACTTCCAACTATATTATCAGCAATAGCATCATCAGGATTTAGGAAAATATCGAGAGAGATCGTTTGTGGCGGTGACGGTGGTAATGGTAACAACACTGGCCACTGACGCTTCTAGTGTGGGGGATGAAAATATTGTCCAGGATCAGGGAAAAGTTTTACAATAAAAATTTTCGTACAAGTTCGATAAATAACGACGGCTAACAATCGACGATGGGACTTATATATAAAGTCTACGTTTTACGTCCGATAACGATAAAGTCAATATTTTCCTCCAAGAAAATCTTATTATCGTTCCCGACTGTTAATCTCATCCATGAACTAAAACCATTTGGACGCCGCAAACAAAACAAAAACTTGCTGAATTTTCTATTAATAAAATTGAAGGAAATAAAACTGAACTGGACAAATCTCTAATAGAGATTTGTTTTTACCGATTCATTTGATATTAAGGTTATCACTTGATTACGAGGTTCATTGACGTCATACCTTTTCATTCCTTCCAGCGATGCTTTATGAGATGACTCAGTTGGTTAGCTGTCAAGTATTTTATGGACAAGACGGTTAAAATTGAGATGATAAAGAAAGAAAATTCAGGACGAATCTCAAGAAATTGGAAAGTTAGATGAAAATCTAACTGGGGTGTATGACAGTTTGTAAGGGGATGATGGCCGAATGTGAATGTGTATATATCGAGGTCGGGGTGTTTAGGGGGTTGCGTGCATTGGAGCGCGTGTCTCATTAAGTGGTCTCCCTTGGTAACGGTTGTCAGGGTTCGTCAGTTTCGCATCGTAAGTTTTGTATTATCCCGAGAGGAGTTCACAGGAACGGGAGCAAAAGCACAAGCTGCCTTGACGGCAACAAGGTGAGTCACTGGATAGCGACATTTAAGGGTAGATTGGAAACTAGTGGGACAAAGAAACGGAATGGCGTCGAGGGATCGAAGAAAACAACTTGTTTTTTTTTCTGTCGAAAAGAATAAATCTACCAAAAGGGGAATGAAAAACGTTCTATAAGATGGCGCTATTTTTCCCATAGAGATTTATCTATACGTATAAAAAAAAAATGATGATTTCTTTATTTTTTTTTTCTGCCAAGTCATCAAAATTTAATTTTATGATTCCATTTTTCTTTGATTTTTTTAACAGATCGCACAAAGTTTCCTTCAAAAATTTGTTCTCTTATCAAATTTGTCGTTCCCACACAAATCTTTTGAATGGAACGTTTATTTAAAGTCTACAAGAAATTTAATGAAAAACTCTGCCTCAGCATTTTCTATTTAATATTTTCCGTTCTAAGAATCTAGGATTGAACAGCACTGCAGGTGGTATAAAATTCCTACAAAGCCTTATTTGTTATATCACAAGAATTTCCTGGAAATTGTCACGAATGAATTTATTTATTTATTTTTTTTTTTACTTTCTGAGATTTTCTGATTTAATCTTCATCCCGATATCATAATATTGTTGAGTTCGTTTTTCTCTCTTTTCTTTGTCTTGACGATTATTGTTTTTGTTTTCAAAGCCCTCCTAGGACGTTTCCTTTATAAATATTCTCTTGCTCATTGGTTAACGTCTATTTACGGTTGGACTTTTTTGCTGCTTTGTCATCACTTCGCTGATTCCTAGAATTCCTTGTTTTTATTACTTCATTTTCCACCCGGTAGACATAATATCCCTCATATGCTTAGAAAATACGAAAGTATAACACAATGTTTTCAAGAACAATAAGCCAAATAATATACAGTCGAGCAAATAATTTTCTTGGAAAAACTAACGAAAAATGTTATTTTAGAGATAATTACTTTAACGTTCATCTTTCAATTAAAAAAAAAACAGGAATGTATAGAGGCGGCCTTAAAAATAAATCTAGGAAGATTTAGTTGAGTTTAAATCAACCCTCTACGCTTTCCTATGCAGCATCGTATTTAGTTTAATGAGTCCATGAATTTATTTCTGTTTTACTCGTAAGCTCAGTTTTTTTTTCTTTTTTTTTACAACCCTCAGTCATTGTAATTTGTTTTGTAGGGGATTTTATCGGGATAATTATTTTCGTCGATTGTCAATGTATATGTGTGTATTAGGGGAATGTAATTTAATAGTGGCGGAGAGCGAAATTTGTTGAATGTCCGTCGTTAAGTTTCGTAGCGACGTCGAACGACCACTAGTTGCTTTGCGACGTCGAGCGTCTTCGACGTCGCCTGTTGCGTTCCGGACATTTTTTGATTTATTACCTTATTATCGTTTTATGATCCCATGTCCCACTTACATACTTAAATACAAAATAAAAAAGGACACATAAATTAAACGAAGATAAATGTTCGAAACGCTCAACAAAAAAGCCACACATTCACACTCATTAATTAAATTTGCCACTTTCCGAGCTTTTAATTAATCATAAAACTTAATTGTGCCACCTCTGAATTGCGGTCAAATTTTGATTTTCCAACCCGTAATTGGAATTTGAGGGAACAAACAAAGGTAGGGCATGAATTTTTAAAGGAATCAACCGCTGGACCACAGAACCACAATTACATGCGTTGGAGAAATCAATTTTGAAAATGGTTTAATCACTCTCTCTTTTAATCACCTGACCTCCTGTTACAATTTTCGTTTATTGTTTTCTATTAAAGACCTCAATTTCGGTATTTATAATTAACGAAAGCTGTTCATCAGGAAACATAAAGAATGTTTCGTTGGGAAGAGAGAAACGATGACCGATGGTCGTTTGTGGTTTTGGACATACGAGAAACATCATCATTATAATCATTAACATCATCATCAGCGGCACCGTCTATTTTTGTGGTCTGTCTAGTGTATGTTTTGGTTTATTTAACCAAGTTACCCTAAAGCGTGCCACAAAACGAAACACTAACACACAAAGCTCAGGTGTTGAAAGCTGTAAAATGGGACTGGGGGATGATTTTAATATAGCATTATTCCAAGGGGCAGCTTATTCACCAGTGGTGATTTAATACGCCTCAATCTCGTGATTATTTCAGTAGGTTCCGAATCATTTATTATTTAACATCGAATTTATAATGCATAAGATGAGTGAATGAGAGTTCCAGTGCAATATCAACGTTGTGCTTCCCATTGCCAACTCCAACCAGAGGAGATAACTCTATCATTGGACCACACAAAATGATCCCGTGGGATGAAGTTTTAAACACATCACGGTTACTCCCTGTACACGAATTCATAAAAGATGGTCCTTACTACCTGTTGCATTTTCATCGCTTGATCTGATGTGAGACTCCGCAATAAAGAAATTATAATGTTAAATGTAAATGGACCTTTATTGAGGACGGTCAATCAAATTACGTATAAAATTAATTAAAAAACAAAACTTACTTTCTGTTAATTAATAACTTTTGAATTCAAATTTTTTAAATTTTAAAATCACTTACTTAAAAAAATATGTTTAACGTAGGTACATTTGAAACCACAAAAATCTACTTCTTTGAATTACACTTATAATCGAATTTAGAAATTATTTGGTGTTTTGTTTGGAACGTTACCATTTTCATTATTGAAACAGATCTTTTGTTTATCGCATGAAGTTACGAAACAACGGAAAATTTTTTTTGCATAGTTTTTTTTTTGGTTATTTTCATATTTAATGATCATATATATAACTTCCTTTTCTTGGCGTCCGTGCAGAATGGGATGTCGCTATACCAACTTATTAATATTAATAATAATAATAATTAAATGTCGCTATGTTGTCACTATGGTTTCTTACGTAACAGTGCCCAACAAATGGAGTGAAGTTGGCACAGAATTCAAATAGTCCACATTTTACACTGATACCATGCACGCCATGCACTAAAACAGCAGTAAATTTTGTTGACTGCCGGGCTTTTACTAGTATTCTAATAAAGTATCTAATTATTAAAACTAAAACATCGACATAATGTTTATTGCACTAACCATTCTTGAGTAAATTAATGTATGGAACCTTATGCTATTATTTTTTCTCTTGTATTAAACGGTTTTCGAATTTAAAACTAAATATGCTAAGGGGCCATTTATAAATTACGTAAGACGTGTCTGAGGCTTATTTACCCCCCCCCCTTAGTAAGAAATCATAAGATTACAACTACTCACTCCTTACTCTCCATAAGAAATTTTCGTAAAAAATTAACATACTTATAAAATAACCGTTTAATTAGACCGATACTTAGTGCAAAATAGTAAAAATTTCATTTCAAAATCATACGTAAAATCAGATTGTCTACCCTCTCCCCTGCCGTTATAAAGAATTGTATTTTCATATGTAAGTAGTATGAGACGTATTTACTACATGTACAATTGTACAATCTTTTTCATTTCAAAAGCAACTTTTTTCATTTCAAATGCACTTTCTTAATATTTTTTATCAAAAAAATAAAATGAAATATATAAAAAGATAAATTTATTTTTACTATGTATGTGTGTTACTATGTACCTTCATATAACTAATTTAATTTTTCATTTTGTAAAATTGTTAAAAAATGTTATTTGAATAAAAAAGGTTGCGTTTGAAGTAAAAAAAAACCGTATTATTAAGATTTACTATCGTAATTTCTACATCAATATAATTTTAAAACTAATTTAGTTCTTAGTTCTTAAGTTATAATATACTATATAAGAGGTGGGGCCCACATATCATTATTTCAGAAAAAAAATCATTTAAATAAAAATGAAAAAGGTCAAAGGTTAGTAGCGTGGTTGATTAGATAGTTGCTCTATACGCCAGTGGTCTTGGGTTTGAATCCCAAAATCCCAGATAAACATTACTTTTGAAATTTCATATTTCTCTATCGTATTTTCTCTGGTTGAGACTTAAAATAAAAGAACCGTTTGTTTATTTATAAAGACGAATTTCGAACCCTTTGACTTTTTTGTGTAATATTGTATATATGTGTGTGATTTCTGCTCTCTCTTATCTCTTTTATATCTTTGGTATATATATATACATATATATATATTTCTATTTGTACAGTGGCTTGTTAAGCTGCAACTTTTTTGGTCTAATTCTTATCCACCAAGGCTACGTTCCACAACATGTTTACAAAAATTACGTTCATTGAGGTTTTTTTCCGCTCTCATCATCTCATATTCTACAATCCCTTTCGCTTTGACTTCGGAATCCCGCACCCTACATATAGAAATGAATTTGCAAATTCGATTTGGCGAATATCTTGCGGGCCGCACCAAAACGCCTCGCGGGCCGCATAGTGGCATGCTCTAACCAAACTCTCTAGAAAGGTTTGCGTGACCATAAACTAAGATAATGGCGTCATTGATGATTTTTTACGTAACAGAACAATCGTGGGTTTCATAAATACATGGCTGAAAATACATTTCTAAACTGATTTTTTAACGCCGCTACTAAATAGTAAAACAATGCTATAATATATTATCTATAATATTTTGATACTGTTTATCGTTTACAATGATTGAGACAAAATAAAAATAAAATTTTCATAATTCATCTATACCTTTTATGTGGAATCGGAACCGTACAAAATCTTCCTTCACAAATGCCTTCATAAAACTTTTCAAAAATATCGGAAAGTTCTAATTAATTTTATGTTTCCATCAGTCAAATCGGAAATTGCTAGCAACAAGATTAAGATCTTTTTCTTTTTGAAAATGTAATAAAACTTTTAATTTTTCTCATCAATCTTTTCGAAAAAAAAATAAGGAAAAATCAAGAAAATTCCTCAAGAACTCTCTACTTGTCTTTATTCTTAAGTCATTAATCATATCAGAGACGCCATTTTCACTGAAATAGTCCGTAATCAACGCACGGTAAATTTAAATTCTTTTTTCAAACTTTCTTATACGTTATAACAGTTTTTCCTTATTTATTTTCTTTCTTATTCATTAATTTCCCTTTTTGCTCTGCGTAAAAATTGTCATCATAGGGAAAATTCACGGTGTCCTAAATGACTTTCTTTTATCATTTTGATGTTGAATTATTATCGCTGTTACTTTAAAAAGAACAAAGTTGCTATTGTAAATAAAAGCTTCAGGTAGCTATACTTGGTACAACTTTTTAAAAAATTTTGAAACATTCAAAAAGAAATTTTTTTGATGGAATGTAATAATTACCAAAATATATGTTATACTGGCAATATTTTAGTTATTGTGCTACACAAAGAATTATCATCGTTATTAATATGTGAAGGTATATATTGCCGTTATTACAAAAATATACATATTAATAAAGTTCCATTAAAACTCCGCTTCAAATTACATAATACACATAGGCACATAGAAATCCCCATTATTAAATCTACAAAGGTGAAGTCGAACGAAGGTTTCCATCAATAAACATACCGACATAGACGGACGACAACGAGAGCTTTTTACATCGAATGGAAAAGCTTGGAAAAGGATGGCCAATAGGTCAAACACATGGGACATATTTCTCTTTCTTTTCACTTTGAACCACTATCCAGCTACCCTTTTATTCCCTCCTCAACCTCATCAAACGGCATTAATGTAATGGAAAATCGTGAAAATTATAATTGATATATTTGAATAGTAAATGAGGGAGATATCTATCTATACGTTCAAAATTTTCTGAACCAATATTTGATTAAGAAAAAAAAAGAACTGGTAATACTAACACGGGCAATACGAGCTCTTATCAAATTTGACTACTTTATAAATTAATCATTTTTAATCGTTCTTAGATAAACCGAATTCCAAGTAATTTCATAGAGTCAATATTGAGGCAAATTTAAAGTTCATTTGCTTTAAGCTGAAAGACTAAGAATTGTTTCAAACGCTATATGTTTCTATTAAATTATATAATCTATATAAATAAAATGATAACTGTTTCCAATGTTCGATTTTAAATTCAAAACTTTTGGATAGATTTCAATAAATTCTTTGTTTTACTTCTTATATACTTGGCTCTTATCTAAAAATATCTGCTGCGAGGCGTCACAGTACTTTTTTTTACTTTAAATTATGAAACTCGCTGTTGGATAAGTTGTATAAATTATATAAAATATAAGCACTTTATAATTATACATACAAACAGAACTATACGCATACAACCTATTTATACATAGAACATCCGAATTCCCAACGTTGGAGCTCAAAAACTCTGAGAACAAAGTGGAGCTTTCGGTTAACCGATTTCAACCAAAAGCTTCGCGGCAAAACAAGAATATGAAGGAAAATTTCCAAGTTTGATGAAATTCGGATAAAACTTTCAATACGATATGGCTGTCACACACAGACACACACATACATGTGTCTAAAAACCACTTTTTTGGACTCAGGGGACCTCAAAACAAGTATTTCCGGTGAAAGCTCGAATTCAAAAATTAGACCCGATTACAATAATTTCTTTACTATCTATATAGTAGTAAAAAAAAGTAATAAGAATTATCACGATATCTTCATTCAAAGCAAAATAATTAGAGTTGATAAAAAGTTCGATTTTTACAAGCAAAACGCGTTAAGTGGTGGATTTTTCGTCGCTTTGATAGATTGGAGCAAACAATGTAATGCGCATGGACTGGAGAGATATAATGTGTTTTTGCAATATGTTTCACCTTCCACTACCTACTGATTATTTCAAATTTGAAGGTAGGATTAATGCAGCTCCACGAGATATTAGACTAATAAAGATTTTTTGAATTCTATTTATTTAGCAATTTTTACAATATTTTTTGTAGCTTTTTTAAAAATAATCTTTTAGAATTTTTTATATTTTACTGTAAATATAGATTCAAATACTTTTTTAAGTTACAACCGTTACAATAATTAAATTACATTTCAGCACTTCCTTTTATAATTGCATTTTTTTACCAGAAAGGGTTAAGGGTTAAGTTAGCGATAAAAATATATTTTTTTTAATTAAATTATATTCAAAAATATTGCTTCTTCAGAATCCGTAATTGCTCTAAGTATATAGTTATTAATTGATTAATTATTAATTTTTCAAAAATTTGTAAACCAAAAATTAAAATTGCTGTAAAATACAAAAGTCATTTTTTTAGTTTTTTTTTTAATTGCTCCTTAAATGCTTTTCCGGATTGACAATTTCTCCTGGTGTATAGTTAATTAATAGATAAATTTTTTTAAAATTTTTAAACCCATGAATTGAAGTCGCTATAAAACCCAAAATAATTTTTAATTGATTTTTTTCGAAGTCCTCTATCTGCTCTTTTTATTACGCAAATAATTGATCAAATTTTTACAGTATTTTTAATAATTAATAATATTAACTATTTATACATGTATTGTTGTACTATGACGTCATCAACTGTCGTTGGACCTTATAAACATAAATAGTTTAAGAATTTAATTACTTATTAATTATAAACTGGAGCAATTGAGGATCCGGAAAGAGTATTTAAGGAACGATTTTTTGAATAAAAAAATTAAAAACAGTGATTATTTTGGATTACATAGCAATTTTTATTTTTGAATTTACAAATTTTTGAAAAATTAATTATTTATTAACTAATATCTATACACTGGGAGCAATAGCGGATTCTGAAGTAGCAATTTAGGAGCATTTTTTTGGCATATCGTTAAAAATGTTCTACGGTAAGTTCTTTCCGGTTATTTTTAATATATTTTTGCTTTCAATTTTTTAAACGTTTTTCTTCAGTAAATTAAATATGTTATTAATATAATAACCTATGCAGGCGACGTCGCGAGTATCAGCTAGTTCTCTATAAAATCTCATAAAACTTGTAAAATTGTTTTTTTCCCTCATACAGTTCAATTTTCCAAGACACTAACAATAAAAGTGAAAGATGATATATAAAAATAATTGAAATGAGATAAAAGTCAATCAAAGCGTAGCCAGTGTGGTACGATAAAAAGAGATAAAAACTTTAAAAGAAAAAGCAGACACAAAAGTGTCGTTTTGATAAAATGACTTTTATCACCTTCCATTTGGGTCCGACAAAATTTTGCGACAAGTCTGAAATTTATTACATTATTAAAAGGATTTTTATCAACCCGAACACACAAAGAGAAAACGAAGTATGGCAATGGAGGTACCACTAACGTTTGGAGTATGGGAATAAAACGTCGCAAGCATAAGAGAGAAGCCGGCAAAAGCTTCTTTCACAAGGAATGAAATAAAAAAAGACAAGATAATAAAGAGACTGAGTTGAAACAAAAAATCTAAATAAGATTTTCAAGTAAAATGTGTACCATTTTGTACCAGATAAGTATATAAAATATAAGATTAAAATCTCATAGTCGGGATGCTGCTGAAAGACGATTCGGTAGGATGGGAATAGTGAAACATTGAAAGAGCTTTGGATCTAGTGATACCATTACAAGTGTTTTACGGCGATGACATCATTGCAAGAGAGGAACTGTTTGTTTCCAAAAAGGGATCAGCATTGTCGTTTTAAGAGGAAAAAAGAAATGTGACACCGAACGAAAGATGTACGAGACAGAGACACATTCACATGCTAATATATCGAGAATACGTACTCATTGATGCACATCATATCAGAGGAAACGGAAGTATCATCTTTCCATTTCTCGTTGCTATCATCCCCATTTGTTACTTATATACATTCCCCTCGAAATAATGCATCTGAGAATTAGGTAAAAGGCTCTTAGCTCCTCGAAAATTAAATTTAAATTCGAACAATATTTTAAAATGAACCAATTTAAAATCAATTTTGAACTCTCTTTGATCAATTGAGAAACATTTTAAATTTGATTCCACTGCTGATTTTGCCATATCAAAAAAAGATAATACTCAAATCTGATTGATAAGAAGGCGCGAGACAAAAAGTAGCAATGAAAAGGCTGGAGAAGGAGCAAGATAAAAAAAAAACTGATATGATATACCTATAAATATGAAGCTTCAACAAAAGTTCTCAAAGCGTTCTAATATCCAATTTGTAATGTGAATACGAAATATCCACGTCCCTTAAATCTCAACCAACAATCCGAAATTTAACCCTCTTATCCCGAGGGAAATGTAAAAAAAATCTCTCAATTTTTACATGTGTTTTGTAACAAATACAACAATTGTAAAAAGAAGATTGTGCGCTAAAAATAAAAAAAAAATAAAAAACGTCTCCCTGATTAACCTCAAATAATGGAGACCGAGAAAGACAATATTAATATATTAGCTAAAGCTGCGGAAGGTAAAAATTGGATTTTTACAAAAAGGAAAAGAAAAACTAAACGATGGGGATGAATTAAATTGGGACGACGGCTTTTTCTCGACGGTGAATAGAATTACCGAGCAGAATGGGGAGAAATCTCGTTCATCGTCATCGTAAAAAAAAACGCAATGAGAGGAAACGACAAAGAAAAACCGTCGAGTTTGCTAAATCAAATACACGACTTAAAAAAAGGATCCCTCAATGTAATATGTGAGCGTATGTAGGTGTAGGTATAAAATTTTTTTGTCAACTATCGACAGAAAACTTCCTTTAGATTCACAAGAGAGCTTTCTATTTGTTTCTGTCAATCTCTTTCGGACGGTGAATCTTTGGAAAAGATGTACTCTCGAATTGTATATTACAAGTGATATATTTTTATCTCAATAATTTTAATAAAGTAATGATATTATATTAAGGTGAGTAGTTTCCACTCATATTCTTGTAATTGAATTAAATTCATGAGCCCGTTAAACTTGACTTAATTGATTACAAAAGTCATTAAAAATATTAAAAAAATTAAATATAGATAATAAAATTATTTTTAGCTAAAATTATGCATTTTATCTCTATATTACATAAAATTAAAACATTCTTTTTTTAATAAAGGCAACTAAAAGGTAGAAAAAAATATCACTTAGGTAGTTTTCTGATTATTAAGAAATGAAAAACTTCTTTAATAAAGTTCACCACCACACTAAGTTTGTGTTTGTTCGAGCTAATCTCAGAAACTACTTTACCAATTTTCGTACAATTTTCACCAATTGAAAGAGCGATTGTGTTAAAAAGTTATTGGCTTTAACTTATAAAAGTTTTGGGGAAAAAAATCGATATGATGGTATTTGTAAATTAAGTCGGAAAAAATGTCTCTGCTGGGAACTTTAGTGAGATGTGCTGCGTAAATCGATAAAATTACAAGAAAATATTAATGGGCGAATTATACCTCAACTTTTCATTCTGTATAAGCCAAAAAATTTATAAACAGATTTTTTTTTCTCTTTAATATTTATTTGCAATCTGTATAGACATTCATACAATGAGCAAATGGGTTATAAGATTCAAATTAAAATCCTTTACATTAAAAGTTAAATATAATAGCTTTGTTTGCGGGTCTTTTTCTGAACCGATTACGAATCAGTTCAAGATAGATTTAGGATTATCACCAAGAGCATGCACGCTTATGAACCGAGTAACGGTCCGATGTTCGCGGTTCACACAAAATGCGTTCGTTACCGATTCAGAATTGGTTTTAGCGATTCTCAAATTTTTGTTAGGATGAAAAATTTGTTTCTCTTACTCATGCGCAGTTTGATAAACCGTGGCTAGTTCAAAGTCCAGTTTTGCTGTCATGCCACGTGCACACGAGTCAACTTTTTTTGATCAACAAAAGTTGAATAAAAAACCTCATGTGGACCTCTGGTTCAATTAAGTTGATTAACTTTTTAGTGGATCAACAAAAGTTTGAACGAGTCATCACACTAGGTTTATCATTCAACTTTTGTCGATCAACTAAAATCGGTCAACTAAAGTTGATTTGTGTGAACGCGGCATCAATCACTGTCAACGTTCAATTCAATTAAATAATTTTCGTGGGTTTTCGTTAATCCTCGTCTAGTTTGGAGCAATTCTAAAGTCATGAACGAAAAAAAAACAACCCTTAATCGGTTCATAAGCGTGCATGCGCCTGGCGATTATCCTAAATCCGCTTGAACTTTCGTAATCAGTTCAAAATGAGACCCGCGAACAAAGCTAATATGATTATGTAGATGAAAACCACCAGCCGAAGCCACTGGAACTCTCTTAGAAATTGGGAGGTGATCTCTTGGTCATTGTCGCGTTAAACGACGTGAACGGTTTTTTGAGTGTTAGGTAGAGGAAAGAATTTTAACTTCTAGATTAGAATACGAAAATAATTTGTCATGGAATTTATTGTCGGAAAAAAGTTCGGAAATATGAGTAATTTTAAGATCCCTACGAATTACTTCATTTGTGACATAATAAGGAGTGCTTAGGGGTTTTTGAAGTAATTTTGCCTAGAATGATTGAATGGGCTTGATATTAGAAGGACTAAGAGAGCCCCACAATTCTACTTCCTAAGTCAAAAAAGGTCTAATGAGGGATTTATATAAAATAAATTAAGTTTGTACGTCTATGGGAGATTGCGGTCCTAAAAGTCTTCGTAAGAGTCCAAAGCGTCTGTTAAGGTCTTGTTATTTTAGTCTTGTGTGTCGGTTTTACGTAAGTTGACTATTGTTGACAATTTAGACATAAATGGTATGTAACTGAAAGAACTTTCACTTCTCAAGCATGCTTTTAGATAAACTAGTATCTATACATAGTTTTTTGACGTGATAACGTGTTATTAATTGATGAACTACGGCAGCCAGTCTGAAAAAATGTCACGTTCCATTTGAGCCTGTGCGTGCAAGCGACAATGCGATACAAGCAAAAGAGAGGCAATTGTTGAATCCTAGACAATGTGGTGGTGTTTTTTCTAAAATTTACTTAATAAAATTTCAAACTGATTTTCTTCATAATTTTCAGTCTGATTTCAATTTAAAAAAAAATGTTAATTTTCAATTAACTCCTTCTTTGTATTATACAAAATAATGACAATTCAGTGATAACAACTCAATTCATATTAGTATTAAATTTTTCATCAATGTTTCTTTATGATGTTATCACATAAAACTATCGTCCATAAACCGACTTTGCAGACAACCATTTTTTTTTAAATTCATTTAATGTTTAACAAAGTTTTAGGTCAATGTATTCGAAGATTGTTCACAAAATTTATTCATACAAATATTTGTAAAAAAATGTAATATCTTGAAATATTTAAGGAACAATGCTATATTGAAAGTAATTAAATAATTTTTTCAAAAGAAAATATTCCAATAAAAATAGCGTTTTAATATGAAAATAATGAAAAAAAATGTTGGAAGAAATTTAAATTAAAATATCCAAAGAAGATAAACACAATTTACGACGAAACATTTATTAGTGAGAAATTATATTTTTATATGAAAAGGTAAAATCAAGCATAAAACATAATTTTTGTAACAACTTGTTTCAAAATTACGAAAAAGTAATATTTTAATACTTTAACATATAAATTACGATTACAAATATTATAAAAACCCTTTTACAATTCATTTTCAAAACAAATAAATCTTAATTAGACTTCGTTAATATGAAAATCTCAGAAAATTTGCATCTCTCACTCCATTTCCAAACGAATACCATTTCTAATGCTATATAGGCCTATAAAGGCTTCGTGGAAGATCTGTTTCGCTTTAAACATACTATATATAACACAATATATATTTATATTAATTAATCATGTAATTCGTATTTCAACCCCCAAATTAGATGACTGCCACTGCCAGCCGCTATCCACAGTCTCACCCCCCCCACAGCTTTCATCTCTCCGCATAACTTTCTTGTTCTTCGAAAATTGTCGGGATTTTATCCCACCTTAATATCGCTACAATTGCTGTGCCGCTTTCGCAAAATTTGTTTAAATACTGATCAACCCTTATATTAATAAATCAGCAAAATTCAAAAGCCTCATTTAGCGCGCTTTCATTTTAAATCCATATCGATTAGTGTTAATTGCGACGCTTTCGTAAAATTTAATAAGATGATTCAACGAAAAATTGCTTTAATGGTCAACCAGCCAAAAGGGCTCTAATGGTTTCGAGATATGCGAGTAATGAACGAAGCCCTGGCGTCATAAGTATAAGGGATGTTTATTATATTATAATATGCGTGGCATAATTACAGTAATAAACATAACAATAATAATAAAATGCATCGTTTTGGACGAGTTGGACGAAAATTTCTAACATAAGTCAAAAGACGATTTCTATTGTCATTATACAGGCTAAATTCAGTACGAAGGACTATGGGGAGGTTTACATAATATGATTATATCAGGGTTAAATGTTTTAATGTATTATGTATACATTTATGTATATATATGCAAGAATATTATATCATCCCTATTCACCTCTTATCTTTTTCAACAAAATCCTTCCTATTCCATTTACCAACTCCATTAATATCCTCTTTAGTCCCTTAACCTTCCGATCCTTTTCTTACTCGCACAAAGTTGAATATTCAACAAATTCAATTTACAAATAAAATTATAATGAATACATTTTTAACCAGTGTCTGGTCGAACCATTCAAATTTTTCGTTGCGTGTGAAAGTAAAATAAAACCATTAGGGTTTTTGTTAGACCAAGCTATATGTAGGTGCTATTAATTTCATTCTCTTAAATATTTAATTGGACGTTAAATAATAATAATTAAAATTCATAATCAGTCAACAGGATTAAAACGCCATCCCCTGAACTGAAGTTTGAAATACAATTAAATTCAACCGGATTCTTGGTTCGGTTTCAAAGAGATTTCATATTTTCTCCCTGGTTTGATAATAATTAAGGTTGGAAAAGTGTGAGGGAGTTTTAATTTTTTAACAATGATTGTATTCAATTTAGTTTTGAATAAATCATATTTTTGTAATCATAGATGTTGATCTAAGAAAAAAAGTTCAAAGCTAGATTTTGGTAATGACCAGATGAAAATGGAAAAAGTATTGTGACGGTAAATGATGCATAATGTGCCATAATGTGGACATAATGTGCCGTACATTGAAAATATATACAGTCGAACGTTATGAAATGATCGACAGTTGATTTAAATCGAATAAATCATAAGTTCCGTTACCTACAAAGAGAAATCTCAAAAAACTTCTAGAACATTCCGCTCTTGTATATAAGGAGACGACAATTATTCTTTGGACATTATATAAGATTTGTGAATTCCTAAGCTTAGTGCAATTAAAAAAATTTGTAATTATTGTTGTGCTTTAAGTTGTGAAATTTGTATTTATAATATAAAGAGGTTTTTTATTAAAAGCCCGTTTGATTCTCGAAGAATAAAAGAACCTTAAACGTGGAACTCAATTCAGATTTGAGACAAATTCCGTTACAGCATGTTTTGAGGGTGTTTAAGGGCCAAACTTAGTGTTAAACTTAGAAAAAAATCAATGCCGATAACATATTAAAAGTTCAAGTGAAAATCTCAATTAGGAACTAAGCAAAAGCTTTTTAAAAAGCACCAAATCATCAATTATAGATTAGTACTTTTATCTCTAAACAAATTTTTCTCAAAACTACATTTTTCAAATTTGCTGCAACTCTAACTGGAAAACAAATTATCCAATCACTTTGAGTCTCTTTTAAATTATTGTGTTTTTATTTTTTCATACAATGATCTTCCAGTTTTATGATTGGATGAAAAATATAATTTTGCAAGGCCAAAAAGAAATGGGATTTTTGAGCAAAATTGATTCTTCTTTTTAAATTCGCCATTTCGTTGCATATAAATTGTTTTTACCATCGAGTTTTTTTTTAAGTCGCTTTAACATCTAAGGTCATATCACGACTGTTTAAGCACAGAAAATTTCTGTTGGTCAATTTTTTCTTAGGTTTAGGATCTTAAGTCTAGGATTCAACGGGGATCGAACTCAATACCACTTGACGCATGAAACGGAGAGAGCAATTGCTCTAGCCACGGCGCCAATAGGTGGTCTCGAGGTTTATTGTATGGGAAATATATTCTAATTTATTAATTTGTTTTTTATTTTATGTTAAGAATTGTAAAGACTGCAATCACTGCAGTAGTGGAAGATCTTTGGGGGTTGGAAGACTCAGGGGGTGGTTAATAACTTGCTGAAAATTAATTATTTTCAATAATTTATATGGTGACAACAATTTTTACAACTGCTAATTGTGAGTGTTCCACTCGTAAAAAAATTATATATACTTCGTATATGCAAGGCTACAGAAAGAAATGAATGCGGAGCATACATCAGAGAGCCTGATGAAGCTAAAATATATGGCGAAACGTCGCGACCTGATTCTCTTGTTGCATTTATTGTAAATCCCAATCCTTTGCCCCTCTAACTATATCTATCATTTAATTATTTTCATTTTAAAATTCCCTATATTTATGTTTAAAAATGGCTTCTTTGCATAAAAATTTACCAGGCATTTAGTAAAATTTACAATAGTAAAAAATAGCTTTCCTTTTCGTAAATTTCACCACACGCCACTGTATATAATAGTTTCTTCGATAAAGGATAACAGCGTGTTCCAATTTCAGTAAGCTACGGGACCACTTAAATTCTGATTTGGTTCAAACAATTTACCCAAACTATGAGCAACAATATTAAAAGTTTTTAAACTTCAATTCCACCATTTTAACGAAAAGACCAATGAAATATAAACAACTATTAGAAGAATGACAAAATATTATATTTTACAACCCCATACGGAAAAAATAGTGATGTAAAATTTACAACACTAAACTAGTAATATTTTTACTACACTTTGTGTTCACTATAACCACAAATGTAACATTAGATAACACACTGTGTTGTATTCAGCTCTAACGTATAGTATTTTTTACTACCATAGTGTAGTAAATATATGTAGCTGTTACAACTGCTGAGTGTTGTACAATTAACAAATTTTTGCGTTTGCGCATGCGCGTACAACATAACCAATAATTTTGACAAATAAATGCAAGTATCAAAAATTCAACTACATTTTAACTAGTTCGTGTTGTAATTAATACTACAGTTTTTTAATTACACTTGACTGGTAAACGTTACCACACGTGGGGTCATCCTATTATAATACTAGTTAATGTAGTAAAATTAACAAGGAATGTTGTTAAAACTACAACAAATTTTTTTCCGCACATGAGAGAAATAAATTTTTAAAATGATTTTTATAATCTTTATTTTAATACAACAATTAATTAATATTGTTGATTCTAACACAAAACCTATTATAGTTAATTTTCTCAGTTTTGTAATTAGAATATATCCATTAACGATATGATAAAGATTAAATTGGTAATATATCGATTACATCATACACGTAACGTAATTAAAAGCTCGTTCACCCGATGATTGGTAATGATAGATAGTTTTACTTGCACCAAGTTAGTTACCATTAGCATTACTGAACCGATCAGTTAGAACCTTTCGTTTAAACTTTTCAAGTTAAATCGAGTGAACTATTTTAACCTACAAGTGTTTGATTTTATCTACTTATACTAATAATCACTATTTACCTTTAAATCCATTCTATGACATATTGATAAAATTTCTTTTTATTCGATTTGTCTTGCAGAACAGATAGTTTAAAAAAAGTTTAGTCGTTTATCTGTCGAAATGATACACCTACACATAAAAATTCCGTCTCTATATCAATCACTAATGGCTCTTTTTCCATATTTTTAACGATTTCAAATAAAATAAAAGTTTAGAAATTAAAAAAAAGAAGTAATATCAATAAAAATGGAACGATAATAAAGTTGTTGAAAATTTCCTATTTATTCTCGTTCCACACAAAGTTTTTACTCTCTTCCGTAACTCGCATACACTTTCTATATTCAACTTAGCGAAAAATCAACGTTTAATGGGGGTAAACTTCGAGATTATTATAAACGTAATTGAGTTTAAGTACTTTAAAAAGACATTATTATTACTATTATTGTTATTGTTATTATATAATATAATACATATACCATACATTTTATACAACCAGGATCATAAATTTAAAGCAGAGTAGACGTAAAAGAGGAGGTCGACATGAAGTAAAACGATAAGAGTTGGGATGGGATCTTTTTTTTAAATCAAGTTGCATTGTGCCTTCCTGTATTTGTATGCAACTTCCCACTTAAAAGTTGCTGCTAAAATATCTTTTAATTCCTTTTGTAGTTCGATGCAACCCTCATGTTTTAATAATATTATTTTGTTAGCTTAAATATTAAATATTAAATATATTTTCTTATGCACACTGAAGGATAGAAAATTCGATGGAGAGTGTCTCGCTTAGATGGTTGGAGAGATCCAGGAACATGGAAGGAGTCATATCCCTATGAAAACGAAGTTAATTCAATCTCCGCGCTTTAACTTTGTTATAACTTTTATGCTAATGCCCCCTAATGTAAGTATATGTGTACATAGAGAACTTTTACATTATCAAATGGGTTAAACTAACGTTAAAGTAAATATCGGTAGCGTTAACGATGTCGAAAAGGATACATTGTGAGTGTCTATTTTAACGATTAAGTTATTAAAACGAAATTATCGATTAAGTTCGAGACACATTTTTTTGTACTAAACCCATAAACCGCTGGGGGTTTAAAAAAATGAAAGTCATCGCTAATAATTGATATGATGATGATTGATAAATTTTTTTATGAATCGACCGAGTCACATAATCGAAAAGTAACAACAAATGAAACAAACTAAAAGAAAAATCATCAAATTCCATCGGTTTGTTTTCCCATTGCGAAAAAGTTTAATAAAAATAAAAGATTTCCATCTTGGTAAAACCCGCCGTCTTTACCAAATGTGCTCCGGAGGGATTCGAACTCGAGATCACTCAATCGTTGAGTGATTACTCACTTGCGAAGATTGGAAAGGGAGAATGTATAAAGTAAATTAAATATATCCTTTGGGATTTTTTCTTAATAAAAGAGTAAAACAAAGTTTACATGGAGGAAATTCATAGAAATTAACATGGTAAGTGTTGCAATGGGTTTCATGTAGTCTTATGTTTATCTTCTTCTATCCATGACACTCTTATGAGAGTTAAGGATTGAAAAATTTGAAAACGCTTTATTTGTTAAACTTTTTCCTTGGTTGCCCGAGAAAAAATGTATTTGTCTAATCATATATAATCATATCTAAAAATTGGCCAGGTATCATCATATATAATTATATATGATTAGACAAAAATATTTTTTGTCGGGTACTCACTCATATTGTAATATCTTTTAGTTATCGTTGTAGGTACTGGGTGTTTTTATTTTATTTTGTTTAGTTTTTATAAAAAAAACTCTCGAAAAATGTGATTTTGCTTGTAGTAAGTGATTATTCAGGAAAAAATAATTTTCTCTAATCATATATAATTATATATGATCATACCTGGCCAATTTTCAGATCTGATTATATATGATTAGGGGTAATTATCATGAAATCTTGAAATTCCTGTCCTAGCAGTTTTTAGAATAAACCTAACCGACTTAGGATGTTTTTTTTTTTCGAAAGAACATCATCAAGGCTAAAAATGTTGGTAATAACTTTGGGATTGTACGGGCATTTGTGAGGAATAATAAATATATAGTATTCTGAAAAGTATTCCCTCACTATGTCCCAAACTCCAGATTAGAACATTGTCTAAAGTTTTTATTGAGAAGTTCTTAAAAAATCCGTTTGTAACTATGACTTGTCTATTGTAAATACAACAAATTTTTTAAAAAAATTCTCTGAATTTAGGATCATAAGTCATCAACAACTTGTCTAATGTTAACTCAACACTTGTCCCAAGAAAAATAATCATTCCCTCATAGCATTACCAACAGTCAATAAGTAGGTATATTTTTGAGGACTTTGGTAATATTTTCATTAGTTTTTGACAGTTGGTAGTACGGTTCCTTTTTCGGAATGGCGAATTGACTTCAAGTTTGTTAGAGTAATTGTTGGAAGAAGATTTCATTGCAACATTTTAAAGATTACATTTTATACAATCATTCCCTCACAGTAAAGAATAAAAAAGGTAATTATAATATTTCAATTTCAATGACGTATGAAAGTATGTTTTTAGAGGTAGAAAGCGTAGCAATAAGCAAGCTGGTAACGAACGGTTATGTTGCGAAATTTTTTTGGGTTATTATTAGTTTTGTCATTCCCTCACCGTCATTCCCTCGTTTTGATTAAAAGTGAGGGGATGATGAGTTTTGAAGTAATGACTTTCAGAATAGATCGACTTGGTGTTCGTACATTTTTGCTTACAGAAACTTTTTAATTACCATCATAATTTGTAAGTTAATATAACCTAGTAGAATTCTAAATATATTTAAAAAATAAATAATATAATTTAATATGAAAATTAAATATATTCATTATTTCCTCACACCAGTCATCATTCCCTCACATTTAAATAGTCAAAACTCATTTATTCTGGGGACCACGATATTTTTCACTTCTAGTAAGATAAATAGTACAAATTTAAGAGCAAATGAAAATGAATTAATTTAAATATTTTTCATTAATTTATTGATAGGTAATTTCGAGTAATTTTCCTGGTTGTCAACTTTCTGAACTCAATTTTCCCCAACTTATGAACTTATTTCATTATAATAATAAAAAAAATCTTTTTTGACCGACATGACACCTGGCGAGACAGCAAAGGTAGCCATAGGTACTGGCTTTCTTTAGAAGCCTGATGGTCTCCTAGAACAAAGAGTCACGGTGATTGAGGCAAGGAAAATTTCTAGAATTCAATTGAAATAATTTTTCACTTGTTATTTGTACAAGTTTGTACATAAATGGCCGATATGAATTAAATCTACGCTCCTCAATCTCAGGTTGATTTTTTCAAAATCAACCGCGCTACTTTTGTTGTGCTGGAAGCTTTGTAGGAAATAAGGGTGAGAACAATATTTTGCTTTAACCTGAGTAAGAGGTGGCAATTGTTCCGAATGACGTCACCACTAATCACATTACACGTCATTATAACTTCGGAGTTGTGCGTTAACTCAATTAACGATGCGATGTACTGAGAAATACATCCTCTTTCACTCATTTCCCATAATATAGCTCACCTCGCTTTTCTCGTTCGCTCGACCCTCGACTCATTTTCCATTTTCTCCGCCGTCTTTCTCTTCTCGTCATCAACAACAACGTTCCAACATTCTATCCCTCTTCCCCAATTATATACGTTCCACGTGTAATAAATAGAAGGGGTGCTCAACTTCATATTCCGGTGATCCCTTATTTTATTATTGACTCAAAACGCTTCCTCACGCCTGTTTTCCTTTCGCATACACGTTAAAACAAGGATGATGGACATGTGTATTAGGATAGACGAAGAACACTCACAAGGACAAGAGCCAAGAAAGTGTCGTGCAACAACAACATTTGTTGATGATGAACTCAACAGTCGTATGTACAGCAAATGTTAAAAACATTGTTGCAAAACTTCCATCCCTCATTTCATTATTTCTTTCCTAAGACAATTTCCTCAATTTCTTCCATAAAAAGAAGTTAAAACAAGTGAAATAACACTTAAACAGAAGGAAAAATCGGATAATTTCCATTGTTAATTTAATTTAAATTAAAACGGTTAGAAAAGGAATTTTTTTGATTTTTAAATGAATCAAGAGAACCTTTTTAATCCATGCCCTACTGGGTACATTTATAATCTGATTTAATCTCGTAATTAATTTACGGACACGACTATCATTTTTATTGAATAAAAGCTTTTAAAACATCATATTTTCCACCGGAACTCTCATTTTATATTATTAAAGTTAAAAAATGATTTGTTAACTATTTCCTTAATATCACTGCAATAAAATAAAACTTAAAAAAATAGTTATGCCTAATGAAATAATAAAGTTTGATTAAACTACGCATTTCATTTGCATTTTTTTATTTAAAGCTCAGTGGGTATAGATTTTAAAATAAAATAAATTTTTATATTTCAAAGCGGTTGCCAATGTTATTTATTTTCTAGTTCAATAGAGTTAATAATGAAGCAACTAGTTTGTTTATTCTCCCTGATTTATCAACAGTATGCTTCAAAAATATTTAAATTCTATTTTTATTGGAAGGGTTATGAATAACTTTTTAGAGGTTTTAGCACATTTTAACAAAGTTTGTTGAATATAAGTTAAAATCCATCAATATACTTGCAAGTAGAAGAAGTCCATCAAACATACAAATCGTTTTAAATTAAATTATTGAAGTTTTATCTTTAGGCGCGTTATGAAAAAATGATGTGAGTGAAATTTTAAGATGGGCGGCCATCTTGAGACAAAAATTAACAAAATGAAGTTGGCCGCAAAACCGCTCGGTTTCTTGGCGCGCGTAATTTGAATTTTTGCTTTATTTATTTACTTATTTATTTTTATATTTAAATTAAAAATAATTATATATATACAAATGACACATAATATTAAAAAATAAGTTATTACTTTTCTCGAATTTTGCAGTAGCTGTTAAACTATATTGCGGTTAGTGATGAAAATGACGTCTGCATTTCATGCATATTCTTAGTTATCACGAAATCCGGGATTCTGAAATATATATATATATATATATATATATATTTACAATTTTTTAAAATTGATTATTTGAATGCAATTAATAAAAACTAATTTTTAATGATGCCAAAGAAGTATAACTTCTCACACGCGTACATAAGTACACGCAACCACTTTTTTATGTTTTAGGTCGCTTTAACATCTAAGGTCATATCACGATTGTCTTACACACAGATAATTTCTGTAGGTTTTTAAATCTTAGATCAAAAGTGTTAACTCTAGGGATTCGACGGGGATCGAACCCAGTACCACTGCTCTAACCACTGCGCCATTAAGTTTATTAATTTAATTGTTAATTTTTTTTTCTTCAATATTCCAGAGTTAAAAGTTTTTCTTTTTTGAAATCTTATTAGTGGAGTTTGGTTCTTCCATTCTGTATCTCATATTATCCTGATCCTTTTCCTAAGGTGCTTCTTAAAGTCTTCGAGTGATCCAGATGTTTGGGCCACAGCAGGAATTTTGGTTGCATTTTTGGCTTCCTCGTAGGCTCTTTCATTACCCTTAAGCCCAACAAAGGGATAATGTGTTTATTAAATATCAATAAGCAGCTTCGTGAGCTTTAGGCGTAACCTGAACTTCCGATCAGTGTACTTGGCAATATAATTGGCTGATTCTTAAGAAAAGTCGAATTTAACTTAATTGAGTTGAGTTTTTTTTAGCTCATTATCGAATTATTTTATATATATATTTATAATATATTTTATGAGGGAATGACGAAATAAAACAAAATTGCCACAAGCTTATAAACATAACCTTACTTTCTTACGAACTGTGAACAGTACTTTATTAATACTAGAAACATATACAAATATGCTATGATTATTAAACAAAAAAGTGCTTACCATTTGATTACATTACATGAGGAAATGACATTGAAAAATGTTATATTTAAAAAAGTTGTTATCAAATTCGTTTTAACAAAACATCTTTACTTCAGTTGTTGAGGCCAAGGGCCAAGGTTCAATTGAAGTGGAGCTTGATAAGTCTTTAATTTTGCTCCAATCACACTGTTTCAAAACGGTGAGGGAATGATCGATTTTTCACGGACAAATTTTGAATTATATTTAAAAATATTTCCAATCGCATTTTTTAAATTACAAACTCACATAGGTACAGCCAATACTACCCTATATAAGTAAGATATAAGATTACAAACAATAAGTAAGGAATTTTTAAAATTTAAAATAATTCTTTCGAATTAAGCAGTTGGGACATAGTGAGGGAATGATTTTCAGGGTACTTTCTGAAATATATCTTTTTTATTTATCATATAAAAAATAAATTTGTTACATAAATTTGTACATCTAGTACAGTAGTTTTATTTTAAAAAAATACTTTTTGTAATTGACGATCCTGGTTTGTGAAAATTATTAAGTAATCAATTTTGATTATTTTTGAGAATCAGCCAAAAATAGAAGTTGAAATAAAAATTTACAGTACTATGTTACATAGAAATTTATGTTTTTTATATTTTATATTATATTTTATATTATAGTTTTTGTGTTATTCCTAGAAATACATTTTATTTAAATCCTTCAATCTTTTTTACTGGGAATATTGGAAATATATTTTTGGAAACAAAAAACCTTTTTTGTATTACCTAATTGTGAAAAGCTTACACATTCACAAACTCAAAAAATGTACTTCAAATCATTTAATTCTGGATTTATTTTTGAATGTGCAAATTCATTTGAGTTTGTGCAATAAACAGGATTCTTGTTTATTGTTATGTGCTGGTTAATGCTTACGTTTATTATCGCTATATTATCATTTTTTAACGGTGAAGAAGGGACGGTGGCACATTTAAAATGCTCAAGTCTCACCAGTTATGTCATTCTTATCCTTTTTATGAAGCTGTATATAAACGTTTTTCAATGATTTTTTTATTAAGTCAAGTGTTTTTTCTCCATCATTTGCCATTAAGTATTCATAAGATGAGAAAATTTTGCTGAAGTGTTAAAAAATATTTGATCGCGTTGACTACTTGTGGAGTTCAAGAAAAAAATGTTAATGGTCATGGGGTGTGATGAGGTCAAGGTAACTTTTAAATACTTAAAAAAAAACTTATTAAATTTAATTTAAGAGAGTGATTTCGTCGAGGAAGATAAATGATGATCAACAAAATCTCGTATTCATCCCCTTTCAGAGTGTTTCTTTTCGTCCGGCTGATTCCATATAAGGTTGTGATAGCATCTATGCTTTTGTATCTACTCTGCTCCAAAGCTCGATGTATGCTTTAATTAAATCATTTCCTGTACTTTATGGAAGCATCGCAACGTCCAAAGTGCTCCCTGACGTCCTCTTTACAATGGCGTGGGTGGCGTCACCACAACATTCATTTTCCTTCCCTCCCACCCATTAAACCACCCTAAAATCAACGATCGTTCACTCCATAATTCCACATAAAACACGAATATTTTTCCCGAAACAAAATTTCTTAATGTTACAATGTTTTTAACGAGTATTCATATTGACTCGGTACCGGAAATGGATTACATTTACGTTTTGATTATCGGTTACGAGATGGAAACCTGAGATTTTTTGGCACCGTACTTTTACGCTGGAGGGTCATTAATTTTTTTATTGAAACAATATAACGATGATTCGTTTCTAATGGTCGCAGCGTTTTAAGTCATAACTGTTTTTTTTTTATATCTACCCTTGTTACCTACCCCTCCGTTGAAATGTTATTCTCGTCATTTAAAATAATAGCGGCGACACCGCTGAAAATTGTTGTCAGAACGAGAATGGAATAATAATAAAAGTTGAAATTCTCTCAATAAATTCTCAATAAAAATTTGCCATAAAAATCATAAAATTTGTAGTGTAGGAACACGTGTTTCATATTCATCCCTTTCTGGCTGTTGTAGCTCACGTTAAATCACCCTTTTATGAGCTTTATAATAATTTTAATATTTATACGACCAACATTAGATTTTATTAAATAAAACTGTAAAGAATCTGTTACAGGTTTTTGAATTAATATTGATAAGTAATTGCTAAGTTCTGTTAAATATTATATTATGTAGATATTTTTTTCAACACATTAATTGAAAAAATTCACTAAAAACTTAATTAAAAATATTAATCATTTTAATTTTTAGAAAAAATTTTCAGAATATTGAATTAAAAATAGTTATGAAGAAATATTATACTGCTTAAGTCCCGCCACAAATAGAATCTTATAAAATCAGCCCACACAGGTGACAAATTCTGTTAAGATTTTTGAATTTGTCGCCGTCTGTTTGATTAACCAGTCCCATGACTATCGAACCGATCCGATGAACTTCGGGCGTTTGTTCCAATCGTCCAGCTATGGCAATGCACAGACACGAAAACAGACAAAGAGCAAGACAATATTGACCAAGAGACAAGAGTGAGTGAAGAAATGTTTAAGCCTAGGCTGAGGGACGACAAGACAATGCATAACCATCCCGAAACAGTGTCGATGAGTGTCAATATAAGTGCATCATGAAAATGTACGTAAATGGCTGTGCTGGATGAGGCTGGATGTTCGCACGGAACGAATCTGCTGAAACAGTTCTTCACTCACTCTTGTTTCTTGGTCAATGTCTTGCTCTTTGTCTGTCGGTCAGTGTTTGAGCATCGCCATAGCTGGACGTTTGGAACAAACCTGTAACATCATCGAAACGAGTCCATGATAGCCAATGGCCCAAAACGCATCAGATCAATAACCATCAAATAAACTTTCACAGGGCCTATAGATTCTCGTATATTTTTTTAAAAGTGGCGATGAATTCGAGTTTTGTGCTTTTCTTTCAATCTTTGTCAAGGGAATTACGTTAAATCGATTTTTTAAAATACTCGTCTAGTTTTTAATCAAAACAACGTACACATCATGAGGTAAGATAATACAATAATAGATAGAAGATAGAACAATACATTGGACAAACGACCACCTAGGCTTGCTTTTTTCATAAAATTTTTGAAGACTGTTGTGCATACATTTTGCAGCGTTTAATTTTGTTTAATTATCCTATGGACAACCAATACTGATCTCCAAAACGAAAAATAACAGGACTAGGATATGACTCGTGTGGTAATTCAACAGTTTTTCTGGTTTTATGGCATGTTGCACCATCCTGTTGAAACCACATGTTGCTGAGATCTGCATTATGCAATATTGGCACAAAAAAGTTAGTCAAAACTTCACAATACCGTGAATACTATTCACGGTTAATGCTTGAACAACCTTTTTGAAGAAAAATGGCCTGCTTATGCCCCCAGCACAAAATGCACCCCAAAAAGTGCCTCTTTTTGGATGCATCTGTTTCTCCCTAATCACCGTTGGAATTTAGAAATGCGACGATTTTGTCGATTAATAAAGTCATGATGAAAATGGGCCTCGTCATGAAGCGTTGAAAAATTAGTAAATCATAAAAAAAATATACCCGATTTGATGGCCAACGGACCATTTGTTTCTCTCAGTTCGGCGGTCAATTTCTTTAAATTTTGTTGTACTTAGAATATTGCATGTAGTTTTCAACAAACGTACATTTTTCTAGTATATTTAATGTTTGAATATTTTTATTTGTGATTTAAGTCGCTTTAACATCTAAGGTCATACCAAAACTACAAAAAATATTTCTGTAGATAATATAAATTTTAAATCTAGAGATTCGACGGGGATCGAACCCAGTACCACTGACGCATGTAGCGGAGAGAACAAACTGCTCTAACCAATTAAGTGCACTTTAAATATGTTTCAAGGCCGAAAAAAATACGATATTTGATTGAATTAACCACTTAACATTAAGCAACCGGCAACAAAGTGTAAAGATTCCCAAAATAACTGCGTCTGCGCCATCGAATTATGTAGATGTGAGTGTGAAATCAGTGGATTGTATTATAATGCCTTACCCTATAACATTTCAAAATGTTTAGGGTGCGATAATATCTAGGTTAATGTTCTCTCTCTTTGATATCGAAACATAATAAAATTTGTTATTAATTTTTTTATAATGAACTTAAGATTTCTTTTTTAAAAATATTATATCAAAATTATTTAAAAGTAATGAAACAAGTCGAAAAATTTAAATTCAAATCGATAGCTTTGCTTGTATGAATATCTGGTTGGTTCATGGCTAAGCTTTTGTAGAAAAATTTTAATCGAGTCGATAAACTCACAAGTATTGAGTCATGAAAGTTGAAGAACCCTATTTTTTTCTTCGTTTCTGTACCGTAGTAATGCATGTTTTTTTAACTAACTAGGACTTAAACTCACTACCCCTGAAGAAGTTCAACTTCAAAAAGCTCAAGTTATAAATGAAATCTATACGTCTTACGATGAACGTTTATATTATTCGATTCGGTTATCGGTCATTTCCATTCTTTATAAGATACGAATCCAACTAGCTTAGGAATTATTTACGTCTTTTTCTCTTCATACATTTCTCATGAACCGGGTGGTGTTCTTATAGTTTTAAGGGATTGATACATTCCGAAGTGCTCAAAACGGGGTGCGATAACATAGGTTGGCAAACGCACTCTCTCAAGCTCATTTGACGTGAAACGAAATAACATTTGTTCTCGAATCTTTTTTTTTTTTTTTTCATTTTCTCACGAGAAAAACGAAGAAAAGCACAGAAAAAAAGGAGTGGGCTTTTGACGAATTCCTCCTCAGTTCCGATCTCGTGAAAATGAACGTGACCAAAATTGGTCGGGATGACGGGATGAACGATGAAGAACTTAGGACCCCTTGTAACTTATTCCATTAAAAGAACGCTTCATCTCTGTTCGGTTCCTCGTAAATGTGGGCCATTTTTTATGTTGTCACGGTTTCGTAATCGGATCATATCGGTGAAGGAGAATAATTTCGATATTTATTATTAACGCAAGAACATTCGTTTGTAACAATTTTTTATGTTGCCTTCAATTTCTCCACGTTATTTTTCCCTTCATTTAGCTTTAAGTCGGAACAAAGGAAAATTATGTTTTTCAAGAGATAAAAATAATGCAAGGGATTTTCGAATCAATATTGAGGGGTGAGTTTGTGTTGTGGAAAGCTGATGTTGATGATGATCGCTGAATAAACATGACATCATTACGCGTCCTGGCTCACTAAAGGGCAAACATTCCATCGTATTAGCATACAGATTGAGATGTTCTGCTGGCCACTGCGATAGGGTGGTTGGTAGGGATTCACTGCACTCATAATACAATCCCTGGCTGTTTCTTCCCATCCCCAATTTACTTTCAGTTCCAGTCAATTCATATCCAGCATCCGAAAATCTAAACTATGTAATCAGCTTTCGCACGTATTTCCCTGACACCAATCAATATTGAAATGGCCGTAACTGGATTTGACTGAACCTATACTAGCTGGATCTCATAAATCAATCAGATTTAGTACAACTAAATTTCACAATCGCTTATTTATCTCTCATTAAAAAATCCTTCAATGGGTCTTTAAAAACGATGTGACAATAAACTTGTGCCATAACGTAAAGTTTGGTAGTAAATTAATAGTTGTAACAGCTGACAGTATAAAAGCTTACAAGCATACGGTATAATAACATGATAAACGGAGCTTTATGTTTCAAAAAAACATGATAGGGGATGGTTGGAAATATATTTGGTGTTAGGATCTAGAAAATGAGGTACACTTGACTATTTTAAACACTAATAAAAAATAGAACGTGTTCAAATAAATTTTGTGAACTGTTGATTTAGGCAATTAAAGTAAAAAACTGTCGAAGAAAAATCTCATTTAATGAATAATTGCATGCAAAGTTATTAAGTTAAACATCGATAATTAAAAATTATTCTCGTAGTTTAAACTTGACAGTGGCGTGCAGTCCGTGGAAGCTGTGGAAGCGCCGCTTCCCTAATTTCTTTCGAAAATATATTAATAAATTTTTTTGAAGTTATACTTCTTTAGGCGCGTTATGAAAAAATGATGAGAGTGAAATTTTAAGATGCACACGCATTTTCAGCCAAAAATTAACAAAATGAAGTTAATCGCAAAACTACTGGGTCTCCTAGCGCGCGTAATTTGAATTTTTGTTGTATTTATTTTCTAATTTATTTATTTTTATATTTAAACTAAAAATAATTATATATACAAATGACACATATTATTGAAAAATAAGTTATTACTTTTCTCGAATTTTGCAGTAGCTGTTATACTACTTGAAATTTAATAATGAAAATGACGTCTGCATTCCATGCATATTCTTAGTTATCACAAAATCTGGGATTCTGAAATGATTCAACCATCTTAGAATAATAATTTAGTAACACAAGATATGAATAAGATTAAGACATTTACTTTGAAACGTAGCTACTTACTTTATTTCACAAATTCTATGAAGCTTCGTTTTCATGACATGCATGACTTGTTTACCAGAAAAATGATCCTGACAAATTTTATAAACGTCTGGCAGCTTCCTTTGGATATTATTTATTGATATAAATTAAAATATTATTGTCTTAATTTTATTTTTAATAATTATATCTGTAAATATATGTATTATTATTATTAAATATTAAATTATAGTTTTTTTAAAAATGGCTATTTGAATAAAATTAATAAACACTAATTTTTAATGATACCAAAGAAGTATTACTTTTCACGCGCGTACATAAGTACACGCAACCACTGTTTTTTAATATTTCAAATTTGCGTACATATTTATTCATTATTTATTAGAATTTTTGTTAAATATTTCAACTAGGTTTCAAATGTTAGTAAAACTTTAAACGTTCAACTTACTAACAACCAAATATAAGACCCAACAACATATTTGAAATCCGTGACTTGAACAGTGATGTCACTATACACTATAATGATATGATGAAATGAGACAGACTTATGTAAATATCCTGTGGAAGCTGCTTGGGTTGTAGAATCCACTTAACATACAGCAATTCAACATGATCGCGCATGCGTATGGGGTCTCTAATGGCCCAACTTGCTAAAACGGTTCCTTTGCTTGGATGCTACACTAATATTAATGCGTTTGTTTTCTTTACATTTTTAAATAATTTTCTAGAAGTTTTAATTTTAAAAATTAAGTTTTGGTTTTAGATTATCATTGCATAGTTGAAATTTTTTTCAATAAAATGTTTGGCTCCTTACCGTTTAAAGAAAAAGAAATAATTTTTAAAATCAGAAAGCCAAAACTTATGTTAAGTATATTACGCGCTATAAAAAAAATTATGTGATATTTTCAAAGTAAAAACGATGGTAAAAATGGCTTCTTTGTTAAAAAATTTACCATTTTCATGTAATGCATTTTCATAGTAAAATTTACAATTAGAAAAAATAGCTTCTCACTCGCAAATTTCACCGCACGCCACTGAAATTAGCTGTTATTTCATTTGATAATAAAATATAACTAGAATCAATGAACTCAAACTTTTGTCATTGACTTGGGTAGCATAAACAGTGCACAAATCTCATCGATTTGGATTCAAAAAGGTCGTCGCCAACTTCCAAATGATTACACTGAAGGAAATGGAATCGAGCGAGTATCTGAGAACAAAACGTAAAAATTCTCAATTTGAAAAATTATAGGGCTGTGATCACTTTTAAATGTGAGAAATGAGGAACGACAAAAGGAGGAAATTCGTACGCTAAGGAACTGCAGACGGAGAGTGTTGAAGAAGAACTCGGTAAAAACTGTTCCCGTGAATTATTTTGTCGCTTTGTCGTCTCGTCGCAGCAGAATAAATGTAGCCAATTAAATTTGAAATTGACGATAAAAATGATTCGATAAAAAGAAGAAGCTTCGGCCAAGCGGGCGAAGGTGGTACAGACTTGATAAAAAGATAGAAATTTATTCAATCGCATGAATAGTACGGGTGTGCACTTCAATCAAAATGTCATGGATGGAAATTTTTATAGTTCTTTTTTTATATTCGTTCGCCATTTTCATTCATTCCTCATCATGGACGATAAATCTTAAAAACAAACGAAAAAAACGACGGAATTGTATGAATTAATTTATTAAATGCGCCACCATTTAAAGAATAATTTCACTGAGCTTGAAAAGTTTTAAATGAAAATTCAGATGATGCAAAAAGAAAAATATGTGTTTTAAAAAATGAACGAGCTTAATAGAGGTAGAAGTGACGTAAGACATAAAAAGACACTCAAAGGATTTTTTTCTACATTTCTTTGACCATCTTCTTTTCTTGTACCATTACTTATAAAACCTTTTTTCTTATACGACTATAAAAAGAAGTTTGATTTAAGTATGAATTTATTTTATTAAAATTATCCGAGGCCTCTATTGATCAATGCCTTTTAATTTTTTTCTTCTCTGACAAACTTATGCAGTAAGAGATTCACAATGATTTATTAAAATTGTTAAGACAAAAAAACTGTAATATCAAACTTAGAAATTTAAGATAATAAAGTACAACAAGATGATGATGAATGATATTAGAGTTTTAATAACATGAAAAAACTTTCAAACCCTCAAACCTTCTGATGCAAGTTTTAGGGGCTGGTTAAAAAAGGCTGTATACTCACTCCCGATTTGTGGATTCCCATATTTTTTTTTTGTATCCCGTTCCCGCTTTTGCGTTGTGTTTTTGCTTTGACGATGACGAATCTCGACATGATTGATAATACCGTGTGTTGTTACGAATATTAAATAGCGACAAGATCGATTAGGTTTCGGATAAACACATTTCACTCGCCAAAGAAAAGGTGAAAATAGAAAATGCTATAGTAGAAAATAATTACCAAGAGAAATTTGATTTTTGCTATCACATATTTTACGTGAAATGTTAAAATATTTTTGAGTTAATTTTTCAAGAAAATATTATTTCATGTTTAATTAAATTTAATTAAAAAGCGCCTTTCTAATAATTTGTGTTTAAAAGTTTGAAACAGTATCTGAAAAATGTTAAAGGCTAACTTAATTAAAAGTTCAGCCAAATGAACACTTATGACTTAAATAGCGTACTTAAATAGTTAATTTTTTACTAACAAGAAGATACTTTATCAGCAAATATTCAATAATTAGCAGACATTAGATTTGTTCGCGGATCTCATACTGAACCGATAACGAATCAGTCCAAGTGGATTTAGGATAATCGCCAAGCCCATACACGCTTATGAACTGATTAAGGGTTATATTTCCGTGAACTTAAATAATTTTTAATATTTTATTATTATCTATTATTCATTCATCTAACCATGGCGATCAAAAACACCACCAACAGACAAAGAGCAAGACAACATTGCCCAAAAAACAAAAGTGAGTGAAGAACTGTTTCAGGTTAAAAACGCTCGACCGCATTAGGCCGAGAGTCGACCCATGTCTGTATATTTTTGTGACAAGCGGTTATATAGACTGTTTTGTCAATGCTTAAGCACTGATTAATCGGTTTGTAACTCAAGCGAACTTGTCACTTTATGTTGTCTTAATGTTTCACTCTTGTCTCTTGGTCAATGTTGTCTTGCTTTTTGTCTATTGGTTAATGTTTGAACATCACCAGAAGGACAATTGGAAGAAACCTAGAGAATACGTTTTATATAATGAAGCAGGACGTTTTGGCGCCACTGAACCACTGATGTTTGCGAAATGCGAAAAACCACCCCCGCAAAGTCTTAGGACCACGGTAGAGTAGAGCGAAACTCCCCGTGAGAAAACGTCCTGCGTCAAAACGTGCCGCGCCAAAACGATGGCGCCAAAATGTCACGTACCGATAATATACCCCCACATATAATGAGAGATGTATAGTCATTAAAGCATCAAATTACTTTTGCAGTTTTGTAGTAATGTTTCAGCATTTATATAATATTTGTTAAGCGTTTTTTTTTAATTTATAAAGTGATGAATGCTGATTTGATAAGTGCGTTAATATGTTGATTATGAAATGTTATATTTTTTTACGACTATTAAAGTTAACTAAACCAAGATTTTGGTGTCGGTATCGCAATCAGCATGAATAATTTTTTTTCCGGAAAATGTATCGTTTTTTGAAAAATTGAAGAATTTTCCCGGGATAATCCTCTAATTGGTCGTATATGAGTGAAGAGCTTATTAGGTGTGCAATGAAAAGTATTGAAATTCCTACATAACACTTATAAACATTGAAAATTCACTAAGATATACATTCTGGATATACAACCACATCCATTGAAAAACCTAAAATTTTCATTTACAACAAAATTTATCTGCATTCACAATTATTTTAAAATTATCTATTTAATTTTATTCGAAATTCTTATTGTTACTATTCATTATATTAATTAAATTAAACAATAATTAATTGGGGGCAGTAATCTCTTTCAATTAATCAAATAGTTCAGATAATTAAAATTGCACAAATTGATAATTTACCTCTAAATGTATACAAATGAAACAGATTGTTTCACTTAATTCTTTTAACCTTTTAATTATTTTCAACAACGGATTTATTATTTTGATAAATGTGCATTGTATAGAATATAAATTTTATTATGACGTAATTACTTAAAGTACAGATACATTATTATTTTAAGTCCTTCCGAGTGAGTTTTGAGGATATTAAAAAAAATCAAATTAATGTTTTTTTTTTCTCGCATGAACGGTCAAAATTTATTCTCGAAAAGAACCGACAAATTCAAGAGAAAAGCCTCGACGGCAGGAGAGCTCCATATAAAAATCAAAACGAGGAAAATTAATGACGAAATGAAAAATTACTTTTTTTCTTTGTTTTATATCTTTTTTCAGCCCCTTATTTTATGGTGGAAAAAGTCAATGAGGATTTATTATTACGTTGTATCACATCAAAGTGGGTTGGCGCGCTGGGTGCAGACGACAAAAAAGATCTCGTAAAAAGAGGACGCAAAGGAGGAGAAAAAAAATTTATATATATTTATCTTAGTTGTGTTTATTATCGTTCTAAAATTACATCAACTTGCAATGGAATCTCTCTTGGAAACTTTTATAGCGTCAACAATATTAAAGGGAAAATAATATATCATAGTTATCCCGAAAGGAGCGCCCGTTGCCTTCACTCCATTTCTTCTCTAGAATGCGTGTTTGAAATTTTTCCCCCCTTTAAGTTTTAAACATATAGGGAAGCATCTCCGATTTCTCACCATTTCATTTATGATTTGGAATGAACTTTAAAAGTATGACAGTTGAAAAAATCATGAACATCCCTTCATCTTTTGAATTCATAAAAAATGATTTGAAGAAATGAAGGATGAAAACCCGACGGGTTTGAAAGACGGGGGCGGAAACTAAGACAAATTTAGTGTAATTTAAATTAGCAAGACATAAAACAGACGCATTCATTCCTCTTTCTCGTTTTTTTTTTTTATATGTAGACCTCGCATCAAGGGTTTGGGGGGATAAATGAGAAAAATAAGAACGGTCGGACGACTCGGAATGGTCTTATGCGACAACGATGTGCCATCATTTTTCCACTCACCCCTATAAACCAGGGAGAAAAGGTGTCGGGGAAAAAAAAACTCTAATGAGAATTCTTATGATAAATTCTCGGCTGCTGTACACTTTAATATTTTTATAGGAGCAGTCAGAGAAGGCAGCGAAAAAAAAATGATGAGATCCCTGGAATGAGAGGAATGGGTGAACTGAATGAACGAACACCTCCTTATTTTACATCAGGTCTTGTTAAATGTGTACGCCACGTAATGTTTTGCCACGAATTTTTCTTTTTTTATTTTAAGAGCGAGAAATATAAATTCAAGAATAGAAGTTATTTATGAAATAAAAAAAGACGGGAAACAAGGAAAATGCTTGTTAAAATAAATAAAATAGATGCTCATAAACCGTGTATTCCACATTCCCAATTACGTGTATTAATTTATAAGATTATGAAGCGAGAAGTGAGATAATTATTTAAGAAAAATCAGGCTTTGGAAAAATCAAAGCTTGAAATGACTTTAAAATTATACTTTACATTATACAAATTAAATTGAATGCGCGAAAGCTTAAATCAAGTTACGACGACATACATAATAATGTTGATATATTTGAACAGGAATACATCAAGGAAGACGTTCCGAACGTACAAGCATGAAGAGAATGACGAAGGAAAACGACAAGGAATGAAGGACGCGTTTCGTACAGAATTCATCACATAATAATATTTATTTAGTCCTGGGCCGGAACGACAAGTTTCAAAGATTTCTCTTCCCTATCTAAAGTACGAGGGTTTCGGAAGAGCGAGTGCGACAATTAAACCATTCATACATCTAAAACGGGATATAACATTTTCTACAACTTTGCATCGATCTCTCTATTAATATTTGCTATATAGAAGATTTTCCATTTCATGTTTGTTTTGTCAAGTGTTTGTTAAGATGTTCCCAATCTTCAAGAATTCTCTTTCAAAATTTCTAATAAGAAATTTCCTATTAATTTCTGATACATTTTCGTTTAAATCAACGACTTTTCAAAGGTGAATCGTAAAATGTTTTGTGATCTCGAAAATTCTAAATTTTCCACTAAATACATTTCGAATATTATTATAGACTTAAGTGATCCTGTTACGTTTCTCGCGTCTTTTCACATTAAATTCAACGTAAGAACGCACTCAAATTACGCTTTGTGGTTACGAACTTTAATCGAGTATTTGCCACAGTGAATATGAGAGAATTAGATGAGATGAATAGAAGCAGAATAAATAATTTAGTTGAAATAATGAAATTAATTAATTTTTTTTTAAATCAGTTAATTTAAATAGTCAAAACGAAAAAATAAAATGTTTTATTGCAAAAACAATGAATTTGAACAACACTTGTAAAAGGGTTTTACCCTAAAAATATGGAAATACAGAACATCAATATAAAAGGGCTTTATCGGATCAAACATATTTCATCCCTTGCCAGAAATATTTTTCTATTGTTATCCACAAAAAAACTTTCAAACAAAAACTTTTTTTGTTAAAAATAGAAAATTATTGCATTAATTGTTTCAATTGTATTTAATTCAGATTGAAAAAAATTAAGGGTGTTTAAGTGCAAAAAGATGTAAGTCCTGTGATTTTTAAGGGTCGCTATTTATTATTTTTTCACACATATTATTTTATTATTTTTTTTTCTGTGAGTAATTTCATTCATGTCATCGCGTTCAGAATGAAAAGTTTCGAAAATGAACCGCTCCTGTTTCTCTATATATACTCCATCTTGCGGGAGTAAGAGATATTGTTTGAGGGAATTATGTGGTAGAAAAAGATGTGAGTGAGTGAATGTGTTTTTGTGTCGCTCCATGTTGTCACACAGGAGGAATACGAATCAGTAACAAATGTGTCTTTGCTACATTAGAGCAAGGATGAGGCTGAGGGTGCAATGGGGTTGCGAAAATGGGGATTCGGGGGGAGCGACAACACGCGCTCGTGCCCGCAATAAATCGCCGCCAGCACCACTACCACAATTTGATATTCTGTGCACGGCGCCGCCACCAATAAAAGGGTTCGCACTCACTTAATGTACAGAGAAATACAGACTGGAAGACAGACACGACATACATACATATGAAAGCAAGACGGACTAAGACATTGTCACATATTGTACGTCGCCTATTAACTAAACCTAACACAATTCGTTTCTTGCTTTCACCACATCTCCCAAATATAAAATACTCAAAAAAAACTTTTCTCATTTCTCCCCCCAATTTACACCCTTCTACATATTCCTTCATTTTTCTTTGACAAATATATTATTTTGTAATTGAATCTTCTTTATCAACAAACCAACGTAATTGCTATGTGAATTCATTGACCAAATTAACAGCCTGAACGATCATCAATGAAAAATCAAAACTCTCTTCAAATAAATCCACCCAAATATTTTTAGTCATCAATCCCGTTCCCGACTTTTTCTTTACTAATATAAAATTCTTGACTATAAAATTTAGTAGTGCAGAAAAGAAAACTAATAAAGTATGCCAATTAATTTAATAATAATTATTTTAATCAGGAAGAAACTACTCAAGATTAATCAATGCCAGAATATTAAGGATACGAGAAAGGACCATAATAATAATCAACTAGTTTTTTGCCTGAAAAGTTATCTAAACCCGGGAAAAATGTTATTGTCTAATCATATATAATCATATATAGTCAGATCTAAAAATTGTCCAGGTATAATCATATATAATTATATATGATTAGAAAAAAATATTATTCCGGACAATCAATGACAACAAGCAAAAGCACATTTTTCGAAAGTATTATTATAAAAACTAAATAAAATACAATAAAAAACACAAAGTATAGTGATAAGTAAAAAGATAGTGCAATATGAGTGAGTACCCGACAAAAATATTTTTGTCTAATCATATATAATCAGATCTAAAAATTGCTCAGGTATCATAATATATAATTATATATGATTAGACAAAAATATTTTTTGTCGGGTTCTCACTCATATTGTAATATCTTTTTAGTTATCGTTGTACTGGGTGTTTTTATTTTATTTTATTTAGTTTTTATAAAAAAACTCTCGAAAAATTTGCTTTTGATTGTAGTAAGTGATTGTTCTGGAAAAAATATTTTTATTTTATCATATATATAATTAATTATGATCAGATCTGAAAATTGCCCAGGTATCATAATATACAATTATATATGATTAGACAAAAATATTTTTTTCCGGGTTCTCACTCATCTTGTAATATCTTTTTAGTTATCGTTGTACTGGGTGTTTTTATTTTATTTTATTTAGTTTTTATAAAATAAACTCTCGAAAAATTTGCTTTTGATTGTAGTAAGTGATTGTTCTGGAAAAAATATTTTTGTCTAATATTATATAATTAAATACGATCACACCTGCAATTTTCAGATCTGACTATATATATGATTATATATGATTAAACAAAAACATTTTTCCTGGGAACCATGTTATCCTTGTATTTTTTAACTAAGGGCTTAACTATAATCCTTTCCTTTTTAAATTATTAAATCAAATCTTATTTTTTTATAATTTCAGATCTACCTTTTAACTTATTGAGATTTTGAGAATTAAGTTTTAATAAAAATAAAATTCAAACTAAGCTATTTCAAACAGTTCTATCAATTTTCAGAAAGTCAATTAAAATTATTTTTCCTAACAATTTTAAAATAATTTAATACGTTATTGCTTTCTTTAAATTTTATAAAACTGAAAAGTAAACAGGCAAAGAGAGATTTATTGATTTTCTTAGGGATTTTCTGCTTGACTTGGTTTTTAACTTACTAGACTTTGACTTCAAGGCAAGGCAAGAATTGACCCTGCTTATTATTTCATTTCCACATCATTATATCATTTAGGTAATACCCAACACACACTTACCTAAATTGATGAACCCCAAGATACTCATTTTGCAATTTTTCACTTTATATTTTTTTAGCTTTAATATGATGGCTATTAAATCCTTATAGGTACTTAAACATTCAATTTTTAAGTTATTATTTCCAAATTTTTATCGTTATAAAATAGTTTTAAGAATCATGAATTTTAGCTTAGAGATTTCGATGCAAGACACGAACGAAACTCAATGATATAGTAAATATTCTCGTTTCTAATAGAGCTTTTAGTTTATCTTACCACATGGTGAATTCATAATCAAATTTTTTTTTCTGCATTCATCAATTGTAAATTGAAAGACAAACTCACCTGAAACGAAAAGAAACATAAATTAGAAAATTATTTTCAAAAATAAATATTTTTTAGAAAAATGAGCACACTTAGGGTGTAAGGGTAGGTTTTCAATTTTTACCTCCCCTTTAATATTTTACCTCCCCATTAGATTATAACAAAATATTACCGTCTTCTTGTATTGTGCATAACTTTTTTCAAAAAAGGTTATAATGGTTAAAATCTTGATCAACTCTTCTTCAGTTCTGTAAATTTTTATTGTAAGTTATGGTAAGGTAGGTGATGTAATACCAAGAACTGCTACAAAGTGATACATTTAATGACTACATAGTGTTCCCAATACAAATCAAATACAATAAAATACTCAATGTACAAAAAGTGAGAATTTATAGAACTAGATTAGTCGCTGATAAACTTGGACGTTCCAAGCGACTATAAATAACAAGAAAAACTCAATATATTTCTATAAAATATTGAAGTTACTCTTGTTTTCATATGCTATGACATATCTCATGGAACCTCAAAAATTATTTGGTAAGACTTGAAGGATTCATGAATTTCTCTTTGAGAAATACTTTGAGAAAAGGGTTAAATCAGAGTGTTAATATTTGTTATAGTACAAAAAATGGAATCCTTCAATGCCTAAAATAATCTATCAATATTTTTTTTTAAATTTAATTTACATTTGCAAGTAACTGCAAAAATTTTTTTTTTGTCTAAATAGTATTCCTGGGAAGTTGGTTATGGTCAAAATGGATTACCTTTAATGGAGGTTGAATATTGGTAAAACTTTAAGTAAAATCGTGTAAAAGCTTTTATAAGCTATATTTGTGCCGAGTACAAAATAAAACTAAAGAAATTGAATAATTAACGTTGTTTATAAAGTTGGTTGATGGTTGAAAAGCTTTCAGAAGGAGTTAAATATAACAATATGATTAAATTAAGTTATATAAATAATATAGTTAAGATTTAATGACTAAGCGTATGGTCGTTATTGAAACCTTCGTTGTTGTTCGCTGTCCTGCTGTTAGTTTGAAAAAAAAAATCATAACCGAAATCAAATGAATATTATAAGCCTGTCAGTCATTGAACATAATGGATGATCGTAACCATGAATGTGATTGGTCATCGAAAATAAATGGACAGCGGCCGTTTCTATTACGTCGCCGTCCATTTACAGCATTTATATGGACAAAACGATTGATTGTTTCCATATTTGTATGGCTGTGACTGATTGATCCATGTGCGTGTAAATTGCTTGAATTTTTCACGCGAATATTCAAAAATTTCAACGAACGGACTGAGGTTTAACGACGCGTAAAAATATTTCACCCGCATGAATGGATAGCCTCAATAATTTTCGGCCATATAAACGAATTATTAATTCGTGACAATTTTTTCCTGAAATATTTCCATATCAAATCGAGTGCATGCCATAAAATTGCATTTTCAATCGATTTCTGATAAATTTAATGGTAATTCGCAAAAAGAGTCGAGGAGCAACGACAGGACGTCGTTTCGTACAGTGCTCGACCAATCAATCACGAGAGACACTGAAAGACGAGAGAACATTTAAATCATTGATTTTTTCAAAAAACCATATGCTCTTTAAAAAGTGGGTGCGTGTACTTATGTACGCGCGTGAGAAGTTATACTTCTTTGGCATCATTAAAAATTAGTTTTTATTAATTCCATACAAATGATTAATTAAAATAAAATTTAGAGGATAATATTTTAATTTATATCAATAAATAATACCTACGTATAGTTAACCTCAATTATATTGGAGCACTTGAAAAAGTATATAAGCACAATTTTTTTCACTAATACTTGAGAAAAGTAAATAATATTAATCCAAATATTCAATTCAAAGCACTAATGCGTATAATTTATTCGTGGAGCGGACACTTTTACAAGAGGTGCGGAATTTTAGAACGGCGCGTTGAACAGAGATGGCGGGGCAGTGTCCAAAATGCATTTAACATTACGGAGTTGCACTGTGATAATAAAATAGACCAATACTAAGAACATCGCGCCATACTAATAGCCTAAAAGTAATCTGACGTTAAACACGTTTTTTCCGAGTCACCGTTTGTGTAGTAAAATTTGTATTTTTATGACTATTTAATGGCTGAAATACTGTGAAAAACTATGGTTTACAATGAAAATAACATCCCAAAAAAGCTGCAAGACGTTTATAAAATTTGTCAGGATCATTTTTCTGGTTAACAATTCATACACGCCATGAAAACGAAGCTCCATAGAAATTGAGAAATAAAGTAAGTAGCTACTTTTAAAAGTTAATGTCTTAATCTTGTTCATGCCTTGTTTTACTTAATTATTATTCTAATATGGTTGAATCATTTTAGAATCCCAGATTTTCTCCGCCATTTTCATCACTAAACTCCAAATAGTAAGATAACAGCTACAGCAAATTTCGAGAAAAGTAATAACTTATTTATTAATAATAAGTGTCATTTGTATATATGAATATTTTCTAAATAAAATATTAAAAATATATTTAAAGAATTAGTTATTTTTAATTAAAATATAAAAATAAATAAATAAGTAAATAAATGCAACAACAATTCAAATTACGCGCGCCTAGTTAAAAACAACTGAGCGGTTTTGCGACCAACTTCATCATGTTAATTTTGTGTCTTAGTGATGCGCGCGCATCTTAAAATTTCACTCACATCATTTTCTCATAACATGCCTAAAGAAGTATAACTTCAAAAATAAATATTTCATCTTTTTGTAACTATCCTTTATAGTTACTTTGTTATATAGTGCTATGTAGGTTCTGTATTTTTAAATGAGATATAAATATTTATTTTGCACCATCTTTTTAAGTTGAAAAAATTGGGAAAATATTTTCTTTTCATTTAGCCTCTGAAGAAAACTGAATCTTGATGCTCCAGTATCAATACTTATTTGAAGGATCTTATCCTTCCTGTTACGGCGGTAATACAGCCAACTAGAGCTAAAGCCGCCTCGATTACAAGCACTAGCAAAAACTAGTTGCCGGGTTAGTTGTATGAGAGTTGTCTTATACATCTTATAAATCTTGAAGTTATTCGTAAATGGCAGGGGTTGTAGGGATATATAAACTTGCTCGTACGACTAAGAACCTTATAAATGGGGGCAAAATCCACGCGGCTGCAATGTCTGTTAGTTTGTTTAATGAACATTTCTGGTTCGTTATTGGTTTATTGAACACGATGAGTCGAAGAAGTTGCCTTAACATCAATTCCTTGTTCCCGGATCAGAACAGAGTCCACAACGATACTAGGGGAGGTGGATGGGCTTTGTTGGCTCACGTGGGAAACAGGATGGGACGTCTATTCTCATTTTATCTATGATAGTAAGAAAATGTTGGAACAGATAAACGAAGAATGGGGAACATTTCATCTTCTCGACGAAGTAAATATTTGAAACGTGATCGAGCTGGTTTTGTGTAAAATCTTTCGCAACAGAAGTGAGCTACGGATTAGTTTTCGTTTGTTCTTTTAAAGTTTTACATATTCGAAAATGTGTATTCAATTCTGTTAAGCACGAGAAAAATTTGTAAAACCAAATCATCCTCTGGGAAAATAAAACGTGATTCTCAGAAACCGTCACAACTTTTCTATTAAACTTAATTATTTATTCCTACGATTAAATCTTAATTTTCATTAAAAATTACATGTAATGCAAAATTAAACAGCACGAATGGTTTTCCCTGACGAGAGTTGAGTTAATTTATTTCCCTCTTATTTTTTCGAAATAAATATTAAAGCATGTCAACATATTTGTTGAAGCTTTGAAACAAAAAAGTGATTCCCTTGATTCGTTCACATCCACGTACACAAAATCCTAGAAATAAATGAACCTCGGAGGAATGTAATAAAATCGTCCGTGATGTCCCGGAAATGTACACAAAGATCAAGATATACGCCCCCGTAGTACACACGTACTACATCTCCACCTCGCCCGACAAACATCCACATTCACATGTCCAATATAGCAGGCCTTATTTAAAGGGCGGAAAAGACCGTAATAAAGTCAAAAGATTAATTTTCCACGAAAAGTAAAAAAAAAAAAATGTGTCTCATCTTTTCAATATTCGAGAATAAAAATTTTAACATTGTATTATAACTTCAGAGATTCTCATTTCGCTACTTATCCCGGATGGGATAGATGTTTTGTATTAAAATTCAAATGGTAAATTTTTTTTAATTAAAAATACATAGCGCTTGCATAATTCATATACAAACACTGTTACTTATTAAGAATGTCCGAGAAATTCACGAATGTATGAATCATTTAAAACCGATGAATTATATACTTTTCCCAAAAATTTTTTAAGGAATTTAACTCTGGGCTAAATCTGCCATTCCAAATAAATTAAGTATTTTGTTATGTTTTTTTTTTTAATTACATATTGTGCTCGTATATGCATTTAGATATAAGTGAAGCTTTTAGAAGTTGCCTTTAAAAATGTGACGTCAGAAGTTGTAATTCAGTTACCTCTTCAATATTTAAACATGCAGTACAAAAGATGTAAAAATCATTACAAAAATAAGAAGTACTAAAAGTATCTTTCAGTTATCCGATTTATGTGAAAAGAGGGTGTCATTGTTAGTTTTATAAGAATCATCATACTTCAACATATAAACTATATTGGCCGAGAAAATACATGTACATCAAAAGGGGTACGGGAGAAGGTTTATTATTATTTTTTTTTATTTTTTTTTTTTTGATAAATCAAATTCTACACTTCTATATATAGTTGAGCATTTTTTGAAATAAATTATGCTTAACATTTTGATTTGTAAATGCAATAACTTGTAAAAATAATACTTGACTTGAACCACTTATTGGTGTAGTAATAAGAGCAGTTGCTCTCTCAGCTTCATGCGTCAAGTGGTACTGGATTCGATGCCGGTTGGATCCATGACTTAAGATCCTGGACCAGCGGTCGGGGAACCGGGGTAAACTACCCCAAATGGGGTAAAAATGAAATTTTTAGGGATATTAGGAACATTTTTTACAATAACTATTTTATAAACAAATTGTTTTTACATCAAAAAGCCCCAATTTTCAAATTATTGAATCATACATGAAGCAAGATCATTTATCCAAAATCTATAGAGGAAAAGTTTTTAATTAATTTTTGTGTGTTCCAATATGAGAATTTTATTTTGTTTTTCTATTACAAACGTAACTTTCATTCGAGTTTTTTTTCGGGTAAATTAATTCAATAAATAATTAACAATTTAATTTTACATTAATTGTCTCCTTTTCAAAATGAGAGGGTAACAAGCACAATTTTGAGCAATTTATTGAAAACTACACTTTAATTATTGCATTTTCTGATAACATTTAACATTGTAATGTATATATTTTTTTCACCATCAGAAAGTAGAGGTTTCAACTAACAAAAAGCTTATCGACTTTTTAAAAAAATCAGATCTTTTGACGTGAGAATTTTCGATTGAACATTATGGTGCTTTTTCGATATTAAGTCATTATAATGTGACAAAATTAATATTTTAAATCAAAAAAATTACAGTGTGTTTAAAACATTAAAAGGTAAGTTTTCACCAAATTGTGTAAAAAAAGTTTTTTTGTAAAAGATAAAATTAAAAACCAAAAATTTGGTAATTTAAATTTTTCACATAAATTTTGAGGTTATGTGAAAAAAGTCCAAGTACAAAAGTTGTAGATCTTCTTATTACCTACAACTTTGCGTTTTAATTTTTCCATAGAACTTGTAGTTTTGTTGGAAATCGAGATAAACCGTTTCTACCCTTAAAACACCCCCCTTTTCAGATCGACCGTAATTTATTTTTCCTTTCATTTCTGTTATATTCTCTTCCTTTTTCAAAAGCTTGCATCCTACTATAATTTTTTTCACTTTTTACCATTTTCAAAGGCTATAACACGTTGGTCTAATAATACTTAAATCGAGTTTGACTCGATTATACGTTACTAAGTTGCTTGATAATCAAGCCAAGTAATGGGTCATCAACTTAAAAGTAAAAAGGCACATTGTCAGCGTTATTAACTTTTTTCGGAACCGATAGAATCATAGTTTTGAAAATAAAAAATCAAAATTTAGTTCTTGAATTCGACACGTAGTAAGACACAATCAGAAAATGTTAAGAAAATATCTGCTGCGAAGCGTCACAGAACTTTTTTTTACTTTAATTTCTGAGACTTAATGTTGGTTAAAAGAACTATAAGCACTTTATAACTATATAACTAGCATTTTATGCATACAGCCTTTATATACCTATATACGAATTCCCACCTTTAACCCCAGAACCCTCCTTTTTGAATTTTTCTAGGAAAAAGCTTCAAATAAACGTTGTAGGCATCAATAAGTCTAAGAACTTTAGAAAGTTTAAAGAAAATCGTTAGAGCTGTTTTCGAAAAAAATTGAACTCTCAAAAACGCCAAGAGTAAAGTAGAGCTTTTGGTTAACCGATTTCAACCAAAAGCTTCGCGGCACAACTAGGTATAATATGGAGGTCAAATTCCAAGTTTGGTGAAATTCGGATAAAGCTTTCAATACGATATGGCTGTCACACACAGGCATGTTTCTAAAAACCACTTTTTTGGAGCCAGGGGATCTCAAAACATGTATTTCCGATGAAAGCTCGAATTCGAAAATTCGCCCCATTACAATACTTCCTTTATTATATAGTAGTAAAAAAAGTAATTAGATCCTCGTTGTTCTTTATGATGTTTAATTATCTCTATAAGAGCTTTTTTTCTCTTCTTAGACCAAAATTATCAATGTAGAACATTTTTAGGATAGTTACGTGTTATGTCGTTTGAAAATATTACTGCAAAGCACATAAAACATAATGAAAATACGTAGAGAATCATAAATTCTTAAGAACTTCACGGCTGATCAAAGTTATGATTTTTTTCTTACAAACAAGATAGAAGTAGAGAAATTTTACTGCGCCACTATTTCATATCTTCAAATTTAATAAAAGACTGAAATCGAGTTTCGAGTTTATAACATGAACTTCCAAAAAATAAGGTTTCCGGGAGCCGATTTAAGATCTTATCGATATCTTCGCTCGAATATCCTGTTTTTCTACTTTAAATTCTCGAAAGATTTATTTCTTTTAAAATTAATAAAGTTTTTTTTTCTTTCAAGAAGATAAGGAATATAGTTGTAGATATTCAGCCATATATTTCAATTCTATTTTTCACTATTTATGATACAAGCGATTTTTCTTGTTGTTTTTTTCCTTTGGTTAGAATATATATAGATTAAAACACGAACGGAAAGACTCTTTCAAAACAAATATAATATGATTATTGTATTTTATATTCTACCTGTCCAAAGTTTTAATTTTTTAAGGCGTTTCAAAAAAGCTTCATATTTTTCTTTTTTATCTCCCAGTTCTGTCTCCCATTTTTTCGTTGTTGTGCATTTAAATATCCTTTCTTACACATACCTCTATACGGTAAACTTGTTACAGTTTATTGCAATAAATTTTCTTTTAATCTGGATCAGCAAAAAAACTTCTTTTAAGTTTCCTCCATTCTCTCGGTGTTTTTTTTTTTTTTTTTTTTGGCTTGGTCATTTTTCATATTTCCTTCTTTTATAGCCCTCAACGGAAATTTATTTCATATCATTATATGAATGTGGCCGTGCACGATTATTATTATTTATATTGCCTTATTTCAACTTTGTTTAATATCGTTTCATTCAAAAATATTACCGCTCGTTTATTATTAGTTTTACAACCTAAATTCTCCATTCTTTATTCTCAAGTTTGGCAATTTCAATAACCAACAAAGAAACCAGAGAAAATATGAAACTGTGCAAACGTGCGATAACTTGCATTTATATTATTTTATTTGTGGACAATTAAATTGAGTGGTTTTCTTTGTTTTAAGGTTTTCTCAGGCATTTAATTGAAATTTTAAAGACAGGAAGGGTTGCAAATAAGTTTATTCCCTTTGTCAATTTTCGGAAGGAGCCCCTCCAGCGATTTGATTCCCTCTTTTAATTCGGTCCAATGATACGTTAAATGAAATGAAATTTTATCGTCAGCGATCTCCCCGAATTTGGTTTGTTACCGATTTTCATGGGAATGTTATCCTCACACTCGAAAAACCTGTGCCTATTTCAAACACAATAATACTTTAATTATCAACATAACATTGTTCTTGCATGGTGAAATTGGCGCCTGAACCGGGAATGGGACAATGAAACGCGAAATGCACGACCACACGGACGGATCTAAACGTGCTAAATGTCTGTGTAATGCGGGAATGAGGAGAAACGATTGAGCGATAAAATGACGAAACAGGAGCCCATTCTATAACGAATGAACGTATGGGAATCACTATCGAGGACGATTTTACAATCAAATCGACGCTAATATGTTAATTACATTTGATTATATCATTAAATATTGATTAGGAGAAGATGACGCTTGACAACGTCACATTTACGAATAAACACACGTGTACGTGCAGAAGTAACATACGAAATTGCTCGTTTTACAAATGGCTTATTAAAATATCGCTAGATATAGGGTAGGTCTTTTAAAATGTACTCATAGGTATAAATTTTTGTATTTTATTTTTTTTTTGGCTTTACGAGTTTCAGGATATTTCTTCTCTTTTTTACTGCGACCAATGAAGTTTATTGTGATGTGACCCTCGGTATTAACTAGAGGAGCATCAGGTTTATTAAGAAAGCCAGCACCTGCCTAGGGGCTGCCATTGCTATCACACCAGGCGTCATGTCCGTCTTTCTGAGATATTTGCGAAAATTTTCAGTTAATCGATTGAAAAACTTAGTCTTATTTACGACTATTTAATTATAGTTATCTCTAATTTAAAGTTAATACCCATAGGAAACGCGTGAGGAGTGGATAAAAGCGGGAGTAGTCGGCTAACAAAAAAATATCTTGAATATTCTCAAAAGGTCGGACCCCCGTGGCGCGAAGAGATTGACCAATTAAGGATTATTCGGTGAATTAAAAAGAAAACAAGTACTTTCCACCGGTAATTCTTGATAGAAGGGAAAAGGAAAAAAGATCGTAAAATCGAACAATCTAGCTACTGCATATGTGGGGTAGGAATGTTCTGGAAGAATATCTAGTTCTTATAAAAGCCAGGACAAGCTCAGTCAAGTATAGTGATAATTAAACCGTCAACGTGAGTTGTACATAAATCGTCAACGCGAGTCATAAATAAATCATCAACCGAGTTATACGTAAATCGTTAACTTGGTTATACATAAATCATGAATCGGGAGTAATAAATAAACAGTGAATCATGAGTGTTAAATAAATTGTGTATATAGTGAATTTTTACAATGAGTGACAATTAGTGACTGTGACTGTTGTAACTTAATTCTTGTTAACAAGTGTAAATAGTGTTAATATAGAAACATTCGTTAAAAATAAATTTTCTTCTCGAGTCGAAATTTTAGACCTATTTTAGACCTCAAAATTTGGGGTCAAATAGATTGAAACATGACCATTTGCATTTGAATATTAGACCTCTTTTGAACCTACAAGTGGCATTTATCGGACAAAATACCATGTTTAGGCTCAAAAGAGGTCTAAAGCAAAAAATTTAAATGGGCCTCTCTCTCTCTTTTTTTTCCGCTCTTTCTTTGCCACTCTCTTTTATTGTTTTGTTGGTAGGGTTTTTTCCAAAAAGAATAACATTTTTATTTTAATATTTTGTGTTTTTTATTCATTAAATATACAAGTTTTATTAATATTAGCAATAAATTTAAAAGTAGTAAGATTATTACAAATATCGGTTCTTAATTCTTAATTTCCTTGTCCTTGTTTACCAGCTCCTTTATTTTCGCCATTGCCATTATTTTTTCCAGGATTTCCTTTTACTATAATCCACAATATACCCGACCATGTGCATTTCTTTAGAAATTTTATTTAGTTGTATAACATCTCTCTGATTACTTTTAAGATAATAAATTAAAGCAAATTTCTTCACACTTTTTTTTAAACTCGGTTTTTTCACTTTTAATTTTTTTACATTTACACTTTTAGGCCCTTTGATATAGACAATATTGAAAAATAATCAAATAGTGAAATAAGTTTAATCAATTGTTGTATAATAACTCGTGTAGCACTCGAACGGTTAACAAGAGACTAAACCTGAGTAAAAATTAACAAGAGTGAGCAGGATTAAGGATCAAACCAGTAATGGATACCAGAATACACAATATTATATTAAGCATCTAAGTATAGGAAAGAGAGAGATCAAAGATTAGATCGGATGTATAGCACTCTTTTTTTGGTGGACCCTAATCTTAGGAGCGTCATTTACGTGATCTGCGTGTTCTCATTACCTAATGTTACTCGTATACTCGATTTACTCGACATGGTCATTCAGGAAAGACAATCAGAATAAAAAGCCAGACCACAGAATCCCTGGTGTACATGAAATACACGGCTACAAGAGAGATGAATTTGTATTTTTATGAATATCGTAGTTATGAACTTTGGTTTATTTCCTTAGAAGACGTATTCCACTTTTATGGGACTACTCGTATTACTCGCTTGAAATCATGTTAAAGTAGTTCAGAATTTAGTTGCCATAGTTTGCGTCAGGAATGCGCCAAACCCATAAAAAGAGATCAAAAGGTTTGTTACACTTGTCCATTTGATAATGTTGAAACACGTCCATCGAATGACAAAGAGTAAGACACATTAACCAAGAGACAAGAGTGAGTGAAAATCATGAAGCAAGGGCTTCACCCTAATTTAAAACTGTTTTTGTGGTGTTTAAACACCTCAGCTATAGTTATAAAAATGTAAAGTTCATAGATCGACTCTCGGCCTGGTGCGGCCAAGCGGCCGTGAGCTGGGGCGTTTCTTCACTCACTCTTGTTTCTTGTTCAGTGTGCCTCGCTCTTTGTCTTAAATGGACGTGTTTTGTTTCAACGTCTGGAACAAACCTAAAGACATCTACAAGAGGTGAACCATACGGATAGTCTATAATCTATGGTCATACTCTTTTTTCCACTTACCCTAATTGAAGTTCGAATTAAAAATTATTTACAAATCAGTTTATCGATTCTTCAATCGCAACTTTTTACCCTCAATCTTGGGCTTGAATATCATTCAGATTAACCATGGAAAGCTTGTAAAAAACAAATGCCTCTTCTGTTAGTGGCTGTAAAAGCGATAGACTTGGTCCTGATAAATATGATCCTTCAGGATCCTTCATTTTCAGGACTCTTAAAACCAGTTTTAACGATACATATCCAAATATTTCATAGCTAAACACGAATTTTAAATGAAAAAGTCAAATTAAAATTACAATTTAAAAAAGTACAATGGAATGATGAATTTAAGTACTATGATTAAATGAACTTTTTAGATAGAAAAAATCAAACAGGTGTTTATTTTTTTTAAAAGAATTTTTTTCTATTGTATCCACGCTTGCATTGGTGAGAAACGAAGTAACAAGCTTGGATAGATATAGGATTTAACTGTTCATCATAATGAATATGTGTCGTATGCAATTTTCTCCCGTATTTCCACCCATTCTACCGCTCAACATCCAATCAGTGTGGGAGGCACAAACAGAAATGATGACAGTGGCGCGCATCACTCTTTTAACAGAATTCCGACAAACTCTATTGCCGCCATCGTTCATAAAGCTCCAACTATGGAGCCACTGTGTAAAAGCTTCACTTCCTATTCCATCATGTTTTGCAATCTCCCTCCACTGCCGTCATCCCGCGTCCATCCGCGTAAAGCTCTATTATCACCCATCCGTTTGTATCACCACTCCTACTCTATGCATACATACAATTTCATCTCGTCCACTTTAAAACCTCTCTTACCCTACATTTCTCGTTTATATGTGTCTGTGAATGTATACAACCAAACAGACAAATACATACTATACATATATATACTGCACAAATACATACATACATATGCACGGACCGGCATCGACATACACACATTGTCAAATAGAAAATATATAGTCGCGCTTTTCATATTATTCGTAATAAATGTATAATAATAAAATTACATTCGAGAGCTCGCAAAACTTCACGGGTCTATATTATAGAATAATAATAATAACAATAATAATAAATAATAATAATATTGTAAATTTGAAAGCTTTATTATCATATATTTGTGTATATATAATAAAATATTTTGTCAATGCTCCAAGAGAATTCAATGTGAAGTCTACCAGGAGCTTATGGGGGATGACAAAGGGGATTTTATCGCTGGGGTTACGTGGTTGAGCTTTTAGAAATTCATCATACATACCCAGTACAGATTATTGAGAAATTTGGCGAGTGTAAGCGGATTGGGGGTGGGGGGGTGGTTGGGTATGGTGGGTCATCAGAGATATATTACTCGTTCTTCGGACTCAAACAAAGCTTTTCAGAGAGTCATTCCATCCATATAAAAGGTAAATCGGTTGAATATAAAGCTTTTATTTAACACAAAAATTTATAAATCTTATTGTCACAAACAACATTATCATCGTAAATGAGCGTAATCAGCCTTTCACATTAATTTGTGAGAAAAAAGAAAACTGTTTGAGCTTAATTTAAGGAATATAAAGAGAAGAAAAAAATCATTCGTTTGAGTCGAAAGATTTTTTTTTTCTGAGTTAAAATTTATCTCCGAAATTTATAAAGGATTTTTCTCTCGGCATAAAAGGGATTGCAATAAAATAAACGTCAATGAGCCTAACGGAGACGAAACTAACGGTCTGCGACGAAGAAAATCAAATTCATCCCAAATTACAATTGGTAAAGACATTATAGCAAAACTCTCATCCTTCGCTCACCAAGTTCCTGTGCCATCATCTCAGAATAAAACTTTTCTGGTTTCTTTTCGACAGGAATGGGGGGGCGGGAAGGTTGTTTAAAAACGTTCCAATATCATTCGGTTTTCTACCCAGAGCTCTAGTATCGAACCCATCCCATTTTTCTATTATGTATAGCATTTGAAATTCTAAATTTATTGAATGTATCTTCTTCTTTTTCTGATTTTGTTACCGACGGTTGCGATCGTGAGATAGACACACGACACGAGACCCCTCGTCATTTTCTTTGTCGCGAAGACGAGATAACGATGACGAAGAAGAAGAAAACTCGCACTACAACCGCTAGCGTTCGCCCGATACACCCACTGTTAGCCCTTTTTCCCGTATTCCACCCAAATATCGTCTTTCTCTTGATCTGTTTCTAGGAATGTTTTTGATGATATTTTCTCTTCTCTCGAAAAATAGGGAGAATATATATATATTGGGGATCAAACCGCAACGTATCATATAACCTCAATCTATACTTTGAAAACGACTGCCAAATGTTTCTAATTGAGTTTTCTTGTTATTCACACAGTATAAAGTAAAATAAATCCCTATAAATTATTTTCAATTTTATTACTTAAAAACGACTCATAAAATTTATGTATGAGGAATCTTCAAATTATCATATTATTACCAACTTTTTTGTAAGTATTATAAAACAAATTGAAACCTTAATTTTTTATTTAGGTATTTATTATATAACTAGCTGATACCTGCGACATCGTCTGCGTAGGTTATTATGTTAATAACATATTTAATTTACAGAGGAAAGATCATTAATAGCTATATGCCAAAAACTCGCTCATAATTGCTCCTTCAGAATCCGCTACTGCTCCATGTGTATAATTATTAATTAATCAATAATTCATTGTTCAAAAATTTGTAAGTTCAAAAATAAAAATTGCTTTATAATCCAAAATAATCACTGTTTTTAATTTTTTTTTTCAAAAAATCGTTCTTTAAATACTCTTTCCGGATCCGCAATTGCTCCAGGTGTATAGTTAATTATTAATTCAATTATTAAGCTATTCATGTTTATAAGAGTAAATGGCAGTTGATGACGTCATAGTACAACAAAACATATATAAATAGTTAAAAATAATTAATTATTAAAAATATTGCAAAAATTGGATCAATTATTTGCGAAATGAAATGAACAGATAGAGAACATAAAGAAAAGAAAAACAAAAATTTCAATTAAAACATTTTTGGGTTTTATAGCGATTTTAATTCTTGAGACTGAAATTTTAAAAAAAATTGAATTATTAATTGGCTATTAACTATACACCTGGAACAATTGCGGATCTGGAAAGAGCATTTAAGAAGCAATTTAAAAAAAATTAAAAAGTGACATTTTTATATTTAACAGCTATATTAAATTTTAGTTTGCAAATTTTTGAAAAATTAATTATTAATCAATTAATAACTATACACTTGGAGAAATCGCGGATTCTGAAGGGGAAATTGTTTGGCATATAGTTTAATTAAAAAAAAAATGTTTCTCGCTAACTTAACTCTTTTTGGTTAAAAATATATGCAATAAAAAAAGGGAGTGTTGAAATGTAATTTGATTATTGTAACGGTTGTAACTTAAAAATGTACTTTGAATTTGTATTTACAGTAAAATATAAAAAATGCTAAAAGAGAATTTAAAAAAAAGCTACAAATTTTTTTTTTTAAATTGTTATGCAAATAGAAAATAGAATTCAAAAAAGCTTTATTAATCTAATATCTCGCTGAGCTGCATTAACTACACTCAAATATGAAATAATCAGTAGGCAGTGGAAGGAAAAACATAGTCTGTCCAGTCCATGCCCATTACATCGTATGTCCCACTCTATCAAAGCGACGAAAAATTCACCGCTTAACGCGTTTTGCTTGTAAAAATCGGATTTTTTAAAACTTTAATTACTTTCTTATTAATTCAGATATCGTGACAATTTTTTTTTGAAATAAGGACCAAATATATAACAAGTAAACAAAAAAATTGATAGAAATCTATTTAATAGTTTTTGAATTAAAACAGCTATAATTTTATTTATATATATTAAAAGTTAAAATTATATTTGAGAAAGTAAACTGCTTTGATTGGGTTTTAGAATATGAATTTCCTTTTAGTTTCCAAGCAAAGCTAATAACAACTTGAACGTTTTTGGAAACAACGTGTTAGAAGATATACAGTAGAATTTTATAAGATAAATTTGTATTATTACAAGTATCAAAATGAGATGAGGGTAAATTTTAAGCATGTTTACATTGTTTGTAAACTGTAAAGTGTGTTTACTTGATGTACATAAACTTTATTTAAAGTTTTATCTTTTGACGTTGAGTTTGACCCTAAATAGCTTTTAAATTGATGAAGCTATTAATAATTCCAAACAGCTCGTCAAAAATTTAACAAAGTAAAGAACATTTTATTATTCTAGTACTAACATTTTAACATGCTTCTATATAATTGTTCTATAGAGTCTATCTTTTAAAGATATCTACAAATTTAGTATCAAAAAAGTAGGAAAGAAAAAGACAATAAAGGAGGTAATTTGATGTGAAGTCTGTTCGAGATGAATTAAAACCGTACAGTTACAAGTTCTACGCATTATATATTTTTTTTCCTTAATAAAGTGCTTTAGCTGCTTGGTCATCAACACTTTGAGTCAGGTGCTCATTTTATTCAGTATAAATTTATGACCAATTTTTGAACACTAAGCATCTATTGTACCATAAATGTATGGTTTTGGTTTAATCGGGAACAGACTTGTAGTTTATAGGTTTTTTATAAGTTTGCACACTAACATTGTTAAGAGTTTTAAGCTTTAAATGAAAATGAATTATCGGAATATTCATCTATTTTTGGCCTTTAGACAAAACAGAGAGCCACATCTAAATAGATCGCGGTGTTTAAGAGAAAGAAAACCCCTAGCACCGTTAAAGCCAAAAAAATCTACGTTCGTCGACATTCTAAATAAAGACCATTTCTATCGTTATTGCAACGAATTGTAAATTAGCTAAAAAATTTAAATCTAATTAAAAATTTTATCTAGTTTTATTTTGTTAAATTTTGTGTACATAAAATATTTTTAAGAAAACTTTGTAAAGGTTTATGAAAATTTATCAAAATAGCATTTTTTATTAAGCTGTAATTATTTCCTTCTATTACATTTCACAAATACCACTCCCTAAAATGCACAGCACAAATTATAAATTAAAGTTAAATAAATGTTAAAATTGTCCTCAAAGACACTTCAATTTGATCCACTGATGACGAACGCATGGCGTTTGAAATATGTATCTGGAGATACAAAATTGTTAAATTTTGTGATTTTTACATTTATTTTACTTTAATTTATAATTTGTGTTGGGAATTTTAGTGAGTGGTATTTGTGAAATATAATAATTAAGTCGAAAGTCAGTGAAATTTAATTTTTTTATTTCCTTCTAATTGATACTTCATTTATTGACAACGGTTAAGTGAGAAGGCTTGAAAAGGTACGAAAAATTTACAAGATTTTATTTTTTTTTATTATGTGGGAATCTAAAGCTTTTAAAGTATCCAGACGAGTCTAAAGAAAAAATTACCCTAGCTTTTAGCTAATCGTGTAAGGTGCAAATGATAAAGTTCCAGGTAATTCGGATAATTCCCATTAATAGATTAAGGGATGAAAGGAACGAAATTTACGGGGGTGTGGGATCATTCTAATGGTCAATCGTTTAAATTGAAATACTCTGATTGTGTCCTAGTGTTGTATGTCCGGCGGGTATGCCTATGGTTCAAATGAGAACACAGACAATGTTAGCTATCAGTTTCGATTACACTACACATCAAATTGTTGAGGGAACACTATTAGGGAAATGAACTTTATTGTAGACCCCTAAAGCCAATTTGAAATTAGAGAATCGAAAGAGAGAGAGAGAGAAAGAGAGAGCACACGACTGTAGGTGAGATTATTGCATTCTCTTCGAACTCAATTTCAATTTGAACCATTTACTTTTGATTCGTTCGATTTCATTGGCGAAAATTATAGATGAATATTCACTCGAACCGAAAATGGGAATTGAAAATAAAGCCGCATAAAATATTTATTTTCACGTTCTATTTTATGTTTCAAATATATATATTTAAAAGAGGAAAGCGAGAAAATCGCTTCTCATTCATAAATTATGTAAAGATGACACCTATTTGTAGGTTTTGCCGGCGTTCCATCTTTTTGATGTAGAGTATGGGAGATGAAAATAGCGGGAATTATGTAACGTACCAGAGCCAAAAGTACAAGGGGCAAACGAGACTGACTACTGCCGAAAGGAGTGGAGGCATCGAGGTGGTCTTGAGAAAATGGGGAATGTAGGTTCACTGTTATGAATTTAATTTTCCAGAATGATTATTCAGCGCGAAAGTTTATCACACAACTTGCAGAATGTTTGTGAAGACATGTTTCGAAAATAAACCTCCCCTGTTTACTTATCTTGTGTTTAAGAATCCATTTGTTTATCTCCAGGATATCGCCAGGGGGATGAATCTGTCATCCTAAGTTTGTATTATTCTTCTTCTTCTTATACTACTTCTAAACGTATTCGAATATTGTATATATTTACCTACACACATATATATATATATATATATATATATATATATATATATATATATATATATATATATATATATATATAAAAATACATAATATCTTTCGGTTTTCCCAGTTTTTCCAATGATCCTATCAACCCTTTTCCCCCTATATAAATATTTCGACGTATATTCCAAAAGTTTAAGTTTCAAACAACTTTTTGTTTCTGATATTTATTACTTTTCATTGAACTTAGTGAAGAAAAAAGCTCGTGGGACGAAATCCAAGAGGTAACCAAAAAAACTTCTTGAAAATCCAATATAGCCTTATTTAAAAAATACGTCGAGTTTAGTGAATTTCTCCAGGAGATTCAGATAAAGGATGGGGTTGAAAAACCGACGGCTCCACCTGAACGAAAAATTAGAGTTGTGTGTGAGTGTATGTGGCGCCATGTAAGTTCCGTCTCTTCTCGAGATTGTCAAAAAAGCCAACGTGAAAAATCGTCCTTGTACATTGGCGAACTATCAGGCGAAGGAAGAAAAGGATATGGGAGCGATACGCGACCAATTCGTGGCCATATATCACGAAACTTTCTAATTTCAAAACGTTTCGATTTCCATCTTGCTGCAGTTTGATGTTAGGAAAGTTAATCGGAAAATAAATGGAGCGGGGTTTTGCCTGATTTATTCGCGTAGAAAAAATTCAAGTGGTTGAACATTTTACGACAAAAATAAAATTAAAAACGTGCCCCTCATCTCATACCGTACAACCTCAATTTTATTCTCATAATTTTAACAGAAAAAAAATTAATTCAGACATTAATGGGTCGTTAAATTTCCAAAAAAAAGAAAAAAAAATGTGAAAATACAATTTATTTTTTATGACGCCACAATGTCGAGTTAGCAAAAACAAATGGACGTATGAAACGGAAGATGATGGCGTTATTTTATAAATGATAAAAGCCGCACTTAATTAAACCCAAGTTGACGATGATGATGATGACATGAATTTTTAATTTCAATTACAAAAACAAAACGACGCGGTCGACCGTTTGTGTTCGGGGGAGAAGAAAATCGTGGATGGGGTTGCAATGGTGCGATGTCACGCGCGACTCTTGTCCTCAATTTTCATCCCTTTCACACTCATTAAAAACAACACAAAACTCTCGAGAAAAAAAAGCACATAAAACATCACCACCGAAACTTAAACTTTCCACCTCAATTTCAGAAAAATCTTTTTTTAATTTTTCACAATTGAAACCAAATCCAAGAACAACTTGCCTCCATGTAGGCTGGTGTTCAACAGGTGCTTTTATGTTGCAGAACCCGACACCACATTTTCTCCATTATCTCTTCCGCAAACCCCCATCTTCCATACACTTTCCGCCCAGAGATCCCTTTAGTGTATTTATAAATTCTTAACAACACATTCCGACTCGGCTCGTTCATTCGAAATAATAATCGTAATAATCATATTCAATGCGCTTGCGAGATTGAGGTATTAGCGTGAAATATTAATACGAATTTGGCGCCCCCTTAATGCGTTAAGCCCATAAGTAGTTTCATTGGCACCAGCTCTCTTATTCCCATAATCTGGAAATGGGACTTAGCGTACAAATCCCCGAATAGCCGCACTGAAAGCGTTTGTAATATGGTTTTAAATATTAAATAATACCCAACAATGGCAACATTTATAAATATGAATTTTAAAAAGAAAGTTTCCCACGTAAAACTACTCCAAATTCTAAATAATAAAGTGATTTCAATGCATGGTAATTACACATAACACTATCCTGAAATAATTTCTAATAATTTTCAATTCCCACTTAAAATATTGTTCAAATTCAAATATTAACAATTTAAATTTTCCCCAAAAGGTTTTCCATTTTTACAACTAATTTTAAGCATTTTTAAAAGTAAAAATGTGGGTGCTTGTACTTATAAACGCGCGTGAAAAGTTATACTTTTTTGATCTCATTAAAAATTAGTTTTTATTAATTGCATTCACATAATTAATTAAAATATAATTTAGAGAATAACATTTTTATTTATATCAATTAATAATACATACGGATAGTTAACCTCAATTATATTGGAGCACTTAAAAATATATAAGCAAAATTTTTTTCACTAATACTTACGTATAGTAAATAATATTAATCAAAATATTCAATTTAAATCACTACTGATAATAATTTATTACCAAAATGCATTTAAGCATTACTGACTTGCGTTGTGCTGATAAAATAGACCGATACTAACGCCTCTAAGAACAATGCGCCGTACTAATAGCATAAAAGTAATCTGACGTTTAACACGTTTTTACCGAGTCACCGTTTGTGCAGTAACTTTGTATTCTCATGACAATATAATGGCTGAAATACTGTGAAAAACTATGGTTTACAATGAAAATAAAATCCAAAGAAAGCGGCAAGATGTTTATAAAATTTATCAGGATCATTTTTCTGGTTAACAATTCATGCATGTCATGAAAACAAAGCTTCATAGAAATTGCCAAATAAAGTAAGTAGCTTCTTTTCAAAGTAAATGTCTTAATCTTATTCATGCCTTGTTTTACTCAATTGTTATTCTAAGATGGTTGAATCATTTCAGAATCCCAGATTTCGTGATAACCAAAAATATGCATGGAATGCAGACGTCATTTTCATTATTAAACTCCAAATAGTATGATAACAGCTACTGCAAAATTCGATAAAAAGAATAACTTATTTATTAATAATATCATTTTTATATATAAATATATTCTAAATAAAATATTAATAATATATTAACAAAATTAATTATTTTTGATTAAAATATATAAATAAATAAATAAATAAAACAAAAATTCAAATTACGCGCGTCTAGCGTAAAAAAACCTAGCGATGTTGCGGCCAACTTCATTCTGTTAATTTTGTATAACCCTGATGCGCGCGCATCAAAAAATTTCACTCTCATCATTTTTTCATAACGCGCCTAATAAAGTATAACTTCAAAAATACTTTTAAATTCAATCCTAAATCAGAAATCCTTTATTTTTAACGATTCCTCTACTTAAAAAATGATATTCTCATGGCTAATGAGGTCCATTGCATTTATAAAACAGCATTAAAATTTCACCGAATATCACTTCATTACCTTATTAATAACGGATTAACGTCAAAAATATCCAAACAAATATTTACGAGCCGTATGATATTTCATAATATCCTGATTAAAAATATTTGTTTGCTATTATTTATATATGTTAAGTATAGAAAAATATTTATATATCACCATAGTTCGAGCGATTAAATATTATGAGCTTTGTTCGGAATTGTTCAAACAATCAGGATTTCAAATATTAATTGAATTGAATATTTGACCTAATTCAACGATTAAAAATTGCTATCAAAATGTGTTTGGTAAATGTTCGAAAATATGTTTTTCGCTCAGCGGGAGTGAAACAATTTTTCATTTTAAATATATGTTGGTATATTAACCAGTGATTTTTATAGGGAGAATTATTTAGTGAGGGCAAAATTCAATAATTTGTTATTCCATTTATTTAATTTAATTTCTATATTATTACAATGCCTCATCAAATATACGTTTTTTAAAACATTTCAAATTGGTACATGATATTAAAATGTAAATATTTATTATAAATTTCCAATTATTTTATTTTTCCTTCATTATATTTTGGTCGTAATGTTGGATAGGTTAATGATTCTTTTACTTTGAAAAAATTTAAATTATCAAATGTAATAACAATAAGAATACATTGAACATATATTATTAGGGTAAAATATTTTGAATAAAATTTTCATAGAAAGGATAATAAGCGTATTTTAAGAATTAAAAGGAAAAGGGGTTTGAAAAAAATTACCCCCAAGAATATTTAGAAACGTATGCTTGTTTAATTTCGTCTCTAATAGTATTGGGGCGTCCATAATATTTTTATCTATCTTTGGGGATCTGTTATCTGTCCCTGGGCAATAAGAACATCTGATAATCTTGTAGTCGGCCTGACCTTACTCTTTCTGGATAATAAGCAATGTCATTTGAACTCTACATTAGTTGTGAGTTTAATTTATTAAATTTCTGCAATAAGCTTTTACGAAAGAGTCACCAAAGAAAAAAATTATAATGCTTTTATGATCATTCTTTTTGTTTATCAAATATATTTAATAATTTAGTGCATGCCAATAAGTCAAAAATAATAAAATTATAAAATTTTCAATGCCATATTGTTCATGTACGAGAAATTTTTATTAAAAAATAAACCCGACAAAACATCCCCTGACAAAATATGCGACGGATGATTATAGATTTTGCTAAAATAAATCAAAAATTAAGAATAATATTTTTCGAGTTTTCGCTTAGTTTTTGAGATATCGTGTTTTAAAAGTTTAGCAACAAAATTATTATGCGGTTTTATGAAACTACGATGCAAGTGACAATTTTTTTCGCACTGTAGACATTAAACTGAAAATTTTCGGAAAATTATTCGATTTTGGGGTATAAAATTGCGTTTTTTAATCTTAAATTAATATTTGAAAAATGGGAATGATAATGGGAAATCAATAGTTGACAAGATATCCAACTATAAAAAATCTTGAGTGTGATTTGACGAGTTTTGAAATTCCTTTGCATCCATCACTAATCCTCAACTTGTGCTTGTCTTGTATTTCGGCTCGTACTCGTATCACTTCCGTTAGTGCCTTGATTAGAACTGGCACCCGATTTTCGCCACTTGCAATTTTGACGACACCTGATAATTTTTCTCGATGTTTCCCTCGTTAACCGGTTTATTTGGCTCACTAGCTGTATCTTTGTCCATCATGATCAAGTGCACAACAACATTTACACTCAATATGAAAACATCAATGGTGAAACAACGCCATTTTGAAGTCTGGGGGTGGTTACGCCTACTCTCACCCAGTCTCAGCGTGATTAGGCTTAACCATCAACCAGTCTATGAGGATGCACCATGGTTTTGGGATGGCGTTGGCTGGTCGAGGCATTATAGGGTAATTAAGGGAATTCTTCTTGCAAAATCTCAAATTATCGATAGTTCCAGGAAAACTAAAAAGTGGTGACGACAAAATAAATTCCGAGAAAAATAGAAAGTTGAGGGATAATAGGCGGAACATTTGAGAAAGAATCCGAAACCCTATATAAGCCAGAATAAGAGCCAGCCAGGACAATTGTAAATAAACCGACATTACGTGCGATATAAATATTCGACAGTGTTCAAAGTGTAATCAGTAAAAAGTGATCAGTGCTTAAATAAATAATCAGTGCATTGTTAAATAAAGTGAACAGTGTTAAAATAAATAGTGGAAGTAAATATTGTGAAAGTGTTATATAAATTGTGACAGTAAACATTGTAATAGTGTATAAGCAACAATAGCGTAAGATAAATAAATAAACAATTGTTAAAAATAAATTCGTAGTCATTAAACACAAACCAGCAAACCCGTAAAAACGTTACAATATCATATATAATATGCCATATAGTATGCTAAAACGGTAAAATTGGTGTGGTGGTTAGAACACTAGCCTTATCTCGCGTAAGATAGTAGGTAAAATATTATTTTAGTAATTATATAATTGTCAAATCGGCTTGGTCTGTCCCACTAATATAATCTATTATATTATCTAAATGATCTAAATAAACACCAATACTGGCAACTACTACTACACTACATTGGTTTACCGAGCTTTTCCGAACACTTGCCGAGCCCTACCGAAAATGTAACACGCGACATGCAAAAGATGGACGAAAGAATTTGAGACAATGTATAAAAAGTTTCACTTAAAAAATTTTTTTTTTGTAGTTCTGTGTAATGTTTAAATAGTAGACTAATTCAATTTCCAAGTTAATCAGTACTGAAAATTAGTGAATTTATGACGTTTTCTTGAGGTAATGCTTAAATACTTATAACTTAACAAGTTAAAGATGAGAAATAATAGAGTTTTTAAATTTTGGAAAGTCACACTTGAGTCACCAAGTTGGTGATAATCACAAAGAATTTTTTATCTAGTTTAAGTCTAATTTTAAGTTATTCTGTCTTTTTCACTTCTAGGAGTCGTTTTTTGGAGTCAGCTCCTTGTAAATTTTTTCGAGAACTATGAATCAATATTCTTATCACTCAGCTCTCGTAGCTCTTTGACTACTAAAATGTTTGCTTGGATGAGAAAGAAACAATTCCAAATTTTATTTTTGATCGTGACATTATTTTTAAGAGCCGCGTTTATATTAAACGTTAAAAAGTACAAGTAATTTTAATTGATAAAAACCCCCAATAAAAAGAATAAAGCTGGATTTTCAAAAGATTTCCTTTCCATACACCAAATATCGTAAATAACATAAAATTGGATAAACTCGTCCAATCGTCAAGAGGGTAATATAGAGACAAACGAATCGGCAAAGCGGTTTACAATTCGTTTCATTTTCAATGGACGAAAATAAAAAAAAATAAAAAATTCTTAAAAGACTGAACGATTCAATTCGATTTTGTATATGAGATAGCAAAGAAAAAAAAAAATACGCGAATCTGGTATGAGTGGACATTGGGGGCGAGTGGGCGTGCGATCATAAAAGGAACATACTTTCAATAACGCTTCGCTTACTCCGAAAAGCGTACCGACGTTTTTGATGAAATCCAGGACTTTATTTAAAAATCTTTCTATGGAAATGATGACGATGTGGTAGATGCACTTTTGGGACGAATAAAGTGCATATATACTTCTTCAATAAATTCCCCTATTCAAACCAGATTCAATGACCATCTATTTTACCATTAATCGAAAAAGTGGATTTTTATCGTTTTTAAATTCAAAAATTATTTTTCTAAAAGCACTTAGGTCGAAAAGGGTATTACACGAGGAGAGAGCTTTACTTTTTTTTATAATATTATTATTTGTCCAATGGTAAAAATAAAAGAGAATGGGAACGAAATAAAGCATTTTGAATTCATACAAATCCTTTACAACTTCCTCTAATCGACTAGTCATGCATGCAAGCTTTTGTCCGCGTGGTAGAGCTTTGATGAGAGAGCCGTCTTATATATTATACTGTCCGGATATATTTAGCGCTGTAGGCAGAATAAAACAAGTCGAGAATAAAAAGAAAAATAAAATAAATATTAGTGACACAAGAAAGCAGTCGTTTTACATTTTGGCTTCTTTTTATTCAGAAATAAAGTTCTAATGCATATTCTAAAGGGGATGGAATATTATAATTTATCATCAACATTCCCTAAACGCTTGACTAGATATGCAATGATGGTCATCATTTCGAATGTATATGAGACACGGGATAAAATAAAAACGGAAAGTCCTGTCAATGCTGTCTTAGTTTTATATGAAAATCATTTTTTCTGCAATTTTTTTTTCTCTCTCCATTATTTCTATGAAAATTGTACATTGTCTTTCTTTTTTATTTCCACCTCCTTAATTCCTGGTATTCCCATATTGCTGGTCTCCAGGGTATTTAGTACCTCACGGATATTCCATTTGTTAAAGATCTCGAAGAGACACAAAACACAAAAAAATGTCGGCTTTTATTGTTTCTGTAATTTCACTATCAAAAATAAAACGAAAACGCCTAATAGTATATGAGAGGGTGGGCTGAACATTTTTTTTATTATTTACGTCTGTGTCTCCTTTTATATTTGTTACATTTTTTTCGTCTCAAACCGAGAAAAACAGTGGCACAAAGAAAATGTGAATGTTAAAATTTTAAAATCGCTTTTGTGTCGAAAAAATAAATGGGGGAGGGCTATTTCTTCAAAACAAACACAAAAAATGGATAATAGTAATAAAAGAAAAAAGAACGAAAAACTACTCGGCTTAAATTACATTTTTATGGATAAACGTCGGTTTTTATAGGCGTCGAAGGCGTTGAATTTTAAAAAAATAACAAAATTCTCTCTCATTTGCTTTTTCAATAAAAAAGCCTAAATTCGTCAAGAATGAATTCTTTTTTCGTCTTAAATTGTTAATAGACCAGTGCTTTTAGTCTTTGACAATGGTAAAAAGTGAAAAAAATTATAGTAGGATGAAACCCATTGGAAAAAAAAGAGAATATAACAACAATTAAAGGAAAAATAAATTTTGGTCGATCTTTGGTGGGTAAGTGGAAGGGAGGGGGGGTTAAAGGTAGAAACGGTTTATCTCAATTTCCGACAAAACAACAAGTCGTATGGAAAAAGTTAAATGGCAAAGTTGTAGATAATAAGTAGATCTACAACTTTTGTGCTAACACTTTTTTCACATAACCTCAAAATTTATATAAAAATTCAAATTATCAAGTTTTTGGTTTTTTATTTTTATCTTTTACAAAAAAAAAATATACAAAATGTTGTAAAAAGTTACCTTTTAATGTAACACAATGTATTTTTTTAATTTAAATATTAATTTTTTCACCTTATAATGACTAATATCAAAAATGCTCCTAATTTTCAATCGAAAATTCTCACATCAAAACATCTGATTTTAATAAGAAGTCGGTGAGCTTTTTGTTCGATGAAACCTCTACTTTCTGATGGTGCAAATTTATATACATTACAATGTTAAATGTTGTCAGAAAATGCATAATAATTAGTGTAAATTTTAATAAATTGCTCAAAATTGTACATAATACAATTGTACAAATACAACTTTGAACAATTTATTAAAATGTACACTTTAATTATTGCATTTTCTGAGAACATTTAACATTGTTATGTATATATTTTTTGCACCATCAGAAAGTAGAGGTTTCCAAGAATAAAAAGTTCACCGATTTTTTTAAAAAATCAGATGTTTCGACGTGAGAATTTTCGATTGAAAATAAGGGTGCTTTTTCGATATTAAGTCATTATAAGGTGAAAAATTAATATTTTAAATAAAATAAAAAACAATGTGTTTGGAACATTAAAAGATTTACAAACTTTCTTGAAAAAGAATTTTCGTTTTAGAAGATAAAAATAAAAAACCAAAAACATGGTAATTTTAATTTTTCACATAAATTTTAAGGTTATGAGAAAAAAGTGTTAGCACAAAAGTTGTAGATCTACTTATTAGCTACAACTTTGCCGTATAACTTTTTTCCAGAGGACTTGTAGTTTTGTCGGAAATCGAGATAAACCGTTTCTACGCTTAAAAAACCCCCTTTTTCCACTTCCCCACCTCAGATCAACCGTAATTTATTTTTCCTTTCATTTTTCCTTTCACTTTTGTTATATTCTCTTCTTTTTCTAATGGGTTTCTTCGTACTATAATTTTTTTTCTGTTCAAAAATTATTTACCCTGGTCTAAAACTAGTTGATGTTTTTATTAAAAAAACAAAATTTTTTTTCTGCTAATTCCTCGGGATAAAACAGGAAATACATATTCATTCATTCATATTTAATGTTTCACATTAGAGAGCAGCTCCCCTGATAAAGACTCAAGTTGAAAATGTTTTTCGCGTAATTGGAAAATCACTAAATATCTTCCATATACGCCCAGAGAAAATAAAACGATTATAATGCGGCAAGTGAAGACGGCGAAGCCGAAACGTGGATGAGGGTATTTTATAAAATCTTGTCGCTCTTCTATCAGAAAATATTAATTTTAAATAAGGTCACGGAAATGGAAGTTTGTCTTTCTCAGTTATTCACTTCCTCGCACATTATATTTTCTCTTTTAGCCTATATATTGGAAAGCGTGGATTTCGCTTTTAGAAAGATGCGTTTTTACCAATAATTGCCAAAGCGAGTATTCGCGAAGCGCATTCCCTGGTTGATCTTTTACCCTTGTTACTCAATATTCTCGTCTTTGATTCCGTTATTAGGTTATTAAAAATCTAATTTTCTTAAGCCTTACGTAATACAATCTCTTGATGTAAAAATAGATTAAAAAAAGGAAAATTAAAAGGGAAATTTTGTCTTGGGAATTTTTGGAATTGAGAAAATATTTCCACTTGCATTTAATAAATACGGGAGTATAACGCAAACTATATGATAGACTTGCACACGTAATAATTTTCCCTTCTCATACTTTCCACGAGATTGGCATCTGGTTGTTGTACGCGTCTTACTAAGTTTAATTAAGAAGAAAGGTCATACGTGAATCGAATATACGTGATATTTGTATAATACAAATGTGAACCCAGAACCGGGATATAAATGATGTTTCACGTTTGTGTATTCAAAGCGGAAATTTTCAGGGAATTTAATTTTAAGCTGAGATAATAAAAAAATTATTACTTATACTCTCCGTGGATCACAAAAAAATCGTTTTGGCCACATGGAGATTTCTCTCTCCCATATTCGAATGTTTAATTTGCTCAAGTTTCATCAAACAGTTACCGTTGCAACTTAAATACATAAACCACAGACAGATAAATACATAGACCGACCAAATTGACGGACAGACACATCGTTTGGACAAACGTTCAGCATGACGGTTCGAATCATACGAGGGTCAGTAGTCATTGCGGGCAAACGAGAATCGACCATCGTCTAATGTTTGGACAGTACGAATAGGTATTTACTGAAGAGGAAAGTCAGAGTTTGTCAGGACGACGACCATCATTACATCTCAGAGAACAGCAAGCAGAACACCTCCCTTTTGAATCAGTTAAAGAGGGTACAAAGAATGGGGGGATGCGTGGAACCTACGTTACCTACGCTACCTAACTTATCTCTCGAACTCTCGAGCCTTTGTGTAGTAACCACATTAACACAGTGGTATAACTGTACAAATATAATTTCTATCAGAAAACGACACTGGTGACACCAACAGTTCATCAACAGTACAAAATGGAAAAATCGATGGTTTGTTTTAATAAGACGGAGCTTTTTAAACCACTAAAAATAAGCACATATATTCAACGTAAAGTTGGAACAAAAGATAATAACTGCCTAAAAGGTAATATTTAGACGTTCTTAAAATTTACTATACTAAATTTTCCCTGCTTGTTTTGCTAGGCGTTTTCTATGTACATTTCAAGAAAATAATTGTCAGCGTAGTTCACAGTAAAAGCATTTCAAATTCTCAATTTATAAGAAAATTCTTTTTTTGTCCGATTGGAAATTATAATTTTATATATTAGTAACAATCTAGTTGATTGTTGAAAATTAACCTCTTTCTTTATTATTTTTTCTGGTCGAGACTTTGAACGAAAGTATGTAGTTTTGTCTTTCGCGACTACTACACCACGCTCTTTGAATTCCTTCTCTCCAACCCCGCTGTCTTATTAAATAAGCGAAGGTTAGTTATATGTATATGTCTTACGCTTTCTCTTACGCCGCTGACAATCATATTTTAGTTTCTATTTTCTAAGTTAAAAAGTTACACACTTTGAAATCAATGGGGAATATTTAATTCGAATTTTTACTTATTCAAGAAACAAGAAGTCTAAAAATCAAAAGAAAAATCGGAAAGTTACCAGATTTTTATTAAGTTTGGTATTAACTAAATTATAAAAAATAATTTTGTGGTAAGATTATAGAGCCTCTTGTTTGAAATGTTCAAATTTAGATTGCTGACAGTGCTACGTACTCGAATGACAGGTAGTTTTTAGCACCCAACATAAACCCATTCATTTCCTCGTGATAAATTTTGTCTGTCAACCAGCCGAAGAGACATGGCATAAAATTGGGAGACCAATCGAATTTTACCACAATTATTCCAGAGACTTGTTGTTTCGATCGACAGAAGTTAGTGATGGTTGGGGTAACTTTCCGGATTCCAACAGCGGCAATTAATCCAAACGAACCAAATGCAAACATTTCCGCCTTATGATTAGCAATTCGGTGCTCGATCCTTTTCACTCGTGCCCTCATCACACTCTGATGCTGCATTCTGACCCGTTCCGGGGTTAATATCACCCATGTTCAATATTTGTCTTAATAGATACACATTCAATATTACGCTCGAATTAATTTGATTAATGCCAAAATGAATGAGCTTCACAATAAATGACGGAAGAGAGAGGCGTAGAAAAGAGAAATCGCACATTCACACAAAGGGCGAACCTTGAATTAAGCACTTAATTTCATCGTGTAATTTATTGGAACGTCCAAATATTTGTACAGTTTTCAAATAAGGGAGAGAACGGCAAATAAAAAAAGTTGAAAAATATAAATATCTCGCGAAAAACAGGACGAGGATTTCAGTGAAAATGAGGATAGTTTTAATCGAGTTTTCGTAAACTTTTTTGATTGGAGTTAGACGAGGGATAAAATTATTAAAAGTTTTTATTGGCCGCTTTGGGCGGTGAAGAAAACGAATGGAACGCAATAAAAATTTTTGATGAAATTATATTTTTAAAAAATCAATGCGCTTAATAGTTTTTCCAACTTTTCCTAAGTCGTTTAACACATTTTTCCTTGATGGTCGACATGGCGACAGCGAGATTTTCGACAAATATTTCCTCGTTATGTTTTCAACTTTAATTTATCAAAGATAGAGAATATTACATTTTTAAAATTTGACTAAATCTGTCAAGTGGGAAATGGACATGTGTCGGAATACGTTTTTCTCAACAAAACCACCTCGAACCTTTTTGACCTCACACGATTCATTCATCCACTTCCTATACTTGTCTGATTGAAACATGGAAATTGATAGTGCCAATCTTTTTCCAACTCGTTCATTTTCAAATTGGACAAATCTCCAAGGAGTTGGTCGTCTTTTCAATTTTATTATATCCAGATCCAATAATACATTTTTATCTTACAGAGAATTTTTTTACCCTTCAAAACTGAGCCTTTACATTAAAAAAAAAATCAAAGCTTTAATTAATGCAATTAACTTATTATTAAATTGAATTTGAGATCCAATTCAGTAGCGTTATAATTAAGAAAAATGGAATACTTAAAAGCGGAATTTATTTAATGCGTCGTTAACTTGCTCAAACGCATTATTAATATAATCTAATATTAAACCTCTGTACGATTTATAGAGCGTACTCGAATAACGCACTCTTTTTCCTTCTGACTAAATCATCCATGCCGTAATACAATCAAATAAGCATCGAGGCGGCAAATTCGAAAAAACCTTACCTTTGTCATTGTATTCGCAAAAAGGAAATGTGCTTAAAAATATGACGAGGATGTAAAGGTCGAGGTTGTTCACTCAGAACGAGGGAACACGAGAAGAAAAAATTTCCAGGACGATCAACTCTCGGACTTAATCTATTTAAAGTTATTTTCTCTTTGTCCCTCGTTCTTCCCTCGGCCTGTCCCTTCCCATCCCCTTTATTTTGGATTAATCGATTTTTATGTGTATGTTAAAGTGATTTTTATCGAGTCAAAAAAAGCATCGCATGCGTTTAATGAAATGGAATGTGTGCTGTTTCTCGAACGTAGAGATGGAAAATGATCTATAAATCGAGTTGAATAATAAAAATATATCTTCGTTAGCGAGTCGGATGTGAAATAGTTGACATTAAAACCAAAATAGCGTCGGCTTATCGACGCTCCGACAATTTTCGTTCCGGTTCGTTCGATGGCACAACAAAGTTTCCGATTTGGTTCCTCCAACCGTTTGATGGGGATGAGGCAAATCGGTATGGCGATGGGGGTGGATTGCACACGCGGCGGCAGTCAAACAAGCCCTAGACATAATAATAATTGGAATTGTTATTGTCTAGTGTATTGGCGGCCAAGGCTGTATTGCACATTGCGTTACGATGTATCACGGTTTTAGTCCGTGACAGTATATTTATGCAGGATCGAGATAATTCTTATAGTGTTAGGGATTCAGAACTCGAAATGACACCATGGATGACTATTGTGTTTGTCTGTCTTCTTGTCCGTCTATAGCTGTCGTTGGTTCATTTCTATACGTATACTTCTCGCTATATATAGAGTGAGGATATTGAGCTTCAGGCAACATCCAATTCCAATTGGACGTGATAGAGCAAATGCAAATCACTTCCTCTACACTCACCCTACTACTCTCATCCCACCCATAATCATATACTCCGCGCAATACATCCCTGTTGCATTCATCGTTTCGTTTCTCCAACTTGAGAACATTGAAATCACTAATTTAGTTACAATATAGACAAACCCGTATTAGTTGAATTTCCATAAATGCATATGAAATTGAAAATTTTCTACTAAAACTCCCATTTGGGGAAAAAAGATGCATTTGTAAAACTGTGCGACTATTATCAACGGTATTAATTTTGACATTTCTTTTATCTCAGTTTCATTGATCTATAATAATATCATAGAAATTATTATGAGTAAAGATTTCTATTTGTAAAATTATTTAATGATTCTAAGTATTTTTTTCTGAAACTATTCTTTGTGAGTATAATTTATTAGTTTGTGTCAATTATAATAATAAAATGTAAATTTTTCATGGTTTTGTACTATGTATTTTTGATCATTTCATTACTGATACGTTATGACGTTGAGTCTTTTCCCCATTATGAAAGCTTTCCTCTTTCCACTATTCCATTAAATATTTAAATCAGACAGACCTAAAAATTTTATTTTTATCAGTTAGTATTAGTATGTTAATATCGACAGGGAATCTAACTTACATTAGGCATTGCTATGTTAATTTTACAAGAATCAAATAAATGTTGAATATTATTTTAGTACACTTTAAACTCTGTTCTAATCTCTTCATTTTTCTTGTGTCTGATTTTTGCAATTTAATGTTTTTTTACTTACAAGAAGTAGCTATCATAAACTATTGAAATACATATTAAGTTAAAGACAGTAAAAATAAATGATTAATATTTAAAACAATTTAATTTTGTAAGCATTACCTTAAAGCTCCGGACGGAAAAACTGAGACCCAAAATCTTTTAATAGTGGTACATATTTATTTCAAGGATCATTGCTGATTGAAACATTTTTCTTTAGTTTCACAGCAACTTAACGAAAGTTTATGTCAAGTTTAGCACCTGATTCAAAAATATCATTAATACTCGAAGAGGATTTACAATCTATATCTTTACAGGAGAAATTCTGGTTTTGGAGTTCAAATAAATCTACTTTTTTGCATGATTTCCGCGCAGAATATGACCCTAAGAGGATATTCTAAAATTTAAATAATTTTCGGGTTTATATCTCATTTTGTGAGACGCCGAAAAAATCGGTTGGTAAACGTGTTCAAGTTCGAATTAACCGGTCCGAGGTACGAGCTTCTAACGCTTCCGAGGAACGGCTTGATCATCTGTAAGGACTTTACTAAACATGACGTTTGAAATGAAAGAAGGTCTATTGTATAGGGCAGGGATCATTGATTAACAAAAAGTAAGTATAGGACGTTTTAAACGATTTAAACTGTGCGAAACTATACTTCAAAATTTTCACCACGTTTTTTTCGAAACTATTTGTATCGGACAGTGTTTCAGATATCTCAAACTCTACTCAAACGATTCACTTGAAATTTGGTACAGAGCTTTTTTATATATTATATCATCAAACTACGAAGAGTTTTTTGATTTTTTTTATAAATTTAAAAAATTTCGGAAGAGGATAAACCTAATTCATTTTTAAAACTACCGCCATTTTTTGATTTTTTTTTTGAACAAACTCCTCGTTATGCTGTAACTAAATCTGTAACTATATGGGTATTTGTGTGTTTCTATCAGTATTTTGATATAAATGTAGCTGTTTACTTGATAATGATAGACAAAGATACAGCTAGTGAGAATAGCGCGAAAATATCCGACGATGAATTAATTTTACGCCGTAAGAGAAAGACTGCCGACAGAGTTCGTGCTTATAGAGACAGAAAAGAGGCTCCTGGTGAGTTGGTTTAATTTTTATAGTGAATTTATTAAAATTATTAGAACTTTCTGCTAGTGCATATGTTTAATTATGTCGGAGCGATAGGTTGTTTAAGTGATGTTTGTGTTAGTGTGTAGCTTTTTCGTCCAGAAACAATTTCTTCGCTACAACAAACTTTATTTAACAATGATTGAACATGATAGGTATTCTTGAAGTAACTTTACAATAGATAACAACAGGCAGATAATCGATTTAACAATAATCAACAAATTCATAATTAAAAATTCAAATTAGTTGCAACGGCGCGCGTTAAGTCAGACAGCGAATTCGTGCCACATCCATCGACCCACACTCATCTTGATCCCAAACCACTTTCAGGATTGCCAAAAGTGTTCACAACGAATTCAGTAAGTGGAGCAGTTTCCTCTTTATTAAAATCTGCATTAAAAACATCAGATAAAATAACAGGCATTCGCAAGTATATTTCTTGAGAACAGAAAAATTGTGCCAGAGGCGTAGCAAAACCTAGAAAATCAATTATATCGTTTATTTTCATACCCTAAATCGAATAATTTTTCGAAAATTTTCAGTTACCTACTTAAATGCCTACAACCCGAAAAAAAAGTTTCACTTGCATCGTGGTTTTGTAAAAAGACACAATAACTTTTTCTAATATCTAGTTTTGTACTCCTGAAATGCCAAAAAATAAAGATTAAGGAAAGGGATACTAAGAATATTTATTTTTTTTCTTATGGACTCGGAAAAAAACCTTGAAATTTGGGGGTCTAATAACAGCCAACCAGGGACATGCTGGGTATTTTAGCTAAACATTTTTATATTTTATGGGACATGTTTAAGCTTGTGGTCTTATAAATTGTTTTTTTTATAATTACACAATTAAAAATTCTATTCTTATGGGTTTATTGGTGTTGATCATATTTTAAGAGTATTAAATAAATTTAATTACATAATATTAAGGATGATGGTTCTTCATCCGTATTCATATTTGTATGAATATATAAGCTTTTTTAGAATTAAAAAAAAAATAAATAAGAATTGAGAAATTTTATGTGTGTGCATTTAAAAATGTTTTTCATAACGCTACGACTTTTTTTATTTTTGTTAAAGAAGCAAAAATGAAAACGCATTCATAAAATGTCAAGGCATTAAAAACAGCATCGACGCTATTCGTGAAAATAAATGAAATGCAACATGATTTTCACATAAATCGAAACACATATTTCTCATTTTTATTAATAACTAAACAATAATAAAAATTTACAGTTTTCCACCCGTTTTCGCGATCGCGTTCATTTGTAATAAAATGTCGAAGTAGTGATGGAAAATTTATCCAATGCCACATTCTCTTCTATATTTTTATTATTGCACGAGTGTAAATTTTGACACACGGACTTTATGCGCCAATAGTGTAAGTTTGCCCGTCTTCTTTTTCACTGTAAATGGAGAAGGATTTTAACAATGACGCGAGGTGGTTTAATGTACCTTTTCGGGGTTGAGCGATGGGTGAGTTTTTAGGGCCGGTGCCGTCAGTGTTTATGGTTATGTTTCCACTTTGCACAGCACTTCCGGTTTTTATGGGGGTGCGCGCGGCATGCACACAATTTCTGATCATTGTACTTTGTGAAAATGTATCGGGAAAACATGTCTCCATCGTTATGTTATATAAATTCGACGACGACTACAATGACACGATTCGAATGACGATTTGGATTACATATACATATCCAGAACTCAAGCCTTCATAACTCCAAACCGAACCCCATGACTATCGTCGAAATATCCCCGGTCAATTGAATGGAAACTGTGATAAACATTTATTGTTACATTTGTAATGCATTTTCTATTTGCGACGAGCGGCAACTCTGAAAGTAAACGAGGGAAAAATCTATTGAACGAAAAGGAAAAAATTGTAAAATTCTCTGGAAACTTTACGAATATTTATTGCGTTTTTAACGTAATCATTTCCGGTGTTTGATTTCATCGAGAAGTCGAGGTTTTTCACTCAAAAAAAAAGAAGAAAATAATATTCTATTTGTGCGCTACTTTCTTTCGAATTTTTCGCGATGATTTTTTATTACACTAACGATAAAAACTTTTATTTTATTATAATTTTTCCTCTTTTGCTAGAATTTCAATATCGATTTAACATTTACAACATTCAATTTGCAAGCTACATTTCCGTCTTTTGAATCGGTAAACCGATTTTTTCCGTTCAAAAATTTAATATTTCTATACTTTTTACGTAACACCCGTCAAACCAATACGTGATTATCAAGTTTTAAGTGTTAAATAATTGTCGTTATAAAAGTTATGTTGTACGATATAACGATGGTCGTTAACTTTGACGATTATCAACACCTGCTAGTCCCTATTACGCGTAACAATAGTCGTAACTCGATATTTGGATATTACAAAACGTGTACGGGATTTCAGGACTTCATGCCGGCATGGGCTTGGGAGTTTCAACAAAATATGGACTGAACGACCAGAATTGTACAAATGAGAGGCGAATACTGACGGACGTGGAACGAGGGCTATAACTGTAATAAAACGAGCATTAAAAATAGAAAACCAAAGCAATTATAACAAATTATTTCCAGTGTTGTTTCAGTGAAAATCCGAATCAGTTCAACGTGTCGCGACATCGTTATATTCTTAAATGACACAATTGGATAATTGGATGCTTTCTTTCATTAAAACACAAGTTATTTGTAATATTAAATCTCAACTAAAAATAATGAAACGTTTGTTATGGAGCTACTAAGATATTTTCAATTATGAACAACTCGTTTTAATTGGTTTATGGGTTCACCGACAAAAACGCGAAAGACATCCGCGCCAACATAACCTCAATAAAATAGTAACATTCAACATTTGCACATTGGTTGACCTTGATAAGACATTGTTAAAGCATTTTCAGTTAGAAGAAGACCAACGCATTATCTGTAGTTTGCAGAACGGAGCTTGTTTTAACCCTTAAGTTTAAAGAAGTCTTGCAACTTTCTTATATATGTAGAGTGTAATCATAAGCAATACTTGTATTTCATATTACATACTATCATCAATATAAATAATTACCAGTTTGCATTTTTGTTTACAACACAGAATTTCCTATACTTGGTGTGAGGAAATTATGTCGAGAATTTTAAATCGTATGCGATTTTATTCCGAAAAATAAACTAATGTTATTTTTCTATATACACAGCTATCTCGACTCTATTCATATGCGATTTTATTCGTGCTGATTGGTCAGTAGCAGTCAAAGGGCAAGGGGTGCTCACTTTGACTTGCTCTGACGTCACTAATATGTTTTCTCTGACAGAAGCCATTAGCTTTGTTGGTTCTTATATAGTTCTTATTATTTGCAAAACAAAAAATTGTATCAATATTTTATTTAACCACTTCACTTCTTTGATTTTTTACTTTAAATAAAATTTAATCAATTATTTTAGCCATTAATGATGCCAAATAGGAAACAAGGGATACGATGTCCTGTTGGTATATTATGCACTAATTATGCTAACATGCTTGGAAGAAATGACCTATCATATTTTTATGTTTTATAAAGATTTTGTCTGTGCTAAAGATGAAAAAAATGAGAAAACAGATAGCTCAATGAATAAAAATAATGAATATTTGGCAGATAAGATTAATAAAGATCGACTGAAGTATATTTCCCGGTTGAAGAGCTCATAAACATAATAGTAAATTTCCAATGTTGTGTCAAAATACCTCACAATACTCTACGACTTGGATACTAAGAGATACACCTCGCAACTATCTTAGAAGCGGAGCCCGGGGTTGCAGCCTCCAGCGGGGGTTTGGGGGCCCCAAAATAAAAAGAAATTCATCCCAACTTAATTTTCAAGAGAAAATAACAAGTTAATTGTGACCATTGCGTTGTTTTTTATTCCAATTAACGTTTCCAATGCAACTTTTAAAATTTGATTTACCGAAATTAGGCGAAAACTCAAAAAATTATATTTTTAATTTTCGATTTATTTTAGCGAGATATATAAGAATCCGTCGCCAAACCTTGGCGTCCGGTAAACAGCAGAGTTGCGGAAACATTTTATTAGCCAACACCTGTAGTACATACAGCTATACCTGTAATTTTTCACGGGCCAAGCCACCAGTTGAAATATAAATAAGGCATGATTTTATATTCTTTACATTTATATCTGATTAATATTTGATAAGAACTGTCTAAGAAGAAAAATTTTGTTTTCATGCTTTGCTCGCGCTTTTATCGTTAAGATTTTGTCTGCGCGATTTTGTCGTCAATTTTTTTTCGAGTCATGTAGTTTATAACACTTATAAATAGATACTTCACCACCAAATATCATAAAAAAATATAATTTAAATGCAACAAAAGTTATTAAAGTTTTCACTAATAAATAAATTAAACTGTTATTCGAATTTTGTAGGTTATTATAATAAAATGTTTAATTTTTTGGAAGGTGAGCAGTCATGAGAGCTAATACTAGAACTTTCGGATATATACGATAGTAGATGTTGAAAATTTTATTCGGATTAATTGGAGAGAATGGTATATGTAAAACGTCTTTGGTGTCGTGGAAAGCAGATTACATTCAAATGAGTCTTATTCTCAACCACCACATCCTTCATCATCCCTCAAGACACCCCTGTTGAATATCTTAATTAGATCTTAAATGTAATAAAGATTAGATATAGCGCGTGAATCTTAAGATTATATACCTTGGAAATTTAATAAGAATATGCGACGCAGCGGGAGGGAATTTTATACCTTTTTGTACGTTTTATATATTTTTAAAAAAAAATTTATGTCGAGTTTTGCCTATGCCGGGTTTCCTGATATTTTCCGAGAATAATCAGTTCCTAATTGCTAATTATCTTGTTCACTGGCTCTCACTCCTTTCATCCTCGCCTCATTTTCGGATGTTTAGCGGCGATGAGATGAAGCCACTCTTTCTACCCTTCCAATCATCCTCAGCCATGTTGTTTGCACCCACGCGTTACCATCCACTTTCTATTACATTCCCCGACTCATTCCTAATTTGCCACCTTATCATTGCCAGAAATCTTAATTGCGACTAAGTTCGAATGTGCAATTTACTTCGTCACTTAACTTGCATAACTGTTGTTGCCAACTTGTTACAAATGTGCTAGTTATGACTTAACTTCTTCAACAACAAAAAGGAGTGAAGACGTCGTGGGATGAGACGGAGGGAGCGGCAGTAAAAGTTGTTTGCGTGTGCCCCTGTTTAAGGAAATACTTTCCACCGTCTCTCTCCTGTGCCGCTTTACAAGACAAAAGAGTTTTGATTCAAATAAATGGCTATGGAAAGTAAAGTTTTGAGTGAATATTGCGACAAATATGGCCGACTTTGAGCTTTTTTCATAGTCTCCCAAAGCTTTTTGTTTAACAAGAAAATGAGCAAGTGGCTTTTTTATGTTTATGTCGAAAATTTGTCACGTTTATGTTTCGATAAAACTTACATAGTTCGAGACATAATAATTATTATTTTCGAAATGAAAACTTTAAAACTACACTTCTTCGGAAGTTATCAGTTATTTTACAAACTAATTCACTTTTTAAAACTTTCTTTTTAAGAATTTTTTTTTATTTTCTCCTCTTAGCAAGTTAACCTTTAATACTTTTAAAACTAATAATCCAACACAACAATAAACGACTTAATGAGGAAAATGTAAAACAGCATTATAATTATTTTTTTTAACAATGAAATAGTTTAAAAGAGATGTAAAAACATCACTGCATTTCTTAAGCTTTATTGAGAACTAGCTGATACCCGCTCGCTTCGATGAGTGTATCTAAATTTAACTGATTGATTAATAGATTCCCTACCTTCGTAAGGAAATATAAAAATTACTTATTTTTTTTGGTTTATTTAAGGTCGCATTAACTACTGTGGTCATTAGCAACCGTCGACTCCGAAAACCCATGAAAAAATCTTGGGTTTTCATTGGGACTCGAACCCAGGACCACTGGCGTATAAGGCAACTATTTAGTCCACCACGCCACTAAGTGACCTTGATATCTTCTTATATATGTAGAAATATTATTTTGGTCCTTTTCTAGGACAAAACTCGAAAAATTCTTCACTAATCGAGCATTTAACGCATTTTCCTCAAGAAGGCCTGACCAATTTTAGGCAATAACGAAAGAAATCTCTACAATATATATTTTGACAGAAAAAAATTATAGATAACTCCAGACTTTAAATCAAAAGTTAGTTCATCAAAATCCGTAAAACTGCTATTCAAGAAAGAGAGGTTAGCTGTTTCTCATCTTCTATACGATTTTTAGCCTAAAAAGTACCTTTATTCCTTTAAGACTTGAAAATCTTTCATACCATACGTTATTTATAACCGTTCAGCTATTTTTGAGGCCATCCATTAATTACTCGAGGCGTTTTTTGCGATTTTTAGAATCCCTCCCTCTTTGGTAAGATGTCGTGAGATTTAGCATAACAACCTCCCCCAACCTCCAATCTAGCGTGATATTTTTCGAAACGTGTGTTTCTAGTGTTAATGCTTTGCGGCATTTCCAAACCACTTTAAATATTATTATGTAATATTTGGCCATATTTAAGTAAAAGAACATGTTTTACTTAGTTTTTTCGTAATATTAATATGTTTCTTGCATTTAAAAATACGAGAAACTTTCCGAGACCTCCCTTTTCCCCAAAGTAAGATTAGATTTGACTCGGCTCGACCCCTTAATTAATAGACGCTCCCTTAAAAGAATAGATTAGTAGCTATGCTACAGGAGCCGTATCTTTTTTTAGGATATATAACATGTTCGACATGTTCTAAACTGAGGTATCTTTAACAAAACTTCATTAAAATTCCTTAAGTAATTGTTAATTTTTTGAAATTTTTAGTTTGTTATTTAAATACGTTTATTTCTAATTAATATTTTTGACAACAAACAATTAAAAAATTCAAATATATTATGAAATTTCATTATTAATTTTATCGAGTGTTAAATTGAAATTTATATTTATTTTCCAGTAAAGTTGTCATTGTTTATTTTAAACTTTTAAGAGAGCTTCTTTCGTAACTGGGCAAAATTTGTCAGGCCTTCTTGGAGAAAATGCGCTAAATTCTATTTCACGAACTTTAACGAAACTTTTTTTAAATATACGGTTCCTGTACGATACAATTGTTTTGCTATCCCATGGGAACCGTTCATTATTCCGGTATAAGAAGTAACCTATATCATTTTCTGGCCCCTTAACTACCACATTACAAAAAAAAAAAAGTTACTCTTTTAATCTGTAAAAAAAAACAAAAAAATATCTATCCCACGGGAACCGTACATTTTTTCTGGATATAAAGTATACTATATATTAAACCTGACTATAATTTATATCTATGTCAAATTTCATCCAGATCCATTCAGTATTTTTTTAGTGAAAGAGCAACAAACATCCATACATCCATCCATACTTACAACCTTTCGCGTTTATAATATTAGTAAGGATTTAAAAAAAATAATTTAGAGTTCAATGAAGATCAGAAAAGTGTAATCTGTACTTTTATAGACGAATAAAGATGAAATATTAAAGATATAAAAATTACTGTGGGAATTATCTGATAAGAGCGTAGGTGTTATCAAGAGCCAAATTGAATTTTAAATAATTTACTTGGTTATTCTTGTTGGTGATATCTTCATAGTTAAACATATTACGGATGAATGGATATTGAAATTTAGACAATAAAGGGTAAAAATCAACAGCTTGTGCATATAACAATATCGGGTGAAAACGTGAAAAAAATCGCATTCATTTTCGTTAGTGAGTTTTAGTCACAATCCGCGTTACTTTTATTACTCGTCCGTGGCCGAAGCAAAAGGTGAAAAACCTCCACTGTATGGCCAATAAATAACCATTCAGACCCCAACACCAATTGTACATGTGGCTCGTAGTAGCGTCCATCGGTCTTTTGAACCATCCCCATTCCATTCTGAAGCCCTCAAACCCCATCCCCCACAGAACAACGCTCTGTTTTGTGTAACACCATTTGGGAGTTGTTGTACAGGCGAAAGCCATCTCGGTGCGATTTAGAACTTTTGGTTTCGACCGAAAAAATATGTGCATGTGTGTAAAAACGGGACACGGTGTGAGAACGAACGGCCAGGTCTCTTTAAATACAAGGGATGCTTTTTTGTTATTGTTACGGTTGTTCATGTTTTGTACGATTCGGGGAGCGGTGAAATAATATCTATGTAGATTCAAAAACCAAGGGAAAACATAAATCGGAGAGGAAAAGTGTTGCCGACCATAGATGAGAGTTGAGAGGTATTACACATGTTTCAACCGAAAAATGTGAGGTTGTATCGAGCATGTTTTGAAAAGGGGACCGGAAGAGGGATGAATTCATCTGATTTTTTCTGTCCGTGTTTTGTTTATTTAGCAAAATACATTATATTGTATGCAAAAACGGCTTTAACTGTGGAAATCCTCAACCCTTTATGTGTACTTCACTGATATTTATGTTTATACGCATGAAGTAGGCCTACATATATAATATATAACGGCTCCGTTTCCACACATGAATTCTGTGATTTAATGATTTAGGTCAAACATTTACACGCACGATACAATCTCTTGAGAGTCAAAATTTTTATAGACTAATTCCGTTTTAAATCTTCCCAACAACAAGGGTGAGAATTGTAATATCAAAGTGCATTTACTCATTTATTTCAATGGATTGAAACCCATAGGTACTTCGTGGTACTTCAACAACAAATTTTAATTTCCTATTAAATTGTTAGAATTTTCAAAATCTATATATATAATAAAACTGTAGAAGATTTTTGTCTGTTTGTTTGTTGTGCATCTTTCACGCAAAAACTACTAAACGTATTTTGATGAAATTTTTTTATTATATAGGTATGAGTCCTCGGTAACATAATGGCTATAATTTATACATAATTAAGCAGAGAAAAGCCGGGAAATTCAAAGATTTGTAATGTGATGTCATAACAAACATATTTTTGTGCACTTACATTGCAAACGCTGGCTAAACCTTACGTGATAGATCAAACTTATATGCGGCGAAATTGTGTATCTTAAAAAGATTGATAAAAAAGTCCGCAACGGTATATGTATATCTCCTAAGGATAACCCACAGGAACCATTTTTATCTTTTACAAATGACAATTATGTTGGCATAGCGGCTGGCTATTGTACGTCGTACGTATTGCCTGTTTTATTGGTATCTTCTTCTATATTATATAAATATGTTATGTTGGTCCTTATTCTGTACGAATTGAGCTCAAATTTTGATACAATATACAATCAGAATGGTTTTTATTTATATTTTGCGCCAGTAAAAAAAAAGTGAAAAACACGTGAATTCCATAGGATAGCATAACAATTGTATCCTACAGGAACCGTGTAGTTAAAAAAAGTTTCGTTAAAGTTCGTGAAATAGCATATTAACGCATTTTTCTCAAGAAGGCCTAACCAATTTTACACAGTAGCGAAAGAAATTCTCTACAAATTTTAAATTAAACAACAATTTACTGAAAAATAAATAAGAATTTCAATTTAACACCTGATAAAATTAATAATGAAATTTTTTTAAATGTTTGAATTTGTGTATTGTTCATCATCGAAGAAATTAATTAGTAATAGGTAAACGTAACAAAATAATAGGTATACTAAATTTTTAAATAATTAACAATTACTGAACGGAACGAATTTTACTGAAGTTTTGTTAAAGATACCTCAGATCTTAACATATTATTGAATATCATTTATTCCAAAAAAAAAAGAAAGACGGTTCCTGTAGGATAGCTCCTAATATTTTCTACTAAAATAGCTGAACTGTTTTAAATGACATTTGGTATGAAAGATTTTCAAAGTTTCTTAAAGGAACTTTTTATACTTACAGTTTTTAGTTTTAATGATTTTGATAAACTTACTAAGGATCTAAACTCTGGAAGTCTGGAAGTATCTATTATCTTTTTCTGTCAAAATATTATAAATTAATTTCTATATTTCGCTATGAAGGTAGGGAATCTAAGTTCAAATCACAATCATTTTTACACCGGCTACGTTTAAAGTTTTTATCTTTATTCCTATGTAATAATTTCTCTGTATTGAATAGTTTACTACAATATAATTTAACATTAACTTAGCCACAGCAACGCGTGGCTGGGTCTGCTAGTTATAAATAAGACAATTAGAAATGGCAAAATGAGGCAAATGACATGAAAGTTTTTTAAGAGATTTTATTTTCCATATAAAATACTGCAAATAAATAAACACACATAGCTATACGGCTGAGCAAATTTTGCGATTCAAATAAGATCGTTTATTTTATTTAATTTCACATCGCTGTAGCGAAAAGATTTGTTTGACGAGAAAAACGGTTGGATAAAATACATGGCGTATGCAGTGGAAGGCTCAAGCATGGGGATGAAAACACACGCGCTCGTGGGAGGATTTAAAATAAATACATTTTTCGGGTAAACTCACGGCCGATGTGGCAAATTCGTTCTTTCGACGCACATAAAACCCCACGTGGTTTGGCAGCCTATCAGCCGATGTAATGCCTTCAATTTACCCCTAAGGTAAATTTTTTCCCCCGTCAACCAAAGGTCGTATACTCGTTCACACTTTTGATTGAGGTTACTTCATATATAATCAAGCTCCAAATATGAAGCGACGCCTACAGTTAAACAACTCAGGGATTATGTTTTTATAGCGCAAAACTTGGTCATTAAATAGCTTTTATTTACACCAGCAAAAAATTGAAAAATATCCTAAGCTTTAACCCTTTTCTATTTGTATTTGCGGAAAAATCTCTTTTCGTTTATTTAACAGACCAAAACTGTTTGAATCTAGTTCAATTTGTTTTAATAATCGCTACCTTAAAGTTTTCCATCTAATTTTGTATATTTAGGATACACAAAAGATTTTATCGTTTTGATTATTCCCACTGATAAAATAAAATCTGAGCTTTATAAGTTCTTAATAATTTTCAAATACAAACTAAAACCATCGTTTAAATCTATATCAATAAAATGATAGCTGTTTTCCAATGTTTGCTTTTAACTCAAAAACTACTGGATAGATTTCAACCAATTTTTGTTTTTGTTTTAATTCTTATATACTTGCCCCTTATCTAAAAAAAGAATTATCACGATATTTTCATTAAAGACAAAGTAATTAAAGTTTTTAAAAATGCAGTCTTTACAAGCAAAACGCGTTAAGCGGGCATTTTTCGTTGCTTTGATAGAGTGGGGCAAACGATTTAATGCGCATGGCGGTAGAGAGTGTTTTTCCTTCCACTGCCTACTGGTTATTTCATATTTGAGCCGCTCAGTGCTCACATCGATTAACCCCGTAATGCAAAAAGTTGAGTACATTGATAAAATAGACTTCTGAAATACATTGTCTCTTATGGAAAAGCTACAAAGCTACATTTAAAGCTGTTATTGCTTATTACTAGAAAAATTTATTTTGGATATATAAAGTGTACCAAGTTAGGAGTCAACCAAGTGTTTTGACATGAAAATTTGTAAAAGTTGAAAAAGTGGAGTTAATCGATGTGTGCACTGACCGGCTCATTTGAGCGTAGACTTAATAATTAAGTTGCTGAACTGCATTAACAATTATTGTTAATGCAATTCAGCGAGATATTAGATTAATATAGCTTTTTTTTTAATTCTCTATTAGCATTTTTTATATTTTACTGTCAATACAAACTCAATATGCATTGTTAAGTTACACCCGTTACAATAATCAAAATACTTTTCAACACTCCCTTTTATTAATGGATATAATTTTTAACCAGAAAGAGTTAAGTTGGTGAGATAAAAGTTTTTTTTTTTTAAATTGCTCCTTCAATGCTCTTTCCAGGTCCGCAATTGCTCCAAGTGTAAAGTTAATAGTTAATTAATAATTAAATTTTTAAAAAAATTTCAATCTTAAGAATTAAACTCGTCATAAAACCCAAAATAATTTTTAATTGAAATAGTTTTTTTTAAGCTCTCAATCTGCTCTTTTCATTACGCAAATAATTGATCAAATTTTTGCAATATTTTTAATAACTAATTGTTTCTAACTATTTATACGTGTATTGTCACATTGTGACGTCATCAACTGTCGTTGGATCTTATACACATGAATCGTTTAAAAATTGAATTACTAATTAACTATACACCTGAAGCAATTGCGGATCCGAAAAGAGCATTTAAGAAACAATTTTTTGAAAAAAAAAGTTAATATTTTGGATTATATAGAAATTTTAATTTTTGAATGTAGAAATTTTTGAAAAATGTATTATTAACTAACTAATAACTTTACACTTGGAGCAATAGTAGATTCTGCAGGAGCAATTTTTTGGCATATAGTTAAAAATGTTCTACGCTAAGTTCTTTCCGGTTATTTTTAATATATTTCTGCTTTCAATTTCTTAAATGTTGCGGGTATCAGCTAGTAGTAAACTTGAATGGTATGAGGTTTTTGAGAATATGAGTTCGTACACAAAATAATAAAATTTTCAAGTTGTCTTTAAATATATGCTTGAGCACATTTTTGATGAGACTGAACACTAATTAACATTTTCTACCGACAAGAAGAATGAAATTTCCCTTAATTGATAATTTAGTATCCTCATCTCATCTCGAATTTCAAATAGGGTGAAAGATTCCATCTCGATCGTTTATTCCAAACCTGTACATAATATTATAATAAAGCTCACTCAAGTATAAATGCATGCTTATAATAACCGTATTCCAATTCCGGAGCATCATATTCGGAATTCTCTCGGTTCAGAACACGGGAACACGATGGTGAAAGGTGGTTCGACTCGACTCGAGTAAAATCCCATCTGCTACTTTTCGGGAACAACGGGAATTGGAAGCTTTTGCTGTGTGAATGAGCTCTTTCCCTTTACCTTTCAAACCAATCATCAACACCACCGCGTTAAAGAAAATTAGGAACGGGACCGAGCGGGTCGTGAGGAGGACGTTTCGGAAACGAACACATGAATGGATGGATGGGTGGATCAAGTAGATGACGGTAGCTTCGGTGAGTTTTCAACTAAAATTTAAGGGAAATTTCAATCGATGACAACAAAAAACGCTTTGATATTTTTCGTTTGTATTTATGTAAACACGAAAACTAGGGGGGAAAAAAAAAACATTCCATTGACAAAGGAATGAAACATGAAGATTTGAAACAGAAGAAATGTTTTGCGAGTGCAAAATTTTCTCCAAGTTTTCATTATCTTGATCGTTAATCCCATGGGTTTAAGCAATGCGTACTTCACTTAACCACTTTAATATATTCAAAATTTTAAGTAAAGTGGATCAAGTGTTCCAAAATATTTCGAGCTTTAATCGCAGCCACCTTAATCTCTAAACTAGACACTAAGCCTACTAAGAAATTAGATTATAAATTCCAAGATTTACAATTATTATATTAGGAGGCACTGGGAGATAAAACGATTGAAACTGAAGGGAGGTGGTGAGAGTTATTTGATATCATAATACTTGCATGTTTTGGGCAGACTATGGACAATTCTCGTTGTATTAAAGCTTGTCATCTATTCTTAGCGACCCCATTTCCATTGACACTCAAAATGTTCAGGTCTTAACGCCGTTGTCATCATCACTATCTTCATCATCGTATGTTTTGTCGCTGGATAAGTTTTGACGTCGACAACTGGAGTTATTTCATTAAATATCCCTTTATTCAATTAAAGAGTCCCGACGCGCACGTTAAACTACTAAATGTATGAAATCCTCCCTGCTTCTATAGTCCCACACACACACGCCTTTCCTCCCTCGTGAATTCTCAACGAGTCGTTTAATTTTCAAATTGTAAAGTTTGTGCAGCGATTATTTATCCAAAAAGAGACAGGAAGTTGACTGAGATGAAAGTAAAAAAAAAATGATGTGACATGTCTTAAATTTGAATTTTCAAATTTCCGAATGAAAATGGATTACGGAAATGAATTTTCATGGATAATTTTCAGGGTTTAAGTTGAAATATTCGTGCCATGAATTCACTTAACCATATTTTGATTTTAAAATATTTTTCCTCATAAAATTTTTTTTTCAATTTTTAACATTTTACAATCGCTAATAATCTTTCAGATTAAATTGAATAAAATGAGGCACAAACCACTCTATGCTGATTAAATAATTTCACTTGCTATTATAATTTAATAACTCCAATTAAACAAAATTTGCATTGCAAAACTCTCTATTATATTGTTTTTGCCTCTAAATTAATTAAATGCATTTATTTCAATTATTCGATAATTGTATTATGGATGAAATAAAAAGTTCTCCCTCAAAAAAAAAAAAAAAAGTTTTTGATTATTTTTTCCTCATCCTAGAGACTGCCATTTTTTCGAGTTAGACACGCAAGAATAAGTTAATAAGGTGCGGTTGATTCCGAGCATTTAATATAAAAGGGTAGTTAATGTGTGTGTGGTGGATGATCGAGTGGGTGTGAAAATTTTCTCAGTTCGGAAAAGGAACAATAGAGAAACGGACACGAAATCTGCGAGATGGAAAGAATAAGTCAAATTGAAATAATGATGTGTTGATGGGGGATGGAAGATCGTGTACCCTTACGCCCTCACGGTTATACTCACACACAAAAGAAAAATTGTTTTCCAATATTGGGGGATATTCGCATTGCCACTTGCGGTGCACGATCTAAGGGCATTTTTATCGAATGTTTACCCTCTTTGTTACACTTGACGAGCGCGGCCTCATCGCACACACATCCCTATTTCTTTTGCCTATTAACATTTTCTTCTGATCCATCGCTAACCCCGTTATCATCGTATTTTCAGCCAGCATATAATTTCCACGTTTCAAATCATTCCCGTCTTTTTTTTTCTTCTTTTATCTTCATTGAAATTTTTTACTTCTTTCTGTACTCCATAGTAAATGACACAAACGAGAATGCTCCTTTCTTTGGCTGCGTTTCTATTCAACGCCGTACCTTTAAAAAAATGTGAAAATTGCTTATTTAAATAGGAAGCAGGCTTTGCATATAATTTAAATCTTCGCGCTCTCTACGCTTTCGTTGATACATCGACACCGTTTTCATTGGCAATATTGTACCCATTCAACAAATACTATTAGATAGCAACGTCTTATGGTGTGCTATTGCCATACCATGCCGCCGTCATCAACGTCATCCCAAAAGCCGTCTACCTCACATTCTTGAATTTTTATTGCCTTGTTTATGATCTATTTCCTGAACGAAGTGTTTTGCAAATTTTATTGGCTAAGGTAAAGTACCCAGTAGTTGAACGGGTTTCAAAACAAAACCTATTTACCCCTAATTTAAACAAACAAAATACGAATAAATTGATCAAAGAAAGGTTGTTTATGAAAATATAGATATTTTTTAAGATAAAACCAAAGAGAAAGTAATAAATTATGAAATTATCATATTTTTACAAGGTTTTGAAAATATACATCAAATGCACCAGTAGTTGAACAATCAATTTTGACTCGCCGCAGTAGTTGAACGGCCCGGGAGTAGTACTTGAACAAGTATGAAATACATTCGAAAAATTAGTTTTTCATTGTTGTAAACGATTTTTATCAACAAATTAATTAATATTACCCATAAAATATAAAAATATAAACTGTTATTTGGGTTATGGATAAAATTCCGTTATAGACACCCCAAGATTTAGACATAACCTTACATTTTTTATGTACCTACATTGGAATTTTCAATTTTATTTAATGTAAATGTTATATTATAAGTATTATGTTTTATATAAAAATATATAATAATAGTGACATCACAAAGTTTTACACATTTAAGATATTTGGTTTTCTGTAAAACTTCGCGGTGTCAATAATGTACACCAACAATGTAAATTTCGGGGTGTCTAAACTAGAACTTTACTATAATTTTATTAATTTTATAGAATTATATTGTTGATTAACAAGTAAATATTAGTCACAATGTTTATCTTACGTTTTGTATAAACTTTTATTGGTTTGAATTCAATTATATTTTATTTCGGTTCAATAAATAAGTTTGCACTGAAAATTTTTTGGAATTACTGCAGTTTTTAATAATATAATCACTATATATGCATATTTTTATACTTTTTATAAAAAGAAAACAATTAAGTGGAATTTTTTATTACTGCATTAGAATATCTGTCACGCTGTTCATCTACAGCTTCCATTAAAATTACATATACCTAATGCTTGAATATCTTGTTCAAGTTTTGGGTACCGCTTTAAACATTGGGAGGTATAGTTAGACGAAAAAAATTAAATATAAAAATTATATTTTTTAGCTTTGCAAAAATTCTAGGATGTTTAGGAAGGACTATTTCTTTTGGTGGCACTATTTTTTTTACTTACAATAATAATAAACAGTTTTTTTTTACTGATTGATTAGTTTACGGTTGAGTACCTTTTTCATGAAAAAAGGAGCCACTATCGGCTATTCTTTATGTGTCAACTTTCAATGTGACAAAAATATTATTATTTCAATTTATAAAGAAAAAATATCGCTAAAATCAATAACTGAACCAATAAATAATCATTACATACACATATTACTTATAATGAATCTTCGGATTTTGTTTTAGAACAAGTTTAAAAATCTGTTCAAGTACTGGGTCCATTTTTGCCAGTGTTCAAGTACTGGGTACTTTACCTTATACAATTCTTTGTAAAACCAGGTCTAAAATACGAGTATACCTGCATTACAGCAAAAAAAATAATTACATTTAGAAGAAATACATTAAGAATTGAAACTTTTGCATTCAGAATAAAGGTAAGGCTCCTTTAAAAAGTTGTTAGGTAATAGGTAAGAAGGTCTTAAAGTTTCTACTACGAATATGAACATACAAAGGTTTGTTCCAATCGTCCTTCTGGTGATGTTCAAACATTGACCAACAGACAAAGATCAAGACAACATTGACCAAGAGACAAGAGTGAGTGAAGAGCTGTTTCAGTTTAGACCGAGTGTTGACAAGTCAGTGCATAAGCATCGCCGAAACAGTGTCGATATAAGATTTGTTCCACTTGTCCATTTGATGATGTTGAAAAACGTCCATCGAATGACAAAGAGTAAGACACATTAACCAAGAGACAAGAGTGAGTGAAAAGAGAGTTTAGACACCTCCAAATCAATGTCTGGGCAAGCTATAGCCATAAAAATGTACGTTCATAGATCGGCTCTCGGCCTGGTGCGGCCAAACGTCCGAGGGCTGGGGCGTTTCTTCACTCACTCTTGTTTCTTGGTCAGTGTGCCTTGCTCTTTGTCTTACTTGGACGTGTTTTGCTTCAACGTCTGGAACAAATCTATAAGCGCTCGTTACGCCGTTGCATGAAAATATACGAAATGGCTGTGTTGACTGCTGGGTGGTCGCACGGAACCAACCTGCTGAAATAGTTTTTCACTCACTCTTGTCTCTTGGCCAATGTTGTCTTGCTCTTTGTCTGTTGGTCGTGTCTGTGCATCGCCATAGCGGGATGATTGGAACAAACCTCGAGTGACATTATTTTATAATTATAAGCATTGTTTTCTTCACCAAATTTGTCTTAAACTCGTATTTTAAATAGAAACAATTTTTTATCCAACTTCCAAAAAAAAAAGAAGATTCTCAGATCGACTGTATTTTTTTATGTTTGTTACCTCAGAACTTTCGAATGGGTAAACCGATTTTGATGAATTTTTTTTTATTTGAAAGCTAATGCTTTCCTTGTGGTTCTTTTTTTATATATAATATATAAATTATATATGATATATAATATTTCTTTTTTTTTGATGGACAATAATTTTAAATTAATCTTATTTCCATTTTTATAAAAAACTCCACTCATAAGGGGATAAAAATTAGGAATGAAATTATACATTTTTCCTGGCTTATCCGAATTTGATATTTTTTTTTTCTATTACGTACATCGTACCTTTAAATTGTTCACATTTCAATTTTAGGAAAAAAATCCACCCCCTTTATGAATGAAAATAGGGGATAAAATGGTGACGTTTATCTGAATCATCGAATTTTGATTATTTTTTCTTACAAATTGTTAGGATGATGTAATAGTACAACTATTGTTATTTTTGGAGTTGGTGTCAGCCGAGGAAATAACTTTTAATGTTCATTTGTAAAAAGGTTTAATTAGTTATTGGTATTTTGTAGTTTACAGGTCGTTAGATCTTGACACAGTACTAGTATATTGTATAAAAGTTCATTTGGAAAATAAATTTTATAAGGTATTCTCATTTATTGCTAAGTAACATTATAGTCGTATTTCCTTGGCTGACACCAACTCCAAAAATAACAATAGTTGTAATATCATCCTAATAAGTTGTAAGTTGTACACACTGCAAGGATACACATTTACTTTTTTGTGCAATTTTTGTTTAAGATTTTTATTTATTTTGAAGTTGGTTTTTCATTTTGTTATAATTTTTTCATAAAGCTTCAAGCATTTTTTGTACCAAGGTCTCGTACTGGAGAAACCTTCGAAGACTGAAGAAAGGTAAAAAATTCATAAAATACTCCAAAAAGAGGACTTATGACATACTATAACTCAGCAAAAGAGCCGTAAGGCTCCAAAAATCCTCTACACAGACCATTATATCTTCTTCTTTTGGCTTGGAAAGACGGATATGACGCCTGGGTAAATAGCAAAGGCAGCTACTGGGGTAGTATAGTAATAGAGTACCTATGCAGATACTGGAATTTTAAGAAGCTCCTCTAGACAGAACAGCGGATCACATAACAATAGATCTCATTGGCTGCGATGATAAATTATTAGAAAAATCCCAAGATCCATAATTTAGTATAAGTTTTTTGATAAAACTTTTCAGTCAACAACATTAGAAACTGATTTCAGTGGAAGAAAAATAAAAAACTATATTTCATATATGTTATAAAACACCTCATTCTATATTATGAACTTTACGGCGGTGTCATATTAAAAATAAAGTTATAAAAGCAAAAAATTATTATCCTTGATGTTTCTTTTGATTTTATTTGAATTATATAGTTTCGATTTTTAAGCTTGTCATTCCTAAATACTAAAAATATTTGTTAAATTTAAGCTTTGAAATACGACATGTACGTATTAGTCGCTAACAGAGAAACTAAAACGGTTTAATTTCACCTCAACTTTAAGCTTTACTTTGCAAACATAAATACAACTTCTCTTAGTGTATATGTTATTATAATAATATGAAATAATTTTCATAGAATTACATGATGATATTACTGATAAAATACGTTTGTAGACTTACCCGAATTACATGGAACATGCATAATTAGGTAAATTAAAGTTGGAAAACTCACCTAAAACAAAACAAAAAAGAATTAATTAAAAATAGTTCATCATATTAATTATCAATATTTCGGTATGTTGAAAAAAGAGATTTTGTGTGTTTTAATTCAAAAGCAAATAAAATACGAATGAATTGGGATGTTGATTTTGCTATGAGTTTTGGTTTTAGAGAACATTGGGAACGTGGTTTGAGAAAATGTTCGAGAGGTGTTGAGACATGTTCATGCATGCTGATGACACGACTAATTAAAATATCTGTAATGCTAGGAAATCCTAGCTAGAGCGTAAACGGCATGTCCCGTATGTCATTTCTGAAAGCTTTCATTGACTTGTTTGTCAATGTGTATAAAAGAGAGAGTTGGTAAATTAACGAAAAATATAAAAAAAGTGGTTGCGTGTACTTATGTACGCGCGTGAGAAGTTATACTTCTTTGGCATCATTAAAAATCAATTTTTATTAATTGCATTCAAATAATCAATTTTAAAAAATTGAAAAATTAATATTTGATTATAATAATAATATATATATTTAAAGATATAATTATTAAAAATAAAATTAAGAGAATACTATTTTAATTTATATCAATAAATAATATCCAAAAGAAGTTGCAAGACATTTATAAAATTTGTCAGAATCATTTTTCTGGTTAACAATTTATGCATGTCATGAAAACGAAACTTCATAGAAATTGCGAAATAAAGTAAGTAGCTACTTTTCAAAGTAAATGTCTTAATCTTATTCTTATCTTGTTTTACTTAATTATGTTTCTAAAATGGTTGAATCATGTCAGAATCCCAGATTTCGTGATAACTAAAAATATGCATGAAATGCAGACAACATTTTCATCACAGCTACTTCAAAATTCGAGAAAAGTAATTACTTATTTTGTAATAATATGTGTCATTTGTGTATATAAATATTTTCTAAATAAAATATAAAAAATGTATTTAAAGAATTAATTATTTTTAATTTAAATATAAAAATAAATAAATAAGTAAATATATAAAACAAAAATTTAAATTACGCGCGCCAAGTTAAAAGAAACCGAGTGTTTTTGCGGCCAACTTCATCTTGTTAATTTGTGATGATAAAATAGAATGCTACCAAATAGCCTAAAAGTAATATTATATTAAACACGTTTTTTTCGAGTATGTGTTGTAAATTTGTATTTTTATGACTATTTATTAGCTGAAATACTGTGAAAAACTATGGTTTACAATGAAAATAAAATCCAAAGAAAGCTGCAAGGCGTTTATAAATTTGTAAGGATCATTTTTCTGGTTAACAATTCATGCATGTCATGAAAACGAAGCTTCATAGAAATTGCGAAATAAAGTAAGTAGCTACTTTTCAAAGTAAATGTCTTAATCTTATTCTTATCTTGTTTGACTAAATTATTATTCTAAGATGGTTGAATCATTTCAGAATCCCAGATTTCGTGATAGCCAAGAATATGTATGAATTCAAACGTCATTTTCATCACTAAACTCCAAATAGTATAACAGCTACTGTAAAATTCAAGAAAAGTAATAACTTATTTTTTAATAATATGTGTCATTTGTATATATAATTATTTTTAATTTAAATATAAAAATAAATAAATAAAACAAAAATTCAAATTACGCGCGCCAAGAAACCCAGTGGTTTTGCCGCCCATCTAAAAATGTCACTCTCATCATTTTTTCATAACGCGTCTAAAGAAGTACAATTTCAAAAATATAAAAAGGCCAGACATAAAATCGAACAGCTTTTTATAGGAAATCATTTATAAGCGTCACGTAAGAAAGTTAACGCAGATAGCGTTGGTAAATGACCAATTTTTTTTACAACACTTGTTGAACTTTTTAGATTTTTCCAACGGGAATTTTGACAGACTTGTTTTCCAAGATGGACGTATCTCATATCCGTTCGCATATGAAAGAAATACTCTCCCACAAAAGCTTTTACGTCGTTTCTTGATTCGAATGTTGCATGCCATCCCATTCCAATAACATGGGCGAACATTGATATCGATGGATGGTAGATATGTCATGAATATGTCAAAGTTTAACATAAGGAAAATTTCCGATGAGGAAAAATAAAATGAAACTGTACGTATGTCCATCATATTTCCCTGCTAGTTACACATAAATAAAATAGCGACATTCGTTATTTATTTAATGAACGACAGCAAAAAAAAACGAGGCCTGATCGAACGGTTGGAAATGTTAATAGTGGGTTTATTTCTTCGAGGGGGGATAATTTAAGTTTATTACACTTGTTATGAGGGTGTTGGAAGACGGTCGAATACATTGCATGTCAAACATGATAATTTTAATTATTTAGGATGTTTCATTCGCTCTTATTACAGAGTGTCTCGAAAGTCCCCAATTTCAATGATGATATTAAATATATAATTGAATTCTGACGAAGATATATTTATATCTGTTATACCCTTAAGTAATTAAGTTGTTATTGATTGAAGTATCTGAGGTATAAATAAACATTTTCATCTTACCTAAATTGATTTGATTAATTAAATTTTGTCCTGTTAAATAAGAAACTAATAATTTTAAATGTTCCTTAAAATAATGTGAAGTCAACTAAATTAATATCAAAATTATAAATATGTTTTAAGAGATAATTACGTGAATAAGGCAGTAATGAAGGTTTGAAAAACTCAATTAATTTCAGGTTTTTCTTTTGCTGTCTCGTTGGTTTTTTAAACTGCATGAATTGATGTAAGTTAAAGTTCAACTCAGCACCTAAAAACTTTTTTTTTTCTATTAAATTAAATGTTATTCACGTCTCATTAGGTCACATTCATTGAATTTTTAAAATTAAATATTTTATGTCATTATAAAAAATGTAGGCTTGAAATTACCAATGAATTAAGGTTGAATAATAATAATGTAGACAATTTCATGATTCATTAGAAAAACTATATGGTGTTGCTTGAGAGAGATTTGATTGTAAATAAGAATGGGTTAACTAAATACAGTGCTAACCCAGTCTCAAGACAGGCAAACAAATAAATAGTCTTGTAACTAGAGATTCACTGCATGAGTGGCTATTTGACTTAATTTTCAGGCCACTTGAGTTAAAGGCTTAAAATCAAGTCAAACTTAATTTTAATTTTTATATACCAGGTCAAGTTAAACATTGAATTTATAACAAGTAACTTCGTTTCAAAGTTAAAACATTAAGCTCAATTCATTGCAAAAGTCCAATTACTTGATTACTTGAATACTTGATTTGATGAATCCCTACTTGTGACAGGAATATGTTCAAGCATACCAGTACAAAGTCAATATCCTTGGTTTTACCCACGTTTAATTAAAATGTTGGTGTATACTTGATCGATTAGTAATGGGTAAAGGTTATTATGATTAGTAACTGAAATTTTAATAAATTAACCTAAAAGTAGGTATTTTCAGAAGCGGGCCGGTCTGGTTCACCGACGGATCAGCTATGAATGGCAGAGCAGGGATGGGCGTTTATGGGTCTTATAGCCAAATTTAACAGGCCCTTGGGACTTGCACTACCATTTTCCAAGCTGAAGTGCTTGCAATAGATGTGTCAGACTAAACCTCGAAAAGGGTTTAAATGAAGTGCTAAAAGCACTGTCATCTAGGACGATGAAGTCTAAGCTTGTTTGGAAATGTTCACAAACTCTCAGGGAGCTAGCAGCTTACTACAAGGTTTACCTTTGGTAGGCTCCAGGACATAAGGGTATAGAGAGCCATGAAAAGGCCGATCAACTGCCAAAAATAACGCCTCATCAGACCTGAACCTTTTTTGTAGAATCACAAAAAGTAGAATCAAAAACGCTTTTCTGACTTGGGAGTCCAAAACCAAGGCCTTGCACTTAAGGAATACTCCGGAGCATAGACAAGCTAAAAAATGCATAAAATACTCCAAGAAGAGAACTCATGACATATTGTCACTCGGCATAAGGGACGTAAGGCTCCTAACAAGCCTCTATACGGGCCACTGTACCCTGAGTTACCATCTTCACAAGGTCGGTAAAGCCGACACTTACACATGCAGTTTCTGCTGGAAAGCGGCAGAAACGGTGGAACACATTTTGTGCTCATCTGAGGCAGCTTTCAAAAGAAGACTGCTGCATGTCGGAAAGACGGACATGACACCCTGCAAGATAGAAATAGCAGCCCCTAGGCAGGTGCTGGCTTTCTTTAAAAGCCTGATGTTCCCCTAGTAAACACAGAGGGTCACATCACAATAGACCACCTTGGTCGCGGTGATAAAAGGAAGGAATATCCTGGGACCCGTAAAACGGGAAAAAGGGTATTTTCAGTAAGATGGTTGTACAGTCTATGGTCCAAAGCAGGAGTTGTCAATCTTAATAGGTTTGTTACAATCATCCTGCTATATCGATGCACAAACATTGACCAACATTGACAAGATCAGACAAGCGTGAGTGAAAAACTGTTTCAGCTTAGGCTGAGAGTCGACCTAAATGGTGCCGCATCAAAAACTAGGATCATAAAGTGACAAGTTCGCTTGCGTTACAAACTCACCCGCCCAAGGCAGTGCATAAGCATCACCAAAGCAGTCAGAAACGGGTTTTAAGCGCTCGTGCACGGAAATGTTCAGTTATGGTCGTGCTGGATGGTCGCTTGGAACGAACCTTGAGTTTCACAGAGCGTTGGGCGTTTCTTAAGTAGTCACTATTTGTGTTACTATAAGTTTTGTGTAACTATTTACCTGGTACTTAAACAGATGCTACTTTCAAAAAGGCTATCAACTAAAAAGGTTCTTCGAGGTATGAAAGATTGAAGATCGTTACAATATAAAGCTATTTTGCTGGAAAATATGCTATACTAACTTTTATCAAACTATAAACAGATAGAAATAAAAGTATTAGTGATGTATTCTAATTAAGATACCAATGATCGCCTTGGTGTTCAAAATCTTTGTGTTTACCAACTTAAAAAAAATATCAAGATATCCTATCCTGTAAAATTACGTCTTTTAAACTTAAAAACTGTTTAGATAAGTTTAAATATATCTAATAGATGGTCTAACTTAAGTTGGTATTCTTATTAGTGAAAATCAAACCTAATGAAATTAATTCAGCATAAGAAAAAAGTTCCCTTACAACTTCAGCGTTTTAATTATTCAAATTATTTCATTAATTATAGGTTTTGGCTCGCTTTTATCCCTTTTCACAAATGTCTATTTAAATGTCCTTTGTCCGTTCATGTTTATCTGCTTCTGTATGTATGTAACATTAATATCCGGTCATCCGGTTTTGTTGTGGTCGCAATTTACTTGTTTTTATTGCTGTCATCATCATTAGAGCAACAGAGCCAACAATATATCGACGATCGAAAGAAAAACGAAAACAGAACTGAACTAGCGTCCAAACTTTTCTACGTCTACCCAAGAACGGTTAAATATTGATAAAATTAGAATGATAAAATCACTTTATCTCCTTCTCTAAGCCTCCCTTGCCAACCCTTATGCTCGATGGTTTTCATTTATCTTACGTTTAACGTAATTTGATGATTCATATCGATTTTATTTTAAACGTTTTATTTTCAAAACAAATCTCTTTATATAATTCTACTTATATAAGGCCGGATGAAGGGTTATTGTTTAGTCGAAAATTTACGTGACTTATTTACCGGTGATATTTGAACAACTTCATGAGAGCTATAAAAAGCTAAATGTAACGACAGCATAAAAGAATATAAAAACATCATGAAGATTTTCTTTGGCGACCCGATGATCATCGAGCATCGACGTTAGCTCAAAGGCTAAACTCAAACTATCCAAATAAATGACGACATTTTACTTGGTCTTTAAAGATAAGAAACGAATGTAAAGAAATCAAATTAATTAACTTAAAACATTCAATAGTTGGACAAAAAGGAAAAACACAAAGCCAAAGCCAGCCTTTTTGATTCGACGAAACAAAACCCCTATAATAAAGTAAAAAGCGCTGTCGTCAGGACGCTTCGATCGGAGTGAGGATTCGGTGGTATTCATGAGGGTGTTCAAGGAAGGATTAAACGAATGAGGGGGAGGAAGAACGATGTACCTGTATCCACAAAGAACGTGTAGTAAAAACTCCGAGTTTCTCACTCATGTTGTTCCGAATTACTTTACCAAAACTTTTTATTTACTTTGTGATCTTCTTGTAAGTAAACTCGCAAATTACTATCGTAAAAAATAAACTTTTATCATCATCATAAACACTTTTCTAATAATGTTGAGAGTATAACCTAAAATTTATATATATATCGAGCTATAAAAATAGGACGAGGGAGTAGATTTTCTAGCGAATAACACGCATTGTCCCGTTAAAAATCTAACTTGAACCATAAAAAATTTTCGTGGTTTTTCGGTCATTATTTTATCTTTTTATACGCGTGGTGCTCATTTATAATTGCGGGTCGAAAAAATGAATTTCTTTATTTTTCGAATGAAACTGAGAAGACGGTAGGTCAGAGGTTGGGACGTGAGGTTAGACAAAAAGTCGATTAAAAACTTTTTTCCATTGCAAGTATGAAATGAATTTAAATATAGTTGTTCGAACTTAATTCAAGAAGACGTGGAAACTCGTAATGAAAAAAATCATCTCGATTCTTCCATCCTATATAACCTATATTAGACCAATCATCATTGAACTTTCACACAAGACCGAAACGAACATTTTCATCTTACATTACAATAAAGGGAATATAATTCACCAGAAAACCAATTATTGATAATGCGATATTCGTCGCTCGCTTGCAGAAAAAATGAGGAATGAGGAATAAAGAAAATACACACACAAATGAAATTTTTAAATCGACCTCAAAATATCTTTATTTGCGTTATTATTTTTACGAATCTGAACAATTTTATTTTTCGCAAATCGGGTCTGGAAATGTTTGATGTTCCGAGTATAAATACATTTGGTTCGTTGTTTGAGTCATTTTCGAGAGACGTATACAATGGGAGTAATACGAGGAAAAGAGATACGAGTCGAATATACAAAGACCGAATAGTGGTAATATACGGATAAGGGATGAGCGATGAGGGATGAGTGCTAGTGGGAAATGATGATTTGGTTTCAGATAGAAAACGACAGACAACCAATCCTCTTTTACAAGGGTTTAAAATGAGGTTAATGTCGCAGTTTGTTTGTTCTACAATCGTATTAAACTAATGTCACATCATCTCATTACCCCCTGTTACACAACTAATGTCACTAACAAACCGAATCATTCACATTCAACTCGTCCATTCCCTAATTTTCCTGGACCGCCTTTATACAACCCGATTTTTTTTTCAAATACAAACAAAAAATCACACTCACATGCAGGATAAATATTTTCATATTTTTACCCTTAATTTCACCTCAACATTCCCATTTTCTATTGATCTGAAACGCATTTAGTTAATTAGAAGCCGACATGTAAACATCCTGAGCATCCTTTTACGTCTTCCATACATTCAACCAACCATTATTATTATTATTGTTGTTATCAAAATATTAGAGCTTTTGTAAAGCTTTAGCCTCGAGTTTTCTCTTATTATCCCAAATAAATATGATTTTAAAATAGAACACCAAAAGAGTAATGACGTAATTGTAATTGATTACGTAATCACTTATACGTGTGGAAATTTCTAATAATAATAATGGAAAAACCTCGTATGGTCTTGCTGTGCATATTTCCAGTATTTTTGAAGTTATCCTTCTCTAAGCACGTTATGAAAAAATGATGACAGTGACATTTTAAGATGCGCGCGCATCAGGGTGACACAAAATTAACATGATGAAATTGGCCGCAAAACCGCTCGGTTTTAACTAGGTATGCGTAATTTGAATTTTTATTTTATTTATTTACTAATTTATTTATTTTTATATTTAAATTAAAGAAAACAAATTCTTTAAATACATTTTTAATATTTTATTTAGAAATATTTATATATACAAATGAAACATATTATTAATAAATAAGTTATTACGTTTCTCGAATTTTGCAGTAGCTGTTATCATACTATTTAGAGTTTAGTGACGAAAATGACGTCTGCTTTCCATGCATATTTTTGGTTATCACAAAATCTGGGATTCTGAAATGATTCAATCATCTTAGAATAATAATTTAGTAAAACAAGGTATAAGTAAGATTAAGACATTTACTTTGAAAATAAGCTACTTACTTTATTTCGCAATTTCTATGGAGCTTTGTCTTCATGGCATGCATGAATTGTTAACCAGAAAAATGATCCTGACAAATTTTATAAACGTCGCAGCTTTTGTTGCACTATATTTTCATTGTAAACCATAGTTTTTCACAGTATTTCAGCCAATAAATAGTAATAAAAATACAAATTTACTACACAAAAGGTGACTCGGAAAAAACGTGTTAAACGTCAGATTACTTTTAGGCTATTAGTACGGAGCATTTTTCTTAGAGGCGTTAGTATCGGTCTATTTTATCAGCCCAGCGCAAGTCCGTAATGCTAAAACGTATTTTGGACATTGCCCCGCTATCTCTGTCCAACGCGCCGTACTAAAATTCAAAAAAACCGCACCTCTCGTAAAAATGTCCACTACACGAATAAATTATATTCAGTAGTGATTTAAATTGAATATTTTGATTAATATTATTTACTATTCGTAAGTATTAATGAAAAAACTTGTGCTTATTTATTTTTTCAAGTGCTCCAATACAATTGAGGTTAACTATCCGTAGGTATTATTTATTGATATCAATTAAAATATTATTCTCTAAATTTTATTTTAATTAATTATTGGTATGCAATTAAACAATGGCGCCAAAGAAGTATAACTTCTCACGCACGTACATAAGTACACGCCCCCATTTTTTTTTTGTAGAGATGATGAAAATGATAGTAGTTAGATGTTTGAAAAGTACTTATTTACTTTTGAACACCTGAGTCTTGTAGGCCATAATCTATCAGTCGAGAAAAAAATGATTTTTACCTAAGACCGAAAACCAACGAAGATAATATCTTTAGTGTGGTTTTATTTTCTAGCAGTGAAGGAAGAAAGCGATTTTACCTTTGTGTCAAGTTGTAAGGACGACGCGAAAATAGGTTGAGGTGAGGGTGTTGTGAGAAAAAGAGGGCGAGTGCACACGAGGATGAAGCCAAAGATTGAAAAGCAATCATAAAACTTTTCATTTACAGCTGTAACTCGAACTTTGTGTAAATTGGAAAAAAAAGTTTTGCAAACCCCCGCCATCCACCCACCCCCTACATTTCCCGTTTCCGCGACACATATCTTTTATATAACGAATCAAGTAACTTTCAAAAATCGCAAACGCATGCGCCATGGATAATTCGTACGAATCAAAGAAAAGCGAGCACGAGGGAAACTTTCGACGAGTTTGTTTTTGAAATTTTCCGTCTCCATTCGTGTTAAATTTCGATTATTTCGACACAATGCTTGATAGTGAAGAGAATGTCATTTGGGAAACTTGAATTTGATGAGAGATATACGGATTCGAGAGGACTCGGGAAGCACGGCAGCGCCAAGAGATTTTCTCAAGACAAAGAGCTCTATTTCTAAAACTCAATGACAAAGACACATTCAATATTATTATTAGACGGAACATAGAGGAAAATTTGAATTTGGGAGACACAAAGATAAACGGAATTAAGGCCAAACTTTACACGAATGGAAAATTCTTTACAAACATGAACGATTTAAACTCAAAAAACATTCAATAAACTCAGCTTATTTTATTTTAATAAAAAAAAATCCCGAGTAAATAATGGGGTTGTCTCAACTTTTTCATTATGATTTCATTGTGAAAAGACAAAATATAATGAAAACAGAAAAAAAGAATATAACAATAATAATCCGTTGTGAATAATTTAACCTAATAAATTTTATGAGGAAAAATAAATGAGGCAAACTGCCGTCACTCAAACATTTCTGTGTAGGCTAATGAATCGAAAGGGTCGAAAGGTTGACATTTTTCCTCATTTCGTTTTACCCTGAAGGACACAATACAGTGAGTCGTCTCTGTTTTTTTACGATTTAAATCTAAAGCTGCAAGCCCACCCTGCAATACTCACAAACCAAATGAGGCTTTCAGCTTTTTAAACATTTCGTCATCAATGAAGATTTACCTCTAGGGACAAGTCAGCATTATTTTAGATTAAAAAAAAAATAGAAAGAAACCGTTTACTTTATTACACTCTGACTATATAAAGACTTAAACAAGGAAAGAAATGAAATTTTCGAGTTGAATTATGAAAATGTTGCAAATTACGATTAGTAATAAAAATTTAAAATGAAAAACGGCGCCTATGATGAATTTAGGACGGAATCGACGAATGGGTGGACATAAAAAGTTTGAAATTCCCGCCACCATCTAAAGACAAATAAATATTATCATCAAATTTATCAACGTCGTTTATGGAAAGAAAAAAGTCCATAAAAAATGAATAAGGCAACTTTAATATTCATAAAAGGTCATTTTTATTTAAGAATTTAGTTTTATAGAGGCGAAATAAAGTCGTTTGGTATCGTAAAAATCTCGTTTTTTCTGACGTTCATGTGTGCGAAAAGTTTATCCTCAATTATAAAAAATAAAATAATATTGATATTCATCATTTCTTGCCTCCAAAGAGGCTCACAACAGTCCCGTAACGATTCTCGTCAACTTTATCCATAGGGTTTTATTTTTTTCTCTAGATATGCATGATATTTTCAGTATTCATAAATGGAAAATTCCCGATAGTAAAATAAAAGTTTATTGGGTTATTATGATCTTCCTGGATTTGCTTTCTAGCTTTTCAAGAAACCAATGAAATATTCCTGCAAATGCCATTTGAAAACGGGACTCTAAAAACATAAGCAGCAAAGAAATAAAATTGCAAAGGGCACGAGGCTTGATAATTTATTTTTATAATCAATTGTAGAATATGTAAAAGTTTTGGAAAAAGAATCTTGGAAAACCTCGAACTTTTATGTTCCTAACCTTCCTGTAAATATCGATAAAATTTTACGATAATTCGCTTCAACCTATGGTTAGTAAAACTACGTCTTTGTCTTAACCAGAAAATTTTATTTCTTTTACGGATTAAAAAATTCCACGAAAAAATTTTCAAATCTCATTTTTCCGTTATAAATTTATAATCAGTACATTGGCGTTTTGATGATATATTTACCATGAAAATAAATCGAGAGGTTAAAATAATTGGACACCTTTACCATTTTCGGTTATGTTGTCCAATTTTCCCAGGAGCAACCTTTTTGTTTTATGACGGCAATAAAGCCGACCTGCGCTCGTTGAAATTCCCATGTAAGACAAACTTGCTTTTTAAGAGAGTGTAAATTATGTATGAAAAAGACAATGATTAAGCATTGAAGTCAACTGTGTCGAAATGACAAGGATAAAATATAATCAAATAATCTATTTTATAGAGAAACACACACAGATCAAGTGCTAAGTTTGTTAATTAAACAATTGAATTAGCACACCCTATTTTATCAACCCCCGTTTTAAAGTTTGCGTAACGCTTATATGCACTGTTTTGTCCTGTGCGTTGGTCTTTGATAATGACATTTATTTTTAATTTACGGGCTTCGTGACGTTTCTTCTTGGAAAATCGGGAATGGAAATCTTACAAAAAATCAAAAAGTTCCTTGATTTGAAATAAAGTTTAATCAATCGAGGAAGTTGAAAAAGCACACTTGAAACTTTTATTTTTGCATTTCAAGGGGCTGTGAATAAAACTTGATGGTGGAAAACATGATGCTCGGGAAACGGGATGATGGTCGAATGAAAAATTTTCACATTTTCATATCCGTTTTTATTTATTCCCTTTACGTTACTTCGTCCAGCGCCTATAGAGAAAATCGAAAACTATATCCACACAATGCATAGAATTTATAGTGGAATGTGTAAACAGGAATGAGCCGAAGAGAATGGGAACAGTTGGGACAATTGTGTGGGCGGAACACACACACACACATACATAGGATTCACATTTGCATGCGGTTTAAAAAACGACAGAAACGAATTGTCGATGCCGCGGCTTTTTCTCTTTCCCACAACCGATCGTGAGTTCAATTCAGGATTTTCAATTTGATTTATCAACACATACACACACACAGGCACTGGCACATAGATGGGAGACGAGAAAAAAAATCAAATCCTGCAGTTTCGGTATTATTTTATCCCTTAAGGCAGTAGTTTTCAACATTTTGCCAACCTTAGAAATAAAATTTGGTTCAATACTTTACCAAACTGAAAAATCAACAATAAAACATTTACAAGTCCACTTAGTGGTCAGAAATGTTAGAGCTCTGCGCCATGAACCTGTAATACTGGGTTCCCGTTGAATCCTACAGAATACTCGTATACAGTCGTGATATGATATTAGATGTTAAAGCGACTGAAATCACCCCAAATAAAAACATTTATAGGTCACTTAGTGGCGTGGTTGACTAGATAGTTGCCCTATACGCCAGTGGTCCTGGGTTCGAATCCCAATGAAAGCCTAAGATTTTATTCTGGGGTTTGGCGATTATCCTATCCACTTGAATTGATTCGTTATCAGTTCAGAATCACCTCCGCGAACAAACCTTATATCTTTGGAAGAATTACACCGAATATATTGTTGAAAGAATTATCATTGAAACACAAAATTTTGGTTTCTTTTAAAATTTTTTTAAATATCTAAAAACGAGATCAAGAGCAACACTCTATCTATCAAATATTCTAATTATTTCAAACTAAGGATACATGAAGTCAAGCAAATGCATATTAAGTATCATAAAATGAGCTTAAAACTTTAACTATTTGAAATGAAATAACTTTCAAATTCAAGGCTTGATTTGATATAAAAATATTAACATTGGGCTTGCTTTTTAGTCCTAATTTTAAAACTTTAAATTAAGTAGCTTGAAAATTATATCAAGTAACCTGGACATCTAGTCAAGTAGTAAATCCCGATTTTAAATGTCAAAAATGGTAAATGATCAAAAGCAGTTTTACTCCTTATAGTACCAACTTTGAAATATTTAGGTTGTAATTTGTAATTAAAATAGTGAAAAAAGAAGGACAAATAAAACGAAGAGCTTTTAGGTGCAATTTCCATTTGCATATCGACCAAAAGCTTCTATTATTAAGCTCAATTTCCAATTTTAAAAGCTTTTTAAGCTGTCAACATCGTATCTACCAAAATATATTTGATAATTCAACAACTACTTTTTGCACAAAAATAATCAGCATTCAATACCTACAAAAGCTTTATGCTACAGATTTCTGCTTAAGCAAGAAAATTCTTACTCCGCTGACGCCAATGTTATTTAGTACTCAGATCATAAGTTTATTACTATCGATATTATGAATTAATTTATCATACACAATTTATAATTTTTTATCCTTTTTCAGAGTTTAATATGGGTTAAACAGTAAGTGAAAAATAATGTAACAAATAATGATAGAAAAGGATATAAAATTCCAGATTGTTCCATCGAAACTCCAATAAAAAACATTTACACAGTTTTATTATTCAAACGGTTTTAAGAAGAATTGACGTGTTTCGTACCGAACAATAGAGAACATTCTAGTTGCATTGCCTATATAAATACATGAAGTCATCCGTATGGAGCCAGTCTGAATATAATTTAGTGAGTCTGAATAAGACAGTGAACAGTGACAGTAATATAATACAAAAAGTGATTCCGAGCGATTGAATAGTGACTTGTGACAAACTATTAGTCACCAAGTGCAATAAATTAAATTTGGTTATTTAAACGTTTGGTGAATATGTTAAAAGAATCAAAAAAACTTATAACGTAAATCTTAATACAGTTTTCAGAATTCAGAAATTCCGTTACAATATTTAAAATTAATGCTTGAAAAAGATGTTATACTATTTTGAAAATTTAAATTAACTAAACTAAAATATGAAGAATTTGAGGATATTAAATTATATCTTTCTTTAAACTAATTGAAACTTTATTTTAAAATTTCTTTTGTAGTTATATTAATTTGAATTACAAAAAGTTACGAGAAACTAATATTTAATCCTAACTTAATTCTTATTATTAACTTATTATTAAAATGTACATTTACTATTGATACTATAAATTAATTATTGATGCCATTATCAAGACTGCTTTACGAAATTGTTATTCTATTCTAATTACACTATTGTTATGATAGATCTTTAAAATAAATTGTTAACTATGTAAATTTATCAGTCGCTAATGGCCAAGATGTTGAAGCGACTTTAAATAAAGATATTTTAAAAAATTAATCTGTGAAAATATGTGAAATCTATTTTATTTTCTTTATTCATTTTCAATATAAACTCATCAACTAATGTCTTATGAATATTTTTTGTCAGTTTTACTAAGCAAATAAAAATTTCTAATCATAAACTGTTGAAAGTGTTCAAAAATTGTGATATTAAAAATAATTTAGATTTACTTTCATAAATTGCATCATGCATGCAATAGGGCCTATAGATGTTAGATATGCATACTCGAAAATGGTTGATTGTATAAAACTTTGTTTTGAATAAAGCATGTAGAAAATTTAGTGCTCTACAATTTTGTACATCACATAAAATGCGCTAAAAAGCACAAGAAACGAGATATGAATAAACGTTTGGTATTGAGCTTTTATATTTCGATGCAAACATATACCTATGTACATTTTTAGGAGACCTGAACTAATCTGAGAAAACATTTTAGAAATTTCTATCTAACTGTCTTTTATATCAAAATTGAACTATTTTTTTACTTAATTTGACTAAACTAGAGCGGCTTTTCATATTAAAATTCAGCAAATCCATCTGATCAATTTTCAAAATGTTTTTATAAACAGAAAAACGAATACAAAACCTTCGAGTTTAAATGGGTATTTAATAAAGGTAATTTGAACTGTAAGGTTAGGAGATTAGAAAAATACGTGACTAAATTTCATGAACAGAATAACGTTTATAACATTATTTTACCATTTAAAAAACATGTTGGAAAGTTATTATTCTCTAGTTAATGTTACACAAGAGAGAGACCTTAATAAATTGCAATTAGGTATTATAAAATCTGTTGAATACTTCAAATATATGTTTGAACAGGTCAATCGTTTTGTTTTATTCATTTTTGAGTGTATTAACCATTCTTAGGCGACTAATTTTTATTGAAACACAAAGATAGATGAAATATTGTCGTGCAAAAATTTAATAATATTTTTGGAAAATCTTAGAGCCACCAGTTGAGGTTTTCTGGTTTTACAAATCACAAGTATGAATCGATTGAACTCCATTGAAGAGAGGTTGGAAAATTCACAACTTATTCAAAAATAATTTAGACGAGAAATTCGTTGAAACTATTTCGGGTATGTATTTCTGTTTTTTACAAACATCCCTCCACCCTCGGAAAGTTTCTTTTGTTTCGCTGACGTATTTTCGTTTTCCACCCTATCAAACCCGTTTCCTTCGCCCTGGTCGTAAAGTCCTCGCGTATGCACACAAATTCGTTTCTGAATTGCTTGTGGAAAACTTGTCGTCGAAACTATGAATCAATGTCGATTGTCTGAACGCCCGCAAGTAATTTCACTCTCCACCACCCACACTTTACATGCACACATATTCCAAATGGGCGTGTATGTGTATTCCAATATAAATAGTAATAAATCAAAGTACATATTAAAAATAAAAGGAAAAAGTGGAATGCAGCCGTCATTGTATAAAAATAGCAAGTGGAAAAAAAAAATTTATAAATTTCGTTACGATCGGAAACAATGTGTTGCATATTTGAAAAATCGTTTAGGAAAATGATGAATAATTTTCCGAAGTGGAGAAAAAAAAATCACAAATCCCGAATGAAAGACAGATGAAATTAATTTGAAAATTTCATCCATTCCCTTGTTTAGTTGTCATCAATTTTTTTTTCTTTTCATCATGGAACATTTCTCCACCTTTCCAATTTCCATACAATTAACAAAATATAAAACAACAGGTGGCGCTAAAAACAGGTGGTTGTTGATTGATTCATCAAGTTTATGATGGAATGAGAGGCAAAAGCGACGATTAATGTGTTCGAAACTTATTTAAATAGGAAGGCGACAGATCGATGTTCATTTTCAAATGCAATCGGATAATATTTAGCACTAGCTGATCACCGCCCGCTTCGCTAAGCGTTTTCAAATTTGGCGATATATTTTTTTCGTTCCACACTTTCTATAGTTTTTATTTTTTTGTTTAGAAAATCAAAATTTTTTCGGAATAAAAGTATTTTATAGCACATTTTGTAATATTTACTAACTGTATGTAAAAATTTCGTCCAAATCGGACCAGCCGTTTTCAAGTTTACCAAAAACAAACAAACATACAGACAAAAACTATTCGAAATAAAAAGTAGCCTTTAATGTAAGTTACATTATTGAGTAAATTTTTGTGAAAATTTAATTGAAATCGACTCAGCCGTTTTAAAGTTTACCCTGGACAAACAATGTTTTTTTTTTTGAAGAGAAAATTACAATGTAAATGACATTAATTTTTTTCTGTAAAATTTATGAAAATGCTGGTAATAAAAAGTTTTTTACAAAACACCTTATATTTTTTAGATTTGTTAAAAATCTCGGTTGAGAAAAATAATTCCGTTTTTGGTATTATTATTGGTATAGATCATATTTGCTATTAACTAATAAATTTAAAAGTATTTTTCGAAAATAAGTGCACGTATTACAAAAGGAGAAGTTAAGTTTTTAATTAAACATAACAGACAGCAAAAAGATAAATTTTACTTCACGTATTCTATGTTTCGAACACGAATATCCCGAGTGACTTATTTTTCTCAATAATTAAATAAAATGTGTAAGTGTAATTACGTTAAACAATGGGATCGTAAATAAAATCGAAAGAAGCTGCGTGCTATTCAGCCATTTTCCTACCCTACATTCTCTACTTGTAAAGCTCAAACCCCAAAAGCTTAAAACTCTCTTAATAAACATAGAACTTAATAACATGCTACGTTTTTTTGCAACGTATACCGTCGATAATCTTAAATTTAAGCGGATGAAAAAGCTCGTGTAATTAATTACAGATCCTGGGATTTGACGAAAAGGAAAATAAAAAACCTTTTCTCAGGATAACAATGTTTCTGATATAGTCAATAAATGTCAAACACTGAGGACAGCATTGTAAGAACAACTGTACACTAAATATGTACGGGAGCGGACTCTAATTAAAACTAAGTATCTGGTGTTGTTGTCCCACAGGAATTGCCGCTCGGTCGCTTCGTGCTCTCTTGATCCCTTTAGAAATGCGACTCGTTTCAAATACAATTGGGAACATTGTTCGAGACAAACGGTCACAACGAGGAAATTTTTCAAACCATCCCATCCACTACCTTACTACATTTAAGCTCATTAGATATAATAAAAATATCTTGATTTTTTTTTAAATAAATTATAATACAAGGTATTAATATAGGAAATGTTTGCAAAATATGAAAAACGGCTCTGAGGTATTTACATATGTTCTTATTTTCCTTATTTTTTTGTATAAAAATTTTCGTCGGTGCTTTTATAAAAAATGATGTACGATAATAATCTCCCTTAGGCTCTATGTTGATTTTCTGTCAACGATCATTTTCCTTTCGTACACGTGTAGGGATGTTTTGCAACATATTTTCTTTTCCCTATTGATCAGTTGATTGTAAGACGTGTCGTTATTGTTTCAAATATCAATTTTCTTTTGAACGCACAAAATCCCATGAACGAACCTCTCAATAAAAATTCAAATGCAACACAAAGAAAAATAAAAAATGCTCTATTCTATGTTTATTATTACATGCAAGTACTGAAAAGAAAAAACATTTTTTTTCTTAAATCTTATAAGTTTAATATTGTCTGTCCACCTAAGAAACTCTGAAACTAAAATCTATCAAAATTCACCACTATCATCAAAATTGCTTTCAGCACCCTAAATATTTGGCTCTATATTTTCTATATCCTTTTACCTAATTTCATAATATCACTATATCATACCCTTAATAACTACTTAGTTGGGAAGAGTATGGTTTATTAGACGCCAAGAATTGACGACGGTTTTTATAAAACAAGCCGAAAGAAAACGAGTGGTAATTTGCGAGTTTTCACTTCGTTTCCGATAAAAACCGGATTTAAAGACAAAATATTCCAATGCTATTTCTTATGGGAAATGATTTTGATAAATCTACCAATTGATACGTAACTATGAGAACTAACATTGCTAAGGGGGTCCAGGGGGTCACCCCGGCGGGGGTTTGGGGGACCCAACATAAAAAAAGTCAAACTCACTGTTCGTTTACCCGATTTTCATAATTTGACTGAATGTGCACTTACTGACACCGCTAAGTTTTACAGAAGACCAAATGTCTTAACTTCATAATTATGCTACAACTACGCTAATAAAAACATATCCCACATTATTAGAGTAAATAATTTTTAAATTTAAATAATTTTTTTAATATTTAGTTATATCTCAAATACGCCCATGAAAGATTTGTTTATTTCTGTCAAAAGTTTCCTATTGCGTGAGTTCAAATTCGTTATTGCTGTAGTAAGAATTGCATTAATTTTACAGCGTTTTCTGTGTTTTATTCTTTAAATTTTTCATTATTTGTGGTGTCTTTAAAAAAGTTCACTAATAAGTGATAATTTACATTTTTAAGATAAAAAGTAGCGCGCAATTTAATTGATAATCGTTAACTGTAGTAAATTATGTTTCAAATATTAAACATTATGTTGGTATCATCGTAAAGTGCAACTAACACTTTTTCAGTTTGCATTAACATAAACACAAACTTGTACTGGAAATTACAACTTTCATGAAAAATCAAAAAAAAAAAAAATAGTAGCTACTCCGGACTTGTCCCATGACGGGGCAAGACCGTAAGCAGCCGTTAAAAACTCATTGAAATCAATGTTCATACGTTAAATGACAGAATTGGAATTGCATTTGCCATATATAAAATGCTACTACAGTGGTACCTTGAGATACGAATGTCCTAACATACGAATGTTTTGAGATACGACATGAAATATTCTAAAATTTATACCTCGACATACAACGAAACATTTGAGATACAAATTTGTGATGTGCGATTTTATTGAGTGAATGAACATAGTTTTTGGGGCCTTCAGTGGAAAAATACTTAATCGATAATGGTCTACCGCTTAAGTGTGTCCTTCTTTTAGATAATGCTCCCGCTTACCCTCCTGGCGTTGAGGATGACCTTTTAGATGAATAAAAATTTATTAAAATTGTCTATCTCCCACCCAATACAACGTCTACCCTTCAGCCCATGGATCAAAAAGTTATCTTCAATTTTAAGAAACTTTTTACAAAGCATATTTTCAAGCGTTGCTTCGAAGTTACCCAAAATACGAAATAAATAAATACATAAACATGATGCGTGTTATTACTCGTTTATATACAAATTGTGTATATTATATGTAATTTAACTGTGTTTTGGGTTAGTTTCATATTGCTAGAACGTATTAATATATATTACATTATTTTAAATGTAAAAAATTGCTTTGAGATACGATTTTTTTGACTTACGACGATGATCACAAAACAAATTAAATTCGTATCTCAAGGTACCACTGTGTTGTAGATTAAAATCGGTTGTTTAATTTCAAGGTTATAGATTTATAAAGAAGTTTTGATAAGAGATTGAAAACTTACTTGTAAACGAGCGAAATATAGTTTGATGACTGCATAATAATCAAATACAGGTTTCTACTACTTAGTCTATATACTGTAATGGATATTAGAATAGATTTAAGGTGTTTACGATCTTACCCCACTCCACCTTAATTGGAATAGTGAAGTTGTTCAAATCGGATCATATAAGTTCCCATAGTTACTTATTCTTTAAATTTTGCAAACGACTTCCTTAGGCCTCATGCTGACGTCAAAATATATCACTTTTGCTTAAAATTTCAAGTGTCGATTTTTGGATAATCGACACGAAATTTCAAATACTCAAAGCCCCTAACTATAAACCATACTCGAGCCACTTAGTCTTCCATTATGTGCTCTACATTTACAAAAAAAAAAAAAATTCTTAAAACAATTCTCGTTAATTACTAAAAGTAACTTTTTTCTAAGGCTCTGATTTTTCTTCCATAAATCATTATTGTATATGGCTTCCCACTTAAAATTAATCACAATAATTATTTCTAAAGTTTACTGATAATTCATCATATAATAACGAGGGAAAATGTAAATTTATTTTGAAATATTAGATTGTGATGTATTGTTTCACATGAAACAAACATTTGTTGCTTGATACCCATCCTTCGAACACCCGCACCCCCATCATCATCATTTTCCAACCCCTTGAAATATCACAAAAACCCTTCCCATTGCCTACACCAATAATTTTCACATCTATTACTCATTAATAAATTGCACAATAATTTATGGTTTAGTACAAAGAAATAAGGATGAAAAATTTTTATACCGATATAAATGTTTCGTTTTTTTTCATAAAACAGTTATCAATGTCGCCATTAATAAAGATAAAAGACACAATAGGAAACGAAAAGAAAAAAAATCAAGACTTGGTTCTTTTTTATTGTAATTCACTTATCGGAAGCAGCGCACTTAAAATTAATATAGAAAATAATTTACGTCAAATTAAATTATGATTATGAAAAGGCTGTGTTTATTTCAATGTAATATTTTATATTCACACATATATCTTTAAAATAAACGGAATTGCAGGGGAGGATTGATGTGTACATAAAATGATATGTATATATAGTACATACATATATATACGTATATAAAGATCGACACATTTAACAATAGATGAGTTTTTGTGGCGGCAATTATGACATTTTATGATGAAAATTCAATAATGTTTTAACAGCAGTCATTAAAAACCTCATCATTTATATATATGTATATATAGAACGAGAGAAATATACAAAATTACCCCCATTGAAAGCTTCATACATTCCCCACACTAAATTATAGGGACGAAAGTTAATATTACCAGACCATTACGATGATCTAAAATCAAGCCGAGTAACAGTATCGAAAGAGAAGTGGGCCGATCGTATAAGGGAGCCTTTAATGGGACATGGGGAACATGAACGAGGAAAAGGAGGAATCATATAGCGACAAAATATAGCACGCACACATTAATTCAACCATACAATATTATATAATAATAAAAGGAGTGTCAGGGGTTGTGGAATTGACAGAGGATGATTTTGTTACATTATTACAGATATTCAGACTTTACTATTTGTCGCAGAACGGGTTAGGTGGGATAAATGTGTACACACATCATAATAATTTCACGCTCCATCCCTGTTCTTCCTTGTTATTTCATAGCGTAATATTGCGAGGCAGCTATTGTACATATCAAAGACACAAACCACGTCATGTTGAAATAATAACGAAAAGACTATAAAAACAGTAGTTAAACGAAATTTAATACACCGAAATAAAGGCCGAGATTACGCTTATGGAAGCTGCTAGGGGGTGAGAGAACGTTGATGATAGCTTCTAGTTCTACAGCTGAAGATGACACCCAACTGTACCAGTAGGGTAAACCGGGAGATTTTTGCAATATTATTTTTGTAAATGAAATGTGTATGTTCCTCCACTTCCTTTCGCATTATTAATTTTCCTCGTCTTGTTTTCTTTCTTCATTTTATTTGGTCTTCTTCAAGCATCGATAAACTATTTAATCAGTGCAACCCTCCTAAAATCCTTCCGTTTTCCTTCATATTTTTATTACACTCAAACCGAATATTCTCGACATAGAGAAATTAAACCGCGTATTTATTTATTGAATTAATATTCGTTGGCTCCTCTCGTATATTCTTCGAGGCAGCACGAGCAAGAAAGAGTTGGAGCGCTTTTACGATTAAACGTATTAGATTTTAGGATTATATGTTGTGAATTTCATAAAAATGGTCATAAATTGAATTTGGAAAAATCCCTTCATCCTTTCAGATATTTCCTTAAATATTCAACGATAAAATATTCATTATAAATTATTAAATATTTTTTCATTTAAAACGAGGACAATGTAAAATATTTACTGGAGGGTAAGACCTTTTTCATTTTCTCGAGAATTCGAGGGAATGTCAAGAGGATTATGTTGGGAAATTGGGATGCAAACAGGAGAGGATGGGGTGAAGCGAATAAGGTTATACTGGTGGTTGAACTAAATAAAGTGTTATATTAATACACACATACATTCACTTATATAAGTATATACTATATACGTACAAATGAAAACACTTGAGGGTATATTTTTCATTTTAATATTTTACGATAATAAATTTAAGTAATGTTTGTGGTGGTAGGTAAAAATGACAAATTTCCATTTGGAAAATGAATTTGTTGGGAAAATTCGACTATCCGGGTGTTGGGACGAGAAACACAAATTAATTCATATAAAAGTATATAGGCGGTATGATTTGGGGTGACACGGCTTAAACCGAATTTTTCGGAATTTATTTTCAATTCTTTTTTTCCTCAATTTTAGTATTGGTCATAAATAACATTATTATCAAATAAAAAGGAAAAAAACCTTGGTAAAAAACTGGATAGTTTAATTTCTCCATTAGGAGAATGCTCGTTTTTGAAACAATACTTAAAAGGAAAATTTCCATGTTTGATTGATTTTATTGTAGAAATATATAGGTTGTATTTGTATACTTAATTGCTCCGCATTTACCTACGTTTTAACGTTTATTTAGTGAACATTTTAGTTCATATACTTATTTAGTGTGTGAGCATCGAGACTTGCACATTAAATCAATTTGTAACATAATTCATTTCCTATAAAGTTTCAATTGAGTTAACAAACTAATTGATTTTGTGTAAAATATGGAACTAATTTTGGAGTGCATCAAACCAATCTACATACATAATATTATCTTTGAAAAATTTGATACTCATACTATGTTAGTTGTTTCAGTATTAATTTTTCAATCTATTAAGTATTTTGTGATCAACTATCAGGTATTGAATAAGTTTTACGATATTTTTTACTGACACGTAAAATATCTAAGTCTAAGTCTAGATGTTGACCTAGTCGTGGTAAGCAAATAACTTAAGCAAACACCTTATATTTACTTTTTGTACTTTTAGTCTTTAATCTCTGTGGACCAGATGAGGTTTAGATATCTAGTCGTAAATTAAATAGATTGACAACCATATGGTTCAGGTGTTCTTTCCGTTCCTTACTATTTCATGTCATCTATTAATTGCTACTAATCTCTCGGGCTTAGACTAAAAACATTATAATCCCTCCTTGGTGTTGGAACAACTGGAATTCTCACTATAGTAATACTCCATACAGATACATAAGCTAATACAACTATAGTTGAATCACGATAGGCTCAATACTTAGATATTGTATAGCTTACTTTTTTATTTACCGGTAATTCGGTAAGAAATGCAAATTAAAATACCAGCTTGCCGGTAACTTACCGACGAATTTTTTCAAGGAGCAATAAAATTAAGGCGATAAAAATTTAAGTCATTTTGATTTTCATTTCATGTATTTTATTTTAAAGATATAAAAGTATTTTAAAAATATAAAAACTCAACAAAATATAATGCCAACTAACACCACTTTACTGATAAATTTTTTTAAAATATAACTTTTCAAGAAACTAAAACTATTTAAAGTCTTATCTCTTAATTTTGATCTAGTTTTTACATTAAATAATTCAGGTCCCTGGAATACTCTTTCTAATTCAACACTTGTTGCAGGAATGATCATTAAAGAATCAAAAACTATTTTAAATAAGTTTATTTGTTTTATTTTAAATTTGTTTCCATTCTGTCGTTTTTTTTTTCTTGTAGAACTGGTACTTGATTATAACGATTTTAAAATTTTTAAAAATTGCAGAGCACAAATCACAAACAGTCAGTGTCACAGTTTAAAGATGGAGGAGCGTCGCCATTTTGTGAGCGTGAACTATCTCAGCAGTGGAAGGGCCAAGCCAGCCAATGAGAAGCGGCGTGGTTGTGGGATAGGGTGGCCGGGCGGACCATTATCGAGCATCCTTTATCAAGAAGACGGGTCTTTGAGACCACCCGCCGCGAGGGTTTGACCAAAAGAATGCCTCGGTGAATTAAGTGAGAGCTTCTAGCACATTCTGTGTTTCCAAGAAAAATAGAAAGTGTTGATAACAAATTGATCTAAGAAATATAGAAAGTTTTGTCAAGGAACAATAGAATCTAACGTAGTAGAAGAATTCCGAAATCCTATATAAGTCCCGGACAAATATAGGCGAGCTAGTCTTCAATTAGTCGTTAAAGTGAGTGAGTCTTAAATAAATCGTCAACGGAGTCTTAAAATAAATAGTGAACGTGAACAGTCTGAAATAAATCATCAACGACATCGTAAAAGATAAATCGGGAATGATAAATCGTAAACAGTGAATCGCGAGTGTAAATAAATTGTGAACATTGCTAAATAAAGTGTTTAAGTGCAATAGTGAGTGACAATAAGTGACTGTGAAAACTGACTAGTTAAACAGTGAACTAAATCATTGTTAACGTGTAGTTAATAAGTGTAAATAGCGTACGATAAATATATAACACTTGTTAAAAATAAATTTATCGTCATTACACACAAACCCAAAAACCCGTAAAAACGGTTTAAAGATTTATAGCTGCTTTTAAACCCAAAAAAGGTTAATTAACAATTAAACAAAAAATAGCTTCCATAAGATTATTATAATTAGCTCTACATTGTCACCTACATTTTTTTTCTACCGGTAAATTTTTGTATATTTTTACCGGTTGACCGGTAAACCGATAAACTGGTTTACAATTCCTACCACCTACTAATGTGGTAGGTACTCATTTTTAATTATTTTTCCTAAAATTAGTGTTGATAACGGATTATCTTTATACATTAATGTTCGGATGTGTCTGTAGTATATTCTTTTTTTTATGGCACCTAAGGAAACTGTATCTGGGAATTTTCTCAAACTCTTGAACAGTTTAGAGAGACATCTTACATTAGTGTCCTTTCCTAACCTCTCTTTTTTGCCTAGTTTTGCCGTTTTTGCTTAGTAGCAATTCGCAAATGACGTACTGAAGATTTTTTGTTCATACTTGAGCACATTTTGATTTTTCTAACATACTATGGTAATGCCATTTTTTAGTGAGCTGCATATTATGCAAGTTCAAGATAATCTTCAATTAAACTCTTAAATACTTAACAGTTTTTGATTTATGTTCTGTTATCATCGTAGATACTACGAGGTAAGGCAAAGACTCACGAGCTAAAACTACGATTCCTAGAAAGTTATAAATAGCTCATGGCTTATTGGCAGTGTTTATGAGAAAGTAAGTAATAATACAAATGTTGATATTAAAAAAAAAAATCGTTCTTTCCTGTTACAGAGTGAGTGTTTTAATTTCATATGTTTAAAGACCTTCGGTACACAGGTTATTATTTTTGTTAAAAAAGATTACAAGACGACTCAAAAATAATGAACCATAAAATGAAAATTCTTAGTTTTGGTTCACCTGTCTATTACTAAATATTTAGCCCAATACTCGTAGGTTTAATCAGCGTTACTGATTCTAAATATAACATTTTTTACAACTGTTATCGATCACTTTGCTCAATGTATCAATGAAAGTATTGAATATTTGTCAAAAATGGTTAATTTCACATAGATCTTGTATGTACCTCTAGTAAACTGAGAATATTTTTTACTTAAGATCATCGATTAAACCTTTTTTGACGTTCTCTTGATAATCCAAATTTTTCGATATTATGACAGACGTTTGGTCTTATGTGTATCGGGTTATCTAGATCGAATTCTATTTAAATATTTACCCATCCGCCAGATTTCCAAACTTCTTTATTAATATAGATCTGTCTTTCAAAAAACGAGATATAAAAAAAAACTCTTTATCGTAGCAACAATAAGAACCAGTAAATATAAAAAAAACTGTAAATTCAAGTTAAGAAAAAAGCATTATCTCGTTTTTATAAAAATTCCCTCTTTCAATAAAAGGCAGTTCAAGAGTTCAACCCGTTTACGAGAGATGGATCCCATGAGAATACCACGTGCACATATTCCAGCATGCTTAAATATACGAACGAACAGACCGTCCAACACAATGTCTTTTGTTCTTTTTTCACGATTTGGTAACTGAATCAAAATGTTTATAGTTTATAAAAAGTTTCACACACAAGGCAAAAAAAAAAGAAAATATCGGAAAATGATGGGGTGTGAAAAGCTCAAAGTGGGAGTCGAGAGAAAATTTAGTAAACTTTTATTAGACTGAGATATTTTTTAAAGAACGCAAAAAACTTTTTCTGTTCATTCTTTCCATTAATTCCACTTGAGAAACTTTATGAAATTATTTTTAAAAACAGTTTTAATAATAATTGATGATTGTTTACCTACATACGTGGAAGGTTGGAAGCCATTTTGGTTACGTAAGCTTTTCATTTTGACTCGTTTGTCGCATAGTCCTATGAGATTCTGAGAAATCAGCTACATCCTCCTTTAATTATAAATAACTATTAATCATTCCAATTTAATTATTACAAATCCATCTATAACAAATCTACTGTTCAATGTTATATGATTAGTATGAATTTATGTACATACATGGGTGTGTACACGATGTATGTATATAATTATGAAAATTTCAATGTGTGTAATCGTTTAGGGTTTCTGTTCAACAAGTTATAATCTCTTAGTGGGGATCATATAGACGACTATATGTACACAAGTAAAGTGATTACGGAGCGAGCTTTCAAATATTAATGCATAATAGAGATGGCAAGAACATGAGAAGAAGACGGAACTATTTGAGAAGGCTTAGGGTGGAAAATTTATATATTTGAAACTTTCATTTTCCCTATGTACTTGTGCATTATATAAACAAACGTTATATATGTATGTATCTAAGTAGACGATGGTAAGTAGAAAGTATGAGCTTGCTACAAGTCAAGCTTTAGTCTCACCGAAAAACCTGAAGTTGTTGAAAGAAATTATATCAGAAACAAGAAATATTTATAACTTGTTGGTGTAAACTTAAAAATTGATTATTTAATAAACAAGCTTACACTTAAAATAATAAAAAAATTACATAGACTTCAAGTTCCTTGATTTGTGGATTTGAGTAGGTATTTAGATAAGTTTCGTGTCATTTCATATTAGTTAACGTATAAACTCGTTGTTTGTGAATTGTGTGGATCTAAAAAAATTTACCAAACAGAAGTTTTTAAATAAGAAATCACTACCATATTATCTATATATAAATAAAATGATAGCTGGTTTCCAATGTTCGCTTTTAACTCAAAAACTACTGGATATATTTGATCGATTTTTTGTTTGTTTTACTTCTTATATACTTGGTCTTTATCAAAAAAAAAGAATTATCATGATATCTTCATTAAAAACTAAGTAATTAAAGTTTTCGAAATTGCGATTTTTTCAAGCAGAACGCGTATGCTTTCGTTGTTCTTTCGTTGCTTTGATAGAGTGGGGCAAACGGTGTTATGCGCATGGATAAGAGACAGAATGTTTCTCCTCCCACTGCCTAATGATTATTTCATATTTGAGCGTACGCGGTACGACTTCATGCAGCTAAGCGAGATATAAGAATAAATAAAATATTTTTTGAATTCTATTTTTTTTTCTGTTTTTAAAATATTTTATGTAGCTTTTTTAAAAAAATTCTTTTTAAGCATTTTTTATATTTTATTGCAAATACAAATTCAAAATACATTTTTCATTTATAACCGTTACAATAATCAAATAACAATTCAACACTCCCTTTTATTATTGCATATATTTTTTAACCAGAAATAGTTAAATTAGCGAGAAACATTTTTTAATTAAACTATTTTATTAAACAATTTGCAAACTAAAAATTAAAATTGCTGTAAAATACAAAAGAGTCTCTTTCTTAGTTTTTTTTAATTGCTCCTTAAATGCTCTTTCCGGATCCACAATTGCTCCAGGTGTATAGTAAATAGTAACTTAAAAATTAAATTTTTTTTAAATTTTCAAACTCAAGATTTAAAATCGCTAAAAAATCCAAAATAAATTTTAATTAAAGTGTTTGTTTTTTTAAAGCTCTCTATCTGATCGTTTTATTACGCAAATAATTGATCAAATTTTTGCAATATTTTTAATAATTAATTATTTTTATCTATTTATGTATTGTTGTATTATGACGTCATCAACTGCCGTTTAATTTTATAAATATGAATAGTTTAAAATTTGAATCACTTATTAATTATAAATCTGGAGCAATTACGGATCCGGAAAGAGCATTTAAGGAACATTTAAAAAAATTAACAAAAGTGATTATTTTGGAATAATTAGCAGTTTTAATTTTTGAATTTACAAATGTTTGAAAAATTAAATATTAATTAATTAATAACTATACACTCGGAGTAATATCCAATTCTGAAGGAGCAATTTTTTGGCATATAGTTAAAACGGTTCTACGCTTAGTTCTTTCCGGTTATTTTAAAAATATTTTGGCTTTCGATTGTTTAAATATTTTTCCTCTGTAAATTACATTTGTTCTTAACATAATAACCTACGCAGACGACGTCTCGGGTATCAGCTAGTGTATAATAAAATTATTGAAGTGTTTATTTTATCGTGACACTTAAATTAATTCTTTAAATTCGAAACGTGTAAAAAATTATATTTTATATATATATACAGATTATATTCTAACGAGCTTAATTCGTTATAAAGCACACCAGTGTGTAAATGTATATTATAATAATAACAGTAATAAAATCCTATCACGAAAGCTCGAAAGCTTTCCCGCAACAAGTGTGATTGCTCTTGAACAAAATAATATTCCCACTCGTCTCACCCCCCGTGCTCTCACACACGTTAAGCTTCTGTCTTCGTAAACTTTGTGTCTCACTCATACATTTTCCAACTATGTTTCATTCCATTATATTCTTTACATTATATATTATTATCATTGGGCCGTTATCTCTTTCCTTTTTCAATAATCTAAATCGAAATATTTTCTTATTTTTCCCGTTTAAATTGCGTTTGGCACGAGATCGTCATCATGGAACGTGGTATGGTGCGGAAATGAGGACGAGAAGGAAAAAGAAAGGAAAGCCTATTTTCTATGTAACTAAGTGGTATTGGAGTACATTTATGAACATTCACAGAATGCAACAGAACACTTGTTGCATCATTCATAGGCGCAACAGTGCAAGTGAACATCATAAATGCAATTACAAGTTTTTTTTTTTTTTATAAATATAACATGGATCAAGAGTTTAAATATAAGGGGCTTTATAATTTTCAAATGGCTGAATAACGTTTTTTGAAACGCTCTATAACTATTTAAAAAACTTGAATATTAAAGTTGTTCGGAGAAGAAGTTGGAATTAAAAGAAATGTTTTTTTAACGTTAACATTCGACAAAGTTTGTGTATTTTGACTTTGTATGCCGTAGTTGACTTAATTAAACGCGCGTTTATAATTGCATTATGACGCCTTGCATTTTAATTTGTTCATTTTAAGTTTTGTGAGGCGCGCACAGGAATCACACGGGAGAAGATTAGTTGGATCGGAGTTCGTCGAGCCTTTTTCTTTGTCTTTTGATCGTCGTCGTGCGACGCTCTCGTCACTAATTCGTGGTGTTTAAACGCTTCAAGCGTAATACGGTGTGATGTCATTCCATTAATTGTTCTACGAAAATATTTCCCTCTTTTCCAAACACATTTTCTCGTGAAAGCTCTCTGTTTCATAAATAATTTTGCTCTTTCAACAAAAAAGAAGATTTATTTTTAAGGTTTCATTAAAAATAGAATTTCCCTGGATTTGCTTTGTCTGGCCATGTGAGTGTATGTTACAGCCATTTTATGCTATTATCAAATCAATAGTTCCTAACTGTTTCAATTTTTTATAGATAAAAACTCTGGTAGCACATAGAAATTTTTTTTCTTAAAATTCTTTGAAAAAATATACCGTGTATTGAAGGAAACAAAAAACTATATACGATATAATATGTTCGTTGTTATTTTTTATTAGCCGATTTTTTGATTAAAATTTAGTATTTCTCAAGTCTCCTGTACAAAATCAATTACCAATATCGTTCCAGCAATAGAATATTAAACACAACAGAAATAGTCAAGACCACCAACAAAAATTGTCAAGTAATACTAGGTTTGATCCTCGTTGAAATCTAGACTTAAAGGGGTATTCTAGTATAGGAATTTGAAAAAATCGAAATTTTCATAATCCGATAGTTTATATATTCAAAAATATATCCCTAAAATAATTTTTCAAAGTTCAAATTATTTCCGAAGTTATAGCCGTTTTAGTGTCGTGGAAACTAGAACGATCGAGACTTAACGTAAAACTTTAAACGCGTTTTTCTCGAAACTATTTTTTTCGATGCGGTAGCCATAATATTTCAAGTTCTAATCAGCCGATTTACTAGAAATTTGGCAAGAATATTCTTTAAATATTTCTCTATCGCATGAACTAACAAATATGAAAATTTAAAATTTGTAATATTTTTAAAAAATTCGACAAAGTTAAAAAATTAGTGAAAAAAAAGGCCTTTATTTTTGAGTAGCCGCCATTTTATGAAAAAAATTTTTTTATCAGTTTTAGAGGTTCATGCGATAGCGACATTTGTACTTATCACGAATCCATCATTGTTTTATTTTTCAAATGACCACAAGGGTAGAAATCATGGCGACGAGGACACGGTCTTTTTTTTTCCCCATCTACTTCAAAGACGCACAACTCAATGAAAAAATAAAAATTTGAAATTATTTTTGTGTTCTCTCTGAATATAAATGAAGAAATGATAAAAAATGGATAGTAAAAATATCAAATGTTTTTTTTATCAATTGCCAAAAAACGCTGGAAATTCGGGCCTCTAGACTAGAATACCCCTCTAAGATCCTAGACCTAAGATCTTATTGACCAACAGAAATTCTCTGCGACAGTCGTGATATGACTTTAGATGTCAAAGCGACTTAAAACACCAAAAAAATTGGTTATCTGTAAAGTCGGTTTACGGACGATAGTTTTACGTGATAACGTCATAAAGAACACCTAATTGATAAAAAATTGCGTAAATACTTTTATGAATTGAATTATTATCACTGAATTATCATTACTTTGTATAATACAAAGGAGTTAATTGAAAATTAATAATTTTTTCAAAATGAAATCAGACTGAAAATTGTGAAGGAAAAAATCAATTAAATCTTATTAAGTAAATTGTAAAAGAAAAACACAAAACACGTTGTCTTAGGTAAGGGGACCAACTATCTATATATCAAAATATCGATAGTTGATATTTTTTTCCGAGTATCAAATTCGATATTATTTTTAAGAGCTTTATTATATTGTATAAATTATAATAATTTATTCCACTTAAAGTTATTGACAATTTTTCAAGTAATCGCCTTTAAGTGGCCTAATAATAATTGGAAAATAACTAACACCCCAGTATAACAAGGACAACAGACGTAAATAACCATGCAGTTGAGCGTCTTTAAATAAAATTTTAAAAATCACTACTTAACTTTATTTTAAGTTATTTGCCTTTACTTTTTAACTACTTGACTTAAAGATTTAAAATCAAGTCAAACTCAATTCAAAAGTTGAAATTTAAGTATTTATTCCAGGCAAACATTAAATTTCTAAGCTCATTTGCTTTGCTTTCTTTATGGATATTTCCCTAACCATTTATCGCCATGACCAATGAGATCTATTGTGATGTAAGCCACTGTGTCTAGAGGAGCTTCTTAAGAAAGCCAGCACCTGTCTTAGGGCTGCCACTGCTTTCAGACTAGGCGTCATGTCCGCCTTTCCAAGATTCTACAGTTTTCTTTAGAAAGCTGCCTCACGCGAGCATAATGTTCCGCCATTTCTGCCGCTTTCAAGCAGATTGTAAGTTATTTCATGTCAAAGTAAAAATATTAAGTTCACTTCATCACACAAATTATCCAAATACTGGATTTGATGAAATCTCATTTGGGACAGAAGATCACACTGGGAAAAAAATCAAACTTTAGAACGACGTAATATACCTTAAGCAATTCAATTTGTTCGGGGCCAGTGCTGGCCACTGGAATTGTATATATTATGTGTAAATAAATATGGGTAACCACGCCCACTCTACAATCTACTAATTATCGCAATACGAAGTTGAATAACTTAATTTCCAAGAAACGTATTTTTAAAATTTAATTTGAGGTAAATTAAACTTTATTTATGGTATATTTCGTCTCGACAATAAAAGTTTTCATGTACGTGATGTAACACGCACTTGGACGGTTTTTCTATTTCTTAATTTGGTCTAACAATATTCAATTACTTATACGAGTATGTTGCATAACATTAAAAATGACAAAACAAAATAAATTTTCTAAGAGATGCAGGAGATAGGGGATGTTATGTAACGTATGATGAAGTCATTCAACATGAAGCTCGCATGCAAAAGATAAAAGGAATTGTACACATGAATGTGTTTTGAATTTTATTATTTTCCCCAGTCTTCACTCGACTAATACCTCTTTCTCTCTTACACAGTGTGTGTGTGGGTATGTATGTATGTATGGATGTGTCTACTCGAACGGGAAAATGCTCCCAAAGGACGAGGCCCTAAACGTAGAATGGGAATTATGTGCGTCAAATGAAGAGTAATAGCATAATACACACAGAAATTGAAATATTTGCTTTATCTTTTTAAATGATTCTGTCGGCCTTTCAAATATTTAACTTTGGGTAGCACTAAAATAAAGATAAAGTTAATCACGGAAAAATCACAGTTTCGACTCGTAATTTAACCAACATAAAACTTGGTAATAAAATTTTAACTTCTATTAAACGTTTCAATTTTATATTAAATTTTGATCCTTTTAACAATTTAAGTGTCTGTTTTCTTAAATGTAATTGAAAATATCATAAACGTATACGTAAATAACACGTTAAAGTATACAATTTCAAAATATGGTATCTGAAAAATAAAAAAAAAATATTTCTAACAAAGTATTTCAATTGATAACATGAGATTTAATTTTAACAGCAAAAATTGATGTATTTAGTAAAATGTTTAAGAAGTATTTCCAAAATTCGTTATAATTACAGTAGAAATCGTTTATAGCGAACTTAAGGGGACCGTGAAATTTTGTTCGTTATAAGCGATATTCACTATAACCGATATGTATCGCATGTATCGTCTTATCTAAGACATATCACGGGACCCGAAGGTTTTGTACGTTATAACCGGTTGTTCATTATATCCGGTGTCGTTATAAACGATTTATACTGTATTTAGCATATAGTGAACTATTGACTCATTTTTTCGAGATATTTTTTTTTAAATAGCCAATCTATGAGCAAAATAATTAAAAAATGATCTTTTGTTACGAGTAGGGGTTGCAAAAAACCGTATTTTTGTTAAAACCGGTTTTTCGATTTTTTTCCTATCTTAAACTCGGTTAACCGGTTAAAAACCGGGTTATTAAAAAAATTGAATCTATAGTAAAATCACCCCCCTTATTGTTTTTATTTACAATAAAACACCATTAATTAATGTTTTTTTTTATTTTTAATTCAACTTCAGTTACAAAAGTTCATGTGCGAATTTCAAAATTTAATAAAACTAATAAAAAAATGTTTAAAGAGTAATTCTACTCTTTTTTCAAAAGGAATTGGTATCTTAAAAATACTAATGCATTTATTGAGTCATCTCCAAAACTACTTTTAATTTTGTTGCAAAAATTTCCCGACACAGAAAATGTTATTTCTGACTCCGTCGAAATTGGTTTAACAGTGATTAAGGCATTTAAAAGAAATTCTAAGTTGCTCGTTTTTTTCCTGGTTTTTTGAGTTGTTGATGCAACATTTCCACTTCATTCACGTGTATTGTTTGAATCTCACTATCTTCACCATCCAAACTTTCTGGTTCTGTTTCAATTTGAAACATTTTTTCTAATAATTGCCTGCCAAAGTTTAAAATTTCTGATTTTGACAAATATGACAGAGAAACTCCCGGTTAAATAATTGATTTGGTTTTTGCATAGTTTCGGTCTTTTAAATACTTCGCCAAAGACACTAAATTAATATTTTTACGCTCAAGCACTCTTCGTTTTAGTAGAAACTTTTCCAGTTAAAATTATTTAGGTATTTATACAGTTAAGAAAAACCGATTATTTTTATAAAATAACCGGGGTTTCGGTTTTAGCTATTTTACTAAAAAAAACGGTTTTTAAAAACCGGTTTTAACCGGTTTGCAAACCCTAGTGACGAGTTACAGAGCTTTATTTAACATTAAATCTGCTTTTGGTTAAAAGAACGTAATACTTCATGATCTTACTATCGGAATTTATCGCTGATTGAATGCATTAAAAATTAAAGTAAAATATTTCATTAATTTCACTGATAAGCGCTGCTATTAAGCATAAATTTATCGATTTTATTTTATTTTAATATTTATTTATTATTCGAATTATTATCCATAGTTAATAATAAACAGTCAAAAGTTCTTTTTTAACGGATATTTTATTATTTAATTGATGTTTTTTTTTTTTAAATTTTATACTACTTTTCGCTTCTTTCGTAGCTTTTTCAGGTACTTAATTATAAACACCAACTGTTGTATTAATAATATCAACATTAATTTCAACATTAACGTGTTGAACTCATTTTTTAAATAAAATTTATTTAAAATATCCCTAACAAAATATCTCCATGATAAAATATCCTCAGACACAATATCCCGACAAAATTTTCAGATAAAAATTTTTGAGCTCAGCAACTAAGATTTTATATTTAATAATTTTTATTAAAAAGGTTATAAATTGACCCCCAATTATTTATTGAAATAGTGTTTAATTGACCCCCATGTGTTAAAACCGCAAAAACTGTGTTAATTAATGCCAAAGGGGTCCAAGGCGGAGCCCCCAACCAAAGAAATTATAGTCATTGTTCGTTTACCCGATTTTCATTCATTGGCTGAATGTGCACTTCTTGACACCGCGAAGTTTTACACAAAACTAAATGTTTTAACATCAAAATTATGCTGCAAATACGATTTGTAGTTATTCTATGAGGACTTTTTGTCTGTGGATACTTTGTCATGGGGATATTTTGTCTGAGGATATTTTGTCGGAGATATTTTGACCAGGGATCAAAACGCATGGAACCTCCTACTGACTCCAATCTGCTCCCTCTGCAATGGGAAACCCATTAACGCCATGCATCTTGAATACTGTCCTTCACTTGCAGACGTCAGGGAGATAAACAAAAACAATCAAAACCAACTAGTCTTAAACCTTTACTGGACGGCGCGGCACCAAATGGCAAAAATGACAAGGGCGTTGGAAATGAAGAAGAAGAAACCTCCAAATTTGAAACTTAAGTTCCTAGACTTTTATTGAAATTTTACCCTATTATCACTAGTATAAAGAGCAACAATTAAGTTACTGTGCCTTATCTAAAAATGAAACTAATATTAACATAGACAGTTTCTTTGAAAAAAAATCTAAATCTTCCAAAGTTTAATATCCATGAAGTTACACAAATAATTTGTATATTTTTATATTTCTTTGAAAATACATTTTTAAGTTTTAACGAAAAAATTTCTTTGAATTATAACAAAATATTTAATAACTTATTATTAGTTTACTTTTGAAATTAAAATTCAGAAGAAAGATATGATCAAAGGTCGTACTCGTTCGTTCATAACTAATTCAAAAAGTAATATTACGAATATAAATTAAGGGATGTCTCTGCTCTGAACAATTAGATAAGAATGCAATATTTTCTGTCTAGGAGACAAGACCCTGAATTTCAACGAGACAAGGACTAATGATACTCGAACACATTTACTATTCTAAAAATTAAAGTAAATACTAAGTAGTACTTCCATTCATTTCTGTACATTTCCAAATAATATGTTTTAGTATTTTTCGATTTGTAACATCGTTTTTTACAACTTTTACCCTACCTTATATTTGTGTAAACAAACATGAAATTCTAATATCCCGTTCGTAATGTCAATAAAATACTCGGGGTAAACGTATGCAAGAAGTTTTCAAATATGCTGCTCTCGTAATAATATAGAAGATCGGGATGAGAATTGGAAGGAAAACGAGATATGGGAGCATTTCTCTATTTGTATTCTATTCTATATATTTGGTACACATGTTTAAAGCTAGAAAAGGAAATAGAAGGTCAAAATCCTGGAGGACATCATTAGTTCATAAACAGTGGAAATAAGCAATGGGCAACGAAAGATGATAAACGAACAGCCTCCGGATATTTTATTGTGTCCCATTTACCATATCGATTAAGTGTGGCATTCTGTAGGAGTTGATGAAATTTATTTTCAGAGATGCAATAAATTGTTGCTTTTGCAAAAAAAATTAAGATAAATTAACTAAAAACGAGAAAACAGTTCTAATTAAATCTGTTAAAATATGGAATCGTATCAAAAGCATTTGTCAAGAGATGGAAGCGCGAAGAATGGGGAAATGATAACGACTTTTGTAAAATGAACAACATACGGCCCAATAGAATATGAAAAGGAAGGAAATGGTAATTGGAACACAACAAGAACGCCAAAGTAAACGCGATGGAATAAAGCTCAAAGTTCATTGTTCCGGGGAGTGCTTACGGGAAGCGATAGCTGTGTGCGACATGTTACAGTTACATATGAAGGTAAATTTATTTGTTCAATGGCAAGTCTCAAAATCCCCATGGTAGAAATTGAGCAACTACAACGAAAAAAAAAAACGTCCTTTTCATTTATGCTTTTTGTCGCCACCTAAGTGCAACGCCATTTGCCTAATTATCTAATGTTCAACATGTTAACTATGAAGACGGTTCCTCTTAGCATATACACTGGTCACTTTCACATAAGTTCTCTTGAATATACCCCATTTGTTCATTAAATGTTGTCCCGTTTATTTCCCATTCCCATTATCTCAGATAGCTAATTACATACTATTACCTCTAGCTTCTGATTTCCCTTAGGAAATATAGTGAAAGTATTATTATTGCTTGCCTTAATATAAATTATTTGCAGTCGACGAGGACGCAAGTATATATGAAAACAGAGAAAATGAATGAAAAAGGGGTTAATTAAAAATTGAAATATAAGAAGAGCGATAAATTTGTTCCAACTACATCCAAATTTATATCTCGTAAAAATTTGGTAAAAATTAAATGTAATAGCCTCGCGTTCTATTTTTCCATTGAGGTCCCATTCGAGAAAATATTCTGAAATTCGCTGTTCAAAAACAGAAATATAAATTCGTTTTAATGACGATGACGTGTACCAAAAAAAACGGAGACTACATTCAAAGAATTCGGTTTATCTGGTAGAAAAAACTGGTAAACTAGAGAAAACGAGAACAAAGACCAAAAATATTTAAGAGGGCGAGTTTGAAAGCGATGATAAAATAGCAAAATGGAGGCAATGGTAAAATAGGGTGGCACACGTTCTATGCTATAATATAGTAAACGTAAAGTTCTCGGAAGTTGATTTGATTTAATCAAATTACTGTCCGGACAGCGTTTCATATTTCATTCTCTGTTTCTAGTCAGAACCGCCAGAGTGCACGTTTTTCAAAATACCACCGGCATCGCACCCTTCAACTGCTTCTCTTTCCCAAACCTGTCCCGATCCTGTTTTACAATGTTGTTGATCTTCCCGATCTTCTTCTCGCATTCACGTAACTGTCATGTGTACGTACCTCAAACTAGTCTTGACAACAATGTAGAAAATAGTGTTGGAAATATCCAGTGGGACTGGGGACGAAAACAGAGTGTGTCAGTATAAAAGTAATGCAGGTGATAGAATAGAGTGAGACATGCCGTTTCAGCGACAAGGAATGAGAATGAGATGTTCAGGATATGTAATAGTGCTGTAAAGTTGTCGCGTCCTCTCGTCATGTTTTCGTCTTGTCTAACAATTCACCTTTTAACTCAAACAGGTATTAAAATTTAAAACAAATGAAACCCGTCCCACCTGGCAGAACCACTTGGACCCAGTCATTTCGTACCCCATTCCAGAACGCGTCGTTTTTCGCTTGATTAATAGTTGTAACAGTCATAGCTTTGACCCCCGCGAATTCGCCCCATCCATCCCCAACGCTCGTCATCTGAGGGATTTTCGTTCATAGTACAACGTTCGTTACGCTACTGTCGCTTTAGTTGCCATTTTCGACGACGACAAACTTCTACACGACGACGGCCGCATGCCTTGTAGCAAATATAATTTACATTTTGTATATGAGAACATCAGTTTGATGGGGGTTGAGGCGACTGGGAGGTGATACAGAGAATGAGGACGGTATGTACACGATGATAAGGGTGTAAAATAGGGACTGAAATAAAATAAACGAAGGCGACGTGGAAAATAATAATAGATAAAGTTCAAATAATGACGGTGTCATCTATGATCATAATAAAATAGTAATGATGTGTAGTTTATTTGAAGAATGATAGACAGGGGGGTGTATAATATGAAATGACGAGGAATTTTATAATTTCATCGAATATAATGGCTGAGTGAAAAATTCTCATACTACTTTAATCTATTTCTACTATGTTTAATTTATACAAGGTATTTCAACATGGAACAGCATTATTTATAAGGTGTTTTTTATACATATAAGGCACAAAGTAAATAATAACGGTTCTTCATGTAAGGTATGTCAGACTTAGCCTACTCAGAGTTGGAAGAGTAAAAATAATTCATAACATTTAAATATGAAATAATTTTCCAATAGCACTTCTATCAAACTATGTCAAAAAATTTTCAACTAAATACTGATTTTACTCTAATCATAAAAAGGTTATGAGTTCTGATGACTGGAAAGCTGCAAATATCACTCAAACTCTCCCTCACTTTATCGAACTTTAACTGCTATTTTCGCTTATATGCGGGCACTTTAAAATTGGCACCCTTATATTATCATGCACAGATAAAAAGTTTTAATTTCATATATAAATGATTAAACTGCATTATAAATGTAGCAATCATGCAGCGGGTTGTTAGGTTATCGGTACAAATTATCATTTATATCAATATGTAGCACGTAGAAACCACAATAGTCTATATATATATATATATATATATATATATATTTCTATAAAAACTACGTAGGTCAAAATAGGATTGATTTATAAGGTTTGTTCCATACGTTGATGCCAAACACTGCCACGAAAGACAAAGTGCAAGGCACATTGACCAACAGACAAGAGGGAGTGAAGAATTGTTTCAGCTTACAGCCACTTGGCCGCATTAGGCCGAGAGTCGAGCTATGTACGTACGTTTTTGTGACAATCGCGTATTTCAACACTGATTTGGAGATGTTTAAACACTGCGTAGTCGCTTTGTAACTCAAGCGAACTTGTCACTTTATGTTCTTCACTCACTTTTGTCTCTTGTTCCAAGTGCCTTGCTCTTTGTCTTTTGTGGCAGTATTTGAACATCATCAGATGGACAATAGGAACAAGCCTACAATGTATTGAGTGGTTTAGTAACTAAATTGTCGTTGTAAATACCAAAAGTTATATGAAAAGATTCAGTATTTGACTTGATTTTCAAGCTATTTGACATGCTACATGACCAAAATTTTGTTTTTAATCATATTAACATTTAGATCTGAAATCAAAAGAAGCATTGACTTAGCAATTTTTTCCATTAACAAGTCGAAATATTAAACACAAGGTGTTTCAAAAATAGTTCAGCTACTTGACTTGATGAATCTCTAGTCCTAGGATCAAATCTTACTGCAAACCCCTAATCTTTGTCTTGATTTTTTCGATTTGAGAACAGCTAATAACTGAAGAAAATATAAATATATTAGCTCAATGTTAAAACTATGAAACTATTTAACCCAGTTATAAGATTTTCTGAATTTCATTATTGATTTATTAAGTTTTGAACTTTTGTGAAATATTTATGTGGGTTATTGTCATGAAATCTTGAAATTCCTGTCCTAACAGTTTTTAGAATAAACCTAACCGTCTTAGGATGTTTTTTTTTTTTCGAAAGAACATCGTCAAGGCTAAAAATGTTGGTAATAACTTTGGGATTGTACGGGCATTTGTGAGGAATAATAAATATATAGTACTCTGAAAATCATTCCCTCACTATGTTCCAAACTCCAGATTAAAACTTTGTCTAAAGTTTTTATTGTAAAGTTCTTAAAAAATCTATTTGTAACTATGACTTGTCTATTGTAAATACAACAAATTTTCAAAATTTCTCTGAATTTAGGATCATAAGTCATCAACCACTTGTCTAATGTTAACTCACCACTTCTCCCATGAAAAATAATCATTCCCTCACAGCATTACCAACAGTCGATAAGTAGGTATTTTTGAGGACTTTGGTAACACTCTTATTAGTTTTTGACAGTTGGTAGTACGGTTACTTGTTCGGTATGGCGAATCGACTTCAAGTTTGTTAGAGTAATTGTTGGAAGAAGAATTCATTGTAACATTTTAAAGATTACATTATATGCAATCATTCCCCCACAGTGAAGAATAAAAAAGGTAATTATAATATTTAAATTTCGATGACGTACGAAAATATGATTTTAGAGGTAGAAAGCGTAGCAAAAAGCTAGCTGGTAACGAACGGTTAAGTTGTGAGATTTTTTTGGGTTATGATTTGTTTTTTCATTCCCTCATTTTGATTAAAAGTGAGGGGATGATGAGTTATGAGGTAATGATAGACTAGATTGACTCGGTTTTTGTACATCTTTGCTTACAGAAACTTTTTAATTACCATCATAATTTGTAAGTTAATATAACCTAGTAGAATTCAAAATATATTTAAAAAATAAATAATACGATTTCATATGAAAAATAAATATAATCATCATTTCCTCACCTCAGTCATCATTCCCTCACATTTAAAATCGTCAAAACTCATTTATTCTGGGGACCACGATATTTTTCACTTCTAGTAAGATAAATAGTACAAATTTAAGAGCAAATAAAGATGAATTAGTTTAAATATTTTTTATTAATTTATTGATAGGTAATTTCGATATTTCATGAGAATTACCCAGATATGCAATAAGTTATAAGTAATGTTACAGTATAATATTTATAATGAATCTTTCATTCTACGTACAAAAAAATAGAATGCATGAAGTGAGAATAAATAAATCGATATACCATAAAGGTAAAAATATGGAAAAAAATAAGGAAAAGGTAAAAAATGACGGTAACGATTTGACATTTTGACGATTTGAAAAAATGGGGCGGCATTTTTGAAATATTTATTTGTCAAAATATTTTTATATATGGGAAAGGAAAAAAACAAAAACACATAAACAATCAAGGAGACACGTACGACTCCCATGTTCCTTGACTCCTTTCAGCTTTCACATTTATCCATTTCATAAGTTCACGCCACCGTCATCTTAAACGTCAACAGTTACACGCACGTTTCTCATCTTTCCCGTACGCTTTCATCCAGGTTTTTCCAATCTTTCCTTTCTCCTTGAACCCTAAACATATTTATTCACACCGTTATTCCAGTCATCATCGTACCATAACTATCATATTGGCAATGTTCTTTTCCTTGCGGAAAAAAAAACAAATACATAAAAAAGCCTACCTACTAAACCATAAACGAACCGACGAACGATCAGGCAAGAAAACGAGCAAATCGTCCTTTATTTGGAACCGTTTAGATGCGAGGGAAAAGAGATCAAAGCGTTGACACACCATCTGAATTTCAGAAACGAAAAACATTCAATTTTTTCTGTCGTTCATCTTTATTCGGTTTATATTAATATTTGTTCCATTCGTGACGATTTTTTTCTCCCTTTCAAGACGCCTTCACAAGTTTTTTTTTTTTCGTTTACAAAAATGAAAAAAAGCAGAAAAACATAAAAAAAAAATAAATAATAAAGTTCGTTTCGTATTTGCTTAAAGAACGTGAAAAGACAAATGCGAAACGTGAGATAGTTTTGACATTAGCCATAATTTTCTTTCCAATTTTCCCTTTTTTTTTACGCTCCATCCTTCTAAATACAAACATCAAATTTTCGCTACGCTTAAACGAAGGAAATAAAAATAAATGCTTTCAATGTTGCCATTCAATTTTTAATGGAAATTAAGCAGTCGAGCGTATAAAAAAAAAACGAAACGAAAATGATCAATCTCACTTGTTGTGTGACGTTGTGTGACAATAAACAAACTTTTCTTTGTCACTCAAACCAAACATATTATCTAAACTACATACAAACATACACACCTAATCTTTTATCAACCAAATGCGTTTGCTATTCCAACTCAAACATATTTAATCTTTTAAATCCACCACATAGGTATAAATTTTCTCCCCAACCCCCACATATTTGTTCCACACAAATTTTAAGAAAAATGAAGAAATGTACGTGTCAACGACAAGACGATAGACGTTGTAAAAAATAAACCCGATCGGAAATTATTCATGATATGAAAATAAATTCAACGCAAAATTCTCGCTGTCGTCATTCCAATTCCCTATTTCCTTCGTTATTTCATTTTTCTCCTTTCTACCTTTTTTTTGGTGGAATTGTGAGCATTTGTCGATGAGATGATGATCAAAAATATCAGATACGGCGTTAATCTAGTTGTCACGCTTGTATTTCAAATGAAATATTTTAATGAAACGGCCATTAACGAGCGCCATTTTCATTCAAAATAAAATTAACATTATATGTATTAAGGGTACAATTAACTGATAAATTGATAATGCCTTTCTGTGGATATGAAGGTATATGTCGTTCGATTCAATTATATATTTTTATGATTGTCGTTTTTACTGACTGACTGACTGATGAACTAACCACCTGTCTGTATTTACAAATATTTCAAGATTGATAATTTTATCTAAGAAAAAAATACTCCAAGTTAGTCTCTTCTGAAAATAAAAACTTGGAAAAGAAATATTAAAAGTTAATAAATAATTTAATTTTTAACCAATTATCACAAAACAAATATAAATAATTCTCCTTCGTCTTAACAAGGGTTTTTAATTTCTATAAATTATAAAGCTTTTGGTTTCTGGAGTCCGAGATATTTTATCTCAGACAGCATCTCATCAATCTTTTACGATTTTCCAGAGTCCATTTTAAAAATAAAACACAAAAGATCAATAAAGAAATTAAATAAAGAAAATCAGGACAAATTGAAAGTTTAAAAAGTTGCCACGTTAAAGTTCAAAATTTAAATTTTGAAAATGCATATCGTATGTACATGTCTAAATAAATAAAATGATAGCTGTAACTCAAAAACTGCAGGATAGATGTCGATCAATTTTTTTTTTTTTACTTCTTATATACTTGGTCCTTATCTAAAAAAAGAATTATCACGATATTTTAATTAAAAACAAAGTAATTAAAGATTTAAAAAATGTGATTTTTACAAGCAAAACGCGTGAAGCGGTGAACTTTTCGTCGCTTTGATAGAGTGGGCAAACGATCTAATGCGCATGGGCTGGAGGAAATATGTTCTCCTTCCACTGCCTAATGATTATTTCATATTTGAATGTAGACTTAATGCAGCTCAGCGAGATTTTAGATTAATAAAGATTTTTGAATTCTATTTTCTATTTGTTTAGCAGTTTTTTGTAGCTTTTTGTTTAAATTCTCTTTTAGCATTTTTTTATACTTTACTGTAAATACAGATTCTAAATACATTTTTAAGTTACAACCGTTAGAATAATCAAATTATATTTCAACACTCCCTTTTATTCTTGCATATATTTTTTAACCAGAAAGAGCTACATAAGTTAGAGAGAAACATTTTTTTTTTTTAATTAAACTATATGCCAAAAATTTGCTCCCTCAGAAACCGCAATTTCTCCTAAGTGTACTTATTAATTAGTTAATAATTTAATATTTTAAAAATTTTCAAACTCAAGAATTAAAATCACTATAAAATCCAAAATAATTTTTAATTGAAATTTTTGTTTTATTTTTTTTAAGTATCTATCTGCTCTTTTCATTACGCAAATAAGTGATCAAATTTTTGCAATATTTTTAATAATTAATTATTTTTAACTATTTATACATGTATTGTTGTACTATGACGTCATCAACTGCCGTTGGATTTTATTACATGAATAGTTTAAAAAATGAATTACTAACTAACTATACACCTGGAGCAATTGCGAATCCGGAAACATTAACAATTTTTTGAAAAAAAATAAATAAAAACAGTGATTATTTTGGATTATATAGCAATTTTTATTTTTCGATTAACACAGGAATTCCTTAGGAACTTTTGCTTGCTAAAGAAAGGAAAGAGCAAAGGATCGTTTGTAAAACGAAAACTATATTAAGGAAAGCTAAAGATGTGGAATTTAAGAAGATCTTTGGCTAGGCGTTTCATTAAGCCTAGCACTCCTAGTACTCACTAATAGACATGCTTCGCAATTTGTCTAGATACCGTCTAGTGATGGTCTATAGACCGTCTAGAGACACTTTTCTTTGTCTCGTCCAACGTCCACACTACGATGTGAATTTCTTAGTCTCACCTTTGCAATCCACCATGGAGGACAAAACAAAATAAACAAATTGACAAATAGGCAAAATTAATGGAGCAAGCCATGGCTCGCCTCTAGACAATAGTGGCATCTACGCTGTCAAAATGTTGCGGAACTTGTCTAACGTTGCATGTTATATCTTAGAGATTTTTGGTTTTGCAACAGGTCCTAGACGGGGCTCGTCTATAGACATGCCCTCGGAGATAACCTGAGACGCGTCTTGGAGACCAAAATTGCGCTACTTGTCTACTAGTGATTACTAGGCTTAAGAGTGGAATACGACCAGTGCTTATGTGACACAAAGATAAATCCAAGAATATTATTTTGTATATCCTAAATATGTTATGTCAAAATCTAAACTCGTACTAGAAAATAAATTATTCCACCAAACTCTATAAAATTCTACGCTTTGATTTTCAAGCCACTTGTCTTAAATTTAACATGAAATCGAATCAAACTCGAGTAAAATGCAAATGCCAAATCAAAACCTGCGTTGATTTAATCAATTTTAATTGATTTAATCAGCATTTTTAATTACTTGACTTGATGAATTTCTAATTTTTATCTAACGCTAAATACAAAATGTTAGTAGAAAACTTGTAAAGAATTAAAGAACCAATTAAGATCTCATTTTAATTATTATAGAAATTATACGAAAAGTGTGAGTATATCAGAATTTATTCTTTAAGAAAATGTTAATTTATTGATGTCACATATATTGGTCAAGGAAACGTGTGGGAGATTTCACTGAATTTTCCAACTTGCGATAAGTAAATGAAAACGACGACGGTGTGAAATTTATAAAACGAAAGCGTTAAGAAAAGACATTCCATGTTCCAAACTCAGCATTCATTCTCATTCCAACCACCTTCCTGACATTCCCTCTGTAGTACACATAGATATTTCTATTTTCCTCATGTTCATCCCCACACACACACAAGGAAAATTCGCGGACTTCCAACTCAACCACGAGTTATGACTGCGCGTCGTAGGTTCAAGTTTTCTTTTGCTGTTCTTCGCTCCAGAATAAGAAAACAAAGTGCGAGAAAAACTAATAAGAAAGAATAGTCCACAACGAAATAGCTTCAAATATATAGGACGCACGCTTACATTATTAAAAAAGCGCTCTCACCCTATAAGAGACAGATACACAAGTAGACAAACACGTTCATATTATCCACCTTCCCTATCGCTAAAAATAACCCTCAAGTCTCAACTGCCTTATATAGCCAGTTGAGCTTTCAGGATGAAGTTGGCATTGATATTACTTTGCCATTTTGAACGACTTTTAACGATACTAATAAGAAAAACGCAACGATTTAATTAAAAAATATAAATTTCCTTAATTTTTCCGACACACCAAATATATGATACAAGAAAAATAAATTTTACAGGGTACGTTATTCACTTAAAAACTTAATTTAAAAAAAAATATGTTGATACAAACGCAACTTGCTTACGTCAGATGATTTTTGGACACAATGTTGAATGAACCACTTACCTGTAACAAAAAAAAGGCATTATGAAAAAATATCCATTAATTAAATATTATTTATTTTACTCTGATCAAATTAAATAATATACAAATAACGCAAATACGAAAAAAAGCAAATAATAATTTAATTAAATTGAAAAACTGCCATAAATGAGACAGTGTGTCGATATTAGAAAAGGATAAACGAGCGAAGGGGTTGAAATATAAGCCGGTGTGGGTCAGCAGATTGGTTGTATAATATCAAATAATATTTGATCAAAACTATTTACACAAAAATGTGTTGTCGATCTCATTGTATAGAATTCTACATCAAATCCTGGACCCACCCACCCCCCGTTCTATCTTACTCATCTTCAACCACCCCTTTCTGGATGCTCCCATGCCAATGGCTTCATTGATCGTCAATCGCATTTTACAGATTCGTATTTTATCTCAAAGCTCCAGGCTAAATACGCTCCTCTTCGATAATATTAAATTTTATCTAAATTTGAGCTTAATAAAAACGGTCGTTCGACAGGAAATTTTGTTATCGATGGTATGTATTTATGGTGTATATATCCTTGTGGGATGAGAAGAAGAAATTTTGAAACATAACGCAGTAAAAAGAAAAGTTTTAATATTAAATCTAAGACTAAATTTTGCATATTTAAAATAAGAAAAAAATATTAATGGTATAATAACGACGAAAATAATGATTGTTATTATTCAATTATAGTTGGGATGAAGATAAAAAAAATTTAAGGGAAAATTGGTGGAAATCAATTGCCGTTTCTGTACCAGTAACCCTTTTTTACAATATCTCAAAGATATAAGGGTTGGAAGCGCAAAACTTTCTTCGTGTTCGCCTTAAGGAAAAGAGACGGTATGCAAGTAAATAGAAGGAGAAGATTTGTGTTATATACACATATATAGGACACTTAAACTTTATCTGTACAAGCAGCAACAGCAGAGCTTTTCGATAAAATTTTTCTTCTTTTTTTCCTTACACTTTTATAGGGCATTGTTGTCTAGGAATTTCACTCCTCTCTCTAACAAGACACACTATAACCATCAAAAACATCCCTCATCCTCTACAGCTCCAATCAATTTTTCCACAAAATCATCCGCTCCGTGCTCTATGATCAACCCAAACCTTCTTAGACAATTTTATATCTATCTGTTTTAGATATTGCAGCACATTGCACTTAACGACATTCTGAGCTGCTTTTTACCTTCTTATCGTTCGAATAGGGCTGGAATGTGGTGGTTGTTTTAGTGCAACACTCATTCAGATGAAATCGTCCCGTGGCTACCCTTTACAGAATGGTACTTGGACCAGATGACGTCATACACAACCTGTCACAAAAATATGGCGACATTTTATGATCCCACTCGCGTTTTCTTGGTCTTATTATCTTAATATTTAACGTTGTTGTTACGTTCACGAATTTATCTGTATAATAAAACACGAAGAAAACATTGTAATACAAACCGAATAACATTTTTATAACGTTCAATATGCACTTTTCTAATTGAAAAAAAGAAAGAAATATTTATCAATAGTCAATATGTAAATAAGATTAAATCGCAGCTGGGATTTTTTTTTTTAAATAAACGAATAAAGACGACGAGACAAACACAACCGAGGTTTTTCCATTTCTCTATGGTTATTTGCACGATGATTATTGCTCGAGATAGATTGAATTTGACTTTAAGGTGCATTTGTGTCATCCTCTCGGCTTGCATCGTGTCCCGGTTTTTCGTATTTTTTGCTGTATCTTAGTCATCTGATCATTTGCAATGAGAGATTTTTCCAGTCTCGTCTTTTTATGTGAGCAGTGGAATCGAGGGCGAGGACGAAGCGCGAGACGGACTTGAAATTCTGGTCTGATATGACCATTCCATGTCGTTTCCATTTCGAAAGTGCAACTTCAATTCTCGTACAAACGTATCGTTTCGTAACGTTTCAACGTGAATGCGGGACGCGAACTCGTTTCTATATTTGCATGGAAATTGAATAAGACAAGAAAAAGAATGTGCGGTGTTAACGGGGGGTGGTGAGCAAGGGTTGAGTTTGTGGTGGTCTTGTGGTATCGACATGACGTCAGTTTAAATATAATACAAGATGCAAATTTTTAAAAAGAATTTTCACGAAAATAATTTCAGTGCAAATTCTATAACGGCTACAGAATTGCACACATAATGAAGCGATACATGGGAAATATTAGAATTAGATCGTTGAAAACTAGAAACTACGGCTATAATAGAAAATTGAATTTTCTTTCGAAAACTACCACGAAAACCAATTTTAAATTATTGAACTAACTCAATTAGTAGTTAAAGTAAGTTTCACACGTGTCATAACAGTTTCAACGTTATTTCAATTTAAACAAATTTCACGTTTCGAGAATTTTAAAATTAATCTACTTAAGTTTATAAATTGGAACCACTATTGTCTACTATGAATTTCTTTCCATTTAAATTTTCAAAACAAAATTAATTCAATTGCTCGGAATTAAAATCAATAATATAATAATATTGATCATCTTAATTTCAAGTATGAAGTAACTTTTTGTTAAAGTTACTTTAATATTCGCTCCAAAGATCAAAAACGCTCATTGGCAGAAAAAAATCAACCAAAACCATTCAATATTTTTTATATTTTCCTGCCTACATTTTTTTTTTTTTTTTTTTTTTTTATTCTTTATATGTAATTTTTACAATCTGCTCCTTGAGCAATAAGTAAATGTGCTGACATTAGCGAGGAAGGGGAGGGGGGTATTACAAAATTGGATTAATAATAACAAAAGTAACTAATAAAGAAAACAACAATTGATAACAAGTGATAAAAATAAAAGTAAACATAGTAACAAAAAGAAAGAAAGAAAAAAGAAAAAGTTAAAAGCAAGTTCGGGTAGAGGTAGTTTGTTTAGCTACCACCAGTCAGCTACTGGTGGTTGCTATTGCTGTCTCGTTTCTCCTTTGATTTTGTTTGGTGTAAGTTTTTTTTTTTTTTTTTTTTTTTTTTTTTATAAATATTTATTTTTCTTTAATCGCTTTTGAGTTACCTACGTCAGGTCTTCTGGCCAGATTCTTTTTAATCTTCTGTGGGAAGGTGGTGAGCTCAGAAGTGCGCTTACTAAAGAGTTCTGGTGGTCACTGCATCGCTCTCTATACCGTCCCGCGTTCTTTCCTATGGCTTCGCGCACGAACGGGATCTGAAGGTCTTGGTGCAGAGTTTCATTTGTAACGTACCAGGGAGCCTCTGCTAGCATTCTCAAAATCTTGGACTGTCCTCTTTGAATTATCATGATGTTCGATAATTTGGCACATCCCCATAACTCGATGCCGTAGAGCCATATTGGTTTAATGATGAGATTATAGATTTTCATCTTACACTCGAGTGACAGTCCTGAACCTTTTCTCAGAAGCCACCACATTTTTTTAGTTTTCTGGTCCATCTGTTTTCTTTTGACCTTAATATGCGATTTCCAGGTGAGTCTTTTATCTAGCGTCATACCTAAGTATTTCACCTCGTCTTTCACTGGGATGGGTTTGTCGTTCATCGTGAGTTGTGAGCAAGTTTTTTTGGTTGTTGTAAAGGTTGTTTGTACACATTTGTCGGTATTAATTTCCATTTTCCAAGTCTTCAGCCATTCTTCTAAAAGGTGGATGTGATTTTGCAGATTAGTGGCGGTTCTGCAAGGGTCCTCATCAGTTGCAAATATTGCCGTATCGTCTGCAAAAGTGGCTATTACTGTGTCGACAGTTTCTGGAACATCTTTTGTGTAAATAAGGTATAAGTACGGTCCAAGTACACTTCCTTGCGGTACTCCAGATTGGATTGGTATTAAGTTTGAATAAGTGCCCTCAACCACAACTTGTGAATATCTTTCGTGCAAGTACGATCTTAGGATTGAGAAGGTTTGATCGGGGAATGATTTTTTAATTTTGTAGAGCAGTCCCTCGTGCCATACTTTATCGAACGCCTGTTTCAGGTCAAGAAACACTCCGGTGCATATTTTTTTGGATTCGAGACCCGTTCGTATTATGTTGACAATTCTATGGCATTGCTGTATAGTCGAATGTTGTTCTCTGAATCCAAATTGGTGTTTCGGTAATAATTGGTCAGGGGGCACGATCTCTTTTAATCTTTTAAGGAGTAATCTTTCGAATATTTTGGATGCTGTTGGTAGGAGGCTTATTGGTCTGTATGATGCAGGGTCAGATACATTTTTACCCGGTTTGGGTATCATAATTATATTTGCATATTTCCACTGGATGGGGTAATAGCAGAGACGTAAGATACTGTTATAGATATTTGTGAGTAGGATAACGCCTCTTCTTGGAAGATGTTTAAGTATTTCGGGGGTTATTAAGTCGTATCCGGGTGCCTTATGTTTTTTAGCAAATGATATTTCTGTTATTACTTCAAGGGGTGTAATAAATTTCATTGGTTTTGAGGTTTGTCCTGGTTCTGCTAGATACTGGATAACGCTGGCGTCGTTTACATCGCCAGGTGTTTGTGCGTAGGTTTGTGAAAGAAGTTTTCCAAATGTATCTGCTTTGTCTTCATCTGATCTAGTCCAATTGCCGTTTGTTTTTTTAATGGGAGGGATAAAGGAAGTTGGTGCTTTGAAGATTTTTTTAGTTGCATTCCAAATAGAATGATCTACGGTTGAAAGATTGTTTATATATTCTTGGAACGTTTTGTGTCGTAGATCTTCTAAAGCTTGTCTTAATTGATGCGTGGCTCGATTAAACAATGTTTTGTGTATTGGATTCCTTGTTCTTTGCCATAACCCCCTTGCTTTTCTTTTATTTTGCAGTAGTTCTTTTATATACATTGGCATGTTTATTCCTTGGTTTCCAGGCTTGTTTCGTGGCGTTGCTTTCCAGGCTGCATCTCGTAGAAGAGCCGAGAAGTTTTCGATCGTATTTTCTAAATCAGTGCTTGTCTTTAGGGACACGTTTAGGTTAATATTACTGTCGACGTGGTTTTCAAAGATTTTCCAGTTTGTTGTTTTGGTGGTAAGATGTGGTCGAATTTCTTTAAAAATAACAGTTGTACTGATTGTTATTATGATGGCGGAGTGATCGGAACTTAGTATGTCGGTATTATTGTCTGGCTCTATTGCAAAGTTCAGCCCAGAAAGTCCCCGTATCACACCGAAGTCCAAAAGGTCAGGAATTTTATCTAAATCTGTGGGCCAATAGGTTGGTGTTCCAGTTGACAGGTGAGTTGAGTTATTCTGTTGGATGGCTTTGAGTAGATTTTTACCTTTTGTTGTTGTAAGTCTTGAGCCCCAGAAGGTGTGTTTAGCGTTCCAGTCCCCTGCAATTAAAAATCTTGTTCCCAAATGTGAAATAAGTTCTTGATATTCATCCGTGGAAATACTGTGCCGTGGGGGGCTATAAATAGCGGCTATTTTAATTGGCCAGGGGAACGCTTGTACTAGGATACAGGCGCTTTGAATTTTTTCTGAGATAAATGGTTGCTCCACTTGGTGTTTGATGTTATTTTTTATGATAATTGCCGAACCACCTCGAGATGTACCATCAGGATGATTTGCATGGTATATTTGGTAATTTGGAATTTTTATTTTAGATCTTTCAGTGCAGTGAGATTCTGAAATGAGCATTACATCAATTTTATTTATTTTTAAGTGATGGATGATCTCTTGTGTGTGCTTCGCTAAGCCATTAGAGTTCCATACTGCTACTCTCAGTGACCTAGCCATTTTATCCTAGTTTGTTTATGAGTGTTGTTAAAATTGACAGTATCATGGTGTTTTGATTGGTAAGTTGTTGAAACATTTTTTTGAATTCTTCGAGAAAGTTTGATAAAAAGTGGTTTTCGTCTGGTCGATTATGTGCCTCATCTCGCGTTTCATTAGAGTTTCCTCCCGCCACTGCCTGGGCGTATGACATTGTTTGATTATGTAGAAGATCAGTCGCAATTCTATGTTGTGCTTGGGACTTTGTTTGTGGCAGTCGACAACTCTTGGATCCGCCATGGTCTCTAGCTGCAATGAGATTCCGATAGATGGTGCATCCCTTGTAGCTTGCTGGGTGATCCCCTTTGCAGTGGAAGCAGGTCGCCGGGATGTTCCTATTTTTTGTACAGGTTTTGGTATCGTGCGGTTCTCCGCATTTAACGCAATTGTATGGTTTCCTACAATAAGTTTTCGAGTGCCCATAACTTTGACAGCGAGTACATTGTATAATTACATTTTTTATATGTGGTGGCTCAATATCTATTTTTGTGTTGAATAGGTATTGGAGATCATATATACTTTTATTATTAATATTTGGCTCTAGGTCAATGAAAAATATTGGGAGAGGTTCTTTTGAGGTTCTGTGTTTGATATTTGTTATGTTTCTTACTGTATGCCCATGTTGTTTTAGTTCTTCTTTTATTTCTTCGAGTGGGACTGTGGGGTGTATATGTCTCAGGACTACTCTATAGGCCCTTTCTTGCTTTAGTTGGTACGTGTGATGGACGATGTTTTCTTCGCGTAAGTGTCGTACGAGTCTTCGGTAAGTATCCTCAGTGGTTGGTGTTATTTTAACCGTACCGTTATTTAACGTTCTTGTTATATACTTTTCGTCTTCGACGACTTTCGCAAAATTTTCAATCATTTCTTTGAAGTTCACCACTCCATATATAAATATTGGTGGTGGTTTTGGCATCTTATTGGTTGAATTTGTAATAGGATTGTCTTCTGGTGGCAGGTTACTTGTGTTATTTAGTATCGCATATTTATTTTGGAGTGCTATGGGTGGGTTTCGTAGATCGTCCGTTGAAGTTGTGTTTGATAATTTTCTTTTTTTTTGTGTTGGCACTTTTTGCCATGCATGTGTTTGATTATTATTATTAAATGTTTGTGTATAATCCATTTCCATTTCTTATAAAATAATACAATAATATATTTAATCTTACTAATTAATTAATCTTAATACTACTTAACTACTTTATGAAATATTTTTTTTTTTTTATTAATTCTAGGAATAATTGTTCAGTTAATTTTAAAACTAATAATATTGGTTGTAATTGAAATACACCGGACCAGTTAGATAATTGAATTAAGGTAAGTATTATCATATTGTTTGTAAGTACAGCTGACAATAGACAGTTTGTAACTACACAATTTGCTTACGATTTGGTGAGAACATGCTCGGTTGTTTTTATTAATTTGTTCGATCGACTTGTCTTCACTCACACACACGCATTGCCCGTGGAAAGCACACACACAGTTTTAATCCTGCCTACATGAAGTAAGAAATATTCTATGATAATTCAAAATTCAAGAAAAGTTTACACTCAATTTTATTAAGATCCAATTAATTGTTTTAATACTAACGCACGCACGCATCTACCTGTGGAGGGGTTGATAAAGCTACAGCTTTATATTTTCTATTATAAAATACCTTTCTACTCAAAAACCTATAAAATATCCCACGGAATTTTAATAAACCAGGTTATCTTCACGCTCAATTAAAGCTTAAAATTTTTTGATATTATTAAAATGGTAAAACGTAGTCTTATGTTAGTATCTTCTGCTTTGTAAGTTCTTCTTATGGTACAAATAACGTCAACTTTGTTACTTCATTCATGTTAAGAACAAACAAACTTTTAAATTTAACAGGGCCTATGCACTTTTTGATCCATAAACTAACTCTCAAAAAAATTGCACTGCCATACAAAAAAAAATCTAACCCAGAAATGTGATTAACAGTTTCCAGTATATTGTCACAGTCTAAGAATCTTGAGGATGGGAGCATTTTGTGAGATTGGGCGTGGCACCTGCTCCTCAAACTATCTCAGTCGTGGATGGGCCAAGTCAGCCAGCATGCCAATGAGAGCGACGTGGTTAGAGGATGTGGAGAGACTTTACAAAATTTCCAGGAACTCTAGAAAGTTCTCTGTAACTTTTCGGACCCCCGTGGCGCGAAGGGTTTGACCAAAAGGATTACTCGGTGTATGAGAGAGAGGACAATCTTTCTAGTATTTTCTACCCGTAATTCCTTATGGAAAGGAAAAAGACAAAATAATGGAAATTTCTGGCAACGAATAATAGAATCTAATGTTCTGGAAGAAGTTTGAGTTCAAATATAAGAGAAAAACAAGCACAAGCAGTTCAGTCATAAATAAATCTACATCGCGAGTGAAACATCAACCAGGAGTGATAAATAAATCATAAAAAGTGAATCGCGAGTGTTAAATAAACTGTGAACATTGTTAAATAAAGTGTAACAGTTCAGTGTGTGTAGTGAAATATAAATTGTGGCAATTAGTGATTATTGTAACAGTGAAATTAATCATTGTTAAAGTGTAAATAACTAAACATTTGTTAAAAATAAATTTGTCGTCATTTCAAACACAAATCCAAGAACTCGTAAAAAAGTAACAATATTATAATTGTCAGTGTATTTTTGGACGTTATGCACAAATCAGCGATTTGTTTTTTCTAGCACCTTCAGTTTTCAAAAAATCTCTGGATTATATATTTTTCTTGTGAGGCAGTATTATAGGAGATTTCTTAGTTTACATGAGATCTATTAAATTCGCTTTTCTCTTTGAACGGGTAGCCCCATAAGTACCCGACCTGACATATAGTTGGCGGTTGTTGCTTAAGAAAATTACTATGGTTGAAAGTACCAACTTAAAAAAGCTTAAGTTTCAAGTTTTAAAACGCTAGGTTCTTTAGTATTTGTTTGGTAGCCATCATTTGTAAACGAGGATGGCAGCAATCAAGCTGAGTTTTTGCGTCAATTCATAACCATGGATGAAATCTAGGTCTATCACTTCATATCAAAGATAAAGAAACAGTCAAAACAAGGGACTGAAAAGGAAGAATCGACTCCAAAAAAGGCGAAGACAGTTGCCATCTGCAGGCAAGATTATGGCGTCAGTTTCTTGGGATACACGTGGGATAATTTTCATTGATTATCTTCAAAAAGGATAAATAATGAATGGAAAGTATTATGCAAACTTATTGCAGCATTTGTGTGATAAAATTAAGAAAAACGGCCGCATTTGGCGAAATTAAAATTTTATTTCATCAAGACAATGCACCAGTTCACACATTCATTATCATGGTGACCAAAACCAATGAAATAGGGTTCGAATTGCTTTCACGCGTACCCTATTCGCCAGGTTTAGCCCCCTAGAATTATTTTCTTTCCCAAACTTGAAAAAAATGGCTCGGTGTTAAAAGATTTACCAACAATGAGAAGGTAGAAATAATATGGTGGAATAATTCCTGGATAAAAATTGGATAAGTTTTTTCAATATCTTTATTTTAATTTCATTCATCTGTTTTATAAAGTCGATTTTGCAGATTAATGTGATATCAATCCTTCAGAATAATGGAATTATACTAGGATAAAATTAAAGCTATGTCTCTAAGTGGTTCTGTGGTTTTTATTTGATGAAAACATTTTTTCAATCTGTTGATTAGTTTCAGAGATTACTTTCTACATAACAACAAACATTTCCGATTTATACCAATAATAATAATCAGTTAAAAGTTCTTTTTTTTAATGGATATTTTATTCTTTATTTGATGTTTTTTAAATTTTCGTACTATGCATTTCTCTACTTTCATAGCTTCTTCTGGTACTTAATTATAAACACCAACTTTCTTATTAATAACTTCAGTATAAATTTTGAATATGTGTTGATAGTCTCTCAATAATTAAAATAATAAAATATATAATAATAAATAATAAAAAAAACAAATTTTTTAAATAATTTTTTATTATTATGTATTTATATTAAGTATTTAAAAAAATTTTTTTCAGTGATAGATAATTTTACATATTTTAAGTATTGAGAGACTATCGACACATATTCAAATTTTATACTGAAATTATTATTAAAAAAGTTGGTGTTTATAATTAAGTACCCAAAGAAGCTACGAAAGTAGCGAAAAGCATAGTACGAAAATTTAAAAAACATCAAATAAAGAATAAAATATCCATTAAAAAAAAACTTTTAACTGTTTATTAACTATGGATAAGAACTTGAATAATAATAATAATAGTCATATTAATATTAATAAAGTAAAAAACAGGTATATATAAGATATTAATACCATACACTTATGTACATATACTTTAATACAATTGCGCTTATAAACTTTTTTGGAAGACTAATATAAATATCATAAGTACATGAGGAAAATTGTGTCTTAACACTTGGAATCAAATACAAGTTTAAATGCTTTTTCAGTTTAAGGACAAAATTGCCTCATTATAAGTAGAAACATTTTCATCGTTTTCAGCCCTTACTTAATTATAAAGTAACAGAAATTTTGATTTTTATTGCTAGTGTTATAAATATGAGCTTAATGATTATGACTCAAAAAACAGAGAAAAGAATCAATGAAATAAACTTTCGCTACCAAAATATACTGCAACTATATATTAACGTCTAAAACCTGAGCTTCATCTCCCATTCATTCGATCTATCCAATTTATTAGCGCTCCCCTCCCTTTCATTTTATTTGATGTCTCGGTTTTCTCCGTTGTTCATTGGTGCAAATGTGAAAACGTATATTATTAGCTCGGAAATAACATTACGTCTATTACACATATTAAGCAATGACTAATTGCAACTTGATTTGTATCAAACATGTTCATTAACAAGGGAAAAAGTAATTCCCCTTCAACCCACACTAGAACTTTTTCAATATATTTCGACCATCTCTTTCGGTTAAATCGTAACACCCGATTCGTCCTCTTTCTCTATTCGTACGTTCGCCTATAAAATTTGAAACAAATTCAACACAGAGCTTCACAAAGGGGAAACTGTTGATATTCACGAGGAAATAGTCAGTCATATTTTCATTTAATTAATGTTCAAAATTTATAAAATTGAATGTTTCCCGTCTCTTTAGCATTTATTGTTTTATTATTTTATTGTCGCATATATTTATAAAACGGCATCATAATACATATAGGCATATACTCGGTGTTTAAAATATTTGAAAATGCAACTGAAAAGCGTGACGATAATCAAGTGGTAATTCAATAACGACAGTCAGAATGTGTTTAAAGTAAATATACAATGAGCATTACATTTTCAATGTTGTGCGAATTCTCATCCTTTCGATTCGAGCCCGGTTTGCAATAAATAAAAACCCACAAATGCAACAATATGGGTGTATAAATCAAATTTAAAAAATTTCACTAAAAAGATGCATTTCATGCAATTGTGGTCCGAGTAAATGTGTTTATTGTAATTCGTCGCACACGAGATGCTTTAAATTACACCCATCCCCATTCACTTGTGAGCTTTGTAGACGCTATCCCATCCGTTTATATACGATTGTCGTAACGAAAATTAAAAAAAGAAAAAATCTTAAAATTTTACATATGATTACATTTACAACCAACATGTCGCTATCTCGAATCTAAAAAATATAGTTCGAGAGAATGGACGACATATGACCCAAGTCCTCTCCAACGTTCAAGATATTTTAACCTTATTTTATCATCCCCATATATATATATATATAACCTCCCCATTTACCCCATATCTGAACTGAAAAAATAAAATTACAATCTTTCCGTGTCGTTTTGGCTTTGTGGCTTTGTTCTCTCCTTCGTTCCCGTGATTTTGTTATGAGAAGGAACGATAACATTTACAATATGGAAAAGTGAAAAAAAAAGATAGCGGACCGAATGCACAAGTTGTAAATATGATTTTCTGTACGTTGCACTTGTACACAATATTTTAATATGAATGTACTAACACGGGGAGAGCGCAATGAGGATGATAGAGGAATGAGAGCTTTCGGGAGGAAGAGAATGAGGAGGACGTAATAACATCAGAAATAAAACTTGTGTAAACTTATAAATGTTTTCATGTTTTGCATGAATAAATAATAAATTTATATATTTGCCGGCGTCCTCATATTCATCTATATGTAGGATACTTTCATATATACCGACTTACTCATACATATCCATGTGTAGTAATAGAAATGCGAACGGATAAAACGTTGCAATTTGTAACAAATATTTAATGTTTTGAAGCAATTAAATTGAACTTAAAATAAAAAAATAAAAATTAATATTAAAAAAACTTACTAGTAAAAAAAATATTTTAAAATTTTTACAATTAATAGTGGGATATAATTAATGCGATTTTAATTTGTATAAAATGAAAAAAAAATGTAAGATTACATGAAATATTAAAAAAAAAAACAATTTTGAGTTTTGTTGAGAAAATTAAAAATGGGTAAATTGCATAATTTTTAAGATTTGAAATGTTTTTAACTCAATTTCATAGCTTTATTACATGAAAATCCTTCAATATCGAATCTTGATACCAAAACTTAAAGCATGGCTCAATGCATCACGTAATTTCAATTATTGTTTATATTATGATATATGTTTAAGCTAGAAATTATTCGAAAGTAGGGCTTTGTTAAGTGCTACTATTTTAACATATGTTATTGAAATAAAATTATTAGCTCATATTCAATGAATACAGGTTACACTATAGGTTTGTTTCAATCGACATGTCTTGCAAAAACTGTGTGCAATTCTGCCATCAGGTTAGCCGTTAAGTCGAACAACATGAACCGCACCAAAAACTAGAATCGGTTACCACGTGTTTAGATCCGACTATCATAAAGTGACAAGTTCGCTTGAGTTAAACCCTCACCCGCTCAAGGCACGTGCATAAGCACGACCAGATTCAATGGAACGAAATTTAGACGTTCGTAAACGGAAAAGGTCGGTATGTATATCGCTTGAAACGAACCTTATGTAGCATGAATGTAGCACATTCAGTTTGATGACTCGTTCAAACTTAATTGAAACAGAGATTCACACGAGGTTTTTCATTCAACTTTTGTCGATCAAATAAAATGGTTTACTAAAGTTGACTCGTGTGAACGTGGCATCGTCGACCACTGTCAACGTTCAATTAAATTAACAATTTTCGTCGGTTCTCGTTAATCCTCGTCTAGTTTGGAGCAATTTTAAACCTTTAATCGGTTCATAAGCGTTCATGCGCTTGGCGATTATCCTAAATCCGATTGAACTTATTCGTAATCGGTTCAGAAAGAGACCCGCGAACAAAGCTATTGTAACTAGAGATTCATCAAGGCAAGTAGTTGGACATATTTTGAAATTGTGCCTGATGTTTTGACTCGCAAAAGAAATATCTTGGAAAGCCTAAGGTTATCTTGATTTGGCATTTATATATTTATATTTGACTCGAGTTTGACTTACTTTCAAGTAAAGTTGTCTAGTGTAAACGCCACGTGACAGCAAAACTGGACTTTGAGCAAGCCACAATTTATCAAACTGAGCATGAGTAACAGAATCAAATTTTTCATCTTAAAAATTCGAGAATCGCTATAACCAATTCCGAATTGGTAACGAACGCATTTGGTGTGAACCGCGAACATTGGACCGTTACTCGGTTCATAAGCATGCATGCGCTTGGCGATAATCCTAAATCTGTCTTAAACTGATTCGTAATTGGTTCAGAATGAGATCCGAATGAGATCTAAATCTACCAGTAATTTAATAAAAATATCACATAATAACTGTTAGTTAAATTTTTAAGATTAAAGAGAGAAAACACTATATCAATATTAAAGGTCGATAGGTTAGAATGAGAGTAGTAGAATAAGTTAAAGTGGTACATAAGTTCCAAGGTTATTAGATACATAGGGTATGCTCCCTTGACTAGGCGGTGTTTCTTTGATCTCTGAAAATGACGTCAAAGGTTTGCTGTTTCTGACAGAAGCCAGTAGAGGAGTTAAAGGCCATTAGCTATCGTTAGTTTGTGGGAAATTCTGGTGACTGCATTTAGTTGGCACTACTATATTTAATAAAATATTCTTTTTATTTCGTTTATTAAATCCCTTTAACGACAAATTTAAACTTTCAATATTTCAATAATTAATTTAATTGAACTTTAACTGAGCAAAATGAAACAAAATGAAATTTCAAACTATAGGGCGTAATAAGAACTTTGCGCAATAAGAACGATAGTAACGATAAGAACCAATTATAGCAAATATCTGATGGCTTCTAACGCCTCTACTGGCTTCTGTCAGAAACCGCAAACCATTGACGTCAGAAATAACCTTGAAAGTGAGCACCCCTTGCATAAGTACAACACTTTTTTTACTTTCGATGGTTTTTGATAGAAGAGGTAGTCTTTGCTCACAATTTCGACAACCTCGGTTTCATGTTATAAGTACATAGAAAAATTCGGATGGAGATTAATTTAGTATAAGGTTAACTTTATCCAAAATTCCTCTGGATAAAGTTAGTTACGGCATATGGTATGAAAATCGAAAAAAATAAATTTTATAAACTAAATGAATATTTTTTTTCAGTGTCAAAATGTGTTTAAAAGCGAAATAAAATTTTCAAATTAACACCCACAGGACAAGAGGATATCAACAAATAGGTCCTTCAAAAACAATCAGATAAATCAAGATATTTGAAATAAAACTTTGTGAAACTAATGCAACTAGTTTACTTAAGTTCTTCAAAAGAAGTTATGCACAAAGTTCATTCTATCTGGATTAAGTTTAAGTCGGTATTTATTAAATGTTGTCTCTTGAAGTAAAATTAGCATCAATTGCATCTTGCCACTTTTACAGTTATAATAAATTTGCTGTAATTTTGAACTATATTTTTTAATTAAAAGATCAGTACCGTATCTATCAATATTAACAAGTCTTAGTTTGTTTAGGTATTGTGAAAAGCTCAATAAATCGATTGTGAGAAAAACGTGTTTTATTTAATGGAGTGGGGTGTTGAGGAAATAATGAAAATTTCATTTATTTGTTAATAAGGGTTCTGTGACATGAAAAGTTTTGGAAGGTACAATGAATTTTATTAGATGATGTCATGATACCGACGTGCACGTCGACCTAAACTGAAAGCTGAGACGGAAATAGGATGCGAAAAAAGTTAAGAATATGAATCCGAAGGGGATGGGATGTATAGTGTGAAACATCTTTTCGTATTATCTATCCACACATTCACACACCGACTAATGCTCAGGGGACGACAGCGCTACGACATATATTTTTAGAAGATATAGAGATTTTGAGAAGAAGCAAAAATGCTGCCGATGCACGTAATAAGCTGTCAGGTTGCATGTGGCGCCATGTTTCACACCTGATTGGTCTGAATGATCATAACAAGTGTATACGACATATACCCAACCGACAGATCGACCGACCGACCGACCGACGTCGCGACGCTCCCATGTCCGTAACCATAGCGATGATACAATATTTCCTCATATACAGGTGGAAAATGAGCCCCGCTTTCCACTCTCGAGACACCCCCACCCATGCCACTGATATAGTTTCCGAAAACACCCAACAAACTTACGGGCCTGCTATCGCGCATTCCATCTCTCAGTTTGAGTTTCACCCTTAACAATGACAACGAGGAAATATGAGGTAAGAGCCACCGATGACATTCACATGAAGGGGTGAAACTACAATCTATTATTATAACACTTGTATATAACGATACAAGTGAATATGCACGTACGCAAGCACAGAAACTATCTATCAATAAAACAAGGTAAATTTAATTAAAAACTTGAGAGTGGGGTAAATTCTCTAAAATACCATGTATATTATTTTTTTAAACAATGAAAAAAAAATTATCAATATAATTTGGCTGTCGTCACTTTGCAACAAATTACAAATGACTCTATCCGTGCGTGACATCATTAAATATTCAACTGACTTTATTCCAAAATAAACGGGAATTGGGGAATAATTCCCTTTTTTTTCTTACCCGGATCGTACCCACGTCGCGGCGTCGTCTTTATCTTTTTTTTCATATACAAATATAATTTAATTCGTAAGTAGTAATGCGAAACGCGACATTTCCCCAGCCCAATTACGATCCTATATTACCATCTATCCCACTCATTTTTCACGGTGTAAATACAACGAAGCGAAAAAGAAAAAATAATTCGATTTAAAAAAAATCTCGCGTCATAATAAAACTGAATTTCTTTTCAACAGCCAATAGAAATTGACAGTTTCATATTTGATTTTAATATATATACATAAGTAGATTTAAAAAAATCAAAATTATACTCAAGTCTGCAATAGGCCTCATTTGAGGGGGAGTAAAAATAAATTATGCACCCATAAAATTTTCCCTAAAAAATCTCATACTATCAATGTACATCTACTTTGTATTCCGATTGTTTGAGATGATCTATTTTATAAGCGTTTTTTTTTACCGGTGCTTCTTACGCCCTTGTTCGCAATTTATACGTGCATTTAATTAGCAATTATCCCTGTGTTTGTATACAGCCTACTTGATTCGGAAAATAAAAGCACCCTTTCAAATTGCGCAAGTGGAAGAGATGATGATGATTCTTGAGACCAAATCAACGTGTGGGATGCTCTTGGACCGAAAACGCAGCAGCCGGGTGGTGAGATTAGTGGATATGGAGTAGGGTGAGGCGTGAGATTCACAGCGAATTAAATTTCCCTTATTTCCAAGTCATCACTTTTTAATCTTCTGCTGCTTTCATGTTCGCGTTTATGTAATGTAGTTTCCACAGCTTTTGCTCGACTCATCTTAAGGTACCCTTCAACATCGTTATTTTCTATAATAATGCAGAGGTTTTATCCGTACTTAATATCGCTCAACTACGATTGTGAATCTTTATATTGCATGGTTTATTTTAATAATAAAAGAAATTAAAACAATTAAGAAAAATTATTACAAATAGAAAAAAAATTTAATTTTTCTATTTAATACAATTATATTTGTGAAAAAGTGAGTTTTAATAACATTTATTTTACAGATTTGCAAGTTTGGAACTAGCCAAAATAAAAGTTTTAATTATAAATCTTTCCAAATCCTTGTAAAAATATTTATGCTGTTCTCTCATTTTCATAGATTTGGTTCATTTTCATTAAAATACATGTAGCAGCATTAAGCCGAATGGGAAAAGCGCAATATTGAATTGAAACTTTTTGGGCCTGAATGAGCCTCATTAAAATTTGGCTCTAGCAATAATTTCTCCATATTATCATTAAAATGAAATGTAAAGCTAAATAATATGCAGCATCTAATTACTTATTATTAGTAGATATGCATTATACTAATTAGTATAAATGACTGATTTACATAATTGATATTTTCTTTTTGAAAATTTAATTTTGAATGAAATTTTTGAAGTGAAACTTCTTTAGATATACGCGGTAATATAAAAAATATTTTTTGTCTAAAATTGATAGTTTAACCCGTTAAGTATAACACTTATTCAATCCCCTTCATCGTTCCAAGTAACATATTTTGTATGTTAAAACGAAAAAAAAATTGGTTGTCTGTAAAGTCGGTTTACCGACGATAGTTTTACGTGATAACGTCATAAAGAACACCTAATTGATGAAAAATTGCGTACTTTTATAAATTGAATTATTATCACTGAATTATCATTATTTTGTATAATACAATTTTTATAATACAATATTTTATATACATTTATTTGTATAATACAAGCCACCTATTGGCGCAGTGGCTAGAGGAGTAGTTCTCTCCACTTCATGCGTCAAGTGGCCCGGGTTCGATTCCCATTGAATCCTAGAATTAAGATCCTAGAACTAAGATTACAATTGACCCACAGAAATTTTTTGTGTTTAGATAGTCGTGATATGACCATAGCTGTTAAAGCGACTTAAAACACCAAAAAAAAAAAAAAAAAAAAAAAAAAATTTTTCAAAATGAAATCAGACTGGAAATTATGAAGGAAAAAATCAATTAAATCTTATTTAGTAAATTGTAAAAGAAAAACACAAAACACGTTAGTAAAAAAAATTAAATTTCGCTGACTTTGGACTCAATTATTATATTTCACAAATACTATTCACTAAAATTCACAACACAAATTATAAATTAAAGTAAAAATAAATTGATAAATGAATCAGCACGAAATTGTCCTCGAAGACACTTCAATTTGATCCACTGATGACGAACGCATGGCGTTTGAAATACGTATCTGGAGATACAAAATTAACAATTTGGATTTTTCGTTTTATGATTTTTACATTTATTTTAACTTTAGTTTATAATTTGTGTTGTGAATTTTACTGAATAGTATTTGTGAAATATAACAAAACACGTTGTCTAAGATTCAACAATAATATCGAGCCTCTCTATCACTTGTATCGCGTTCTCGCTTGCACCCACAGGCTCAAATAGAACGTGACAAAATGGATGTTCTTTTTCTGACTGGCTGGCTGGCTGCCGTAGTTCATCAATTTATAAGACGTTATCACGTCAAAAAACTGTTTGTACCTACTTTGGGCGCATGTCAATCCTAAGTTTAATTTTGCGTAACTGAAGCATCTGAAACGCATTGGTGATTGAATGATACAGTTTTTTCCAATCGACATGTCTTGGTCGTGCACAGTGGCGTGTAAAAGAAATGTTTGTAATTACTTTGAGTGAAAGTCTACCATCAGGTTGGCCATTGGACCGGCTTAAATGATGCCGTACTAAAAACTAGAATTTGTTAGCACGTGTTTAGATCCGACCATCATAAAGTGGCAAGTTCGCTTGTGTTACAACCTCATCTGCTCAAGGCACGTGCATAAGCAAGACTATTTTCAGTGGAACGGCAGGTTTGTTCCAATCATCCAGCTATGGTGATGCACCGACACGACCAACAGACAAAAAGCAAGACAACATTGACCAAGAGTCAAGAGTGAGTGAAGAATTATTTCAGCCCTCAGCCGCTTGGCCGCATTAGGCCGAGAGGCGAGCTATGAACGTACGTTTTTGTGACAATAGCTTATTTAGACACTGATTTGGTGGTGTTTAAACACCTCAAAACTGGTTTAAAATTAGGGGAAAGTTCTAGTGTTCTGATTTTTACTCACTCTTGTCTCTTGGTCAATGTGTCTTGCTCTTTGTCATTCGGTGCACGTGTTTGAACATCATCAAATGGACAAGAGGAACAAAGCTTCCGTCGATCGTTTCGGCGATGCTTTACAACTGCCTTGTCGACCCTCAGCCTAAACTGAAACAGTTTTTCACTCACTCTTGTCTTTTGGCCAATGTCGCCATGCTCTTTGTCTGTTTTCAATGTTTGAACATCACCAAAAGGACGATTGGAACAAACCTGATATTTAGATGTTCGTACATGGAAATAGTTGCCTTGTATGTCGCTTTAAACGAACCTAATATAGAAATCATATTTCTGTACAGTGTGTAGTTTAGATATGAGCTAGTCCGAATTTTGTTGAAAAGAAAATCCCATAAGGGGGTTCTGGAGAAGAGCGTGGGAGTTAGTTCATAGAAGCTACATATGTTATTCTATAAAAAAAATTTTAAACCTATCTTGGGTTTTATTTATGTACCTACTTTAAATTAACAGTGGGTTTCATTAATGTAAATTGAGATGAGATGTAAGAATGAACCTGAATTACACACCAGTGAAGAAATTATATTATAAAATTGATGAGCTTTTTATATAACAATATTAATTGAATAAAAATGCAAAATAAACATTTTGAAATTTGTGTACTAAGCGGTTTTTTTCTCTCGAAATCAAACTTACAGTTTGAATCATTTGCACCATTCTGTCTTCATATCTTATTAAACTACCGAACAAATTTACACCTCTCCCATTTCATTCAACCACGAATTTCTCTAGTTGAGTTTGTGATGATTTTATATATATATCTCAGACACTTTCTTGTGAATAGCTCGTGATTAAATTCAACGCGAATGCCAAAGAGTTGGTTTGGAAGATATAGGGTTCGAGCCGATACGATATCGAGGGTTGGGGTTGGATTGCTTTAGATCGTCGTACAACTGTACGAAACGGTAGGAATGAGATGTTGTGATTTTGTGTAAGGGACGAAAATGAAGTTTTGTGTGTATGACCCTCACTCACAAACCAAGTCAAATAAATTGAATGGAAAATGGGAAATTTCTCGTGAAAATCCGTTTCATATCGGGTAAAAAAAAGATTACAAACAAAAAAAAAATTGACACTTGAGTAATTAAATGACGAAAGCACAATGGAATAAGAGGACAAGAAAATTATGCATAAATATTAATAATGACAAATATAAATGGTTTTTGTGTATAGAAAATGACAACACTTGTAGTAAAGTGCATGAGCCTGAAGGAACGCCGGAAGAACTGCAATGTCGTAATCCTGGTCTTCGTGGCCCAAGTATAAAGGAGGGATCAATTTGTCATAGCGCGACTTCCTTAAGGAGACATTTTAATTACAGCATACGGGTGGAAATGAAAAAGGGGTGCAAGTAGATGTGAACCTCTTTGGGGATGAGAAAGGGCTTTGGTCGCACCTGTTTCCGCCCGACAAGTACGCTTTTGTCTTTAGCCTCACCTTCCGATTCTAAACCACATTAACAGAGTGAATCCTCCACCACCATCCCTTCTTATTTACTCGCCGTAACCTCACTGTATTTACAACCGTTCCACTTATTGTTACTGTACTCTTTTGTTATTGTTATTGTCACCCCTCGTTTCTCTTCTGCGGTCTTATTACAATTGACACAATTGAACAAGAGTTACACAATAAGAAGTTTAAATAATTTTTTCTTATCAAGTTCAAAACGATTGCGTCTCAAACGACTAAGTATTTCAGAAAAAAAATGTTCTTCTATAAATATTGATTTTTATAAGGAATTCATATTTGCTTATAAAGTCTGAATTGGTTGGGTTTTTATTTTTTTCGAGAAATTTTCTTCATTGCTTCATTCCAACGAATCGTCTTTCTGATGGGGAATTTTCTGAGAACAATGATGAGAATCTCCTAAAACGATAACTTGCCCGACGGCGGCTAAGATATCCCAAAAATGTTCCAATTTTCTAATCATCTACTTGAACTGCCACCACTGTTATCCTGTCGTTCTCATCCCCCCCATTGACCAAGTCGTGTAGCCCCCGAAACGGTTGTGTATATGGGGGAAAGAAAAAAGGGACTGAACAGATCGATCATCTAAAATATTTGCTTCAAATTTCTACACAAATTCTCGTCCTCGAATTTTCCCCCATTCCCTCGACTCGTATCTTTAGATTTGATAAATATTCCGCCATTTTTCATGTATGTTTATGTGCGATGTCCTGATATAAGAGAAAATTTTTCTTATATTTTTGTATTTGCTTTGAAATATTTTCGTGATATTATTTCGTCGAGGAAAAATTGCGTTAAACAATTTTTGTGTCAGTTCCATGTGGTGATAACAGCGGCGTTTTTGTGTGTCAATAAAAAAAAAAAAGCTTGGAATTTTCCCTGCAAAAGTATAATCAATTGGAAATAATAACAATTATTGCCATCATCAGAACATTTTCACGATGAATTCCTTTAAGATAAGTTAGAATCGGTGACAAATACAGTAATAGTCAGCTTTTGCGTTCTTTTTGTGCCATAGAAAATGGCAATGCTGTAGTTCTTAAGAAAACGCTTCGACAAATACGACAACAGTACTGTGAAGAAGCATCTCGTCAAAATCGTCTTTTCTTATACTTTCCCATTCAATCATAAATCGTATTATTATTACTACCACTACTTTATTATTACCATCAACATTTTCGATTCGATTCAGTGCCGAATAAGAATTTTCTCGTTTCCGTAGATAATAATCAAAAAAGGTTTTGACAAATTCTGTATATTTATTTGTCTTTCACTTATTTAGACGTCATTTTCACCCATAAACTCTAACGAATAACGATAAATTCAACTAAAAAAAAAAACGTTTCTTGTTATATACGCGAGAATATTAAAATATATCTCAATTTCTCTACAAAGCTATGTACATTTAATTTTTATTTGAGACTTATAAAAATGGCAAAAGTATTTTGTACAGTAAAAAAACTAGAAACATATTTTATAAGAACGTTCTTAGTTGATTAATTATAATTAAATTTTATTTTTAAAATGTTTTTATTACTCATATAAATATTCATAAAGGCTAATAATATGAAATTAAAAGAAATATACTCTAACGTTTGTATTTAATTAAGTGAAAATCATGTTCATTGGCGTAATGAAATTCTTCAAAGTTGAGAAAATAATATTATGCATATTTTAAGTTCCTCTAAGCTTTAACTTTGATGTACTTTATAATGCTATGAAATTTTCAAATCTGTTAGTAAAAGTCATCTACAATAAACTATTGAAAACGGAAATAAAGGATGCTGGAAATTATAACGTAGAGCTCATCTCTATTATTAAAATGAAATATTTTTAGTTATTTTTTAAATGTATCCAATGATGTTGAATTATTTCAAAGCTCAAACAGTATTAAATTAATTTTTTACAATGAAAATTCATTTAAACACTAATTAGTTGTGATGCGTATAATGAAAACGTGTATCTAATTATTTATACTAACTTTAAACTACAGAAGCATAAGAAAATCTTGGGACAAACGAAGATATTGGCATGAAATTATATATTTTGAGTTTTCATTTCAAAATTTGACTTTATTGGAAAGTATTTGATTTTGTTTATAGCTCTATAAATTTGAAATTGAGTTGGGATTTAAATAAAGAGAGCCATCAAGAGTGAAAAAGAGAGCTTGATGAAGCTATAATATAAGGCTGGCAAGAAAGTTCTTTCGGTTTGCATCAGTAGTTAGCGTTATGTTTGGTTCGTTATACTTTTGTCAATGTAAGAATTTTTTTCTTTTAAGATTTGATAGTCGATACCTTTAGGTCGATATAGAAACTAATTTTGTGCAGTTTTGTTTAGAAGTTTCACTTTACGGTTAGTTTTAACATGAAGTGCAAAATTAGCATTTTCAACACATTGCACTTTTTTATTTTCATAAAGGCAAGAAAACGGCTGATTTTTTTTAAATATTAACGTTATTGTAGACTATCTATTTTTCATTGCCAGTGATAATTCGTTAAAAAAAGGGTCGATTGCATTATGTTTAAAATGCGTATCACAAACATTGATTCATTGTGTTAGACAAATTTCTTTCAATTCATGTAGAACTCAAATATCGATCTTCTTAACAAGTCTTCTAACGTATTATATGATTTTTAATTGTTCTGTGTGATGCATTTAACTGTTTTGCAATTTCTCACACAGTTATGTGACGATTCGATTCAATTATCGCTTTCATTTTGTCACTATCAACTTTAAAAGGTCAACCAGGATGTTGGTCATCTTTCAGTGAGAAATCTCCAGCAGAACAAAATTTTTTTAACCAATTCTGACAAGTTTGTTCTATTAAACAATCAGCACCTTACACTTCACATATCTCTTTGTGAGCCTTAGCCGCTTTCTTGCCTTTATGAAAATAAAAAAGTAAAATGTATCAAAAATGCTCATTTTGCACTCCATGTTAAAACTGATCGTAAACTGAAAGTTGTAAACAAAATTGCACGAAATTGGTTTCTATAGTGACCTAAAGGTATCTACTACCAAATTGTAATAGAAAAAAATTCTCACATTGACAATAGTTACTAGACTTAATGAATCCATACTTTAAATAGGGACCTTCACCAAACTCGGAATTTTTTTTTCATATTTCATCTGGTAGTACCATGAAGCTTTTGATTAAAATTGGTTGACAGGAAGCTCAACTTAGTTCTATGGTTTTTTTGGGGTTTTTCCAATTATTTTCTTAAAACGGCTTCAACAAATTTTTTTAAGTTTGCTATTGTCCTTAAAGACTCATCAATGCCTACAACTTTTATTTGAAACTTTTTTCTTGGTAAATTCAAATTAAAAGGGTCCTGGGACAATGGGCGGGAGTTTGTATATACACAGAGCCAGTATTCATATAGTTCTGTTTCAATAGATAATAATATATTTTTCTAAGTATAATTTTTTAACCAATCGTGGCTTTTATTTAGGTTGTCTTAACCAACAGCGAGTTCACAGAAGGTTCTGTGATGCGATAACATAATTTAATTTATTCTAGCTTTGTAAAGTGGCTTAAATACTAACTAGTAAAAGCTTTATATCATTTATTTTTTGGAGAAACTAGCTGATCCCGCCCGCTTCGCTGAGCGTTTTCAAGTTTGGCGATATATGTTTTTCATTGCACAGTTTTATAGTTTTTATTTTTTTGCTCATCAAATTTTTTGAAAAAAAAGGATTTATAGCATTTTTGGTAATGTTTACTACCTGTATGTAAAATCACTAGCCGTTTTAAAGTTTGCCAAAAACAAACAGGCAGACAGACAAAACTATTCGAAATAAAAAATAGCCTATAATCTAAGTTACATTATTTAGTAAACTTCTGTGAAAATTTCAGTAAAATCGACCCAGCCGTTTTCAAGTTTAGCCTGGACAAACAATGCTTTTTTGGGAAAAACTACAATGTAAATTGCATTAATTTTTTTGTATAAAATATATGAAATTGTAGGTAATAAAAAGTTTTTAACAAAACACCTTACATTTTTTAGATTAGATAAAAATATCGGCTGAGAAAAATAGTTCCGTTTTTGTTCGCTCGCGCAGGTAAGACGTAACGTTTTTATTATTTAACTTTTCAAAAAGCAGAAATCTTCAATCTTATTATTGGTATAGATTACTTTAGGTTTAAACTTATTTAATTGCATAGAAAACTATGCAATTAAATATTATTTTTGTGAAAAATATGATATACCTATATTAAAAATAAAAATCAGATACTCGTAAGCCTCATATTGTAATTTCCAAGCGTATGTATCGACATAAAGCAGATGGATCTAATAAATGAAAACAGGAATGTATTTTCGATACATTATATTGTAGTAAGGGATGTAAAGTCGGGTGTTAAAAGGGGATGTTGTTCGTCGTGGTGGTTTAATATGTGAGCAACTCGTCCTTATTAGGACGTATATTACATATACAACAGTAGGTATTTGTAATTAACTCGTAGCCGATTTTCATGGTACAGTGGCTCCTATATATGATGCTAGTGATGATTATTCTGATATATATTTGATCATCGTGCCATCTATATTTCTATCAATTCGTACATATATTCTGGTTACTCGTTGTTCAAAAAGGCAACCACCGTGAATTATCATACTATTCAACTCAAATTTGTTGGGCGTTACAAGAAAAATCGAGGGATGGAGCACATTTTGATTTCGCGTATTACAACAGGGAGGAGAAATCCCAACAACCGTTTCAACAATAGCTAAATTAAACTTCAATAACGAAATTTTTTATTTAACTTCGCTTTTCCTTTTGGATTTTTTTTTTATTGTGTCCATTCCTGGTTGTGTGCTACCCTTTAATTTGCAACCGACCCTCTTTATGTTCACGTATACCTACACCCATCGTATTTTGTTGAGAACTCAAATATATTTTCTCGCATTTCACACAGGGTGAAAATTTATTTTAAGAACCATCTGAGCGGAATTTTCGTCAGTTAATGCCTAACGCTCGACATATTAATGTTTGTGTGTACGCGAATTATTCTTTGTGCTGTACGTGAAATGCATAAGCTTCAATGCGTCAAATTAAAATTATTTACAATGGAAAATATGAATGTGAAAATCCACGTGGGTTACGTAAAACGCTGCTCTAAACTATTTTTTTAAAAAATGAAATCCACGTGGTTTAAAAGTAAAGAAAACTCGCTTTTATACCATATAATAAACTTACCAAATCAAACGTTTTAAAAGATTTCAAGTACTCACCTGAAACAAAAAGAAAAAAAAAACATTTTAAATAAACAGCTCTTTATACTTTACGTTAAATTTTCTCTTATTAATAAATAAATATTTTATTTAATAAGAATAAAAAGAGAAATTTTGTTGTATTATGTCTCCGAGGAATAATAAAAGTTAAATGTGAAAATGCCATGGCGTAGATTCTTTTAGTTTGACATATTCTCATTGTTATATCGCAGAAAGAAGAGGGTTGATTGTTAAGGGGTTGTAGTACTTTTTTGATGACCAAGGGTTAATGATACAACTATAGCGAAACAATTGTGTGAGTTGAGCGTGCAATTGGTGGCTAGAGAGTATTGTTTTTAATGGAAAAGTAAAGCTCCGACCGATGAAACAACCTTAACCAACCCTTACATATACACACACGCAAACTTAAACCCAGCGGACAACCCCTAACATAGCCGCACATCTCGTCCATTTCATCCTCAAACTCAAATTCACGACTGTCGATGTAGTTAACTCGTCTCTCATTACGATTCGTTTCACCCCTTTTATCCTTGCCGACACCCCACTTGTATAACTTGAAACAATAGGTAAACACGTCTATCTCTAAGTCTACCACTGGCCCCATATAAAAATAGACACACATTTTCTATAATACATTGTGTGTATGGCCAGCGTTAACGAGGGTAATATAACATTTTTATCGTCGTTTCCAACCGACATAAGCGCCTAAAATAAAGGATGCGGCTATGTGATCTGTGCTGCATGTGGTGTTAAAACGCAAGAGGGACGAGTGATGAAAACCATGGACGTGTGATTTTCTCTATTTTTCGCTGGATTAACGGATTAAAAATAATAACTTTATTGCAAACTTCAATATTAACGATTTAATCGAAATCACGAGTGGATTAAAAGAAAAGTTATGAGAGCGAATATTGTTTTCTGAGATATGAAATTTTCCACGGGAAACAACCCCTTTAAAAAAATTTTCATAGTTAAAAGAACTCAATAAAGATGAAACTCTTGTTTTTAGTAGAAAAAAAAATTTATCTATTTCCATATATAAGGAACAGGGTTGCATATGGGTATTTGTGTAGCTGTATGAGTATGTGTGTGAAATAATCCTTAGCTCGAGTTAGAGAATAGGTTAATCCGGGACGAGGCATGAAGTTTTCCTAGGGGAACGGGTTGAGGTTCGGATGGTTAATCCTGAACAACGTGAACGCGCCACTATTCATTCCTAATACAGGAATTCTCTACCATCATCCCATTCCATAACCACTCCTTATCAGCTACTACATCCAACCTCTCATTTCTTGAAGATTTAAAGGAACCTAAGGTGCATAATCCTTTCTAGTCCAGTAACTAAATCCTAAAGATTCCAAAGGAAAAAAAGATATTAATGAAATTTTTTATTTTTCTCCAATTTTTCTTGTTGTCCATCTCCGTTTCCAATGATAAAATACCTCCTGAAGCTCATTCCGCTCGCATCCTACCAGGAATAATGTCGTGCTACCGGACACACATAATCCGGAACAGATCGAATCATTCCATCACTCAAATCTCCCCCATAAACCTCTTGTTCCACAAACCTCATCTCGACACCCATCTCTGGAGAGATGACGATGTCATTGCTTTAACCTGGAGGGTACGACAGCTTTACACAGAGACAGAATGGACGATAATAAACGGATGTCCTTCGTATTATAGAACATGATGAGAGCAGAGGGTTGAATTTGGTGATGTGAATTGGAAAATGAGTAGGGTAGGAATCAGAGCATTACATAATCGATTTTCAGTATTATGTACTCGCCAAAAAAATCTAATTTCCTCCATCCTTCTATTGTGTGCCTCCACTTTTTTATCTAATTAAATTTTTCGTAACAAGATATCTTTCGATAATATTATATAATATGAGTGTTAACGGATCGAACAGTTGAGAGAGATTATCTCACTCCCAACCCGGATCAACCACCCACCACCTTCGTACCGCATGTCTTGTCTTCTATTTTCTCAGAAAGTGAGGTTATACAATCCATATGAGGGAGGAAACTATTTCTGATAGAAGCAGCAGCCGCACATGGAGCGCACACACATAAATTAGTGGTAGAGAGATGTTATCTTGAAGTCACTGCCACCATTGGAAACCACCGAAAACACCCACGACCCCGTGGCAAACGCCTTGACTCAAAACCCTCTAATGTGTGTACGAAAAGCTCGGCTATGTTAGCGTAATTTTCCATCAAATAACTACCGAAATTAATTTCAGTCGAATAACCAATCATTGATTCCGTCCTCTTTCTCAAAGAGGAAAAGAATTTCGTTTTTTTGAGGTTGATTGACGCGCCATGCTGTAGATCTCGTCAGATTTTTACCCTCTGATAGGCGTAGGTGGGCTGTTTTTAATCAAAAATTCGATGCGCGTCTCACTTGAATTGCAAGACATACACGACAAAAACGACAACGATGGAAGCCGTGTCATGAAAACTATAAAATCCGAGCGAGTACACCGAAAAGACTATGAAAGTTATGAAAATTCACATTACGTACAACACGGACGCCTCCTGACATCTCTTGGCACTACTAACATTGTAAATCAAATTTAACATTGTAAGGACTCCTCGGTTTGCTCTTTACAGTTAATAATATGCATTTTCCAATCCCGTCGCTCGTTTTTGATTTTCATTTCTGAAAGTTCGCTGTTACACGTTGAAACCTTATAGTCTTACGCTGTAACTAAAGTTTGTCGAGTTTAAACGTGTTGTACCCCAACTACGCATACCCATATTACATATGTATATGTCATGCCTTTTAAATGCAATTGTATAAAAGGAAACTCGTTTTGTAACAGTTTTTCGTTCGAGACGAAGCGAAATTAATTGACTATTTTCAATTCAATTTAAATGAAAATTATGTGTGATGCCTCATATTCAACATTTGAAATCTTACAATAGAAAAAGAAAATTGAAACGTTAAAAACTGTTTTAAATTTTATGAAGCGAGAACATTTTGCCTGTTTTATAAAGTGAATATAACAAATATGTAAAGTATATTGTGATGAAAAACAGTTTAACATTTTGGTTTTATTGATTTTTTTTTAAATACTTTACTAAGTAAAAATTTGTTACTGAACAATTTACCAATTCTACCATTTTTTTATGATTTGTATAAACATACTGGCTGATACCCGCGACTTCGTATGCGTAGGTTATTATGTAAAAAACATATTTAATGTACAGAAGAAAAACATTTTAAAAGTTGAAAGCAAAAATATATTAAAAATAAGCGAAAAAAAGTTAGTGTCGAATATTTTTTAAATATATGCCAAAAAATTGCACCTTCAGAATTCGTTATTGCTCCAAAATTTGTGAATTCAAACATTAAAATTGGTGTATAATCTAAAATAATCAATTTTTTTTGTTTCTAAAAATTGTTCTTTAAACGCTCTTTCCGGAACCGCAATTGCTCCAAGTGTATATAGTTAATTAGTAATTCAATTTTTTAACTATTCATGTTTATAAGATCCAACGGCAGTTGATGACGACATAATACAACAATACATGTGTAGTTAGTTTAAAAAACAATAATTAGTTTAAAAATATTGTGAAAATTTAATCAATTATTTGCGTAATGAAAAGATCAGAGAGAAAGCTTCTTTAAAAATAAAAAAAACACTTTAATTAAAAATATTTTGGATTATAGCAATTTTAAGTCTTGAGATTGGAATTTTTTTAAATAATTAATTATTAATTAACTATTAACCCTACTTCTGGAGTAATTGCGGATCCAGGAAGAGCTTTTATGGAGCAATTTTTTTGTATTTTACAGCAATTTTAAGTATTAGTTCGCAATTTTTTGAAAAATTAATTATTAACTAATTAATAACTATATACACTTGAAGAAATTGCGGATTCTGAAGGAACAATTTTTTGTCATATGGTTTCAAAAAAAAAAATATTGTTCTGGTTAAAAATTATATACGAAAATAAAAAATGTAATTTGATTATTGTAACGGTTGTAACTTAAAAATGTATTTTGAATTTGTTTTTACAGTAAAATATAAAAAAAATGCTTAAAGAGAATTTTTTAATAAAAGCTACAAAAAATATTTTATTTATTCTAATATTTGTCTCAGCTGCATAAAGTCGTACGCTCAAATATGAAATAATCAATAGGCACTGGAAAAAGAAACATTCTTTCTCCAGCCCATGCACATCACACCGTTTGCCCCACTCAATCAAAGCGACGAAAAACGCACCGCTTAACGTGTTCTGCTTGTAAAAACTGCATTTTGTAAAACTTCAATTACTTTGCTTGTAATGAAGATATCGTTAAATTTTTTTTTAGATAAAGACCAAGTATATAAGAAGTAAAACAAACAAAAAATTGATTGAAATCTTTCCAGTAGTTTTTGAGTTAAAAACAAAGAAAGGAAAATATCTGTCATTTTATATATATTGCTTTGGCATGTTGCAATGTGTTTCATGCAAGTTACATTTGTCAACTCTAAGCGCAACATAAAAATAGTCACAATTTTTTTTTTCGTTCTACGGGTCTCAGGATATTTTTTCCCTTTATCACCGCGACGAATGAAGTCTATTATAACGTGACCCTCTGTGTTAATTAGGGGGCATCTTTTAAGAAAGCTAGCACCTGCCTAGGGGCTGCCATTGCTATCTCGCCAGGCAGCTCCGTCTTTCCTAGATGCTGCAGTCTTCTGGTCACCATTTATAATTTCTTAAAATTTAAAAATGATCAAGTTAATGTAATTGAAAATTAAAAGTTTATTTCTTGTGACATGACAAATTATTTCGTGGTATGAAGAATGCATTTTAAAAAAAACTTGCTCCAAAAAGTCTTGGTGAAGCCATTCTAGCAGAACACATCCAATTTTATACGGTTAAAATTTAATTTATCTACCAATGATTCTAAAAGAGTAACTACGTGTGTCAATTTGATAGTTTCTTTATTAATTGAAAACTTTGAATGCAAGCCAAGAATAGCTCAATGAATAGTTAAATGCAAGCCTAGACAGGCAATAAACTTCTTTAATAATAAAACAATTTAGACTCTTGTGTAATCAGGTTAGAAGACGATAGGGATGATAAAAGTAAGTGTAGTTTTGTGAACAATTATTGGAAGCTTGACTTGTCCTTTGTACGTTCTTCATTTTTCGCAGACATTGTCTAAACAATTTCTTAGATAGTTACAGTGAATAAAAAGACAAAGCTTACTCTGGATTTACCCTTTTATGTAAAACATTTGATTAAATGTGTTTATCATCAGAGGAGGCTATAAAAACGGGTCACTGTCGTATTTGTGTGCATAATAAAACACACGATCGAGTGATAAATGCCGAATGTAAGGAAACAATAAAGTGTTTCACAATAGGAACGTTAGTAGATTTGTAATGGAAGGCGAAAGGAAGGCAATATGTATGTATATACACAACATGTTCACGTAGAGGGATTGAAGATTTGCTAAGGTTGGAAACAAGGCGCAGTGTACCCTCATTTTATACGAGCGCTTTCCTCCTATGATCTTCCTATTCCCATTCTGCCGATAAACAGACAACGGGTTCCGTTGTGTGGGGTTATGATCGGAACGCGAATAGATTCACATCGAGGAAGGATACAGGGGGCGCGTGTTGTTACGACTACCAACCACCCTGAACGGAATGCTAAGGGTGGTGTTCCTTCGTTCTACCCTGTTTGCTCAACGGCGTAACAATGAGGCGTGAACGAGCATATTGGGGACGTCGGCAACGACAACATACAACTCTCGGCTTGCACACCGACCGACGCCTACGATCGTGAGAACCTTACAAAACATTCGAAGGTGTTGCACACCATTTAGACGGACAGATAGAAGAGACAAACGGACATAAATAGGAAACAGGACGGGGATGAAGGGTTTATTTATACGTGATTGGTTCTCGACCAGCTTAACAAATGCAATATTATTTTCCTCATGGTTTATTCTAAAACGAAAAGTGATGCTTATAAAAGATCTTGCAGAAAATACAATAAAATTTTTTGCAAGTTTAACAACAACCACATATTTATCGGTTAAGGGTTTTGTACGTCAAAAACGAGAAATGAAAGCTTAAAAAGATAATTTACCTATCTGATTGATTGAATAAAACAAAACTTTCCTAACAATGAAAGAATGGTTCAGCACAGACGAAAGTATCCTCAAAACTTGAAAGTAACTCAAATAATTTGTTGTATACTACCAGATGTAGTCTCAAAGTTAAAATAGTAACTAACACTATTAGAGCCATAAATTACTTCAGATGTTAAAACATTACCAAAGGTTAAAAATTTGATACGTTCATAAATTTTAGTCAACCAATAAAACCAATCTATCGAAAAAAAAACAATCAAAGAATTTGTGAAAAATTAAAAAAAAAATCCTCCAGATTGATCGTGTTATATTTTCAATGAAAGAATTCAGTATTAAGATCTACAATATGTAGAGTTTTTTTACTTTTGCTGTAATACATAGTTAAATAGATAATAAAGTATGTAACTAGGTGAAAAATGGCCATTTCCTCCCCCTTCTAAGATCAATGAAACGGAAAAGTGGAAAAAAATAGCCGTTATAGATTTTTACATCTATACTACCTTGTTATTATTATTATACCTTCATGTTCAAACAAGTGAAATAAGTATAAGCTTAGACATAATTAATATTTCTGGAGATCCTTGTTATTTTGTATTGATAGATATATGTAGTTAGATGGGCAATGAATCGGGATTTACAATGAATGCAAGGAGAGTATCAGGTCGCGACATTTCGCTAAATATCATAGCTTCACGAGGCTCTCTGATGCATGCTCAGCATTCGTGTCTTTCTGTATAGTCTTGCACATACTAATTATATCCTGTATTGTAATTTTTTTCTATTTTAAAACCGAGTTTGACGACTGGCAATTCAGATTTGTTCAGAAAGACACGAATGCTGAGCATGCATCAGAGAGCCTGATGAAGCTATGATGTTTGGCGAAACATTGCATTCCTTGTAAGACCCGATCCATTGCCCCTCTAACTATATCTATCAATACAACATAAGCTTAGACTACATTAAAGTTCTAACTAATTGTATATTGGGGCTACTTTAATTTACGTGTCAGTTTTTAACGGAAATAAGGGATTTCTAAACTGCCTTTGACTAAAGATGCATTTTGTTATAATATATCGTACGTTGTATTTGTACCAAATAAATATTTTTAAAGGTCACTTAGTGGTTTGGTTGACTAGATAGTTGCTCTATACGCCAGTGGTCCTAAGTTCGAATCCCAATGAAAGCCCAAGATATTTTTCATGGGTATTCGGATTCGACGGTCGCTAATGACCATAATAATTTATGCGACCTTTAAAAAAAACCAAAAATATTTTTGAACGTTTCTTAATTTTTTGTATTTTTCAAATAAAGTTCATATAAAAAAGCTCTACCTACTACTTTTATATACCTTGTAAAATTTTTAGTCGGTTGTATTAACTGAAATTATTAATTATTTGGTAGATTTTTTTGATACGGAGCCAGAGAACCATCATTGCCTTAGCTTTTTTATGTTGATAATAATATCTAGTTATAGTCGAGGTAAGTAAATAGTCACCTATTGATACCAGTGGATGTAAATCGAGCAATTAACGACTTTACTGTTTTCAACTATAAATATGTAATGATCTCTTATTATTGCAATTTAATTTAAAATATTGTTACTAATTTTTTGTAATCTTTGTATCTTGTTGTACTTGACAAAGAGAGTACCGACACGTCGTACGAAGATTAAGATATAAATATTTCAAAAAATTATCCTTTGAACTGAGATTATTTCCTCATTTATCACCAAAGTAGTTTAGATTATTTTTATTTTGGTCGTATTCTTACTTTTTTCTTGCATTTTCTTATCCTAATACAACCGTTTGAGCTTTTTTTCTTTATAAAATTTTTGTTTTATTAATTTTCATAGTTATATTACACAAATACTATTCACTAAAATTCACAACACAAATTATAAATTAAAGTAAAAATAAATGTAAAAATCACAAAACAAAAATTCAAAATTGTTAATTTTTTATATCCAGATACGTATTTCAAACGCCATACGTTCGTCATCAGTGGATCAAATTGAAGTGTCTTCGAGGACAATTTCGTGCTGATTTAATAATTTATTTTTACTTTAATTTATAATTTGTGTTGTGAATTTTAGTAAATAGTATTTGTGAAATATAATAATTACGTCCAAAGCCAGCGAAGTTTAATTTTCATAGTTTTACCCAAAAATAATAATGAAAAAAAGTTCCCAAATCTATAATAGAAACCATTCAACTTTTTCAGTATTTCTTGGGGATTAAAATAAGTACACTGGCTTTATTTGAAGGAATTATAACAAAATAAGTTTTAATTAACTGAATTATCATTTTGGGTTTTATCACCACTCAAATTTTGTAGGTCGTTGAACACATTTGGTTTCAGTAGAAAAAAAGTACTGTAAATAGTGCAAGTGCAGTACGAAACCTTTCTACTACAAGATTTATTTGCACTTGACCGATTTTTTATATCTAAAATTTTCTTGGTTTTTTATTGGGGTGGAAAAAGAGACGTTCACAGTGGGTAATGAAGCAATTTATAGACATTTGCCGCGTTCAGCCTAATTTCGCTTATGGCCACAACAGTACGTCGACATATACACACACAAACTGTACGTAGATTTGCGTCTCATTTCTTCTTCTTGAAACCTAACCGTGTGCGAATGCAACGTAGTATACCGTAGCGCGTATTATCGGTGGATGAGAACGCGGTCTACTCTCTCTCGGTTCATTTGCAAACCAAATTGAAATTTTGAATTTTAAATTTGTGTCAGAGATTTGCGGCGTTTTGTGCGGCTGTGAGTTACACCATTATCATCATCGTCGGCCTCCCATTCCCGAATTTTATTAACCCACCCCCCTATACCACCAATTCGCAATGCTTTTGAACCGATGAATGAGACAAAAATCCTTCAAACACTAACAAGTTCGATTATCTGCGATTCGTTATGACATATATTGTACTCGAAGCGAATTTTTCATCCGATTCAGATTTCTAGCATCCTTTAACTAATCGAGATTTGAATTACAAAATGTAGCCGTTGTTACCTCAAATGTATGTATGTATGCATTGTATCGTACAACAGTAACCCACATCTGTGCAAACAAGAAACGAAGCCTTCGGGGTCTTAACCTCGTTACGTAATGCATATCTTAGAAACGGAACGTTGAATGTTTGATTGAGAAAGTAGAGGGTGGCAGGGTGGATATGAGTAGTTTCATATATTGGATCAAGCACATAACAAGGAAACGAAGCACCCCTACACGTCTAGAGTCAAAGAAGGGATGGAAATCTACAACTCGACGCTTTATGGTTGCAAGCATTTACCTATATGCTTATTTTGACAATATCTTACCACTGATATCTTAACGATACATAAATTGTTTGTTTGTACCACAAAGTGTAAATTATTTCCACAAACAAGAAATAATCCAATTTAAAAAATTTATCACACTAAACGAAAGTTTGTAGAAATTTTAAAGGAAAATTTAAATTTTATCGACGTGAAATATTATTAACTTCTAGTTTATAAAAACGATTAATATTATCATCGTCTTTGAACATTTTTGGAGACCAAAGGTTTTGTGCGGAATAAAATGGGAAATTGAAAGATTCGTGCTTATGACATTTTATTTCAGTTGTATCATTCACGAGTAGGTAACCATTAATGCACTTCAACAAACCCATAAAGCGCGGCAATTATTCCCCTTTCAATGCTAGTTTTATACTGGTTAATTTATGTAAGGCGACTACACCAACAAAATGTAGAAAAGTCTGAGAACTTCTCTGCTAATATAACAGCTGTTACCAGATGAAAATATCCCGAAATAATTCCACTTGGAAAATATAATTTTGAGTCTCCCCCTTTGTAAGGTCTGATTCAGGTTGAGTGGATGTGATGGTAATCAATATATCAATATTGTGGGTGGATTCTTTCACGGCTAAGATGACTCTGAAGAAAGCGCCCTTCCAACTTACACAGACAATACACTTAAACATCTAGGTAGATTTAATGCACGGTTATAAAGTTTGACGCAAAAGGGGAACTAAATGAATTTGAAACAAAGAGGATTGAAACGTTGTCAATGGAAACAAAACAGAAAATCTCGTTCCCTTAAAAATGACATTAAAACGTGAATTTTCCATCCCAAAAAAAAAAAAAACGGTTGCCGAGAAAATGGCAATTCGATCGAAATAAAAGCCAATTTCCTTTTTTCTTAATTAATATGCATTAAATTCAATTACATTAGTTGTGACACGATTTTTATGTCGAATCACTCGAACAAATCAATTAATTACAAAGAAAAAACTTTAATGAATTTATTCGTTTCAATGGAACAACAAAAGCTTTTATTTTTTGTACGACTGAAAATTTTCTCTTTGAAATTATTTTAACTTAAATATTGTCAGCTGTTTTTATTTTTGTTATGGAAAATTGGTCTTTTAAACAAGATTAATTAATTTAGAGAAAGGAAATTTGGTTGAAAAAAAAAACTTTAATTCATCCAGTGACAATATCAATTTAAAGCTTTTATTACACCCTCATAAGTTATTGAAAAGAAAAGATAATGTGAGATGAAAAATGAATTGACTTAAAAATTAAACTTTCAACGGAAGAGATACGAATTTTCAGAGTGGAAACGTTTTTTCGCTTTCAAGCGAGCTTTAGCGTGCTTTTGTGATGAGTTCGCCCATTGAAATCACCTCGTTCTGTGCTCCACTAACATTATTTTGTAAATTGTAACGCGTCGCTCATAAAATGGGTTAGAGCTTTCAAAGATTTTTTTTCAACTTTAATTGTTTAGTTTTAAACTAATTTTATTTAAAAAATTAAAATTAAAAATTGGTTTTTGTAAAATGAGTTTGGTTTTTTTTTAAGAAAATGGCAATCTTCTTCGATAACAAACATATAAACATATAGAACAATAAACATTTTCCACTGTACCTGAGTATTCCAAATGACATAGAAACGCAGAGCTGGTCGTAACACAGGCCAGCCACCAGAATTTTTTTTGTCAAAATTTGAATATTTAACGTATAGTTGAAAAAGTTTTAAACATATTAGGTAAAAGTCCCAGAAAAAAAATTTGTTACAATCAAAAGACTTAGAAAAATTTTTGATGAAAACAATTTCGATATTCGTCAATTCTTTTTAAAAATCGATTTTTTGTATTTTTTATAATTGATATTTAATAGATAAATCGCGTACGCGTCCCGTAATTAAATCTATATTGAGCTAAATATAAGAACAATTTTACTAACAATAATTAATAATAATATTAATATCGGATACGAGGCAAATAGCGACAAATGTCATACACGACTGTGTTTGATGATAAGTATCGAAAAGCTAGCAACAGGCTGTCTCCGAATGGGGGTGGAGTTGCATGACGTCATGCGCATGGGGCGGCACACGCATGCGTCTCTCGGAAAATTTCCATAGCGACGCATTTTCCACAGGCGTCGTCAATAGCAACCATACAATAACACTCGCTGATTTTCTCGATCTCGGACCTGTTTTTCTATCTCTGCTTATTTCTTCAATTTTCTCTCTCCTATCATTTCAAAATCTATACGTTTCTTTGTATAGATTCGGAATTATTAAAAATACCTGAGAATTTCATTTTAAATAATTCATCTAAACTAAAAACTAATAAAACGCTATATGGAAAACATCCAGGACATGCATAAATCCAATAAATACTGACAATATGCTTTTCATAAATTTTTCATTTTGCCTCTTTTATAAATAGGATTTTTCCATATTTCCTCTTATTATTCTTTCATTATTTAACATAAAGCATTTTTATTATACATCTTATTTGGACATGAATCTTTCAAAACAGGATTATGCAAAATTTAAATTAAGGCAAAAGACGAGAAGTTAATTTTAAATTAGGACATTTATATTTACCTTCGATCCTTAATAAAACAGCTCAAATAATGATTTCAAGAAAAAAAGATGATAAAATAAGATATTAAATTTTAAATCCCTGCATATTTTTAAATTCTGAGGATATTTCATCATATTACCCGTGATCCTCAAGTAAAATAAACGTAAATACTCAACAGCTTATATAATCATTTTCCTTACATTTTCAAGAGGATGTTATTTTTCTTCCAAGCAAATCTTATTTTAAAGGATGCCAACTAAAAAATTGAAATTAAAAGAAAAAATTTAATAAATTGTTCTAAAGGATGTAGATAATATGCATATTCGATGGAGAGAAATAGAGCAATAAAAACGTTGGGGTGGATGAGGGAATAACGAAGTATGAAGAAGGTAATATTCAACGTATTCATTCCTTATTTGCAAATGTTGACGAGATTTTCGTTGTGGCATGGAACGGGGTGGGTGGAAAATCGTCAAGTGGATACTTTGGAAGCTACTATGAAAATGATTGTGAAATTTTCTTAATATATCGCTTCAGAAATTTATCATCTTTTGGTTTTATTATATTTCATTCATACTACTCGATTATCAACCACCTGCATTCCGATCCTCCAAAAAATTAAATCAAATTTCCACGAAGCTTTTATAAGGTTTACCTAACTAACATTTTATGATAAATTTGCAAACCTGATATCTTTGAGGAGCTCCTTTCTCGTTTCGCTACAAAGGTTATAAAATGCTTTTGATAATTCAAAAAATTTGATAACGATTTAAAACAAAATTAATTTTTATTGATTTTTTTCTTTGAATAATTTCAAATTTTTTTTTAGATATTTGGATTATAAAGAGATTATTTTCTTGATTTTCATATTATTATATCTGTCTGATATTATTAAGTTTTAAGTGACGCAAAAAAATAATATAAATATCTTATTACATCTCATCCAGGTAGTTATTTTGTAGCATGCTTCATTTTGAGGTAAAATATAAGCTTGTGAACGACTATTTATCATTGAACTGATACTTAATGCTGCTGTTTGATATTTTGGCTTGCCATAATATGCTTATGTAGATTAAAGCTACCAGCCAGCACTGGAACTCTCTAAGAGATTGTGATGTGGTTTCTTGGCCATCGTAATTTTCAACAACCTGGAGGGTTTTTTGGGTGCTGGACAGAATAAAAAATTTGAACTTCTGGGTTAGAATGGGAAAATAATTTGTCTTGAAATTTAATGAGTCAATCAGCTTAAAAATGGGGAATGTCACCATTTTGAGAGTTTATGGGTGGTGTCTACCCTTTAAAACTGTCTCAGCCGTGGGTGGGCTAAGCCAGTCAACCAGCCAATGAAGAGGGACGTGACTGTAAACCTTTCCAAGAAAGATCTCCAGACACTGGACCACACGTGGCGCGAAGGGTTTGACTAAAAGGAATTTGGATTTTGTACAGTCGGTGAATAAAGGAGAGCGGAGCTTTTAACACATTCTGTGTGTAAGACCTTACGAGTAAAAAAAGACAGAATAGAAGCAATAAAATGATTTGTTCCAAGAAAAATAGAAAATTCAGACAAAAGAATGGGAAATTTCTGGCAACGAATAATAGAATCGAATGTTCTGAAAAAATTCCGAGTTTCTAAATAAAGGGGAGACAAGCACAAGCAGTTCAATCTGAAATAAATCGTCAACACAGTCTTGAATAAGTCATAAATAAATCGACATCGTAAGTGAAACATAAATCACGTGTGATAAATAAATCGTAAGCAGTAAAGCACGAGTGTTAAATAAATTGTGAACATTGTTAAATAAAGTTTACTAATGCAGTGTATATAGTGAAATATAAACAGTGACAATAAGTGACTATTGCAACAGTGAACTTAATCTTTTTTAAAGTGTAAATAGTGTAAAATAAATTAACATTTCCTAAAAATAAATTTTTCGTCATTCAAACACAATTCCAAGAACCCGTAAAAACGTTACAATTTGATTTGAGTATGTAAAAAGAAAAAAAAGACTTTTGATATTATGTTGAGAAATCAACTATAGTGGTATTTGTTTATTATGACTTCGCTTATGATGACCAACCGTTTAATAAGACGTAATAGCAGTGCAAAAGTTAGAAAAGATTGAAAGTCTTCTATTCTATTTCTTTTAACACGAATAAATACATCAGTGCATTCAGTTTTTCATAAATCGTGTTACATTGTTCACGAATATTTACAAAAATGACTAATAAATTTTCCAATGACGATACCAGCATCTACTTTTAAAATAAAAAAAATTAAAATTTCTAATTTACAGTTTATCTCGAGTATAATATATAAAAAAAAATATTTAATGTGGGTTGTTTTGGAAAGAGGACACTTTTGGAATTTTTAACTAAAATTATAAATTGTGAAACTAAATCTGACATTAAATTGTTTAATAATGCGTAGGTAGGTACATACGTAAAAAGTGAATAAAATAAATAAAAAAATTTACAGGAATTTACCAAGTGATTTTATCTTCCTCCATCCAATTTTTCTTAAAAGCGATCAATTTTATATTATTTCTGTTGTAATGACCCTAAAAATAAAATAATAACTAATAGTTTTAAGTGTTTTGCACTTAAAGTTCTATAACATAATATTTTCTGTTATTACCTATTATAAGATACATTTAATATCTACACAAGCATTGAGAAACGACTAATTGATGCAATTTTACTCCGTTTATCTTTTTGAAGTTAATCTTTAAGGCCGCTTTAGTATAAGCATAAAAAGTTGCATAAAATAATATAATTGTGAGGCAAATTAACTAGATTTAGTATGAAGTGTTTGATTTTAGAGTGGTTCTGAATCGGTATTTCACAGAGAACCGGCGCTCCAAGAGCTTGACGCAAGTCCATGGCAGAAATTTCAAGTCCAATTTTGATCCTAGATAGAGCATTAACTCTACTGTCTTATATTATTTACTGTGCTTACACCTCTATTTTTATTTTGTGATTATAAAAACAATAATTTTATATACAGTATGTTAATGTTTTCAAACAAATTGGTTGATTTTCTTACATTATATTTTAGTTTTGGTGCTTCGTATTTTCAAAGACGTTAAAAGAAAAATTATAAGAAGCTTGGGAGTTCTTTCACCTTAAATTTAACAAAGTCAGTGAATACAATTCATGTCAAAGAAAAAATCTTATACCTATAAATAAGGAAACAACAATACAAAATCATCTTATTGCAAGCTACATACAATTTCTAAGAATTTCACAATAAAAATGAAACATCAAAGGTATAAAGAATAAAAAAAAGATTAGCTTAGGTAGAGTGCTTTAAATCATTTTGAATAACTTCTTTCAAACCGTAAGTAAGCGAATTAAGAATCAACAAAATGTAGAAGTCTTCGTAAAAAAAAAAACTTAGAAAAAGTTGATAATTCGAAGTAAATCATAAAAAATGTAAAGCTCTCAATCCCATCTTTAGGCTACTCAGAGGTAGAATTTTAAAAAAAATACTTCCTTGGTTAAATGCAGGAATAATACTTTCAAAGATTTTTTTTTTAATTTTTAACTTTAAGCGTGTCTGTCAGTCAATGACGGTACTATTTTATACTAAGAGGTACTAGGATAGAGGTGTCATCAATTGGATTTAAAGCTGGCTTCTAAATAGGTCACATTTTCTAGTTAAATTTATTTAATAGATATTATTTACAGCTCTTATAAATAAAAAACGTACTCCTATAACCTCTACATATAAAGTGAGCCTCATGAAACGCTTATCTAGCTTGGGAGATCAAAACCAAGGCTTTGCACTTGAGGAATACTCGAGGCATAGACAACCTAAGAAATTCATAAAGTACTCCAAGAGGAGAACTCATGACATATTGTCAGTTGGAAAAAGGAACTTAGGGCTCCTAACAAGGCTATATATGGGCCACTGTACCCTAAATTACTATCTTCACAAGATCGGTAAAGCCGACACCAACCTATGCCGTCTTTGCTGGAAAGCGGTAAAAATGGTGGAGCACATTTTGTGCTCATATGAGGCAGCTTTCAAAAGAAGACTGCACCATCTCATAAAGACGGAAATGACGCCTGACGAGATACCAATGGCAGCCCCTAGGCAGGTGCTGGCTTTCTTTAAAAGCCTGATGCTCCCCTAGTTAATACAAAGATTCACATCACAATAGACCTCATTGATCGTGGTGATAAAGGCAAGAAATATCCTGAGACCTGTAGTATAGAAAAACAGAGTCTCATGAAACAGTTTCGAAAAGCTTTACCTAAAAATGGACCATGTTTAAAGACCAGTTGTTAAAAAACCATGTTAAAAGTTTTAACAAAAAACGCCTTTCAGAAGATAAACTAAAAGAAAGCACCTTTGTCGGACCAAACAAAAGATGTTTGGCGGTAACTTTGAATCCAGATGATATTAAATGGAAAGAAATATGGTTATGATTCCTGTGCGTCTTTAAAAAGTTCTTGAAAAATAAAAAAGATGCAGAATATGTTTCTGTTGTAGATAATACGTTAAAAAAACTTAAAAATGAATCTGAAAGTTCACTTTGAAACAGTCACCTTAATGACTTCCATTAAATTTTGGTAAATTATAGTGGGGAGCAAAGAGGAAGGTTTTTTAACAGGACCTTAAAGTGATAGAAAAAACGTTATCAGGGCCGATGGGATACCAACATGATGGTGGAAGTTTCGCAAATGACTCATCATAGAAAACAATGCACAAAACACTTCAAAGAAAAAAAAAGTAAAAAAGTATGAACCAATTCCAACTGACAAGTTAAACCTGTAGTTATTAGTACCATTACAACACCACTTTAAGTAGCCTACTGTAAATACAAATCATGCTTCTGCTGTAGGATAGCGTTTCATGAATTTTTCCGTATACCATAAAAGGGGTTTATACTATATAATTAAAGGCAGATTATTAGAAAAGTATGGGTGATACGAAAAACCTAAGACCAGCTTTGAATTCAGTTTATAAAAATCTATCTATATATTAATACGTGAAGCAAAAATTTTAAACCCCTTTTACCGAATATTATACGAACGGAGGAGTATGAAATTTGGCACAATTGAAGTTTATATGGGGAAGTTGCGTTATGAGATAATATTTTTTTATAATAATGCTTCAAAATACCTTAAATTATTGTTCAGTTTGACCACAGATTTCAACCATATTCCAAGTGTCATTATTTAAACAAACTATTATGAGAGGAATTTACATTTTTAAATTGTAATTATTGAAATTGAAGGAAACAAATTTAACCGATTATTTGATTATTGAGTAATATTATTAAAAATATATTTAAAAGATACGTATAACTTCAAATACACAACGTTTCAATCATTTTATTTGGTCTTCATCAGGTGTTTCTTGATTATTATATAACGTATAAATAATTCATACTATATTCTTTTGGCAAAATCATTCAAATAAATTACACAAAAAATTAATTTAGGTAGGTAGGTACTATTTGAAAAAAAAGCTTAGCTTAATTCAAAGTTTTAAACAGGAATTATGCAGCCTATTTCCATTTTTTTATCTTTGGCTTTTAAATGAAAAAATCTAAACATAAAGGTACTTTTGTTTTACTTTTGAACGTAGGAAACTCACTTGAAATTACTTCTGATGTTTCATAGTCATATTTTTTTTTGTTTGTCTAAAAAATATTTCAGAATACTGTAATTTGAATTTACATACAACATTATAAAAAAAAATATCTGCTGCGTGGCGTCACAGTACTTTCTTTTACTTTCATTTATATCAACTCGCTGTTGGTTAAAAGAAATATATAAGCACCTTATAACTATACATAGCAGAACTATATGCATACAAGTATACAACATATATGTATTTATGAATTCCCAACCTTCACCCCAGAACCGTCCTTAATCAAATTTTCCCAAGAAAAAGTTTCAAATAAAAGTTTTAGCCATTAATAAGTCTAAGAACTATCATAAGGTTAAAGAAAATCTTTGTAGCCGTTTTCGAAAAAATTTGAAAAAGCTCAAAAACTTCGAGAATAAAGTGGAGCTTTCGGTTAACCGATTTCAACTAAAAGCTTCACGGCAAAACAAGATATAATATGAAGGAAAATTTCCAAGTTTGGTGAAATTCGGAAAAGCGTTCGTTACGATATGGCTGTCACACACAGGCACACACAGACATGTTTCTAAAAACTACTTTTTTGGACTCAGCGGACCTCAAAACATGTATGATTTGAACGAATTGATATTTAGTTTTGAAATTTTTAGAGAATATTCTGATATAATTTTGTAAAAGATTTATGGAAGAAAAAAAATAAATATTTTGAAACCTCTACACCTATTTCCTTCCTTAGCTTAAAATAAATATTTTCAATCATTATTTGATGCATTTTCTTTAAATGAACCTTGAAGAAAATTAGTCAATAAATTATTTTCCAAACATTCGCAAATGCAATTCATTATCTGCTGTAGTTAGCTTAGTAGCTAAAGTTTTTGAGGCAGTTACAAGTGAAGTGTACCTTAGGTATGTAAAAATTGTAACAAATTATGATCGAATTTCGAGCACTGGGCGACCTCTAGTTTAATTAAATTTAAAAAAAGTTTTTAAAAGTTTCTTGTTGGCCTGTGTAACTATTGATACGGCTAGTATAAAAAGAAATCTGATTAATTAGCCCAATCCTTTCGAGACTCAAGTTGTTTTAAATATGTTAAGGACGTATAACTTTTAAAAAGCATTTATGTACATATACTTTCATTCTTATATCTCAAATGTAGGAATCTTTAATGTTCTTTGAAAGCATGTACTCTAAGGGAGATGGAAGCTATTAATTTTAGAAGTCCTGACATAATAAAAAATTAAAAATATCCGTATAAAATTTGAAAAGTAAAACTCGCAACGTTTCAACGTAAGATTCAATTAACTAAGAAAATTTTTGTAATAATAATAGAATTTAATATTTTTTGTGAGCTGAAAGAATTTCTGTTAAAAAATTTGTAATATGAGACGCTTTTATTTTTACGTAGTTATAGAGGCTCGAATATGTGTACGGTAAACATTGGATAGATCATTATTACCCCCGGAGAAATCAAACAAATTCACTGGAGGCCATAAAAATAGGAAGACGATGCCGGTAACATTTTTATTATCTTGGCGGCCCCAGAGAAAGAGGCAAGTGAGGGGACGCGCAAATGTTTTAAAAAGTCTGGCATGTGCCACCCGCATCGAACTATAGGTAATAAATTATACTTGTGTAGTAAAATTTTACTCTGACTAGAGAAAACTTTTAGTTTGTGCTGTTCCAACACAACTTTCGTAACTATCTCTCAAAGCGAAAACTTATCGACACACACACATATATAGAATCAAACAGACTGAGAAGCGTTGAGATTTCATCCACTGACCAATATATAAAAAATAATCATTCTGATTTTATTTTTTGAACCTGAAATAGTTACATTGAAACTTTGGTCTTTATTAGGCTAAGTTAAAAAAGTGTACACATCACTATGGGTGTATCTTCAAAGGCCAAAAGCTTGACTTGGATTTGATTTGATGGTTTGAAGTTTCAGTTCAGTGTCTCGACGGTTATCACCTTCGAAACCAGGTCCGTTTTATAGCTTTGTTTACTCTGCCGAAAATAAAGATGCAAGTTTTGTATAATGCCACTTTCGTTTCGTAACGGCGCCTCACATGTGACTCCCTCTTTACTCTTTTCCATCTTCCTATTCGCTAAGACAAACAGGAATAGGACTCAACGTGATCGAAGACTTTTTTTGTAGTTTGAAATCAAACGATTCGCCACCCCAAAATAAATCACAAATACATTTTTTAAAACTACCTTTGAAAATTTTCCGAAGAAAAATTTTTTTCCAAATCAAATGGGGTGAGTATGAATTTGTTTACGATTTTATATTTTCTTTAAACGAAAAAAATTCAAACGTTGTAGAACGAGACATTGACTCGCGGAAATAGCATTAGAATGATTAGATTTTTTTCTTGATCCGAATAAAAAACCGTGAAGCTTTTAAAGCGAGATACAATCGATCGACTTAATATATATTATTCTTATTTGGACGAACAATATTATGGTGATAAAAGAGAAAAATAGACAATGTGCCCATAAAGATTTATCGGGAAAATCGTCAAGGAAGGCTTTAAATTATCGCTAAAAATATTGAAGCTTTGAAAAAAATGTTATTCAAATGAAACCGAGGCAATTTTTTACGACAAAAAATCCGGCCCGATAACACCGACTCGTTCTTGCTGAGACGGGAATAAAAATAATTTTTTAGAGCTTAAAGCCTCAGTTTTCTCGTAAGATTAGGATCAAATTAAGACATAAAAATTGTGTCATGGTAAACCATTTTTTTCTCAAGCAAAAGTTTACTTCTTTAAATTTGCAGAAAAATGGGTGAACTTTTGTACATATCATCCAATTTAAATTTTTCTCGTTTCTCTGTCATTTCTGTGTACGTCGGCAATATTTTATAAAAGAAATACATGCGAGTCTTGCAAAGGGTGTGAGTAGCTTAAGGGGGAAAAGGTAAATTTGGGAATTGTAATATCATCTTAGACGTTTCCCGTAAGGAAAAAATACGGGAACGGATGACAGTGACTATTTTTTTCCTCATTCACGTGAATATGTGTCTCTTGTATGAATGTGTTCGTATTTGTGTCGTTACGAACAAATTACAAAAGAATTTCAATCCTGTCATAGAGCGACGTTTCCGACGAAAATATCTAACGTGGAACGCAAGTAGTTGGAGGAAGAAAGGAAAAAATACCCAGGAATGAGCGGAAGCGCACTCCATCAGCGGGTGCTTACACATCCACATATTCCTTCCTCCATCCATACGACTTCCAACCGACATTTCCCTCTTCGAACAGAGAAAAGCGTCGCGGCGGAAAATGACCTGTCAACTAACACAGCCTTTGCAACCCCTTTTCCCTTCAAACAACATCTTCGTGGTCCACGATCTATGCTATTCCTACCCTTCCATCTAAAATGTGATGGTGCATGAAACTGATAAGCCTCTTTCAATTGCTCTCATCCCTTCAAGCATCATCTTATAATTACAGATTATTTCCCACTCAAAACTCTCTATAGTCAGACCAAAAAAAAAAAACATATTCAAATTCGAAGAAAATAACAAAATCAATTTCCGTTGCTCAATATCTAACCACATTTTCCCGACATGCTTTGATCTTGCTTTTTGAAAGCTCATACATTTTCTGTATATTCCGTAACAGTATTGAAGGAAGTAATTATTTTTAAAGGTAACAATAATACACTGCTGAAACGTACAACACAAACTCTGCTTAGCGAGAGAAATTTTCCTCAAAGAAAATCAAATCAGAACGTTGAAAATCACAATTGCAATAGCAAGATAAATAAAAACTGCTTGTTGTTACAACAAAAAGCTGGAAGATAAAATTAGTTTGAAATTATACAATCAAACTAAAACATTCTTGGAAATATAATAATAACAATAATAAAGTATTAACAAATAAAAGCTCAGGATCTAAACATAAAAAAAAACTATAGAGAAAGCTTTATGGAATCGTAAAAATGAGAGCTTAGAGTTTTTAATGTCAAATGCTAATTTACTCAAACAGAAAAAGCACCTACACGCACCTACACAGAGATTATGCTTTTGGAGATGATTAAACGTTTTTTTTTTTTTTTTAATGGGGGAATGTGACTTGTGACTTGTTGGATGGAAATGAAGTAATAGACAACGACAAGGGTGAGATTTTTTGTCTCTTACTTTTTATGGGAAATATGTTTATCTTTGTTCTTTTACCAGTTGTACTCGTTTGTGTTTAAACAGACACAAACTGTATAAAAGAAAAAGATTCGACAATGAAATTAATTTGGTACACAACATTTTGATAATTTTATTACTAAAATTTTATATCTTAAACATGAAAAAAAATATTTAAAACAGTAAATTTTTTTTATTTATTGATTAATGTTTAGATATAGTATAATGTAGTATAATGATTCAGAAACCTGAAGTCACGAAATTTCAGACAAATTTTCACGACTATTTGAAGAAGTTTTGGCTAAAGACAGATCCAGGTTTTGGTTTTGTTAAAAATTTTTACCCTTTTCCTTTTATAAGCATTTTTAGTTTCTTTCAAAAATTTTTGTCTGGAACATAGAGAATGGTTGCTGAAAGAACTGTTATAGCTTACAAAATGATGTTGATGTTTTATCTGATTTCACAGAACCAACTGTATATCAAAGCTTAAACCTGCCGAAAGTAGAGTTGTTAACTTTAATTTGATTAATATTTTGGTATTATCACAGTCTAAGGATCTTAAAGATGGGGACTGTCGTCATTTTGTGAGTTTGTAGTGGCTCCTGCTCTTTACACTATCTCAGCCGTGGGTGGGTCAAGCCAATCAACCAACCAACGAGGAGCGACGTGGTTATAGAATGGGAAAGAATTATCTAGAAAATTCTGAAGGTCTCGAATCCTGTGGCGCGAAGGGTTTGACCAAAAAGATTACTCGGTGAGTTAAAAAAAAAAGAAGAAAGCTTCTAGTATTTTGTTCCCGTAATTCCTTATGGATAAGAAAAGGACAAAAAAACAACGAAGGACAATAGAAAGATTTGGCAATGAATAATAGGAGAGAACGTTCTTGAAACTGGCAAAAACAATATAAAAAGAGGTTTATTGGAACGAAGAATCAGTCATAAATAAATCGTCAACGTGAGTGATACATAAACCGTAAGAGATAAATACATCGTAATACATCGATAAAATCGTAAGTGAATCGTGAGTGTTAAATAAATTGTGAACATTATTACATAAAGTGTAACATTGCAGTGTATATGGTTAAATATAATTAGTGACTGTGACCATTGTAACAGTGAACTAAATTATTGTTAAAGTTTAAATAGTGTAAATGAAAAAACATTTCATAAACAATTTCATAATTAGCCGTCAATAATTTAAAATATCTCCCGTGGCACGTCACAGAACATTCTTTTACATAAAACTCGCTTTTGGTTAAGAGGACATATATAAGTAAATAACACGATTGGTTAGAAATAAATAAAAAGATTATAAATAGATATATCTGTATAAACAGAACTATAGTTATACAGCATTTTTTGTATGTATTGAATCCCACCCTTTACTGCAGAAGCCCCTTTATTCAAATTTTGCCAAGAAAACATTTCAAATAAAAGTTGTAGGGATTGAAAAATCTAAGAACCATAGTAAGGTTAAAGAAAACCATTGGAGCCGTTTTCGAAAAAAAAAAAAAAAGAAAAAACTAAAATCCTATAGAATAAGGTGGTCAACCGATTTCAACCAAAAGCTTCGCGACACAACTAGATGTAATATGAACTGAAATGCCACTTTTTCAGATTCAGGGGACCCCAAAACTTGTATTTTTGGTTAAGGCTCGAAATAGAAAATTCGAGCTGATTATAATACTACCTTAAAAAAATAATGTTAATAATTATATCTAAAAAGTTTAAAGTTCTAAATTTTGTTTGACATATTATTCTAGACCACGTTGTATTTTATTAATTTCTATAACTTTGTTAAACTCTGTTATCTGTTGTTCGTATTTTAATAAACGTTAAAATGTTTTAAATTTCGACCATATTATTGAAAATACGGTATGCTTATGCGAAAATGATTTACGGTATGAACACTTAAATATAACCTAAAGCTTCAATAACGGCTTCTAGAATTCAAAATTAAACATTTTTCAAAAAGTATTTTTAATGCACTTAATTAAAAAGTCCAAAACTTATTTTTCAAAACTAAGAATCTCTTGAATTATAGACACAACAAAAGTAGTTTTCTTGGTTGGACTGTAGTGAAGCGTAATTCTTATCATAAATTTTTAAATGGATTAAAAAGCTGAATAATGTACTGATAAATCGATTTTTTTTCTTTCTAATTTTGCATAATCGTAAGCAGTTTGTGTGCTTGAAAAACTTTAATGGATTGTCTACTTTTGCTGCTCATGAAAAAATTGCATTGATTATGAATTGTTTCGTTTTGACTCTGAAGTTTTCCTCTTCATCAGCCATTAATCGATTTTCTACCTCATTCAAATTATAATCTTGATAACATGGTCTTGTTCGAACTATATAATAATTTTCCATAATGAAGAACAAAGCGATAGTTACAAGGCGAGGAGGAAACTCGGGCGATAAACGGAGAATGAGGTTTAGTTTGGCTTTTCGGTCCTTTTGTTCTTGATGGCTTCTTTATCATAAACACACGAGTTAAAATTGTTTATTAAGATTAGAAAATCGGTTGAATATATTGAAGTTCAGTTAACGTTGTAGAAATTATTGAGGTGAAAATATTTTTGATGCATGCAAATTATCGACAACTGATATTATTTTACATCCAATTATAGTTAAAAAAATGCAATGTTCAAAACTGCAAAAACGATGCATTCATCTCTCATTAGTGAAACATTTTTTCACTGCACTTGGAGTATTAAGTATTAACAAATATTTTGGTAATATGTTTGAATAAAATAATTGGTGTATTACTATACTATACAAAGCCTATTGTTCTCGATTTGAAACACTCGCTTCAACATTAAATCCCCTCGTAACTCATTATCTTCGATATCCTCAAAATTCTAACCTCATGCATGATACGCCCTCTATTTATGCAGCTATAGATAATATTAATTTACACCTCCATTACTTGGACATATCAAGGATAGCGATGTTGAATTCGATGTGTCCACAATAGGCAATTATTAAGAGCATGTTCAACGCTCTCACGTATATACAAGCCTATTACGGCCATTGTGAAATTCACTTGTAGCGAGCTTTTCGATATTAAAATTGTAGATAATGCAAATCCTGTCCGTTTTTGCAACCTGCATTGTTTGACGGATTTATATCAACCTCCTCTAATTTCACTTTTCCATGTAGGTATATTCATGTTATCCTCCCACAAATAATAACTAATTCCTGGTCCTTTTATTACAACAATATTAATATATTATTATCGATGTTGAATCGATAATATCGAAATAGTAGCTACCAACAGCAGCCCTTCAACAACTCAGATTACATAGGAACAAACGGGATTCGGGATTATGTTATGGACTACCCCGTGATATCATTGACAAAAAGGAAATAGGTTTAATATTGCAGATTCTGATTTAAAAAAAAGTGGTTGCGTGTACTTATGTACGCGCGTGAGAAGTTATACTTCTTTGGCATCATTAAAAATTAGTTTTTATTAATTGCATTCAAATAATCAATTTTAAAAAACTGTAAATTAATATTTAATAATAATAATAATAAAAAAATAAATAAATTTAAAGATATAATTATTCAAATAAAATTAAAAGAATAATATTTTAATTTATATCAATAAATAATATCCAAAGAAAGCTGCAAGACGTTTATGAAATTTGTCAAGATTATTTTTCTGGTTAACAATTCATTTATGTCATGAAAACGAAGCTTCATAGAAATTGCAAAATAAAGTAAGTAGCTAATTTTCGAAGTAAATGTCTTAATCTTATTCTTATCTTGTTTTACTAAATTATTATTCTAAGATAGTTGAATCATGTCAGAATCCCAGATTTTGTGATAACTAAGAATATGCATGAAATTCAGACGTGATTTTTATCATTAAACTTCAAATAGTATAACAGCTACTGCAAAATTCGAGAAAAGTAATAACTTATTTATTAATAATATGTGTCATTTTCATATATAATTATTTTTAATTTAAATATAAAAATAAATTAATAAATAAAACAAAAATTCAAATTACGCGCGCCAAGAAACCCAGTGGTTTTGTGGCTAACTTCATTTTGTTAATTTTTGTCTCAAGATGGCCGCCCATCTAAAAATTTCACTCTCATCATTTTTACATAACACGCTTAAAGAAGTATAACCTCAAATTTTCCTCAGGTAAATTTAAAAAAAAAAAAAATTATTTAATTTAAAGTGTTGACTTTTTGGTTTTATAAGTTAAGGATTGAAGTATCCCAGTGGCCCTGTATTTGTTTCTTTTGATGTGAAGCAAATAGAGTTCAGTGACTATACTGAGTAGTTATTGGGAAGGGAAGTTCAGTTCCCTAACGGTTTTGAGTTCGTCAACACCTACACATCCATAGCCATTTATACATACAGAGATAGATCCCAAAGGGATAACACTGTGTCCCTGCGGCTTCGATCAACACTGAGCCATGTTATGGAAGAAAGACCAACCGGTCGAGGTCTATCCATCCTCCAGCTTTCGAATATGACGCTTTTTCATATTTCCCTCGGCCATAATATTGATTGGTATCATTCACATGTAAATATAACACCACTACATTCTGAGCCGAGGAATATTTACCGAGCTCCTATGGGAGATGGTAAGAGGAGAACACGTGAAGACGACTCGGGAATATTTCAGATAAACCGTACATATTGGTATAACAAAATGAACGATTGCAAAAACATTGCATCAGGAAATTCGAAATACCAAGAAATAAAAATATATCCAGAGATATATCGTTGCGATTTTTTCCATGTCGAAAGTGAAGAGAAGCAAGTTGTATAAAAATATATTTATATTAAACAGAAGAAAATTGTTGGTTCGGCTCAAACGACTCATTCCACCACCTCAGGTTTTCTTTTTTTTTCTACCTCAATTTTGCCGATCCCATGTATAAATGTAAAGCTTGCGTTCAGGCAATAAATCAATGCCAGGGGGCGCGTAGCACTCTCGCTACGAAGCAACAGCTTATTTCGCTTGTTGCATCCCGCGTATCACCGCGCACGCTACTCTCATCCACCACGTTTCAACCCAAACCATTTTTAACATTGCCACTTAACTCAAACCTTTCAAGGTCTACCAAGCTGGGGGTTGAAGATCGCTCTCGATACATAACTCCAACTCCATTTCAATTACCTCCTTCTGTATTATTGTGTATTTAATTTTATCATTGAAAATTGGTACGAGACGGAAAACATAACCTCTGTTATTTGTTCGATCATGATAAATCTTTTTCTCCTCCTTAACTTCGTAACTATTCGACTTACAAATTAACTCAAGAGCAAAAAGTAAAGTACTTGCTTTTAAAATATTTAACTAAAAATTAAATAAGAAATACACGAGTCTGTAAAACAGGTATACCTACTTTAAAAGCTTACTTTTATAAAAAGCACAAGCAATTGCAAGTTTAAATTAAAGAAAAAAAAAACAATTTTAAAAGACATTAAATTAATTATAAACTCTTTTCATTGCAGTGTAATTTTTCTCCAAGAGATTTAATTATAAGAAAAATTTTATGTCGCTGTTAATGGCTTTATGAAATCGAAACTAAAAGTGGACGTAACATACCTAATATTATTCTTTTTTAAATTTATTTTTTTTAATGCATTCCGAAAATAAATAGACATGGATATAGGTGATATCAGCGCATCCTTCAAATATATCGCTGTAGTAACCAGCACCAGTTTTTTGAAACGAACTATCTGTCTAGATGGAGAAATTCCGATCATGGGTACACGGAGTGCATGGTTTCTAAAGAGGCTTTCCGTAGCTAGATATCTATGTAGGATGATTTTGAGAAGTATTGATCCATTAGTTAAAAGGCGTCGGAGAGGAGTTGACTATAAGCATCGTTCAAAAAAATGATGATCTGAAATTTGATAACTGTTTTTATTTCTTTGAATATGGGTTAACCTACAAAACGCAATGCTCATATGAGGCAACGCCGATAAATGTTAAAAGTTACTACTTCATCCGCTTTTGTTCTTAAGGGTTGAAATTTTTTACATTTAAATGCAATGAAAAAACTAAGTGGAATACTCTTTCCAATAGAAAAAAAGAAAACATCAAAATTCAATGATTCAGTTAAATGTCACTATTTCATCCCCTATTTTTAAGGAGTAAATTTTTTTTTTTCGAATTGAAATGTGAAAAATTTAAAGGCACGATGTACGTAGTAGAAAAAACAATTATTGAAATCGGGTTAGCCAAGAAAAACTTATAATTTCACCCCTAATTATTAACCCTTTATGAGTGGAGTTTTTATATAAAAATGGAAATGAGACGAATTTAGAATTATGCTCTACCAAAAAAAAAAAAAAAAAATATTATTGTAATCGAGCTATCCAATAAGAAGTTAATATTTCATCCCTTAGTTTTTTGCCCCTTAGAAGTAAACGATTTCTCCTTCAGATTAAAATGGGACCTCACGGGAAGCACCAGCTTTCAAATAAAAAAGAATCATCAAAATCGATTCACCCAGTCGAAAATTCTGAGGTATTAAACAAAAAAAATACAGTCGAATTGAGAACTTCCTCCTTTTTTTGAAGTCGGTTAAAAATCCTTCCTATAACATTCACAGCAAAAGTATGGCGTTATGTAGGTACCTACTCGTAACTCATAATATTGGGTCAATTTGAAAAATATTTTTTGTATCACAGCTCTTAAACCGGAATTAGTGTTTAGTTTTAATAGCTGTCCACAATAATCAACATATTTAATTACGGGTTTTCAAGTTTGTTGACAATACGTATATTCCAAACCTAGCTGCGAGGGAATTACCTCGAAAAATTTATATCGTATGCGATTTTATTCCGAAAAATAAACTAATGCTATTTTTCTATACACAGCGAGGGAATTATCTCGACTCTATTCGTATGCGATTTTATTCGTGTTCATTGGTCAGTACCTGTCGGTACTCAATATTCGTTCGTTCCCCACCACTTATCACACAAACTGCTGAAAATGAATTGTGATGAGAGAAGAGAATATATGAGAAACTATCGCAGTCGACAGCGTTTAACCCTTATGTCAATACCCGGGTACCTGGGTACCCTTTTGCATTTTCTTACTCACATATCTTTTGTTTCTAACGGAAAATTACCAAATCCTTTTAGATCCTCGTTATTTGAATCTAACAACATCGATTCGTACATGTTAAAACATTTAAATATGCAAAAAAATATATAAATTTAAGATTTAAAGTTTAACCCCCCATTGCCCAATACCCGGGGTACCCGGGTACCCATATGTAAAAATTTAGTGTGTCTACAAAATTGCGGAGTAATAAATAATTAAACTTGTCTCAAGGGATAAAAAATAATACTCAATATATAAACAAACGATTTTATTTAATTTTATTATTAAGAAGTTGATGATTTGCCGGTTTAAATTTGACCTTTCAATGGATATAAATTGTCTGCGTCGCATATCCACCATACTTTGATTCCATACTTTGCTGGCTTCGATGGCATATACTGGGTGCATTTCGTTGTCCCTCTGTATGGGTAGACTTGCTCATCGACTGTCAAACACTCTGTCGGCTTATAAAGTGCTGATAAATTAGCATTCACCATTGTCCAGATATCGCGGAACGGCGCTGCCTTATCTTCTTTTATTCGAACGTCGTATTGGCAGTATCAAACCATTACAGTACAAAACTGAACTAATCTTAGAATGCCCCAAAATCTATTGATACCCATAGCCGCTCGGTATAATGGATTTGAAGTTGATTTAGACATATCTAATGTATGGTCCAGTATTGGAATTATTCGCACCTGTCATAATTAAAACTCCCAAGAATGCGTAGAACTCTTGAATAGTTATATTTTTCCACGACATTTTTCTTCCTAGGATTTTCTTTACTGTACAAATTGCATACAGCAATTGCCTTTTTGTTGGTGGTACAAATAATTACGTCGACCATTTCAACCAGACTGTTGTCGACTGTGTCGATTTGCCACTAATTGTAACTGTTGTGTCTAACTCAGCCTCACTCTCACGATTTTCCATTAAACACAGACATATTATATAAATTACAGAAATATTAAAAGATTATCTACATTATATTTGAATATAGAAATTGTAATGCTAGAAAAAATAATAGTAATTAAGTACCAGATTCTTTGCAGTCTGAGGCTTCTGAATGCTCTCTGTTAGGTAGATGTCCTCGTCGTCACTATCTGCGGCATTATCCTCGACAGCGGAATCTTCTCCCAATAATTCATTCAAATATCTATGTTTTTCATCAACCGTCAGTTTGTTAAATTATAAATATTTTAATTATATAGTGTAATAAGCATTTAATTGTATAAAGTTGATCCATTCAAATAACTACTATTTATATGAAAAACTTGAACGTACTTTGAAAACTCAGTTGGTGATAAATTTTCCATTAGGTATTTATAACAATTTTCTCACAAATTTCAGGCAGAAAAATACACACTATGCTTACAAAATATTCACAAATATTTATTTTTACTTTAAATCAAGTCCAGTTTGAAAATGACCATTATTTCTAATTGTTATTGCTAATATCTACCTTTTCATCCCTCCCAAAGTTATTATTTCTTTAGAAATAGAGTTTTTCAGATGATCGATAATTCTTTGGAAAATCCCTAATGAGATAAATTGAAATATCAAAGTTTTCAGGAATTTAAATTCTTATATGGAAAGAATAATCCATGTGGGTACCCAGGTACCCCGGCTATTGAACAACGTTGTAACGACTGGGTATTGACATAAGGGTTAAAGCTTACAACGGTACAATTAAATGAATGTCGAGCTATTGCTACACGGAAAAAATGTGTGGTAGATTTAACAACATTTCTTGTTAATTTTACTACATTAACTAGTATTATATAGGATGACACCACGTGTGGTAACATTTACCAGTCAAATGTAATTAAAAACTATAGTATTATTTACAACACGAACAAGTAAAAATGTAGTTGAATTTTTGACACTTGCATTTATCTGTCAAAATTATTGGTTATGCTGTACGCCACATGCGCAAACGCCAAAATTTGTTATTTGTTAATTGTACAACACTCAGCAGTTGTAACAGCTACATATATTTACTACACTATGGTAGTAAAAAATACTATACGTTAGAGCTGAATACAACACAGTGTGTTATCTTATGTTACATTTGTGGTTATAGTGAACACAAAGTGCAGTGAAAATATTACTAGTTTAGTGTTGTAAATTATACACCACTATTTTTTTCCGTGTAATAATCAGGTGCATGATTGTCGGGAATTCTGCTGTGTTCCTGGCGCCAAAATTTGGCAACGGACTTTTATAGATCTTACCAAAATAAAATGAAAATTAAAAGCACAAGTTGTCGAGTTTTCGCTTAGTTTTCGAGACAAATAGTATTTTATTAATTTTATTAGCACAACTTCAATTTTTTTTTCTTATAGGAGATAAAATTTATGAGTATGGTCATTGGTCATTTTCAAAATTACGAAGTTTTGATAGCTCGCAACTATCTTAGAAGCGAGGCTCGGGGGTGCAGCCACCGGCAAGCGTTTGGCAGAGCCCACAAAATATAAAGAAACTGATCCCAACTTAATTTTCAAAAGAAATTAACAAGTTAGTTGTGACCATAGCGTTGTTTTTTATTCAAATTAACGTTTCCGATGCAACTTTTAAAATTTGATGTACCGAAACTAAGCAAAAGCTTAAAAAATTATATTTTTCATTTTCGATTTATTTCAGCGAGATCTATAGGAACCCGACGTTAATTATTAGCCAGCATCTGTAGTACATACAGCTATACCTTTGATTTTTCACGGGCCATCTAGTAAAGATGTAGGTAATTGCACTTTAATCAATTTCAAACTGAACAACGCTGGGTATTTTAGCTACTGCTTTTATTAAATTTTATAGATTTCACCTTTCATGAACTATATCTTACTATATATACTTATATTAAGCTCTAAGAAAATATCCTTTTCAGAAGGATAATTTTTTTAAGTTAACCCAATAGTTTTTTGTGTGACTATTGTTGAAACTCAATACAAAAAATAATCATCATTTGGAATCAAAAGCTTAAACTTCATAAAACATAAAGCAAAATTATTTTTTTTTATTTTTAATTATTTCATTTATAATTTCATCACGTTTCAATTTTACAATCGATGAAAGGATTGAAGTTCTCAACAAGATATGGGAATATGAGCTCAATGTGACGATAAGGATGACGAGAAGGTGGCGTCGGGTTAAGCACTCTATGGGATGGGAATTAAATCTCTTTAATGGAGATTGAGCCAGTTGAGAGAAATAACAATAAGTAGTTTGAAATTGTCGTTGCTGAATTGAAATTGCACATCATCTCTTAGAGCAAGTTGAATGTTTTGGAATGAAGGGTTAGTGGGGTCGATCTGCGAGTGGTTTAAACAGAGTTTAAATTGTCACGATCGCTTCATTGAAGAGTTGATCTCTTTGCCATAAACTTGTGAATTAAAATCATAAAGCACTTAACCAAAAGGTGAAACTTCCTATTATTAATAGTTTAATTTAGACGCAGTCACCAGGGGAAATTAAAAAGCATAGCATTCCATTCGATTTAAATCCATAGCGAATTGAAACTATTCACATTTGACTCAATCAAGTTTAATTGCAGCAATAATTCTAATCAACTATCACGATAGTGAAAGTTAAAAATTATTGGCTTAAATAAAAGCTCTTTTCTCATTTTTGTATTTAACGAAACACAAGAAGTAGGGGGCGTCTTGAGAGTGCTTGAACGACGCTTTGTGTGACATTATGCACCTCATAAAACACGTATTATTATCAAAGTTTAATAACCGACATTAAACTAGTTAATTATAATAATTTTATAGAGAGTGAAGAAAGAAATGACCAACAAAAAATTACAGAAAAACCCATTTAATAAAGGTCACAGTAAGTAATCGGATTCAATTTTTAAATTTAATTGGAATTGGAAGAATAAGTGTTGAAAAAAAAACTAAAAAATATTAAAGGCAAGTAAATAAGGTTTACGATATGATATCAAGTACCTACGTAGTGTTTACGATGCATCGATGTGTGTAATATTCATTTGATTATACGTCGACATTTATGTCAAAATTAATCAGATTTCTGGTACGAATTTTCCGTAACAGTGCGTTAATGAAAAGGGTTGATACTTATACTCGTTTTATTCCAGCCCTATCTTACACACTCGTATATTATCAGGGATCTGTCGGGATATAAATCACGTATTTTGACGAGAAAAGAGAGATTTTCGTGGGCTTTTTTTTAGCCGAGTCTCTTTCGAAAATTTAAGCTTTAGTGCGAGCTTCATTCGATCCATTTCGCGTGGCACCCCTTTAGCAAAAAGCGTTTAACCAATAAAATATTTAGTAATAAATAATGCTTAAGCTATTTTCCAATAACGCCGCAGGTGTAGAAATCTTTTCAGGGCCCACAATTTTCCTCTCTTTCGTTCTATTTACCTATGGCGATATTTATATATTTTACCATTACGAACGCGCTATCGACAGACGAGTATTTACCGAAATACTTAAATAAATACACAGACTTTCCACTCTGTGGAAATTTTTTATCTTTATGTATTAAAAGATTTTTTTTTCTTGATATAAACATTTAAAGTTCAAGATAACTCATCGTATTAAATACATTTTGATTATTTAAAGAAGTTTAAGACATAACATACATCTAATATTCCATAAATCTTAAACTCACTTATAGACCAGTGCTTTTAACCTTTGAAAATGGTGAAAAGTGAAAAAATTAAAGTAGGATAAAACCCATTGGAAAAGGAAGAGAATATAACAAAAATGAATTATAAATAAATTTATTTGAATATTGTAAAAATAAATTACGGTCTATCTGTGGTGGGGAAGTGGAAAAGGGGGTGTTTTAAAGGTAAAAACGGTTTTTCTCGATTTTTGACAAAACTACAAGTCTACTGAAAAAAATTTAACTAGCAAAGTTGTAGGTAATAAGTATATCTACAACTTTTGTACTAACACTTTTTTCACATTACCTCAAAATTTATGTGAAAAACTCAAATTACCAAGTTTTTGGTTTTCAATTTTTATCTTTTACAAAAAAAAAATCATAATATTAATTTTCAGGTCTTAATAGTTTTATATTTTAAGTAATTATCAGACACGACAGTCTTCTTAGATGCCTGATAAAGTCAGAATAAGACTGACGAAACGTCGTGTAAAAAAAAATTGTTAAAATAAAAAACTGGTTTTTAATAACCTGATATATAGTAAAAATAAAAAAAAAAATTTACACGCAATTTGTTGACAATTTACTTTATAATGTTTAAAACACACTGTATTTTTTTTTTGTTTAAAATATTAATTTTTCACCTTATAATGACTTAATGTCGAAAAAGCATCTTAAGTTTTTAAAAAGTGAGGTTTTTTTTTTTGAAACCTCTACTTTCTGATGGTGCAAAAATATATACATTACAATGTTAAATGTTCTCAAAAAATGCAATAGTTAAAGTGTAAATTTTAATATATTGTTCAAAATAGTACATAATACAATTGTACATAAAACAATTTTGAACAATTATTAAAATTGACACTTTAATGCATTTTCTGCGAACATTTAAAAATGTAATGTATATATATTTTTGCACCATCAGAAAGTAGAGGTTTCAACGAACAAAAAGCTCAACGACTTTTTAAAAAATCAAATCTTTTGACGTGAGAACTTTTTTTCGTAGGATTTGTAGTTTTGTCGAAAATCGAGATAAACCGTTTCTACCCTTAAAAACCCCCTCTTTTTCCTATTCCCTACCTCAGATCGACCGTAATGTATTTTTCCTTTCATTGTTGTTATATTTTCTTCCTTTTCCAATGGGTTTCATCCTACTATAATTTTTTTTCTGTTCAAAAATTATCTACCCTGGTCTATCAGAAGAATATAGCATTTATAATCTGAAAAGTTTACAAATTTTATTAAGTAAAGCAAAAAAAATTTTCTTGAGTTTAATTGTTGAAAAGCTTTAAGTTAAATGTATTTATATTAAACATTTCAGAACAAATTAAAGATAAATTTGTTGATCTAATTCGGTCGCATTAAACTGACACAAGTTTTCATTTGACTAAATTATTTAATCGACTAAATGTACGTCATGTCATCGTCTTCTTTAAAGAGGCATTAAGGAAATATTTCCTAATCCAATTTATATCCACGTTTTGCGTTACTTTCATCATCCCCTAATGTATCGTATTCGTGATTGATTGAAGTTGAAACGGAAAAGATTATGAAAGAAAAAACTATCGAACTTTCTGTTGTGTTAAAAATTTGTTTTTGTTCTACGAAAACTGTTGAATTCCAATGGTTGGGGTGGACGATATACAATAGTTAACGAAATTCAATTCAAGCAGATTTTGTTCTGGTGGTGGAAACTGGACGTTCGCGTATGTGTCGTTCAGAATCTAGTCCCCTTTGTGTATAGTCGACGCCGTTTTATCCACGACAATAACCACAACGTTGCACCTGCATCTGGCATCGTCTAAACTAATCACGTTGATGACGACATGGAGCATTTATAGTGGTAAACCACCCCCATACAATGTGGTTTGAATCGAAAATAAACTTATGGAATGAGACGATAAGCGGGAGAAAAGTGGAAATAGCGAGATTATTTTCATATAGTCCAATAAAAAAAATTTCCAAAATAACTCCATCTAGCGTCCGTAAGGTCGTAAATTTTTATCACGATTTTCACATATTAACAAGCGAAATTTGAAAAGCGTGACATTAGGAAAACTTTTGTATACGTTTAAAACAAAGTTGGGAGAGGTTTCGAGGAAATATTCAATGTATGTTTTACGTATGTCGGATGTAATTTTCGTTTTTCGAAACAAAGTACACAGACATATACAAAATAATTATACGCTCGTAAAAGAAAACTTTATGTTGTTTGTTTTATATTTAAACGAGAGATTATTACATTAAATCCAAAATCTTTCCCATTCCACATCCCCAGCTATTCAAGTTTAAACAAGGCGAGTGTGAGAGTAAATGTAGGTTTGCAAAATTCATTTTCCAAATACAGTGAAACACGCTTAAGATTAACAATTAATTGAAAATTATCGAAGAATTAAATTATAATATTTGAGTAATGCAAACATCTACCGGAGTTTTACCGTACTGAAAAACTTGCCAACTATCTGGAGGATATTGAAAGAAATTAAACGAGTTTCATTGTAATTTTTAACATAAACATTTTTTTTTTGTAGTAAATAAAGAAAAAATCACATACCAAAGTGACAGGCGATGCTGGAATAAGAGCGATCATAGTTACCACGGAGTTTTCTTTGTGGCGCGATGAAAGCTCTCCACCATCAACCGAATTTTCTGTTTGCTTTTTCTCTTAGGTATTTATTGTGCGCTATTTTATTACTCTTCTCCACACTTTTTAGGTAATTGTTTAAAGCCACGACGATTTTTTGTTCTTTGTACTCACCTAAAAAGAAAAAAAAAATGATTATTAGCTTATAAAATTTAAAATACTGATTATAACTAGTTAATAAATTTGGCTACGAAAAATTAAATTATTTATTTCAAAAAACAAAGCAAAAGTATAATCATAACAGGAATGATATTTAAGTTTTTTTCCAAGAAGGTCAAAAACATGCGTTCTTATGAAAAAATGGAAATATCCAACAAATATTCGATGAAACTTTACGAAAATGAGACAATTATTGAGGAATATAAAAATTATTTTTTTTGTCCGAGTATATTGTGGTATATGTTTAACAAAAAAAATATTCTTCAAATACTATAAAGTTGATACACGACGACAAAGAAGAAAGGAGTAAACGAGCGGGAGAGAGAAAATGCGGTATTTGTCTAGTAACAACTAAAATAAATGACGTCGAAAGTAAGATGTATATGAGCATATATGCCAACAGCTGATGAGGGAACACTTTTAAGTATCAATAAAAGGAATATTTAAGAAGAGTTGTTTTGAGTTAGTAAAGAAAATAAAATTATAAAAATATTTTCCCCAAAAATATTTAAAAGGGACTATGATTGGCGTGACTACAATGAAAGGTTTTCGAGATATGTAGATTACAGAAACTTTCTGTTTATCGACAGTCGTGATATGTCCTTTTTTCCCCGTTAGCAGAAAAACAATTTAGGGCTTCCCCCCGCATTGCTGTCTTAGGCGTATTGTATTTCTGTTCTGCTCTTGTAAGACCAAAATTCTTGCTTATTCTAGGTTAAGCATTATCCCTGACAAAAGCAATTCCTCTACTAAGCTTTTTGCGCGAGTTGTTCCTGTTTGAACGTTATACTTGCCCTTAGATGTTAAAGTGTCTGTAAGCACATAAAAAAAAATATCCACTTATTAATTTATTTATTTATATACATAAAAATATTGAGTAGTGAGCAGTAATGTAACTTCGTAAAATTTGTATGAAATTGTTTACCTACTTAAAAGTTATAGTTTCCTCATTATTTGACTAAGCAATATTTTTTTTTATATGGACTATCGAAATAGGAACATACAGATCCTCTCTGACAGCCAGGAAGTGCTAAAAGCGATCCCCAATACAACGATCAGCTCTTAGTTGGTGCTGGCGTGTCAACAACTCCTGAAGGACCTGGCAAAGCACGACCGAGTCCAACTTGGTTGGGTGCCAGGGCATAAGGGAGTTGAGGGCGAAGAAGAAACTGATGCCTAGGCAAGTGCTGGTTCGATGACCACCGGGTCAGAAGCTCAGCAAGAGAATGTAGTGGAGAGTTTGCCCTTCGTTCAAAAACAAATTTTTAGTTGCAGACAATTTTTTCAAAATGACGTTGAAATTGTAATCATTATCTACAATAATTTTCTAAATTAAAATATTATATAAGTTTAGTTGAATAAAAAAATTCTACAATCATGAATCTGGCAATATAAAATAATAAAACATGTTTCCAATAAATTGTCGTTCAAGAACCAGTAAAAGTTACACAATCTCCAAGAAGCTGCAAAAGAGAAAAGTAGTCGAACCAAAAAAAAAGTAGACAGCTCCGGACGAAGCTTTACATAAGCTGACATTTGATGTATGCAATGATACTGACAGCGTAATATCGAAAATGTCTACGATATCTAACCCCATATAAATTACCAAAACGATACGTGAAAAATATTCACGTTTAAATGCTTTTTCTTTTCATATTAAGTACAACGAAAACGATAGGTCAGAAATTTTATCGTCAGACTCATTTTACGGTCGTTTTGTCTTGTAAATTTCAAGCGAGATCTACCATGAAACCTCAAACATCAAAGACCATCTATTATACCTACACGTTTTGCAAAAATGCAACTTTTGTATAAATTACTGTTCTGTTATTCGATCACTTTCTTTTGGTTGGTTTTTATCTGTCTCGCGTTTTTCGATAACCAAAGAAATATATTCTATAAAATTATATTTGTTACGTTATTGAATAATATTCATTCAATAAATTAAAGAACAATATTTTTATTCATTTTAATATCTTCTTTAAAACTAGATTTATTTTTACCAAGGCAAATAACTACATTTAATGTGCAATTTATTTAAGTACATATATATATATAAAATTGCAGCTAATTCAAAAACAGGTAAGGTTTCATCTTCGTTTCAATCATATTTGCATTTAATATTAGATTACCTAGAACAAAATTAGCAGAGAAAATAAATTATAATGAAAGCTTTTAACTTTTTTAAAATTATTATATAAACTAATAATTCTGCGAAAAAAAATGATTTATATTTCCCATAAAACAACTCAATTACAAGTAATTTTAATAAAGAAGCTTTTAAAATAAATTTTTCAAAGGTAAAAAATGCATTTTTTTATTATTAAAATCATATTTCCTCTTGAATGCACTCGTATGATTCTCCGAATTGATGAATGATTTTTTTTTTCTTTCTTTTTTCTGTTTCTGGAATCAGAGTTTGTTATCCCTGTGTATATCTGCCAATGGATCTGCGTTCCCATTTATCTTTGTTTAAATTGCGCATTTAATTGCTGTTTGAGCACGGATAGTACCTACGGATTGTGCGATGAGGACAGGGGTGGATTTAATTGTTTTTCCTACACAAAGTGTTCGTCTAATAATAAAATTCAATCGATTCAAGCCGGGTGAAGCTAAGGGACAAAAAGTGCTTCTTAAGTGTGAGGTTTGAGAGGTCGGCTTGAGGGTCGAAGGGTTAATCAAGCGAAGCAAAAGCGCACTCGAAAAAATACGTCTGTATAAGTACCAGGTCGTCACTTTTTTAACTAAAATTATATTAAGACGTAACTCTCGGAGTTTTTCGTATGGACCTAGGAAAAATTTGAAATTTAAATTGTTGTTTATAATTAAATTACGACGTCGATGAAACGATACTTTGAATAACTTTGTCTTATTTTCTGCATGACAACTTATCGTGTTAGAAATTAAATTTGCATCTTCTCCATCGTCACGCCGCGTCTCTTGGGCTCTCAATACCTTAAATTTCATATTAATTCCCAATCAATATTTCAGTTGACCTGTTTTCCACAATAAACCAACCGATATAATACAGAAAATGTCATTCTTTGTGTTATCGAAATTAAAACAAACGTTTCGTAATTTTCTTCGAAACTTTCCATTGGAGAAACTATTGAATACCAACTCTCAGTAAATCTCATCGCAGTGATAAAAAGTTGGTATTCTCTTTCCAAAAATATGGCATAATTAAGAAGAAAACAATTTTTTTTTGTTTTCAAGCAAATACAACAATATACAAACATTTTCTTTTATAATTCTTCATATGGTATAACTCAATCTTTTATCTATCCCAATAATAAGATTAAAAATTTCTGCTTTTTGAAAAATTATATAATAAAAACGTTACGAGTTACCTACGCGAGGAAACAAAAACAGAATTATTTTTCTTAGCTGAGATTTTTATCTAATCTAAAAAATGTAAGGTATTTGATTAATACTCTTTATTACCTAAATTTTCACATATTTTATACAAAAAATAAATGCCATTTACATTGTAATTTTCCCCAAAAAAAGATTGTTTGTCCAGGGTAAACTTGAAAATGGCTCGGCCGATTTCAATGAAAGTTTTACAAAAAGTTATTAAATATTGTAACTCACATTATAGGCTACTTTTTATAACAATTGAATGAACGTTACTTTGGCTTAGAAACCGATGAAAATTTGAAATATCTCTTAGAAAAATTTTCCAAGATTTGAGAGTTGTTGCCTTTTTTTTTAAATATTACAAATTCGATTTACAAAATGCGGTTTTTTTTATTCGTAAATGGGACAGTAGGGATAGAAAAAAATTAGAAAACTAGCACAAAAAAGAAAATCTTTTATTTCAGAACAAAAAAATGTTAAACATCCTTTTTTGTACCATCTGATGGGTATTTTTATCGCCTCCCTATATAAAACTTGACTTGATGAAAGCTTTGTGCAAGTAATTGGTTCAGTTGGTGCTGAATTTTCATGCCTAAACGAAAATTTTACCAAAATCAGTGACCAAATAGAGCATATTTATAGGTCTCCAAGTAAAGATACAATTTTTCTTTACATATTTCATTTTAATAAGTAAAGATAAGTTCAATGTTCAGGAAAATCCAGCTTTGGAATCGTTCATAAAAGTTATTAAAATTTTTTTCGAAAAACTAAACAAATGACAGAAAATATCATCATGGAGCTTTTAACTACTTATAAGGCTTTTAGATATATGTCTATCTCTTAAGGATAACCCACAAAATTCATTTTTATCTTTTACAAATGACAAAAAAATTATGTTGGCATAGCGACTGGCTATTGTACGACGTACGTATTGCCTGTTTTATTGGTATCTTCGTCTATATTATATAAACATGTTATGTTGGTCCTAATACAATCGGGCTCCAGAATGGTTTTTATCTACATTTCGTGTCAATAATATATAGTGAAAAACGCGTGAATCCTATAGGATAGCAAAACAATTGTATCCTACAGGAACCGTGTAGGTATTTTAAAAAATCGTTAAAGTTCGCAAAATAGAAAATTTTATTGCATTTTCCTCGAGAAGGCCTGACCAATTTTACACAGTAGCGAAAGAAATTCTCTACAAAGTTTAATTTAACAGTTGACAAAATTTTACTGAAAAATAAATAAGAATTTCAATTTAACACCCGATAAAATTAATAATAAATTTTTTTTTATATTTGAATTTCTGAATTTTTCACTGTCGAAGAAATTAATTAGAAATAGGTAAACGTATTAAAATAATAAACTTAATTTTTAAATAATTAACAATTACTGAACGGGACGAATTTTAATGAAGTTTTGTTAAAGATACCTCAGATCTTAACATATTATTGAATATCATTTATTCTAAAAAAAGGACGATTCCTGTAGGATAGCTTCTAATCTTTTCTACTAAAATAGCTGAACTGTTTTAAATGACATTTGACAAAATCTTATAGAACCTGTAAGATAGCTAACATCTCTTCCTAAAAAAGTTGTGTTAAGGATTTTGATGAACTTACTTAGGATCTAAGGTCTTGAAGTATCTATCATCTTTTTCTGTCAAAATATTATAGATTAATTTTTATATATCGCTATGAAGGTAGGGAATCTATTAATCAACCAATTAAATTTAGATACTCTCAGCAAAGCGAGCGGGAATCAGCTAGTAATATAATATAATTATCTATAAATTCTAAAAATCCAACCGAGAACATTTCAACTTCTTTTAATTCACGTTATTTATTATTAAGAATATGCTTTGAACTTTAATTTTAAATAAAATTTTTTTTTAGAATCGGCTTTTAAAGCATTGACTGAACTATTAAATTGTGTGAATCCTAAAAACTAAGGTTACAACAGATCAGATATGAAATATTTATTTCAAAAGCCTTTTTTTGCTGAGAATTGGTTAAAATTATGTAATGATGTGAAAAATTTGTATTTGAATCAATAATTAATTATTGTTCATCGTTTAGGATGAAAGCTTTAAAAATCTCTAAGTCAAATCAATCTATTGAAGTGGTAAACTTACATTAAGCGAACAATTGGTATGCAAATAATTGATTGGTTCCTATAAAAACATAACAATAAAACGATTTAACTACAGTTCAACTCGATGTTTTAAAAGTTTTGTAGTTTTACTCGTCGAACCAGTAAAAGCAAAAACTTTGTGCTGTATAGTTTAATATGCATTAATATTCTTGTAATGACTCTTTTTATCTGAAATTGGTTTTGATAGACGCTTTTAGCTTCTAGGTCAAATATGCGATTATTTAACAAGGTGATTTTTCGCATAAATTTTTAAAAATATCAAATGATGATAAAAAATAAACAACATCGTTGCACAATCTCGCATATATTGGATATAAATCCCGAAAACGGGGTGAAATTAAAGTCTCTAAGTCGAGGTATACGGTTGTTGGTTGGCATCGTTATATATTGGTATAATAATAAGATTTGGGATTGAAAAGTCGCATGAAAGTATCCACCACTCGTTCACTATCTCTCTTAGCCCGTTTTCTTGCAATATTATCCTCTCGCTGTGACGCTTTCAATCTTTGGGAAGAATGGGAACAAATTGGGAAGTACGGCAGGATAAGAGGGGGACATAAAAGCGAGCGCAACAATATCCGGTTCCAATGCTTCCTCATTCGAGTGACTTCCGTTCGTGGACTGGTCTATTACAGACGCTTCGGTCTCTCTCAGCCTATCGGTACATGCTTTTGCTTTCATTCAAACATTATAAATTTGAATTGAAAATTTAAAACTAATTCCTTTATTTATCAGATAAAAAGATCATTTCATTGAGAAATTAGATTTTGAAATTAAGGAACTTTAGGAGAAATATATTTTGGGAGAATTTGTTGTTGTTGTGCTTTCAGTTAAGTTTTTACAGTAGGGTAGTTAGGTTTTAGATTCTCTGCGATTCATTTTCTTGGTCCATTTAGTCTTTTGTAACAGAAAATGTAATGCAAAATGATCGGAGGTAGGAGTCGTTAAGTAATACCATTTACTCAAACTACTTTCGTCCGTTAGACTTCTCAAATCCTTATTTTCATCACAAAATTTCTTCATTTATCCCTCTCTGTTGACGACGATTTTATTTGCTTTGTAAGCAACTCGTCTTACAGATTTCTTCAATACAAATAATAAAAATACGAATTATTTTTTTTTTTTTTGGTTGTATACCAACATTTTTCAAGATGAAATTTCTTTTGATATTTTGCTAAGACATAATTATTACTCGGTCCATGAGGAAAATACAAATGAGCACATAGACAAATTATTTAACATTTCTTTCAAACTTTGCAAAGTAAAATATCAAAAAAGTAGAAGAAAAAAACAGGTGGTTGACGTGTTATAAAATTTATTTACAAAAAAAAATCTCATCATTCTCCACTCGACATCTTCAAATTAAATTCAAATGTGACTTGGTCTTTTTCTCGCATGCTAAACAAATCCAGGGCTTTAAACCTGAAAAGCTTACACTTGTAATAAAAACCACCATCAAGCCTTATGAATTTCTACCTTTCTCATTCTTCGACTCATTTCGTTCATCATTTCATCCTATTCGCGTTCATTTCCAGCCTCTCGCATTTTCCCGCCGAAAAAAAAACCCGAATAATATAAGAAACGAGTCTTTCATTTGACTAAAAAGTTAAAACATTCAATTACTTAAAACAAACAGAGAGTAATCGCATATATAAAACGGAACAGAAAGAGCGAAACGCTAAAAAATACACGGAGAATGATTTTCCCTTTTTCACGGTCTTGTTTCACATCCGTTTGCTTGACTATTCTTTTATTCATATTAAATAGATTGCAAATAAGGGAAAATCCAAAAGCTTAGAGTGAACACGGACGGAAATTTTTACACGTGAAGCTAAAAAATGTAGCTGGAATTTTAGGAGATTTTATCGCCACGATCAAATTGAATGAGTGTGCGAAATTGTTGTTAAAATAGGCGAAAAGGGAAATTTTCACTTTGTTTCAATTTGTTTTAAGGAGATGAAAGACCATATAAAGATTTCTCAGAATGAAATCGTTAAAAGCTTTGTTTTAATTTCGCAAAGCCTCACTTTACTGCTTCTCAAACAAAGCTTTTTATATCTAAAATCGACCATTGAATACTCAAAGAAATTAAAAGAAAAATTTTTCTTCTATTAATATCCAGACTGTGACATTTGTCAGATTTCAAATAATGACTTATTTATTGCTTTTTACAAAGTTTGAAAAAAAAATAAAATTAAGCTTTTGAAAAATAATTTTTTCGTTCGAAAACTAAGCTGCCTTGTCTTCCCTTAAGACATTCTACGACTTGAAAGAAATCAAGTTAAAGATTATTATAATTGAATATCGTGAAGGCAAAAAGTAAAACTAAAAAAAATTGAAATATTAAAAAAACTAGTAGTGTCGTTAGACACCGGATTAGAACCAAGCTCTTTTTATTTTTATTCATGTAAATTTTATTGGTAGTTGTTTGTATACTACGGGCAAAATAATTTAAATTGTATAGAACAATTTTTTTGTAGATATGAAAATGAAATCGCAAGAAATTCACAATGAAAAGCCTTTAAAAATTATAAAAAGTGAAAAAAATTAAAGTAGGATTAAACTCATTAGAAAAGGAAGAGAATATGACAAAAATAAAAGAAATAATAAATTACGGTCGATCTGAGGTGGGGAAGTGGAAAACGGGGGTGTTTTTAAGGGTAGAAACGGTTTATCTCGATTGTCGACAAAACTACAAGTCCTATGGAAAAAAGTTAAATGACAAAGTTGTAGATAATTAGTAGATCTACTACTTTTTTGCTATTACTTTTTTCACTTAACCCCAAAATTTATGTGAAAAATTGAAATTACCAAGTTTTTGGTTTTTAATTTATATCACTTATAAAAAAAATTTTACACGAAATTTAGTGAAAGCTTATCTTTTAATGTCTCAAACACACTGAATTTTTTTTAATTTAAAATATTAATGTTTTCACCTTATTATGACTTAATATCGAAAAAGCATTTTTTTAAAAAGCCGGTGAGTTTTTTGTTTGTTGAAACCTCTATTTTCTGATGGTGCAAAAATATAAACATAACAATGTTTAATGTTCCTAGAAAATGCAATAATTGAAGCGTAAATTTTAATAAATTATTCAAAATTGTGTCAAAATTTATTAAAATTTACACTTTCATTATTGCAACTTTTTGCGCCATCAGAAAGTAGAGATTTCAATGAAAAAAAAGCCCTCCGATTTTTTTTAAAAATTAGATATTTTGACGTGAGAATTTTCGATTGAAAATTAGGGTGATTTTTCGATATGTAATTATAAGGTGAAAAAATTAATATTTTAAATTAAAAAAAAATCAGTGTGTTTGAGACATTAAAAGGTAAGTTTTCACTAAATTTCGTGTAAAGTTTTTTTATAAGTGATAAAAATTAAAAACCAAAAACTTGGTAATTTGAATTTTTCACATAATTTTGAGGTTAGGTACGTGAAAAAAGTGTTAGCACAAAAGTTGTAGATCTACTCATTATCTACAACTAAATAAATAACGCTCGATATGAGGTGGGGAAGTGCGAAGGGGAGTTGGGGTTTAAAGGTAGAAACGGTTTATCTCGATCTTCAACAAAACTACAAGTCCTATGGAATAAAGTTAAATAACAAAGTTGTAGATAATAAGTAGATCTACAACTTTGTTATTTAACTTTTTTTTCATAGGACTTGTAGTTTTGTCGAAGATCGAGATAAACCGTTTCTACCCTTAACCCCCAACTCCCCTTTCCTCTTCCTCACCTCAGATCGACCGTTATTTATTTTTCCTTTCATTTTTGTTATATTCTCTTCTTTTTCTAATGGGTTTCATCCTGCTATAATTTTTTTTTGGTTAAAAAATTATCTACCCTGGTCTATATCTAAAATTTCAAATTCCATTGCTCAAGTTGAATTTTTTTTACCTTATTTTCTCTAATTAATACTTCAGAAGAACGAAATTCCCGTATGTATTTGTACACATGTATGTATATATGTGACTTACGCTTTCTCTTACGTTTCTTACCTTAGATTCATATTTCTATTCGTATAATGACGATACAAAACTAATAATTCCTCGATCGATCACTCCTTTCCTAAGTACAGAAGAAGTACAGACTGCAAAACGCAATAAGAAAAGTTCCAAAATCTTATCAGATGAAACTTGATATTATTTATTCAATTTGATTATTAATTTATTAATATTATACCTAATAAAATGGCTTAAATCATTGACTGTTCAAGGATCAATCCTTTTTGTGCTATTTAAAACTAAAATTAAATTAAAATTTTGTACTTAAATTTTTTCTATCATTTAGATAGGAATATTATAAATTGATAATAGCAAATTTTACAAATTTTACTTACAAAATAAACGTTCTTTCTTTAACTCAACGTAAATATACATGTAGTTGAACGACGAAACGATGCATCAATTTTCCACAAACGTGAATCACAAATGCATCATCTTCATCATATACCTACATATTAGTCCATAAACGAAATGTTATATATTGAAGTAAATGGTAGTGGAGAGAGTTAAAATTTATGTTTGGATGCTTTTGCTTGTGTTTCAGTTTCAGCTCGAGCTTGTGTCATAATAATTTTCTTCTGTTCCTTAGACTCACAGACCAACCTTCTACCTTTAACTTACTGTATACCTCCTATCTATTTATCTGTTCTCATCTCAATTCTCCCACTTTGCTTCTTTCTATCAACCTATTCGATACACATATGTTACATCATGTGCAAACCGGAGGTTCACAGAACGCAGATTTTCGAAGGTTGTTAGAGGTTGCCTATAGTGCGGAGGCAAGGGGTTTGTGTAAGCTCAATGTTACATAGAGCGAAATGTATGTTTATCGAGTGATGATTTGATTCAGGAAACATGATCTAGTGTTTCTCAAACCCTTCCTGAATAAAACACAAGCGGGAAGAATGGGGATGACTGAATAGGGATATAAAACGGGATGTTATAGGCAAACAGGAATAGTGGAACGGGGCGATTCCCGAACCAATATGAGTCAAAGCGCACGTGTAGATAGTACAGGGAGCACACTGACTGAGTAGTATAAAGTGAACTGACAAAATACTTGATTGGAATCAGATTATTATTGAGAAGCGTTTGGAAGTGTAATATTATATTATGTTTGTCGAATAAACTTCTGCTTTAAATTTAAATTGGACGCCAGCTTGGTCATGAATCTATCTATGGCATACGTAGGTATTTAATAATTTACCGGATGCGAAGGCAAACTGTGACAAAATTGGAACGGGAATGAAGCTGTTTGTGTAGAAATCCTTAGTTAAAAGGTAAATTTCGATCGTGAAGGATTTATTAGTGTCTATGTTTCGGTTTTCTTATCGAAATTGGATTATAACGGTTAAGCTCGTATTAATCAAAGACGGAAATGTCTCCGTTCGTAAATTAGAGGTTCAAGGATGAAAAATATTTTTTAATAAATCTCGCTTAGTAAATATCCCCATTTGAAAATTTCACTGGAAATATTTCAAATTTTGAAGTAATAAATGTTCTACGGTCGATCCATTAAGGAAAATAATTAGCTTTCATGTGCGTCCGGAAGAGAGACGTAGCAATATGAAAAAGTAGGGACCCGACAAGAAAATCACTGGTGGCTTTTGTTTGAGCATAAAACTTTTAATGAAATTAAAAACGAAATACAATCACCGGCCAATGAGATTCGCGTAGAATACAATAAATACAGAGAATATAATTGAATATCGTCCTCCTTTGTAACGCTCTTTTTCCGTCTTTCCTGGTTCTCCCACTTGAAAAATGCGCTCTATTCGCTTCTCACTTCTCTGTACAGCCGTACAATCCGAAAAGTTCGGGGATATTGTTGAAAAGTTTTCTATTTGTCTGTCTATATGTGTATGTATGTGGACAATTCACCCAATTAGAGAGCTCAAATAACCTAATATTCTAAAGCATGTGAAGGAACAGTTGGGAAAATGACGAGCGAGATAGTAAGGGAGGGTGGTCCACTTCGAGTCATGCTGACTGACAATGGGAAATATTGCTTCATTAGCTGTTTGAATCTGAGATTATTAAAGAGACGAGAAATGGGAAAATCGCACGAAGGTGGCGACAGAGACGGACAAAGATCTAGCCTTTTTGTTCGGGCATTCGGAAGATATAAAAAGAGAGATGCAATTTAAGTTGTGTGTCATTTGTGTGTCGTCGACTCGTCAGAGTTTACGATGAAGACAAGCTTAGGATTGGCGAAAGAATGGAGAAATTTTGATTCAAATCACGTCAGATTCTGTTTAAATATCCATTTTCCTTTTTTGGGTGGCAAATCCCATTAGGATAGATCAACTATATACATGTTGGAGATATTAAATGAAAAAAAATATTTATACAACCGGCCCTTACTTATTTGTTAAATTTTATTTATAATTCAATTAAAATTTTCATTGAAAACTTTTTAATCTTACTTATACTTAAAGGGATGATTTTATGTTATATTTCAATTTAGCCTCTTCATGTCCTTTTTGTCAAATCATATATTTATCCCTTAAAATTCTATTCACTGGTATATTTTCGGTCATGCTTTTTTTAAATTCGATGTATTCCTGGCACGAAACACTCATTTCAAATCCACTCGCACAAACAATCTGTTTTATTTACAGGAAAATAGGGATAAACAGAACGATGATATCGGAGAACGACCTTTAGGTATGTGTGCGTCAATACATACACACCGGTTCAGACTCTTTTTATGTCCTACCCGACATGTTCGTCTCTTTACATCACCGATTGGCGTGATCCCTTTCCATTAAAATAGTGGCGAAAAGGATAAAAAATACATGAGATAAGCTTAGGATGAATATAATATTAAAAACCGTATAAAAGAATGGTGAGGATAACGAGAAGCAGAACGGGGTTTTGATGATCCTGCCACGCACAATTTTTTTCTTTCTCTTTACATTCAGAATGAATCCTTATACGTATCCTTTATGTAGATATATCATGGCCTTAATAATACCGTTTGGCAGAGGCAAGAAGAGATTTTTTTTTTAAATTAAAATCGAGCAATTTTTTATGGAAATATTTACTTTGTCTTTAAATATTTTTAAAAGGGTCCGTGAATATAACGGGGAAAACATATTTTTAATGACATGAAGATCTTATTAAAATTGTACAACAGCCTCATTTTTATTACGAATAAAGTTATGAAAGAGAATGAGTTAGACGCACTCAAATGAATATTAAAAGAACTTTTCCACGTGCTTTTTCCGTCTCGGGATATTTTATTTCGTTTTTTTCATTTGTTGTTTTTGCATTACACTTATTACTAAATTAGGTCTAACGGCGGTTTTACCGTCTTATTACATCAACTTTTATTTCAATGCCTACATTTTATAATGTCGCGCTTTTTTGTAATCAGTAAACATGATGTAATTTATAAAAAAAACTGGGTGCGTGTACTTATGTACGCGCGTGCAAAGTTATACTTCTTCAGCATCATTAAAAATTAATTTTAATTAATTGCATACAAATAATTAATTAAAATTAAACTAAGAGAATAATATTTTAATTTATATCAATAAATAATACATACGAATAGTTTACCTTAATTATATTGGAGCACTTGAAAAAGTATATAAACACAATTTTTTTCACTTATACTTGCGAAAAGTAAATAATATTAATCAAAATATTCAATTTAAATCACTACTGAATATAATTTATTGGTGGAACGGACACTTTTACAAGAGGTGCGGTTTTTTTGAATTTTAGTACGGCGCGTTGAACAGAGATGCCGGGCAATGCCCAAAATGCATTTAAGCATTACGGACTTGCGCTGTGATGATAAAATAGACCGATACTAACGCCTCTAAGAACAACGCGCCGTACTAATAGCTTAACAGTACTCTGACGTTTAACACATTTTTTCCGAGTCACCGTTTGTGCAGTAAATTTGTATTTTTATGACTATTTAATGACTGAAATACTGTGAAAAACTATGGTTTACAATGAAAATAAAATCCAAAGAAAGCTGTAAGACGTTTGTAAAATTTGTCAGGATCATTTTTCTGGCTAACAATTCATGCATGCAATAAAAACGAAGCTTCATAGAAATTGCGAAATAAAGTTAGTAGCTACTTTTCAAAGCAAATGTCTTAATCTTATTCATGCCTTGCTTTACTAAATTATTATTCTAAGATGGTTGAATCATTTCAGAATCCCAGATTTCGTCAGAGGCAAAAATATGCATAGAATACAGACGTCATTTTCATCACTAAACTCTAAATAGTATGATAACAGCTACTGCAAAATTCGAGAAAAGTAATAACTTATTTATTAATAATATGTGTCATTTGTATATATTAATATTTTTGAAATAAAATATTAAAATTATATTTAAAAAATTAATTATTTTCAATTTAAATTTAAAAATAAGTAAAAGAATAAAACAAAAACTCAAATTACGCGCGCCTAGTTAAAAAAAACGGAGAATTTTTACGGCCAATTTCATCATGTTAATTTTGTGTCTCAGTGATGCGCGCGCATTTTAAAATTTTATTCGCATCATTTCTTCATAACGCGCCTAAAGAAGTATAACTTCAAAAAAAAATATTTTAAAGACACGTAATTCTTTTTCCATGCAATTTAAGATAAAATCAACGGATCGATTTCGTTCTGATTGAATCGTGTTGGATTTTTTTTGCAATGCTCGATAAAATGCTTGAGGTTATTTTCAAGAAAGGGGGCTCATTAAAAAGATCAGACATCAGAAATGAGATGTAAACTTTCATCGTCTTAATTTACTTGTATTTTACTCGTAATTTTTATTTTGAAAATCACGTTAATTAATGCACACTTTTTGCCACGGCGTAAATTATAATTTGGTCATATTTTTGTCGAAATCTTAAGCGAGCCGCGTGTTGACGAGCCTCATGTTTATTTGCTTCAATGTAAATTTTAAGAAGAACCCGACAAAATTGAGAGACGAGGGCGAATTAATTTACGAATAATAAATAGCTTTTCGTAACGTTTCCATTTTCTTTACCGTTAATTTAATGGTGTTAATTAACTTTTGAACAAAAACAAAAATGAAAAACGAAACAAACGTGAAGTTCAAGTTTTCCCAAAGCGCACGCGTACGAGTGCTTATTATCGCGAAAGCGTTTTGTCATCGTGTTTCTCCTTGTTTTTGCTCGTTTTTGTATTATATGTCGTTATGATTTATTTTTGATACAACTCGAGTGACAAATAATTGGCAAAGTTGTTTACTCAAACATGAGCGGAAGGAAGACAGCAAAAGAGACCAACAAAACTATATTAAAGTAAAATAATAGTTCATTTTTTTCATTATGAATTCTAGCGACCTTTAAATTTGTTTTTTTTTTCTTCCTGTTCCTACCAACTGGTGTTGTTTTCTTGTTGATTTTCACTGTCTTTGTTAATTTAGCCAGGCTTTTTTATCTTCATTACATAAAATTTGCTTTGAAAACATAAAATATCAGCCAGGAGGGATATTATGTAGGTATTTAATTACAGAGAGAAGGAAAATTGTGATTAAATGGGATAGTTAAAAATTAACTCCTGTGTTAATTCTTTTGTAATTGACTGCATAATCTAGCCAGAAAAATGTAAAATGAATAAATTAAAAAAAAAATTGATTTTTTTTTAATGTTTAAAGTCGCTTTAATATCTAAAGTCATATCACGACTGTCTAAACACAGAGAATTTCTGTTGGTCAATTATATCTTAGGTCTAGGATTAAACGGGGATCAAACCCAGTACCACTTGCGATATCATCAGTTTTATTGAGGAGGTTAACTGCCAGGTAATTGGTATGGCCATTTGGTGGTTTGTGGTATTTCTCACAGTTCCTGGTAATTTCCTCTCCCATAGTTACCTCTTTTGATGATTCTTAGCATCTTAGATGGAAACCACTGAATGATCTTCAAGTTGGAGCTACTGACCACATCTCATAATTGGAGATCATACGTCCTGATCGGATTTAAGATAGCTTTGCAGACTAGAAGCTTTGCGTCCAAGGACAGTTTTAACCACTTGTCTGAGCAGTTATTTTTTATTTATTTATTTGGCTCTGACGTAGCATATATATTAATGACAAAATACTATATAAACTAAAAACAAAATGAAAACAATTCTGCTTAAACTAAGTTTTTTTTTTGGTTATTTATAATCGCTTGAAACGTCTAAGGTCATCAGCGACTGTTTTAGTTCTCCAGTTTTACTTGCTTCACTCACTTGCTCTCTTATTTTTGTACTTTCTTTACCACTCGATTTCTTTATACGTTTAAATTCACCCTTGACGCATTTACACGTTCTCAAATTGTAACTCAACTTATCAATACTATTACTTTTTTGGGTATTTTTAAGGTCGCAGCAACTACTATGGTAGTACCCATGAAAAAATATCTGAGGCTTTCATTGGGATTCGAGCCCAGGACCACTAGCGTATTAGGCAACAATCTAGTCCACCACGCCACTAAGTGACCTTATCAATACTTATACTAATTTATTCAGATTAACCTACATAAACATAGTATATGCACTTTTAATAATACTCCTACAATTTTAGTTCTATTGCAGTTTAGCTCTAACAAACATCAATATTTGATTTCATATTTGATCACCTACACATTTATATTTGTCTTTTTTAAAAAGCCAACGGCAGATTTTGCCACCTCGCTTTCTGGGTCACTGGTCAGGTATATAAACCAAATTGGGCCATATATTGATTGATTCCTCAGTTTGTTTCTAAACGTTTTTCATGATTTCTTTTTAAAGGTTTTTATAGCCTAGTAAATGGTCCAAAAAACTCTTCCCACCACATTCCCAAGTCAAAGAGTCCACCAGGTTCCTTCGGTACAGCTACTGTTCCTAATGATTCCTAATGATGATCCTGATATATTTTCTTGACGTCCTTCCATTAAACCATGATTCCTGTGTAAACTTTTCATTTTCCCAAAAGTTCCTTTTGCCGGTTACTTCCGATTTTTATCGTTACCGATGGTCGAATAACCACCATAGTAGCTTTTTACTTTTGTTGGTGAGCTCTTCCTTACTGCAGGGAACCATCAAAGGCTTTCCAATCTAGCAAAGCCTTCTTGGTGGGAATTTAATTTAAATTTAAATTGATTTTTCATAGACATTATGTAGTTTTACTAGGTCAGTCTTCTGTACAAGTGCATTTCAAGATTCTTGACCGTTCTCTCCTAATGTACTTGTTTGTTGTTGAGAAACTCTGACAAGAAAGTACTCGCTGAGTTGTAAAAGTTATGTTGACAGGCTTCATTGGCTTTTATAAGCCACCTCTTGAACTACAGTTCTAGCTAGGACTGAAGACAGAGACGTAGCGTGGATGGTTTGAACGGTGCCCCGACACCAGCTGCCGAATGATAAAATGCTGCACGATAAAGGCGCCATACAATAAAAGCGACAAACAATACCCTTTTAACTATGAAAAATTTAAAAATGATTTTTTTAGGTTAAACAAATAAAAAATCAAAATCAAAAGTTTTTTTTAAAATTATAATAGGAAATTGAAACTTGAATTTTCAAATTTGGTTACAATTAACGATAAATGAGTCTAAGCTTTGTATCAATCAAACCAAAACCATAAAGAATTACAACCCATAAATATGTACATTTACTTAATATTTCTTTAGATCCTTGTTATTTTGTATTATAAGATATAATTAGAGGAGCAATGGATCGGGATTTACAATGAATTGTAGTGTCAAACTCGTTTTAAAAAAAATGGTTGTCTGTAAAGTCGGTTTACGAACGATAGTTTTACGTGATAACGCCATAAAAAACACCTAATTGATGAAAAATTACGTACTTTTATGAATTGAATTATTATCACTGAATTATCATTACTTTGTATAATACAAAGGAGTTAATTGAAAATTAATAATTTTTTCAAAATGAAATCAGACTGAAAATTATGAAGGAAAAAATCAATTAAATCTTATTAAGTAAATTGTAAAAGAAAAACACAAAACACGTTGTCGTAGGTAAAGGTGCCAGACTATCGATATATCAAAATATCGATAGTTGATATTTATTTCCGAATATCAAATTCGATATTTTTTAACAGCTTTATTATATTTTATAATAATTATAATGTATTCCACTTATAGTTATTGACAATTTTTCAAGTAATCGCGTTTTGAGATGAAAATATCGATATATCAAAGTATCGATATTTTTTACTCTGATCTATCGATATTGCTTGTATATATCGATATATTTTATACATTTGACCATCCCGCCCATCCCTACGTTGTCTAGGATTTGACAATAATATCGTGCCTCTCTATCACTTGTATCGCGTTCTCGCTTGCACGCACAGGTTCAAATGTAGGTAACGTGACAAAATGGTCGAACTTTTTCAGACTTGTTGTCGTAGTTCATCAATTTATAAGACGTTATCACGTCAAAAAAATAAATTATATATAATTGGTATATGCAACGGTATAGATAGACACGAATGCTGAGCATAGATCAGAGAGCCTGATGTAGCTGTAATATATGGCGAAACGTCTCGACCTGATACTCTCGTAGCATTCATTGTAAATCCCGATCCATTGCTCCTCTAACTATATCTATTCATGTACATTTACGTCGACTTAACTATAGTTGACCTAAAAATTAATTTATTAGATTTAAAAAATAATAACTAAGAATACATTTACGAACGTAAACTAAAAAAAATTGTTCTTATTTTTATCTCATCAATTTTTTAATATTTTAAATCATTTTTCGTGATAAACCCGACACTTTAAAACAAGGAAATAAAACACTCGCTTATATATTTTATAGAGCTAAAAGTGATAAAGCAGCATTGAGATTCTTCTTAATTTCATATTTATAACAAAGTAAGAATGTTAATCATCAAAAAGTTGTTAACTAAAGAATATAAAACTTCACTTTGATCAACGAAGTTTCATAAAAGCTAATGATAATGAAACTTGTTGGCTCCAGGCTTTACACCAACTATTAGTAATCTTTATTAAGATAAACTTAAGTTTTATAACGTTTACAAATGATAAGAATCGTCTAGTATTGTTTATAGCATATTTAGCTTTGGAAAAATAAATAAAATCTTATAAATAAAAATACTATTGAAAATTTGTACTTTTATTTAATTAAATTTCCAGAAACCATAGGTAAGATATGTTTTGCTAATTAAAATATTTTAATCTTAAAAAATCAAAAAGTTTTTGTTTGAGAAGAAGTCAAAATATGAAATTCTAAGAAATTCCAATTAAAAAAGTTGAATTTTCAATCAAAAATAATTTTAATATCAGAAGAACAATTTCTTAATTTGCTTTGTATAAGTTTATAACTTGGACTCAGTTATTGATAATTCAAAAAAATTATATTTTAATAATAACATTCAAAGAACTTGTATTAATTAAGTAATTAATTAAAGAAAAATAATTAGAGTGATTGATTTTTAAGAGTAAATATTTCCTCACGTAATATCTATATAAGTGATGAAAAAATTGGTTATAGAAAAGATTGTTAAAGTAATATTCGAAGATCAAACGTTTGATATACATAGGTAATCGAGGAAAATTTTTAAGAAATAAATCAAAATTATTTTTTGTCAAACGACCGACTATCTCATGAATAAACAAACAATTTATTCCACTTAAATATTTTCCAAGAGAGCTTTAAAAAATCAATAAATTCCAAATAGGAAACAATCGGTATTGTCGTAACGAACAAGAAATGTTTTCTTGTTTTCCCTACCATCGCATACTTCTGTATTTTCTTTATTTGCCTCGACAAATAATTAAGACTAAAAGGGTCGGTTAGGTAACATATTGAAACAGGCATGGGGTTGATTCTTTAAGAATTACCAGTGTATTTAATGAGAAATATCGTACATTTGCACCACATTGACATCAAAAGACGGTTGCTCTTTTTCAAGCTTCAGGTTTTTCCTTTCTCTTATCTGAATTATATTTTTTTTATAAAAGATCGTTAAGAATAATTAATGAAAAAGGAAAAAAAGTGGAACGTTGAGAGGAAGGTAGATTTTTTTTTGTAGTGCAATCAGGTATTTAAATGAGTTTACAATTACAAGTAAAATCTTTTTGAACGAATTGTTTTTAAGGAATGAGCATTTTCTGGCGTCGATTGTTGATTCTGTTTATGAATTTTTAATGAAAATTATGTCTGAAATAAGGAAAGTTCAAACCATTGTCTTGTAATTCTACGTTTTTTATGTGTTCTGTAGGAATTGAAGAAAAAATCGTCTCGATTTTCTATGTCTGTCTTTTTTGTTATTGCTATCAATTAGCGTTGAGTGACACAAAAATGTTGAAGGGTCCATTTGAGGCGACAAGTGCGAAAAAGCAAGCGACGAGTTGACGATAACGAAGAGTAAAAAATTAGACGGTGATGAAGGTGAAAGACAAGAGTAGAAAATTTAAGAGGAAGATGTCATGTCAGGATTTATTTTCCTCCTCATTTATCTATGACTGTTGTCAAAAGTTCAAATTGAATACAGCGAAAGCATGTCACAAATATCCTGACGAAAAAAAAAGGTCGTCAAAGAGAAATTTTATAAAATTTAATGCCCGACATTAAAAAACCCATAATTTCTCTTTTTCTGGTGAAATATACGTTTGATTTTAGTGAATATTTTTCTTGGCTTCAATGTTGACGACGGTGGAGGCTATCGTTTGGCATTGGGTAGCTGTACGTCATTATAAAAGGATTTTCGATCTTTTTGTGTGACGAACGAACGAGAAATCTTCTCGAAACGAGAGAGCATTTTGTCGAACTTCACAATTTATAATAATATTCCGTCACTTCCGCACGTTTCGTATATGTTCAATTTAATGCTAACAAGGATATGTGCAACTCGTTCAACTGGGAAGGAATCGGGCGAAGAACGATGTTGGGAGAAACGCGTTGACATTGTCGAGTTTGAGTCCATCTGCATCATTTCTTAGCATATTTTCACGAATACTAACAATTTAAGTTTTATTCTTTTATATTTTCTTGAGGTTTTCTTTTTAATTTCTCTACGTGCACAGCACAATAATTGTGCAACAACAAAATAACAGCACAAAACAATTTTTAGTTTAGTATAAACTAAATTCCTAACCCTCAAAACTTCTCAATTAAAACCAAAATGATACATTTTTAATCTTTGGGAATTTAAATTTTTTATGAACCACCTAAGGAGCTTTTGATTTTTATAGCCTAAATCTAAAAATTTCAGAAAATGTTTTTTCCACTTATTTATTTGCAATCTATCCTTGGATATTAAGTAAATATGATGAATGTACAGGTGGGGAAGACCGCACCCCCTAGAAGTGGTAGCTTAAGGTGTTAGTGGTTCTCTAAAAGGTAACTCCAGAAATGAGACGCGATTCAACCTTCGATGGTGACCAAAATTATCCAGGAGTTTGACAGCCAGATAGTTGGGGTGGTAGTTAAGTTTCCGCAAGTATTTTTGACTGAATCTGGTTATCTCACTCCTCACTGTAACCACTTTGAAGTCCCCATGGATGACGAAATTGGAGATGTATCAAGGGGCGTCAGTTATTCTCCTCAAAGTTTTAGACTGGAAGCTAATGGGTTTCACTCAAATGGGTTTAAGTATGGTCTGGTATATTGTTGATTTGCTGTCCAGGGATAGTTGGGTCTTTCTTTGCAGTAGCCACCACAGTTTTCGGATAGTGATATTCAGTTGGTTGCGTTTGTCGAGGATGTGTTTAGACCAGGTGAAACGTCTGTTCAGGTGCATTCCAAAGTACTTAGCCTCCGTAGCCCGGGGTATTTTATGGCCATTTAGTGAAAGAGGATGACAGGTTTCCCTTCTTGTAATGAATGTCACGTAGACAGACTTGGTCTCGTTGATGGTGATCCTCCACTTGCAAAACCACAGCCGAAGTTCATTTAGTGCAGACTGGAACTTCTCGCAGGCCATTCTGGGATAGTCATGGATGGCTAGTAGCGCGGTGTCGTCTGCAAAAGTCGCGAGGGTTATTTCCTCGTTGTTTGAGGCGTCGGCCGTAAAGACCGTATAGACTAGAAGTCCAAATACGCTGCCTTGTGGCACTCCAGATCCTATCCGACGTTTCGTTGTGATGGATTCACCAGGGTGAACATAGAACAATAGAACAGTAGAAATTTCGATCATCTAGATAAGATTGGAGGATACACATAAATGGCTCTGGGAGTGTCATTCTGATCTTGCGCAACAGTCTTACGTGCCTTAACAAACGCTTGGCTCACATCTAACAAGACCGCGGGACAATATTTTTTTTCCTGGAGACACCTGAATAATTGTGCTTGCGACCCTGTGCATTTGTTCGATTATGGAGTGTTGTCGCCTGAACCCAAATTGATGGCTGAGTATGGTGTTGTTAGCGTCCAGGATGGGCTAACGTCTTTTAAGGAGCAACTTTTGGAATAGTTTCGACAAGGATGACAGTAAGGCCTGTAGGAGTTCCAGAAAATAAAACAAAAATATTTTATAAGTTCCTCAGACCATTTATAATATGAACTGTACGTATATTTTTTCTTATTATTAGTTAAATGTTAGGAGCTCGGCTCTGGATTTTCATACGGGGTAAATTCATACGCAGCTTAAGTGTGTGTCACTTTGTCGCCGATAGCTTATTGGTTTCTTGCGTAACAGTGCCAGCCAATGGAGTGAAGTTGCCACGGAATTCAAATAGTACATATAAATCTAGAACAGCAGTCAATTCTGTTGACTGCTGGGCTTTTACTAGTAATTGATATGCAAGGATAGAGAAAAACACAAAAGCTGAGCATACATAAGAGAGCCTGATGAATGTTGTATTTATTATAAATCCCGGTCTTTTATACATCTTACTATATTTATCAATACAAAATAGCAAGAATCTGAAGAAAGATTAGATAAATGTTAGTTTTGTTATAATTTGGGTGAAAAAAAAAATAGTTTTTGTTTTTTCTTTTCAGAGTCGTTGACACGAAAGAATGTTTTAGCTTGGAAAAAATTTAACGATACCGTTAAATCGTATATTTTGTAATAAGTCTCATCATTTTTCAAGTCTGGTTCAAATTTAAAAAGATAATGAGACTCCAGTCTTTTCTTGTAACTTATATGGGAAAAATGTAAAGGTATGTAAGAAGTGTTAGAGAGGGGGTGTATGTTTGAGGGTGAATAATATGACAAATAACCGTAGAGGGTAACCTGAAGCGAAGCACACACGGAACGGGATGGAGCAAGAATAGAACGAGAAGCGAGGACGATTCCACGTTCTCATATTGCACCGTCCGGAGATAACAAATGGTCCACGAGGATATTGTCATTTGTCAGGCGCAGCGGGTCATATACACACGCGGCTACGAATATTTCTATGTCATCTCTATATGAAGCTCGCACTACGGTTACGTACAGGTTACAATGCAAATATAGAAGGGGAGAAAAGATTTTTGCAAGTAAAAAATGCGTTTTAATTCAATTCATTTATGGTTAAATATCTGAAAATGAGATCTTAGCCTGTAGGCATTTAATGATAAAGACATCTTCATCTTATTAACAAAAACCTACACTTAAGTGCACCATATATATGTATATACATTTTGATTGTCCCAGCAACTTTCAGTTTGAAAATGTTTGTCAGATAAGAAGACGTTCATCGCCCGCAGGCATATTTCATAGCGCCGAAGAAAATATTCCACTCCAACACCAAATTTCCACCATTTTCTCTCTCTCACATTTTCTTTGTGATATTCCCACCTCCCATCTGCAACATTGTTCCAATAAAATATATATTAACGATGCGAGTTTTAGGACAAAGAAAATAGTATCGAAGGAAAATTCGAGAGACTCGAACACAATTGTGTTGTAACAAAGTTAGTCTATTAGTGATCGTACTGGAAGATACAGTCTTGACTACTCCCAATATTAGCCCACACATTGATAGAAAATATATCGAAGCTCATTGTGGGAATGAAGGGTGGATTTAGCTATGGCATACGTAAGACAGACAAAACGAGAAGTGAAATTGAGCGGGTGATCGAACTGATTCAAAGCACTTGAACATTTAAATCAGTTCTAACGGCAACGATGTAAAGATTTACTAATATTAGTAGAGGGATGAAATTAAAGTTGGTAGTGTGAAGATCGGGAGTTGGCAATCGTAGTAACTTTGCGCGTGGTATTTGTTATTATTGATAAAGTTTTTCAGATTGTAAACTTATCCAATAATACTTATCTGTCTCTCAAATAAGTTAAACTCTCCTAAAACTAAGAATTTAGTTTTTGCACTTGGACAATATTAACTTTTGCCAATTGAAAAAATATATTCTTACAGAAATTTCCTAGCATTTAACAGTAAAAGTATATCTTCTACTAGCGTAGGTTATTATGTTAAGAACATATTTAATTTACAGAGGAAAAACATTTAAGAAATTGAAAGAATTCGCAATTGCTCCAAGTTTATAGAGTTATTAGTTAATCAATAATTAATTTTCCAAAAATTTGTAAATTCAAAAATAAAAATTGCTTTACCCTATAATCCAAAATAATTACTGTTTTTTTTAAATTGTTGCTTAAATGCTCTTTCCGGATCCGCAATTGCTTCAGATGTATAGTTAATTTATAATTTAATTTCTAAACTATTCATATTAACCCTTATGTCAATACCCAGTCGTTACAACGTTGTTCAATAGCCGGGGTACCTGGGTACCCACATGGATTATTCTTTCCATATAAGAATTTAAATTCCTGAAAACTTTGATATTTCAACTCATCTCATTAGGGATTTTCCCAAGAATTATCGATCATCTGAAAAACTCTATTTTTAAAGAAATAATAACCTTGGGAGGGATGAAAAGGTAGAAAATTAGCAATAACGATTAGAAATAATGGTCATTTTCAAACTGGACTTGATTTAAAATAAAAATGAATATTTGTGAACATTTTGTAAACATAGTGTGTATTTTTCTGCCTGAAATTTGCGAGAAAATTGTTATAAATACCTAATGGAAAATGTATCACCAACTGAGTTTTCAAGGTACGTTCAAGTTTTTCATATAAATAGTAATTATTTGTAATGGGTCAACTTTATACAATTAAATGCTTATTACACTATATAATTAAAAAATTCATAATTTAACAAACTCTGACGGTTGAAGAAAAAAATAGATATTTGAATGAATTATTGGGAAAAGATTCCGCTGTTGAGGATAATGTCGCAGATAGTAACGACGAGGACTACTATCTAACAGAGAGCATTCAGAAGCCTCAGACTGCGAAGAATCTGGTACTTAATTACTATTATTTTTTCCAGCATTACAATTTCTATATTCAAATATAATGTAGATAATCTTTTAATATTTCTGTAATTTATATAATATGTTTGTGTTTAATGGAAAATCGTGAAAGTGAGGCTGAGTTAGACGATGATTATGATGATGAATTGACTGAACGCGTTCCAATTAGTGGCGAATCGTCACAGTCGACAACAGTCTGGTTGAAATAGTGGACGTAATTATTTGTACTACCAACAAAAAGGCAATTGCTGTATGCATTTGTACAATAAAGAAAATCCTAGGAAAAAAAATGTCGTGGAAAAATATAACTATTCAAGAGTTCCGCGCATTCTTGGGAGTTTTAATTATGACAGGTGCGAATAATTCCAATACTGGACCATACATTAGATATGTCGAAATCAACTTCAAATCCATTATACCGAGCGGCTATGGGTATCAATAGATTTTGGGGCATTCTAAGATTAATTCGGTTTGATACTGCCAATACGACGCTCGAATAAAAGAAGATAAGGCAGCGCCGATCCGCGATATCTGGACAATGGTGAATGCCAATTTATCAACGCTTTATAAGCCGACAGAGTGTTTGACAGTCGATGAGCAAGTCTACCCATACAGAAGGCGAACGAAATGCACCCAGTATATGCCATCGAAGCCAGCAAAGTATGGAATCCAAGTATGGTGGATATGCGACGCAGACAATTTATACCCATTGAAAGGTCAAATTTAAACCTGCAAATCATCAACTTTTTAATAATAAAATTAAATAAAATCATTTGTTTATATATTGAGTATTATTTTTTATCCCTTGAGACAAGTTTAATTATTTATTACTCCGCAATTTTGTAGACGCACTAAATTTTTACATATGGGTACCCGGGTACCCCGGGTATTGGTCAATGGGGGGTTTAACTTTAAATCTTAAATTTATATATTTTTTGGCATATTTAAATGTTTTAACATGTACGAATCGATGTTGTTAGATTCAAATAACGAGGATCTAAAAGGATTTGGTAATTTTCCGTTAGATACAAAAGATATGTGAGTAAGAAAATGCAAGAGGGTACCCGGGTACCCGGGTATTGACATAAGGGTTAATAAGATCCAACGGCAGTTGATGACGTCATAGTAGAACAATACATGTATAAATAGTTACAAATAATTAATTATTAAAAATATTGCAAAAATTTGAACAATTATTATTTGCGTAATGAAAAAAGCAGATAGAGAACTTAAAAAAAAAGGTAAAACAAAAATTTCAATTAAAAATTATTTTGGGTTTAAAAGCGATTTTAATTCTTGAATTTAAAAATTTTAAAAATTTAATTATTAACTATTAATTATATACCTGGAGCAATTTCGGCTCCAGAAAGAGCATTCAAGGAGTAATTAAAAAAAAAATTTAATCTCCCCAACTTAACTCTTTCTGGTTTCAAAATACATGCAATAATAAATGGGAGTGTTGAAATGTAAATTTATTATTGTAACGGTTGTAATTTAAAAATGTTTTTTGGATACAATAAAATGAGTAAAATATAAAAAATAGAATTCAAAAAATCTTTGTTAATCTAATATCTTGCTGAGCTGCATTAAGTCTACAAATATGAAATAATCACATGGCAGTGGAAGGAGAAATATCCTCTCTCCAGCTCTTGCGCATTAAACCGTTTGACCCACTCTATCAAAGCGACGAAAAATTCATCGCTTCACGCGTTTTGCTTGTAAAAATCACATTTTTTAAAAATTTGTTTCTAATTAAGATATCGTGATAATTCTTTTTTTAGATAAGGACCAATTATATAAGAAGTAAAAAAATATTGATCGAAATCTATCCAGTAATTTTTTAGTTGAAAACGAACACAGGAAAACAGCTATCATTTTATTTATATAGATTTGAAACTACAGCTTTTATTTCCAAATTAACAAACTAAAAAATTAACCTTTTACATTTTCAAAATATTATAGTTTCGTATTTTCAAGAAACATACTTTTTAGCGACTCGTAGCCTGATAAAAATTCTGCTATTGATTTGTCGCAAATATAAATACATTCTGGTATGGTAAATCCATTAAAATTCGTTTTAAGCGCTGTTGTGTATGCACCAAAATCATCAAAAATGATCCAATCATTTAATGTTAATCTTGGAAGAAAGTAATTCGAGACAATTTTATCCCTACTATCACAAGTAGGACCATAAATTGTACTTGGATATAATTTTGAATTTACGCCCTTAAACAATAAAAAAATTACATCTTTGGTAGGTACATAACAGAAGTATCTACATACTTTTAATGGGTAAGGAGCAATTTTCTCAAAGAAATCAAGAAGCAAAAAACTTCCATAAATTCCATCTGAAATGAAATATGAAAAATATTGATCATTTTGTGCATCCCTCTCACACTTAATCGAATGTATTTGGCATGCTAATGTTGAGGTAGGAGTTCCATAATATCGTCCCGGTTCTGCTATGATTCTAAGATTTTCGAATTGATCAGCTGGAAAAAAATCATCAATGGCCAAATTGATTTTGTTTGCAATTGAATCGATTGATTCTGGAGTTTCATATGGAAAACCACCCCCAATATCTACAATATTCATTTGAAAACCAATCTCCTTTGCCATATCGAACAACATTCGAGATTTTGCAATTCCTTTATAATACGCTTCTGGTTCTTTACAATTTGTTCCGACGTTAAAACAAACACCCACTACATTCATCTTCATTTCATAGGCAATTTGTAAGATTCTCGAAGCATCCACATCAGCGTCACATCCAAATTTTTTTCCAAAAACAATTGTCGCCCTTTTGGAATCCGCTTTAAATCGTAATAACAGTTCTGCGTTTGGATGATCATTTTTGATTTTTACCAACTCGAATTCATGGTCGAAAGTCATTAAATTTACTCGATTTTCGTTTGCGAAACGTAAATGAGATAATGGTTTTGTTGGAAGTGCATATATTATCCTTTTTGGATCAACTCCCAAACTTAAAACTAACTGAATCTCTCCGAGAGATGCACAGTCAAAGTTTACCCCTAACGCCCCGAGTACAGTCAGAATTATTCTATCAGGATTACATTTAACCGCTTAAAAACAATCTTTATATTAAAAAAAATTATATTTTTCAATACTTTACATACCATAAAATGTTTCAACTTTTGGTAAAACTTTTTTAAAATACCAATGCTGCTGCACCAACGTTTTGATATCACAAATTAGAAAACCTTCTTCAATACCGGATGCGATAATTTTTTTAACTGTATTTACAGTGGTTATATTATCATCGATAATATTGATGAAGTTACTTGACTTATTGCAAAACATTGTGAAGTATTTCATTCATAGAAATACAGGTTCTTTATATAGCCAAATATTAATCATAAATTCACTTCAATTCCAAAATTACTAGTAAGACAGTAAATTATGGCTAATGAATGAGAATTTTTTGAGAATAAATGACCATAAATATGTCTAGAAAGATTAAGATTAACAAGATTAACTTGTCATTCATTCATAAAATTTCAGTTAACATTTCGGCTATTCATAAAAATGGTAGATTTAGTATTCAATAAAATGACGTTTTCAGGATATTTGTCTTTAATTGACAATTAATGATTTACATTAGTACAATTTTTATGAGAAAATATTCTATACAATTCATTATTCGTTATATAATCAAAGGTTGACCGTTCAAGGCTGCTAAATACTAATTTAAATATAACTTAAGTATTACGAAACGAATACAACTTAATTTTCGATTATTGCTTTAAGATTAATTTTAGGACTAAACCGATATTTTTAAGTGGTAAGAAAACTTGGAGTTGGTGCTCAAAACGTTATGCGAGAATCGTTTCAAGATAAAATTACTCATTAAGTAATGTTTTTAAAAAGATTAAATGGTTCTTATTGTTCAGGTTATACACGCTTAAACAAGTATAAAAAATAATTTAATACAAAATATAAGAGGCGTAAGTCGCCTTGGAACGTTTGGTAAATGTGAAACATCTAAACACCTCCCAGAGGACACGCAGTACATTTGGAACTCAGCTTTTCTTCATCTTCAGGGCGCTCATTTTTAACTCTTGAATTTAGTTTGAAATTTATTAGTTTTTAATTTTTTTAACTCTAATTTTATAATTTAACCAACACAATTAAAAATAGAATATGCTGTATTTTTCACCGACTTCAAAAAAAAGGAGGAGGTTCTCAATTCGACTGTATTTTTTGTTACCTCAGAACTTTCGACTGGGTAAACCGATTTTGATGATCCTTTTTCTATTTGAAAGCTGGTGCTTTTTGTGGGGTCCCATTTTATTTTGAAGAAACTCGTTTACTTTTAAAAGGTTGAAAACTAAGGGATGAAATATTAACTTCTTATTGAATAGCTCGATTTTGATAATTTTTTTTTATTGGAACAACATAATTTTAAATTAATCTAATATTCATTTTTTATAAAAAACTCTGCTCATATGAGGTTAAAAATTAGGGATGAAATAATAAATTTTTCATTGCTAACCCGATTTTGATTATTTTTTTTTCTATTACATACATCGTACCTTTAAATTGTTCACATTTCAATTTGAAGAAAAAAATCCACCTCCTAAGGATATAGGGGATGAAATAGTGACATTTAATTGAATCATCGAATTTTGATGATTTTATTCTATTGGAAAGAGTATTCCACTTAGTTCTTTCATACCATTTAAAAGTAAAAAAATTCAACCCTTAAGAGCAAAAAGGGATGAAGTAGTAACTTTCAACATGTAACGGCGCTGCCTCACATGAGCAGCGCGTTTAGTAGGTTAACCTATATTCAAAAAAATAAAACCTGTTATCAAATTTCAGATCACTAAAACTCGAGAAATAGATAAAAATTATAAAAAAAAAATGAAAACCCGACTTCAAAATAAATTAAAAATCTTTAACAAAAAATGCACTAAAAAGTAACAAAATAATGGCGTATCCTTGCAGTGTCTACAACTTACAAATTATTAGGATGATATAATGTACCACTATTGTTATTTTTGGAGTTGGTGTCAGCCAAGGAAATGAACATTAAAGTGTATTTGTAAAAAGATTTAATAAGTTATTAGTATCCTGTAGTTTAAAGGTCGCTATAGATTATCACAGTACTGGTATATTGTATAAAAGTTCATTTAAAAACAAAATTTCATAAAGTATTTTATTGCGTTTATTGCTATATGCCAATATAGTCGTATTTCCTTGGTTGACACCAACTCCAAAAATAACAATAGTTTTTAGTGCATTTTTTGTTTAAGATTTTTCAGTTATTTTGAAGTCGGTTTTTATTTTTTTATTTTTTTTTGTTTATTTAAGGTCGCATCAACTACTTTGGTTATTAGGGACCGTCGAATCTGAAAACCCAGAAAAAAACATCTTAGGTTTTTTTCATTGGGATTCGAACCTAGGACCACTTAATTTAATTTTGTTATAATTTTTATTTATTAAATAATGTTTTTTTAATGTTGTTTTACTTAAAAATATTTTTTATGAATGATGTGAAAATATGAACAAAATATTTGACTTAAGAATATAGGAAACGTTAAATTGAATTTATTTTGCCATGCTCGTTCATAATGATTTTGTAGGATTAAAAGTGATAATTGGCCAATGCCAGCTGAAGTACATATTATTATGTATGTCATATTTCAGTCTAATATCATTTTGTAAACTGTCTATATGCAAAAGGTTTTAAAATATTATTTTTTTTAAATGTTAACATAAATGATTTACATCAACATATATCATATGTATATAAAATTAATCTTTTTCTTAGTCACGCCTTAACTTGAGAATGGCTTTACTGAATTGGCTGATTTTTGGTTGTGTTCGTTATTCTCAGGACAAGGTAGGAATGAAACTTTTTGATTTACTACCGATAAAATCGGAAATTCGGATGACATTTTTGTATAAAATCTAAATGTAAATGTGACGTCAGATCTGCTGCTTCATAAACAAGAATTGAATTGAAAGTAACAATTAAGTGCGTTAATGGTGATGATCAGGCCTTTGGTACGTTGAAAACGGTGAATTTCGTCAATTTGATGTAGGTAATGAAAGTAAATTGTAGCAATTCAAAAATATTTTTTAAACTTTCTGCCCACCGATTCTTTAAATACTAAAAGTTATTCAATTCTATTAGTAGTTGTATGGTTTTTGGTCGCGTTTACATTGATTTAGTATTTCGAATTAAACATACGCCATTGTTAAACTCCTAGTATAAACTATCTTTCCGTAATACAAAAAAATCATTCATGATTTATATAAATGTTAACTGTTACGTTAACAGTGAAACTCTGAACGTTGTTCGTGGTAAAGAACAAAAGAAATCACAACAGACAAAAAAGTTTATCACGACATGGAATCGATGTGAGAAAAAAAATTAAGATTTGGTAATCTTTTTGATAAACTTTTTTGACCCAAAGCAGAATTAAAATGCAATTTTAAAAAATTGATGAATGACAATTAAAAATTAAAAACATTTGGAAACGACTAACCAGCGCTAAAACTTAATTTAAAACACAGTTCGTCTTTCTTTGACTCGCTTAATTTCTGAAGCAGTCCGGTATCAGCTAGCTTACCAAAAAAAAATCCAATTTTCGCAATTGAACTTTAAATCCAGTGAACTCTCGATAATTTGAACTCCTGGTAGCTCCAGATTATCCCACCACTACCAGCTACCACAAAACTGCCTGATTCTCCTCCGTGGGAAAGGTGGAATCCAAAAGCAAACTTTTCCCTTTCTAAACACTGACTAGAAAACACCAGTCCTCAAGTATTTCAAAAATCCAAAAATCAAGTCAAACTCAAGTTAAAAATTAGTATTAAAATGACTTAATCAAATCTCTAGAAAAGTATGGTCATTAAATCCACAGAATCATGCCATTATAGCTACTTTACTAAACTCGAACAAAGTCTGGTACATCAGCAAGCAACATTTAAAAGTAAAATTCGGAAATTATTTTATTTGAGCAAAGTACAAAAGTAAATGGCAACGATTGAAAATGTGTTGCTTTATGTCAGTAAATCTTCATATATCAAAATACTTAAAAACTTTCATATTAATATATCATCAGAAAACTGAAAGTTTCAGACCTTGAAACTTAGTTTTCCATATAATTTGTTGTTCTTAGTGAACGTCTACTAAGAAAATATCCTCTGAAATTCCAAACTTTCGTAATATCAATTACCCTCAATATTTTGAATATAGTTTTAACTTCAACTAATTCAAAAAGAATTTGATAATTGGTAATTTGAACATAAATTTCCCGAGTAAAATTTTCAAATAATATGTTTTACAACATTTAATCGGATAGCGGAAGCATTTTTTTTTAATTACCTGTTTTTCACTTTCGTACGCATCATCATTACATCGACTGTCTATATAAAGCTCGGTGAGCTTTCAAAACAATGGAGATATTGTTAATTTATCTCTGTTTCTCATACAACATCAATATTTTGATTATCTCTTTCGAGTTCTCCCCGAGTTCTTTATTCCATTCAATGTTTATACGACCTACAGGAAAACGTCGGGTGGAAAAGGGCGCTCTAGTCAACGTCAACTAGATCAAGCCCAACGTATAAACTTTAACTTTCCAGTTTGTTACACGTATATATTTTAATTGCCTTTTAGAAAAGTTTAAAACTCCCCGCGTTGCGTCCCGACGCCCGTTTCCATGTAACAAAATACGACGGTGAGCGTGAATAAAACCATGAAAAAAGATGATGATGAATATGGTTGTATTTTATTTGTAAATACAACCGAATGCATTTATGGTCTATTTCCTCCCAACTATCATCCCTGTTTTTTCAGCCGGTCGCTAGCTCAACCCTCTCGCGCAACCTCGGCTTGTTCCAGCGCCGCTTCTATAACAATATTTTGTATAAAATTTTAATTAGCTTCCAGGCACTTATTAAAACATACGATCTACAAGGGTCTCGTTGTGTTCTACAGGTGCATCCCGATTTACACACCATCGTTAGTTTGGAAAATGTAGTAAAAAATTTAATCTCATCCCATTTAACTTTGTTTAACTCAAATCCTTTTTTTAAATAATATGTTAAATTTTGTTGGATGTTTAGAAATAGTATAGATGAGAGAAGAGGGTTGTGTCTCAATGTTTCGTAGTATCAGAAGGAGTCAGGTTTATTAGATCTAACAGTAACACAAGATTTAGATCTAAGATAAACGCGACCCATGGGAAACATCGACACACACAAACACTTACTCTCACATGGGGAAAGCCGCCACCTTTCGCTAGTCAACCCCTTTAGCTTCACTATCCTTTTGGGCCGTATTCTACCGATCCGTTCAACCCCACCATACGTCCGTGCGTTCCGTCCTGTTTCATATAGGTATAGAAGGCATCGGAGCTTGAACTTTGTTGGCTGTTTGTTGTTATTATTATTGTTGTAAGTTGGCCTTAGAATATTTGTCGGGGCGCGAAATGTCCAGAGAATTAAACAATATATTTGTCAGATGAATCAAATTATTGCTCACAGGCTTTGAGCCTTTCCTGTTTTAGTCAATTTCCCCGCGTTTTGTTATGTACCACACTACACAGTACATATACTAATACACAACATAGCAAAGTTTATTTACGAAAATTTAATTTAACTTTTGCCCGTTTCGTATTATACAATATCACACCCCAATTTATATTTATTAGTATATAGGAACAATGATAAACGAAGCATATAAAACCACGTAGAAAAAGGTTTTTCTTGCGTTTCCATTCATAATTTTTTTTTCAATCAAATTATTTTCTTTCAAAACTTTATTCGTAACAAATCGACAATTTCATTGAATTTAAAGCGATTAACAACAAAAGATTTCATCCTCAAAATAACAAAGTTGTTTTATAATATTCCACGATCGGTTTACGCCTACGAAACCGCAGTTTTCTTCCGTTAAAGAAAATTATATTTTACCAAGTTTCTTGAAAGAGTATTTAGTTGGGAAAGTTAACGGGAGTGAAAGACTTGCGAATAACGAAAGCTTCAAATTGAAATACAATTGCTAATGTTGTCTATCTTTTTTCAACGTTTATTCCTTGAAATCCACTTGAAAATATTATAATGAAAGACCCTTCTACAAATGCGTGTAATATATAGAGTAGGTATTACTAAATTTTCATTTTTATTTACTTTCCACGTTTTTACACAATTTGTATAGTGATGCAATCCTTATTAATATTATAAACGTGAAAGTTTACAAGAATGGATGAATGGATGTATGGATGTTTGTTGCTCTTTCACTCAAAAAGTACTGGATGAAATTTGGCATAGATATAGATTATAATCCGGTGTAATATATAGTGTAGTTTTTATTCAGAAAAAACGTACAATTCCCGTGGGAAAGGTATTTTTTTGTTTTTTACAGAGCAAAAGATAATAACTTCCTTTTTTACAATGTGATTGTTTAGGGGTCAGAGAATGATATAAGTTACTTTTTATACCGGAATAATGAACGGTTTTCATGGGATATTAAAACAAGTATGTATTCTTTAGGAACCGAGTATTTAAAAGCAGTTTCGTTAAAGTTCACGAAATAGAGTCTTAACTTATTTTCCTTGAGAAGACTTAATCTACTTTTTACTCAGGAGAGATGTACTATTCCCTTGGGATAGATATGTTTTTCGTTTATCACAGAGTTAAAGATTGATATGATTTTTCAAATGTGGTAGTTTATGTAGAATAATGCATGGTTTCCATGGGATGGCAAAACAGTTATATCCTACAGGAATCGTACATTTAAAAAGTTTCGGTAAAGTTCGTGAAATAGAATTTTAACGTATTTTCCTCAAGAAGGCCTGACCAATTTTACACAATAACGAAAAAAATCTCTTCAAAGTTGAAATTAAAAAATTGACAATTTTTAACAGGAAAATAAATATGAATTTCAATTTAACACCCGATAAAATTAATAATGAAATTTTTTCAATATTTGAATTTTTTCGTTGTTCATTGTCGAAGTATTAATTAGAAATAAACGTATTAAAATAGTAAACTTAAAATTTTAAAATTTAACAATTACTTAACGGAACGATTATTAATGATGTTTTGCTAAAGATCCTGTAGAATAGCTACTAATCTATTCTTTTAAGAGAATATCTATTAAGGGTCAAGTCGAATCTCATCTAACCTTACTTTGGGGAAAGGGAAGGTCTCGCAAATATCACGTTTTTTTTTAAGTAAACGCACGTTTTGAAAAATTTTACATTAGATTGCGGGTTGGGGGAAAAAGTTATGCCAAATCTTATGACATCTTACCGGAGAAGATGGAGTGGAATTTCAAAAATCTCAAAAAAACCTTCGCGCAATTAATTAATGCCCCCTAAAATAGCTAAACGATTTTAAATGACATTTGGTATGAACGATTTTCAAGTTCTACAGGAAGGAGTACACGTACTTCTTACTAAAAATCGTATAGAAGCTGATATGAGACAGCTAACATCTCTTTCTTGAAAAGTAGTTTTACGAATTTTGATGAACTTTTTTGTGGATCTAAAGTCTGAAAGTAGCTATCATATTTTTCTATCAAAATAGATTTACTTTTATATTTCGCTATGAACGTTGGGAATCTTTTAATCAATCAGTTAAATTTAGATACACTCAGCAAAGCGAGCAGGTATCAGCTAGTAATTCATAATTTTATTTAAAAAGTTTTTTTTAAATAATAAATTTAACAAAAATTTCAATTTTGTATGTTTGAAAAGTGAAAAATCTATTACAATAATCAAAATAAAGTAATAATTTTTAAAAAATGTTATTTTGTGAAATTGATTTCTAGTAAGGCATAATTTATCAATGAAAACGTCTAATTTCTAAAATATTTTAGATGTGAAATAAAAATGGTTGGAACAAAGGATTAGTTTCGGTAGTTAGTTGTAAAATTATAGTTTCGGCAAACTTGAGGATTTCCAAGACAAATTTGCATCCCCATCTCGTTCTGTAAGCACACATACACACACACACCTAACCCGAATATATCGCCGGGTAATCTATTTTGTACTTTGGTGTTTCTATGAACTTTAGCCGTCGCTGTTTAGCCACATCATCATCCCTATCCACCTTAACCACATGTATCCCCGTTCAAAAACCACCCCTCATTTCCGATCTAAGCGACTCACTCCACTGGCAACCACTTTGATGCACCCGCTCTAACCTCGAGAAACATAACACGGTTTTGAGTAATATTAACGACTTTTACGTATATGGCAAGTTTTCACGCATTTATCACTTTTACACGTAAATAAGGAAAATGAGGCTATTTACTGTCAGGGATTTGGGAAATTTTGTGCCACGAAAATGTTTTTGAACTAACATAGAACACTTTTAAAAATCTCTACAATTTGAACTTAAAGTAACTAAATATTTTATGAGATTTTTCTGCAATTAAGTTCATCACTAGTCTTTTTTGTTATATCACGAATTGTGCTATTTTCAAAGAACAATAAACTTCATGAGGATCATCGGACACCAAAGAAGACATCATCAAAGCGATCATACCAAGAATTTGGTTGTTAGTTTCCTTGACAACAGGAAAGATAAAAAAGATTGAAGTGTACAGTACTACTGTTTAAGGTACTTTGAGTATTGTACGCTTTGTACGCGGGTCTCATTCTGAACCGATAACGAGTCAGTTCAAGACAGATTTAAGGTTTGTTTGCGGATACCATACTGAACCGATAACCAATCAATCAAGTAGATTTAGGATAATCGCCAAGCCCATACACGGTTATAAAATGATTAAGGGTCATTTTCCATGAACGAGTTTAAAAATGTTCGGAAGTAAGACGAGGATTAACAAAAACCCATGAAAATTGTTAATTGAATTAAACGTTGGCAAACGTTGATGCCTCGTTTATACGAATCAACTTTAGTTGACCGATTTTAGTTAATCAATCAAAAGTTGAATGAAAAACCTAGTTTGATGATTGTTCAAACTTTTTTTGATCCACTAAAAAGTGGATCACGGTTTTCACACAAGATTCTTCATTCAACTTTTTTTGATCAACTAAAAACGGGCAACTAAAGTTGACTCGTGTAAACGCAGCATGACAGTGAAACTGGATTTTGAGTTAGCCACAATTTAGCAAACTGCGCATGAACCTGAGGATTGCTAAAACCAATTATGAATTGGTAACGAACGCATTTCGTGTGAACCGCGAATATCGGACCGTAACTCGGCTCATAAACTTGCCTGCGCTTGGCGATGATCGTAATTCGTTCTTGAACTGATTCGTTATCGGTTCAGTATGGTTTCTGCGAACGAATCTTTAGCTTTTTAGGATTATCGTCAAGCGCATGCACCCATATGAGCCAATTGAGGATTTTTATTTTCCGTAAACGACTTTAGAATTGCTCCGAACAAGACGAGGATTAACGAGAACTCACGAAAGTTGTTAATTGAATTGAACATTGAGAGTGGTTGACAGCAAAACTGAACTTTGAACTAGCCACGATTTATCAAACTGCACATTAGTAAGAGAATCGAATTTTTTGTTCTAACAAAAATCCGAGAATCGCTAGAGCCAATTTTGAATCAGTAATGAACACATTTTGTGTGAATCGCAAACATCGGACCGATATTTGGTTTTTATCGTGCATACGCTTGGCGATAATCCTAAATCTGTCTTGAAGTGATTTGTAATCAGTTTAGAATGAGACCCGCGAACAAAGCTATTGCTTGAATGCACCTATTAAAAATCTCACTGGACTAGCACTTGCTTGGATAGCATTTGAAAAATAAAATGGAGATTTACAAGACAATAGTAAGGTTCTCAAATATTTACTCAAGCTCTGCTCGTGCATAGCACAACGGAACTGCAGCACCTCTAAAAATTCGAAACATGTAGCATGCATAGGGGACGAACATATTGGCCCCAAAGTATACGTTGTTGTCGCAAACCGTCTTTATCACCAGATCAGTTTTACCGTATTTTAAAGCAACTGTGCTTGCAGTATTGAGTATTGCAATGTACATGAGAATTTTCATATACTAAAGTAAATATAAATATATTAAAGTGCACAAAATTATAGCAAAACTTTATAATACTCCTATCCACTGGGCAATTTCGCCGCTCTTATTCAATTTTTTAAAAGAGCCTAAGATTGTTAATTAATTATGAATTCAAAACTGCAATTTCAATCAGTTAGCGACACAAGGTCAGTGGTATTAATGGCTATAAATTTTATGTAAATATATAGAGTGATTTAAATATAAACCTGGCCATCTCATGGCCACTTTGTGCCGTGTTTAGACACAACAGATGTACGTTTGACTACCTATGCAAGTGGTCACGTGGTGGTCAGATTTTCTACAACCGTTGCATTTTTGCATAAAACATGCAGCTCGCCCATTTACTTTACAACTAAATCCACTTCCACTGGATAAACTTTGAAATTATTACAAAATATCTTCTGAGATTCAAATTACTTGTTACCAGTAGGAATCGTTAAGTTTGTACTTTCGTTAAGTAACTGTAAAAAGTCTCCATCGTAATACATTAAAAACTGGTCGTTTACTATCACTTTAATGTATTTAAAACCACATCAATCACAATAACATAATTCATCAAATTATCAGCTATTTGATCTAGATTATCTTATGAACCTGATAATTATCAGCTGTAACCCGAACACCCGTCATTACACATTGTAACCAATTTGAAGGATCGAATAATCGATCTGAAAACTGTTGCTATAACAATATCAATTTCTACGATTATCTTGTACTGATTTGAATATTTTTCGAAGCGATGTCGTAATTTTGAATTAATTTTCCATTCGATATTATAAAGACAAATTTTTTCACGTATATTCCGCTCATGTTTTCTTTCATCTGCTTGAATTGTATGAATCCAAATCTTAATTCAGTTGAAAGCTTTACAACAAAGCTTTGTTGAAAATTCACTTCTCCGTAAGGATTGGACTCGAACGAAAGGCAGGAGTAAAACATGGAATCAGTATATAGTATCTAGTCGTACGTGTAGTGGTAGTGTAGTGACGGTGGCATCGAATTGTAAAGTGAGCAAAAGTGGATGTCTCACACCGACACGAGAGAAATAAGATGCATACAAGCGACTCGTACTCTTATGCATATCAGAAATAAAGACACTCCAATACATTTAAAACTAGCGACATTGACAACGCGGTACGATTACATTAGATCCAACTTTAAATAACACAATTTTGCTCATACGATACATTACATAACTCGATACAAATAGAATAAATAATGCATGAACGATTAGTAAAAATTCTTATTAAATTCTCCATTTAAAATGGAACATTAAAATAATTCTTACACAATTGGATTTAAATATTTTGCGAAAAAAAAAATTCACTGTATTGTTTTGTTACCTAAAGTGAAAAGCACACAATTAAAAAACTTAAGTTTTCAATTTGAAAAACAAAAACATTTAATTTAGCACTTAAAGCATAAGAGCGTTTATTAAGACAAAAGAAAACAGTTTCCAGTAAACAGTCTCCCCCTCATCACGTTTTCTTTTTGTCCCCTAAAAACACCTTGCCTCGTTTTTCATTCTTATCAGAGCATTTCTCATTCCGTTGTTAATACGAGATGCGTTTAAGAAATGAAACGATGAAATGTAGGAGCTTTTTTCAAAACTAACAATTAAATCATAAAACATTAAAAGATGACTTGAAGTTGTTAATTTAGCATAAGTAAGGACACAAGTTTTCATTCATTTTTATCACACTCATTACACATTAATTTTTTTGTGTGAGTATTTTAAGTCGCTTGAACATCTAAGGTCATATCACGACTGTAAAAGTACAGAGAATTTCTGTTGGCCAATTTTTACTTAGGTCTAGGACCTTAAATCTACAATTTAACGGGGATCAAACCCAGAACCACTTGACGCATGAAACGGAGAGAACTACTGCTCTAACCACAACGCCAATATTAGCTATGTTACAGGTTTATTACAATTTTAAACATTAAATGTTTCTTTAGACTTGAAAAAATTTCATTTCAAATATCATTTATAACCGGTCAGCTATTTTAGTAGACTAGATTCGTAGCTATCCTACACGAACCGTGCCTTTTTTAAAGATAAATGGTATTCGATACGTTAAGATCTGAGGTATCTTTAACAAAAGTTCATTAAAATTAGTTTAGTTAAGTAATTTTTCATTATTTAAAAATTAAGTTTATAATTTTAATACGTTTATTTTTAATTAATATCTTCGATAATGAACAATTAAGAAATTCAAATATATTTAAAACATTTAATTATTAATTTTTTGGGTGTTAAGTAATTGAAATGTATATTTATTTTGCAGTAAACTTTGTCAGTTTTTTGATTTAAACTTTGTAGAGATTTCTTTCGTTACTGTATAAAATTGGTCAGATGTTCTTGAGGAAAATGCGTTATAATGCTATTTCACAAACTTTAAGAAAACTTACCGAAAATACACGGTTCCTGTAGGATTCAATTCTTATGCTATCTTATGTAGGGCGATCAACCGTACTCTTTTAAGAGTACATGTTCCTTACATACCTAATTGGTGTAGAATTTTTCGAGTTTTTGTTCTAAATAAGGACCAACACAACATTTTAATATAATAAAGAAAAAGATACCAATAAAACAGCCACTACGTACGACGTACAATATTCAGTCGCTCTGTCAACGCTGTTTTAATCTGTGATATCTTCTAAGATATTCATTTTTATGCTATCATGTAAAGGGCAATTTTGATCTAAATGAAATGCACAACGTATCTAATGTATTGAATTTGATAAGGAATTAGAGTGTTTTGTTTAAAATAACTTAGTAAATAACCAATTTTTTTTTTGTAATATGTAAAAGATAAAAATGGTTCCTGTGAATTATCCTTAAGAGATAGACAGATACTGTCGCGGACTTTTTTATCAATCTTTTTAAGGTACACAATTTTGCTGTCTATATGTTTAATCTATCTCTTAAAGTTAAGCCAGCGTTTGCAATGTTAGTGCACAAAAATATGTTGATTATGACCTCACATTATAAATCTTTGAATTTCCCGACTTTTATCTACTATAATATGCATGTATTATACCTACAAACCTTTCTATTGAAAAACTCTATCAATTGCTGCAAACTGCATTAAAATCCATTGTGTAGTTTAGAAGATCTAAGGGAACAAACAGCGGAAGCGACTTTGTTTTATACTATGTTTTATACTATGTATAGATTTAAAGATTGCAAGATTTTTTTGCCAATTCACGAATTGTACTCTTTTTGTATGACTTCATATACTTCATAAGTATTTATCAATCAGGTATGATTTAAAAGTATAAAAAAGGAAAAAAATAAATTTTCAGTCTAAGATTTTTGACGCCCCTACTCTACAGGTTCGTTCCAGATAAAATTTTTGTACATTAACGCAAGGTTATTAGAAAGTGTTTGTACGTATATTGTGCACATGTCTACCCTTAGCTTAATTTTGGTCTTTTTAATTTTTATACATTACTTTGTCGAGCCCAAATACTGATTTTAGCGTTGCAGATTGGTACAATATAAAATCACAAGTTCTTCTGATATACAAACTAAACTAGCCCACCTATTGGCGCTATGGTTAGAGCAATTGCTCTCTCCGCTTCATGCGTCAAGTGGTTCTGGGTTCGATCCCCATTGAATCCTAGACTAAAGTTCTAGACCTTAGATATAATTGACCAACAGAAATTCTCTGTGTTTAGACAGTCGTGATATGACCTTAGATGTTAAAGCGACTTAAAACACAAAAAAAAAAACTAAACTGTACAGAAATAGTATGACAATGCACGATTTGTCTGTTATCTGGAACAAGCCATTGTTCTTTATTTTTATACATTGAAATATAGTTATGAATTTTTGTCATGTAATTTTAATTATATTATAAACAAATCAGTTGAAGATAATGGTTAATCTTTGCATATTTTTTTACATAATACGAGAAAAAGGATAAAAGTTTTTTAATTTCTTCAAGTTTGCTTTGCAATTTAAAATTTACAGCTACCAAAATTTCATTTGTTACGTTCAAATAAAACATAGATTTAATGTAAGTAAAATAATGAAACTAATAAAGAACTTTTCTGCTTTTACACAGAATTTTCATTAAAGCAAACACAAAAAAAAAACACCACTTTGGTCCTGACAGGTCACGTGACGCAGTCGAAGATAAAAAGATTTTACAAAAGTTAATCTTCGAAAATTCCAAAGTTCAAGGTTACGAGAGAGAAATTGAGAGTTTGATGTTTCGTCAAACACACACTTTTTTTTCATTTATTGATATCGTAATTTAGGGGATGAATTGAATAAAATGTAGACGCATGCATGTCTCGAACATGTTTCTTATATTACAGGCTAATAAAATATCCGATTTAGATGAAATTTGTTTGATGTGAAAGCTTGAAATATAATTATTTGATCGCTGATTTCGTTGTTGCTCCACACCCCCTGTACCTGTTAGTAATTTACGTTTATTCCTCCATTAACGACCGCCTACTGATCTTTAATTTGAAACGATGATATTTAATAATTTTATTGAAAAATACGAAAAAAAATGTGATTGTAATGATTAAACTTTTAATTAGACGACTAGAAGAGTTTTTGAAAAAAAAGATGTAGAAATAAATTTCACGATGAACGAGGAAAAATTAATATTCGTGTAATAATGAATCAAAGTAGATGTTGGAAGCAAGTGAGATTCATTTGCTGAGAACCATATGAGAACGAGCCAAACTCATAGCGTATAAATCGGGTTGGTTGGGGTCGAACTTTTCCATCTAAGATTGGGTGTAAAACACGTTGAGGATGGAGGTTGAAACGCCGAAGAGATTACCTTTACAGCTCATAAATATACTAATTAAATTAAATCGGACATGAAATATACAAGGCAGGTGTACGAAAACGATGTGAAAGAAAGAAAAAACATTGCGATGACTAGAGAATGAAGACAAAGATAGAACGACGGGATGGGGATGGAAAATTCCCAATGGTTTACAAGTGAAAATCACCCACTTGAAAAATGACTCATCTGGAAGAAAAAAATTTAAACAATTTTTATATTTTAAATCAAGAAATATTTTCCTAAAATCACGTGTTATTTATTAATAAAATTTTTAGGTATATATCGAGGTATAAGATGAAAACACAACGTACTAAGTCGAAGTGAAGTGAGAGGTACATGAGAAGATGAGAATTAACGCGGAGAAAGTAATTAAAATGCCCAAGAAAACGATGTTCTACATATAATGGAACATCGTCACTTCCTCTTCTAATTCATCCCGTTTCCATCTCGTTTTTACTTCACACTTCCTTCTTCACCATCCACATTTCTTTTTGCGACCCCTATTAAAAGTGGTTCAATTAACTAGAGTTTGAGTGAAAAAGAAGGCTCGCGCGTCCATCTTGGTGAAAACGGCAGAAAAACATCCAACCAACCGAGCGTCGCCGTGGAAAATTGAAAATGTAAATGCCACACACCGAAGGACAATTTTTTGCTCGTTTTTTTTTTAAGCTCGCAAGTCTCACCAATGCAATCAAAGTTGTCTCACCAACCGTCGAAGTGTCACTGTTTTTTTGCGCGGTGAAAAACTCAAATTATTCCCTAATCCAGAGAAAAATTCATTCGAACCCCTTTCAATTTATACAACTTATCTTTCTGTTTTACATGGTGATTTGACCATGTCGAACGAGCGATAAGAGCTTTGATGTAATCGAAAGACTATATTACATCCCTTTTGTACTCGTAAGGCCTGGCTTACCCCACATTCAATTTATATCGGCAACGTCATTCAACCCTTTCTTCTCGACTATTCTCACTCGAAAGCCTATTAATTACCCCCTTCCGTTAATACAAAAGCGTATAATAATAATTCTAAAGCTAACTCCAAAGCCTATGTTCTATCCAATGTTCATTTACTTTGAGAAGCGAATGGGGCAAAAAATTGTCGAATAAATGAAATGAAAGAGAATTGAATGTATGCGTATAAACAAAACATTGTATATGTGAAAGATGAATAGAAAAAAAAAATGATTAACGCTTATAAGGGTAAAAATCCTTTATGAAAAAAAAAATCGATAATTAACACAAATAAGTCAAAAGGCTGGCAATGAGCACAAAAATAGTTACTGATTATAATTAAAATCAATATTTAATTAAAATATCAACATACCAAATATTTGTTTTAAGAAGCATGGATTTATAATTTTTCAGCTACTCACCTGAAAAAAAAAATAAAAATTTATTAGTATTTTTTTTAAATTTATTATGAAATTATTTAGGATAAATGAACGGGTATTACGCGTGAAAGTTCTTTGATATTTTGGCTTAATAATTAAATCGGTGTGAGGTTGACGTCGAGCCCATTTATGGACGGTTGTACATACATAGTTCGTGCGAAATACAATTTGCCTGAGTTTCAATGTCAAATCCATATGTTGTGGGGGCGGTGAAAATGTAGGTATCTAAATGTTTGGGAGAAATACAAGTAAGGGTGCGTTTTCGAGAGGGCTCAGCCGTAGTGACGACGATGATTGTGGAAATGAATACGGAAACAACCACTATGAAGCGTGTGTCATGGCTGCCAACGACAGCTCTTTAACATTATATGTACCAAGAATATAATATATATATATAAAGACGAAATTCCCTCTCATTTTATTTTCTATTTCACTCACTTTCTTTGAGCTAACAATAAATTACTTGCGGGAATAAACGCGCACAAAGCTAAATATTTCTTTGCACCAATGTGGCTTATTGAGGTTTTAAATATAATCAATTTCTCTACTGCATTTTATATAAGAAAATTATCAGTTTTCTCACGTAGTTGATGCCTCATCATCATGCATTAACTTATTAGGCTAATAGATTATTAATTGCTTTATATCTGGAAATCCCTGTCGTCGCTTTGTTAACAATTATAAGACACGCTCTACTTAGGAATTAATTGAAGGGTGCGTTGGCGGTTGTGACAACGAACAGAGAGCGATAAATTTGAAAATCGTTAAACTAAAGCCTTGTTTTCCATTGAATATTTAACAAAATGATGTGGAAAACTTGATGGAAACTAAAACAAATTACTGTTCAGAAAAGATTAAGAATTTTGAGCCACTGAATTACAATAATAAGGCATAGAAAAAAAAATTTGTCAAAATCTTATCAATAAAGTAATTTTTTTAAATTTTTAAATAAAATATTGAAAATTATGATTTCCAACTAACGCTTTAACTGTATAGGTACAGAATAAGAAATGGTACTAAATGCTACTTGGTTGTCAAAGTGAAGGTTTATCATTGAAACACCTGTTCAGCTTACTAAATAAAGTTTGTAGTAGAATTATGTTGTGACGAGTGGAAATATGATACTATTTCCTTTCGGTATTAAGAAAGAATTTGTTTGCATTATGGCAGGAATAGAACATGTATTGTCTTAAAATTATAATTTCATTGTTAATTTCGTTTGGAGTTTAAAGTTTGTCATAAATACGTAACTATTAATTTGAATCTTAAAAAAGGTGTTGCTACACAAAATTACCAAAATGAACGACCAGGAAAGGGTCGGTTCTGAACCGAAGGTTACGGTCTACAAGAATAGGACGAGCGTGGGCATATGGCGCCCAATTGCGTGGTGCTGCCAAAACATTGAATGTCGAGGTGGTTCAGAGCTTCAGACTTCAGAGACAACAGACTATAATACTAAGGTCCTTCCTTGGAGTAAATCGTTGTATCAGAAATGACATAATTTAACGCGACCTAGGAATTGAAACACTAAGCAGCTGGGCAGAAGATATCTGGAAAGAGTAAAAGCTCACCCGAACTGACTGGCTGTCAAAATTGCTTCAAAACCTCCATTCAAAAGACTAAAGCGCATAGACCTAATCAATTTCTAAAGTCATAAGTTAAGTTTCTATTAGTTTTAACATTTTTCCAAGCTTTTCCATCTTGACTATTACATAGTCAAGATGGGCTTTTTAATAAAAGAGGATTTTTAAAGTTTTTTCTTTTTTTTTATTAATTAATTTATTTTTTATGTAGTTTTTTATGACTATATTTTAGTAAGAGACGCCATATTTTAGACTAGGTGCACTGAGTGCTTAAATCTTAATAAATTGATAAAACAAGTTGTTACAAAATAAAAAATCAAAATGAACACGACAAATTGAAATATGCAAAAAATGGCTTCAGAGATCACAGGGCCTCATTAAAAGACTCGCTAACAAATATAAAGAGCATACTGAAACGGAGTTGGCAGGGCGAGTGAAAGGTTCTCCTGAGATTGTTTAAGGCTCTGGTTGGGAGCTTAATAAAGTGGAGCTTTCCGTTAAACGATTTCAACCAAAAGCTTTGCGGAACAACTAGACATAATATGAAGGCAAAATTCCAAGTAGGCAAAATTTGGATAAAGCTTTCGATACGATATGGCTGTCACACACAGTGATACACACACATATGTGACAGACAAACATAGACATGTTACTAAAAATTACTTTTTTGGACCCAGGAGACCTCAAAACATGTATTTCCGGTGAAAGCTCGAATTTGCAAATTTGACCCGATTACAATACTTCCTTTACAATCCATATAGTAGATAGTAAAATAAAAGTAAAAATTGAAATACTTAAAAATAATAGCAAATATCAATATAAATCTTAAGCATTTGTAGTTGAATTGTTTCATTTATAAAAAAAGTGTGTGCATGTGCTTATGTACGCGCGTGAAAAGTTACTATACTTCTTTGTCATCATTAAAAATTAGTTTTTTTAATTGCATACAAATAATTAATAATAAATACAAATTATAACAGATACTACAAAATTCGAGAAAAGTAATAACTTATTTATTAATAATAATATGAGTCATTTGTATATATAAATATTTTCTAAATAAAAAAGGTATTAAAACTATATTTCAATAATTAATTATTTTTAATTTAAATAAATAATTAAAACAAAAATTCAAATTACGCGCGCCTAGTTTAAAAAAAACCGAGCGGTTTTGCGGCCAACTTCATTCTGTTAATTTTTGTCTCACGATGGCCGCCCAGATAAAAATTGCACTCTCATCATTTTTTCATAACGCGCCTAAAGAAGTGTAACTTCAATAACCTTCTGCATACAACTTAATTTGTGGTTTCAATTGTCGATGTACTGCATTGTATAAGGTTCCAGTTCATATGGTCTCAGTTAGGTCCTATTTATTAATAGTCCAAATTGTAGTGTGACCCCATATGTCAGGGAACCTTTTCTTTCTAAATACAAAATCCTGATCTAAAGTTGTCTAATTCCAGCGATTGCCATTCATATTAAGTTTCCAGAAAAAAATTTTTTATAAAGTATAGTCTATCAATACGAAAATTAGGCATGGGTTGCCCTTCTGTGTACTTATAAAACCATGATTAATTAAAAGTTACTTAACGAGATTCAAAATCTAATACTTACAAAATAAATGGAACTCTAAAATTTTTAACAACAAAAAAAACTAAACTGTCAAAATTTCAAATTGATACAATGCACTTATTGTCGAGAAATGAACAATGAAAACTTGTTTTTAATAAAAAATTAATTATAAAATTTAGTCTCAATAACAGAATCTGTCATATTCGTAATCCGGAAAGAACTTGCTCGTTAACTTTCGTGATACTTTTTGAAAAAATCAACAGATGTTCGATTTTTCAAATTCTTAATTTTCTCAATGAAAACACGTCCATAATTTGTATGTATACATCTCATGCTTCTCGCCTCGTCCAATCTTGATCATTTCGAAAAGGCATTCAACCCGATTTTCCGCCCCAACTGACCCCCTTTTATGACACAACCTGTTCGTCTATATATATTATACTATTTCATGTGTACTCAATTCGCCTCTTCCCTTATATTTCTCTTGTTTAATATTGGAAATGATTAATTTTGTTTGACGAGACTGGAAAATTAATATTGATATAAACGTATTTGTGTGAATTTGAATGAACATATATAGTTATTGGTATACGAGTACGCGTATTTATATTATACCCAGTGAGTATTAACGTGAAATTTTACGCTAATCAAATTGATCTTTTCAAACAAAAGATTGATCAAAAATAAAAACCACTCAGGCTTATATTTAATTAATTTTAACTGGACATAATATAAATATTTAGCAAAAAAAAATTTTCATGTGGCCAAGCACTCACCGATTTTTAAAGCTAATATCAATATTTTAGGGAATTGAATGTAAAGCATTCATTTCTCTTTATGTTTAACATCATTTACAATTCATAATCCCCCTCTTTATCTCGACTAAATATAACGAGTATTATTACATAATTTCAATGCTATAATTGATGTAATATAATCAGATAAATATCAAAGTATGTTATGGATAAGTTTGTGAATGCTTCCAGTTTCCAATGGAAATTATTTTTTGACTCAGCATTGTTGAGGGTTGAAATTTTTAACAATGATTATAACTCACATTTAGTCCGTTATTGGGTAGCTGAATTTTTTTTCTTGCTCAAGAATAAATCTGGTTTATTATTCAATTTTTTTAGCTGCATAATTTTTTTGATATTTAGTGCGTTCCCATAGTTACAAAATCCTCTTATCATTCAGAGTGCAGTACGCTATGAAAACAATCATAATTACGCGTTCTGGATGTACTCTCGCATATATTGAAGGCATTAGGGGGTGGACACTGGGAGAAACTTGAACATTTCGGAACGAGACTGGTTTGTTTGATAAAATGGCGTTAGATCAATATTTGATGTAAAATTAACAATTTTCAACTGTAGAACAACCAAAATTGGAAACGAACGAAACATAAAGGGGTTGGAAATAAAAATACATTTACTAGCTAATACAGCAACTAGTGTTTACTTTCTCTTTGTTTTTACTTTCGTTTTTATTATTTTTTTTTTCAGAAAAAGGAAATCTATTGTTATATAGCAATCATAAAACTGGCACATTCACTTAATGTCTGTCTTTCTAAGCTGTTTGGGAATTTTCTTTTTTTCTGTATTTAGTAGATATACACGAAATTGTGGTGGAATGAGAAGTTTGTCGAATATTTCTTCGTATTTTCTCAAGAATATGTTGGTACAATAAATGTGTTTGTGTTATGGAGGCAAGTGAGGTTATGCGGTTAGTTTTATCCAGGAATTGTGGCGAGCTTAAGTGCAGAAAAGCAGAGTGTGTGAATGATAAAGGACAGACAAGTGGATATTGGTGTTGGTGGTAGTCGGTGGCAATCGGCAGTGATGATGACGGGGTTTGGTTTCTGGAATACCGGTTTGAATGTAAGACGTACACGGTGGAGAAATTGGGAGATCGGCGGGAATGAGAAAAAGTGGATTTGGTGGCAATATGGCGTGATGGGTGGTAAAGGGCAGTTGTGGCCAGTGACAAGCACTCAAGTTGATTGCATGTGGCAGCAGCGCCCTACCGCGGTTATCCTTTCTTCATGGTTTATATACACAGTTTCTTTGTACAACACAACCGTAACCGCTTAAATTTTCGCAAACATCGACAACTTTCCAAAAAATAAAACATTTATATTGCAATTCAATTCGATTTCATCAATTTTTTCTACGCCAATTCTTTTCTAGGAAATTTTTTCATCAAAACGTTTATCAACAATTCTTTAACGAAATTTAAAAGAGAAAAGGATATGCACTATCTATATATATAAAAAAGAATCGCTATATCCTTGGTCATCGCATCATGCGTAAACGGATGGACCAATTCGGATAATTTTTTAAGGATGGTTCTTATGGAGAAAAAAAATTATCCAAAAAAGTGTCAAAATCCCATTTTCTTTTTTGAATTTCAAACAATGAAAATTAAAATTATATAACTTAAGTGATTATTGTGTTGTAATATAAACAACTAAAAACGAAAATAAAAGAATGTTGATATTTTTGTCATAAATTCTTTTTGTATTTGAAGGAAAATAAAAAAAGTTAAAATTAAAATATATCCGTGAATAAATATTATAAATCTTTTTCTTAAAAAAAAAAAAAAAAATGGGATCCGGAATCGTACCCAGGCCCTTCGCTTGAGCTACATACTACATAGTGTTTTATTCTTATGTTATGAAGCAAAACAAAATTATTGAAAATTGAAAAACTTAAACTATAGGGTTTGAAAAATATTAATATTAATTCTGGCGATTCTGTTAAGGATATTGGGATAAAATTATTAAAGAATACAGACTAAAAAACTAAGGAACTAAACTAAGATACTACTCGAGAAAGTACTGCGGTAGGCAGAGCAGACCAATTTTTGTAGTTTACGACTCACGTCTCTTGAAATGTGCATCAAATTTACAGAAAGTTTTTTTTTAATTATAAAGGTGTACCATATCAAGAACTCAAAATACATGCGCAACACAACTGAACAGGTAATCTGAAAATATCTGAATACGTATTTTAGTTATTTAATTTTTTTTATATTTCTTACTAACAAAAATTTAACAATCAAAATGAAGGGTTAAACAATTTATTTTAAATTTAAAACAATGAAATAGTTTTTGTTTGTTGAATGTTAAAAATCGGAATTTAATTTGTAACTTTGAAACATGAACCACACAACTATATATCTGAATATAACGAAGAAGCAAGAACAAACGATAAAGAAAATTGAAATTAAAAAAAACTAATAAAAAATCCTGAGGGGCTAACTTAATAACTTAGGTGAGCCAAAACTGTGCCAATTGGTTTTTAATCTAATAATTTTCTAATCTAAAAATATTTAATAAAGCATTAGATTAATAATCACTTTGGTTTGAAATTTATATTCATAGTTAAGACAGGACAACGTCTGTCGGGTCCGTTATAACATACAGTATAAATCGTTTATAACGACACCGGATATAATGAACAACCGGTTGTAACGTACAAAACCTTCGGGTCCGTGAAATGTCTTAGAAAAAATACATAGAAAATCGTTTATACTATACAACCGTTTGTAAAGTACAAATTTATAATAATTAAAAACGTTCAAAAAACAATAATGAAAATTTTTAAATGTCCAAATAATAATTAACATTCTTACCAGCAAATAATTCTTAAAATATGGGAATTTTGAAAACTAAAGAAAAAATAAACTAGTAGTTGAACAAGCGTCATAACGTCAAAAACATTTTCCCATCAAAAATAATTTTTAAATTATTTTCCCTTGATAAATACATACATACATTTAATACATACATGCACATTACACAATTACTCGTATATATGTTTCAAGGCATATGTATGCATTGGACGTTATGTTCAGTTGTAACGAATTGTTCACTTTATGCGATACATATCGGTTATAGTGAATATCGCTTATAACGAACGAAATTTGATGGTCCCCTGAAGTTCGTTACAAACGATTTCTACTGTATATAAATCGGCAAAGGTTTGCAACTCAGTACCGATTAACTATTAAACTGTTTTATTTTTTCCGCTAAGTCCACTTGACGTCCACTAATCTTAATTGAGGCCTATCTAAATAATTCTTAATTTTAAGTTTTGCCTTACTGTAATTATCTCACAACTGGCTACCTACTGTTAACGAAGAAGGAGTTGTTATTAGTCTCTAAATTTTGTTTCTTTTTATTTAAGACGATCATGACCTTTCAATCTCTTTGCTTTCAATGTTCTATATATTTTAGAGAAACATTTTAAGCGCTATGCATTGAATTTTACCCATTGCTCTTTATGAATTTTTCGATGATTAACTTAAATTTAAATGTTATTTATTATCAATATTTATGGTAGTTATTGATTAAAACGTTTTCTGAACCCACTACTAGCAGACAAGCTAACAATCAGGCAAAACAACGTTTGTCGGGTCCGCTAGTGATATTATAAAACTTGTCCCATTTATCAATCTTTCCATTTGCCTTTAATATCAAATTTGTCAATATTTAAAACTTCAAAGACATTTAATTTGACACGATATTTGCGTTAAGTTTTCTAATATCTTGGTAGAATAGAATTTGACCTTAACCTTCTATTTAATTTATAAAATGTATGAATATTTCATAATGACGATGTTTATCGATAGCAAGGCCAGAAAATGTATGCAATTAAATGAATCATCATTTCAAAACTTGAATATTTCAATCTTTTTAAACTCATGACTAACAATAAGGTAAAACAAGTAAAATAATATTTTAATTTGTAAAGAAATCCTTTTCAACATTGGTTCACATAAATTATATTATCTCGTAATGAATCGATGTTTCCATTATTATTACAAATGTCAAAGGTAGATAAATTTAGGTTTATCAAAGACAAGAATACGTAAAATCCCTTTTCAACCTTCCCCAAAATGCTTTTATTATTAAGGCTTCACATCATATAATTAATGGGATAGAATAACGAAGAGATTTGCAACAAATATAGGAACGAAAAATAAACATTTCCAAATTAATGGAAAGGCTAGCGGCAACGCAGAGAGAACAACGGCTGTATTAGAATCAATGGTATTAATTGAATAAACTCATAAGACGGACACTTTTATCAGGAAGGCGGATCATATGGATTTTAGTCCGACACTTCAAACACAGATGGCAGTGCAATGTTCAACTTGGTTCAAATGACATCTATGCATTATGCCTTTGGACTGTGGTTATATTACTGCTGGTGCCTCTATGAACAACGTGCCGTACTAATACTTTCAGCACGTGGTTGGGATTTGTTTGGGATCAAAAAAGTAAAGCTCCAATTGTATTTATAATTAAAAAATTGTTTAATAAAATAAAAGGGAGCGATTCAAATGTACGCCAAAAAAGGTAAAAATCATATTATCAAATATTATAATGGAAATCTATGTATGAAAAAAATTGCAACAATGGTTATTTAACAGCATTAAAGTTTAATTTACAGCTATATAACGTAAAATTGTTTTAAATGTGAACAACATTTTAATATTATAATACATAATAACATTAAATATGTATACAAAAAAACAATGCATTTATTATTAAAATGAACCTAACCTTACCTAATCATAATTACAGTAAACCTGCGAAAAAATCAAAATGTGTGCTGGGACACATAGTAAAAGTGAAACTTTAACGCACAAGTGGAAAAACAAATCGCAACAAAATTTTAACTTGAATTTTTAAGAAAAGATATAAAAAATAGGGCAGAAATAAGAAAAAAATAACAGATACATTTATAATGTACATTTTCTTCTTTAAATTAGTATGCATTGAAGTGAAGAGACAGGAAAATGATGGAAACTCATGTTATTCTTCAGTGAAATGCCTTTTATAAGATTTTCTTCTATATTTTTATGGGGCAATCTCTTTTTAAAGACCAGTAGTAATCTGTCATTATGTGGTGGTTCCATCTACCCTGATATCTTTCCTCCAGTACTTTAAGATCCTAGTGGAAGCGCTCACCCTGTTTCTCACTACAATGTCCCAAATTATCAGAAAATCTATCCAGATGACCATGGAGAAAGTGCAACTTTATACTTTTACTTTAGTATTTATATTTGTTTCTAAATTCTTAAAGTTTATCAACATTTTTGTACAATTTCTTTATAATTTGGTGCTTTATAGTTACCTAGAAAATTTTCTACTACCAATATAAAATCTTTCCAAGCCTCACTTTCTGGAATTGTCATAACTTTGATAAAATTTACATGTTTAATCAATTGCCGAGTTTGGGGGCCATCAAATATTCCGCCTTTTAAATTTTTCAATGCTGAGCTTAGGAAATTTTCTGTAAATGATTGGTGGAAGTATGATTTTGTCTCTGTTTAATAACAGCTTCTTTACTATGTTGGCACTTGGCTTTACCAACAGTTAAGGACTTTCTCAAAGGTCACAAATCTTGTTCCCAATGAAGTTGTTTTGTTCTACTATCCCTCAGATAAATAAAGCAAGGGTATTTTGTGTATCCACTTTGTTGGCCAAGGAAAAATTTAACCATTTTCTAATCTACACAATGGTCCGAGTAATTGATTTCTTCCATACTAATAACTGAGCACTTGAAAACATAGAAATTCACAGAGATATCCAGGACAACAAAAAAAAAATTTTTTTTGTAGAACTGTGAAATCAAATTGCATTTGTTAAACGTCACTAATAAGTATAACTGATTTTTTTCGTTGATAAAAGAGATTCTTCTTTGAAGTCTTTGTACGGAAATATGCAGTTGATATTATGGATTTATTTCTTTATGGTTTCAATTGTGAATGGAGCGAATATTTTGGGTATTTTTTCCAATCCCAAAACAAGCTCTTTACTTCTGGGACAGGCTTTATTTGGAAAATTATCTCAACAAGGTCATAATGTTACAATGATAAGTTCTAAGTCGTTAGATATCCAACTTGAAAACTACCACAACATCGAATTAAAAGCTCTTGCACTTATCTATCAACGTAAGAATTGTATATTATTATTCTTTTAAGTTTAAAAAATAAATTTTTTAAAAAGATTTTCTAAGAGGAAAGGGAAAATTAACTCGAATAAACGAAATGTGGGATGAATTAATGACGGGATTACTATTAACGGAACGAGTCTTCTACGATTTAAGTCTAAACAGATTCTTCAAAAACCAAAATCAATTCGACTTGATTATTATTGAAAATTACATGAATGAAGCCCACTTGGTTTTGGGCCATCACTTTGAAGCACCAATAATCGGATTTTCCGCAAGTGGAATCTCGGATATTACATTGGATACAACAGGCAATTCACGTCCAATCGACATGAACGACTGTATAATTGGACGCCTCAGAAATTATTTTTCTCACATAATTTTTCGAGTGATGCAACAATTATACTTTTATAAAAAACATAATGAACTAATTCAAAAGTACTTCCCGAAAGCACCCTTATTAAAAGCACTTATGAGAAATGTTTCTCTCACTTTATATAATTCGCACCCTTCATTCGAATATCCGAATGCTCTCATGCCGAATTCGATTGAAATCGGTGGGTTTCACATAAAAAACGAGACAAAATTGCCGGCCGAGATACAAGAGTTGATGGACAGTGCGAACGACGGGGTCATTTATTTCAGTTTAGGAATGGATGTTAAATCGAAGGATATTCATCCAAATTTAAAACAAATCTTGGTTGATGCATTTGGAAAATTAAGACAAACCGTTTTGTGGAGATGTGAGGAAAAGTTTATCCCGGGACAAACGAAAAATTTACATTTGAAACAATGGTGGCCTCAAAATGATATTCTAGGTAAAATAAAATAGTCGAGCTAGGAAATGAAACATTAAAGAATATTAATTGTTACACCTCTGTACACCTGTTGTATTTGTGACGTACAGTATTCGGGTATTTTATAAAATGTCCAGTCCATGTACAAAATGTTCTTTTAATTTTCTATACATACTGACTTAAGTTTTTAACCGACTTAAAAAAAAGAAGTTTTCAATTCTACTGTATTTTTTATGTTTGTCACCTCAGAATTTTCGACTGGGTGAACCGATTTTTATGATTCTTTTTTTATTTGAAAGCTGCTGCTTTACGAGTGGTTCTATTTTAATTTGAAGGATATCGTTCACTTTTAAAGCGTTAAAAACTAAGGGATGAAATATTAACTTCTTATTGGATAGCTCAATTTTGATATTTTTATTTTTATTGGAACAACATAGTTTTAAATTAATCTAATATTTATTTTTTATGAATAACTCTACTCATATGAAGTTAAAAATTAGGGATGAAATAAAAAATTTCTCTTGGCTAACCCGATGTCGATAATTTTTTTCTATTGCGTACATCGTACCTAAAAATTAAACCTTAAATTGTTCACATTTCAATTTGAAGAAAAAAATCCACCCCCTAAGAATGAAAATAGGGGATAAAACAGTCATGTTTAACGGAATCATTGAATTTTTATGATTTTGTTTCTAATGAAATGAGTATTCCACTTAATTCTTTCATAACATTTAAAAGTAAAAATTTCAACCCTTAAGAGCAAAAAAGGGATAAAGTAGTAACTTTTAATATTTAACGGCGCTGCTTCATATGAGCAGCGAGTTTAGTAGGTTTACCTATATTCAAAAAAATAAAATCTGTTATCAAATTTCAGATCACTAAAACTCGAGAAATAAATAAAAATTATAAAAAAAATGAAAACCCGACTTCAAAATAAATTTAAAATCCTTAGCAAAAAATGCACTAATAAGTAACAAAATAATGGCGTATCCTTGCAGTGTCTACAACTTACAAATTATTAGGATGATATAATGTACAACTATTGTTATTTTTGGAGTTGGTGTCAGCCAAGGAAATGAATATTAAAGTTTATTTGTAAAAAGTTTTAATAAGTTATTGATATTTTGTAGTTTAAAGGACACTAGATATTGTCACAGTACATACTAGTATATTAAATATAAGAGTTCATTCGAAAAATAAATTTCATAAGGTATTCTCGTTTATTGCTTAGTACCAATATAGTCGTATTTCCGTAGTTGACACCTACTCCAAAAGCAACAATAGTTGTACATTATATCATCCTCATTATTTGTAAGTTGTAGTCACTGCAAGGATACCCAATTATTTTTTTACTTTTTAGTGCATTTTTTGTTTAAGAATTTTTATTTATTTTGAAGTCGGTTTTTTATTTTGTTATAATTTTTATTTTTCTATATAATAACCGAGAATTTTGTATGATTCATTACTGTCCGACTAATTTGACTTTCAAAATTTTTAAATAAAGGGAGCCAATACATTGCTTCTTGAAAACTTTTTATAACGATCGGAGAGTGTATATAATACCCAATTTTATAGAATGACCGTAATATAAAATATTACCAAGTTTAATCTTCATTTTTTTCGATTCACTTTTTTATTTAAATTTCAGCTCATCCTTCAATGAAATTATTTATCACCCATGGTGGAGGTTCTAGTTTTTCCGAAGCGATATACCATGGAGTTCCAATTCTCATAATTCCTATACTAAATGAACACTTTGAAAATGTAAGACGAGTAAAAACATTCGAACTGGGATTATCGATCGAAATAGAAAATTTCACGGAACAAGCATTCTTACAAGCAATCGATCATATATTAACTACTCCAAAGTAAATTTTTTAAAATTTATTATCTTGATTAATAACAAAGTTCAATTGCATAAATTTTTTTTTTTTAGATATCGAGACAATGTTAAGAAGCGTTCAGATTTACTTAAAAATCAAATTATCTCTCCCGATGACAAGGCAATCTTTTGGATTGAATACGTAATTAAAAATAGAGGTGCTACAATTTTACGTCCCCCAACACTTGATTTTCCTTGGTATCGAGTTTGGATGTGGGATATTTTAAGTTTAATTGTGCTTTTTGGAATTGTTTCTATTTATTCCTTTGTTGTGGTGAAGAAACTAATACATTATCAATTGGCCCGTTATATGTTGGACAGTAAAAATGTGAATGAAGACAACGATAAAAAGAATGAATGAAAAATAGTAATTTTATCACACTATAAAACATATTTATAACTATTTATATTTGGAAAAATAAAATTTAAAAAATGTTTTCTTATCTTTTATTTTAGATAATCTATGAGTAAATACTTGACAATATACCTAATGTATGACGTAAGTTTGCATATATGCAAATAATAATAGAGTAATTTTAATATGAAGGTAATGTAATTAGAAATTTCAAATAAACCATTTTTACACAATTTTTTGAACATTTTTCACAAATTTTTAGTATTACAATACCTAAATTCATATTTTGAATGATCTATGACAAATTCAAACTAATTTTTCAATTAAATATAATAACAGCCTTAAGGTTCAATTGACCTTAAGATTCTATCAATAATTATCATTTCTCTTCTCTTTCATACCCGTTCAAATCTCACTCTGTAGTTATAATACAAATATTCAAGTCATTCAGTAGTAAGATTCATTAGTATTATAACAATTTGAGCGGAGTTTATCCAAACAATTAATTATGGATACCAAATTAAATTTAGTTTTATTAACTTTCGTTGTAATTATTTTAAATCAATGTGTCGCGTTAAATATTTTAGCCATCTTTCCGTCGCCTAGTAGAAGCCACACGATTCTGGGACATAATTTGTTTCGAGAAGTAGCATTACGAGGTCACAATGTAACGTTTGTAAGTGATATTCCAATGGAAAATCCTCCAAAATCTTACAAACAGGTGCTCATTTCTGGCCTCAAAGAAATCCAAGAGAGTACGTATAAAATCAATTTTTGCAAAAGGAAGCTATGATTTTTTTTTGTTTAGGACATTTTGATGAAATGGTGGGAGGTTCTAAATTCAATCCACTCCGGTTTCTTACTCTATTTTTACAATTTAGTACTGATATGACGGAGCAAACGCTACAACACAAAAATTTTCAAGAGCTTTTGGCAAAGAAAGATAAATATGATGTGATTGTAATCGAGACGTTTATGAATGAAGCACAATTTGCTTTAGGACATTATTTTGGATCCCCTGTTATTGGATTTAGTCCTGGTGGAGCTTCAATGCTTTCAAATGATTTTACTGGAAACCCTGAGACACCTTCTTATATTCCTCAAGGACTTTTACCATATTCACAGGAAATGACTCTAGGACAAAGAACTTTAAACACAATTCTATACATGCTACTTGCAGTCTTAAGACATGGTTTCCATTTTCCAAGTCAGGAACAGTTGATGCATAAATATTTTCCAGATGCACCAGATATATACTCAGTTATGAACAACGTGTCCCTCGTCTTTCTCAATTCACATTCAAGTATATCTCCAATCCAACCATTAATGCCAAATACAGTTGAAATCGGAGGATTTGCCATTCCTAAAGTAAAAACCCTACCCAAAGACTTAAAAGATTTTCTAGATTCAGCTACAGAAGGTGTTGTTTATATGAGCATGGGTTCGAATATTCGAAGCAAAGATTTGAAACCTGAAAATAAACAAGCATTTTTGAATACCTTCAAGAAACTAAAACAGAAGGTTTTATGGAAATGGGATGAGGACACAATCGAAGGGCTCTCAAAAAATGTAAAACTTGGAAAATGGTTTCCTCAAACTGACATTTTGGCGCACCCCAATGTAAAATTGTTTATCACACATGGAGGTCTTGGAAGTTTAACTGAGTCGATTTATCGTGGAGTTCCAATGGTTGGAATGGCGATGTTTGCAGAACAACCGATGAATGTTCGTAGGATGATCAATTTGGGACTTGGATTGAGTTTGGACAAGGATAATTTAACAGAGGAAGCTGTTTCATTTGCCATCAATGAAGTGTTAAACAATCCAAAGTAAATACTTAATATTTGTAGAAACTTGATGGTATTTAATTAAGCTATTGCATTTCTTGTAGATATCAGGAAACGATTAAGTTACGCTCGGCGTTATTCAAAGACCAACCGCAACCTCCAATTGATCGAGCTATTTACTGGATGGAATTCGTTAGTCGTCATGGAGGTGCAAGACACTTAAGTCCTGTATCTTTAAAACTACGCTGGTACCAGTATATACTTTTAGATGTCTTTGCAATAATTGGACTAGTATTAATATCAGTTTTATCTTTATTCGGTTTTATAACGTACAAAATTTGTAAGAAACTCTTTGGAAAAAACAAAGCAAAACATGAAAAGAAAGATTAAATAAAGATTTGTGTGAGAATTTATAAAACTTGATAAGTCACTGATGACCTTGGACGTCCCAAGCAACTATAAATAATCAAAAAAAATTTGTTTGACTTTATTGTGACTTAACCTTATTGGTTTCGTTATTTTTTTTCGAACAACACGAAGAACATTTTGAGCAAATTATTTTTTTGAAGCATCGATATACTTTTTTGATTAGCACATAAATGATAGCTGATATCAATGTGAAAATAATAAAGATGAAACTTCCAACGTCAATGCACAAATATTGAAACCAATATAAGTCGAAGACGGCAGGCCGGAGATGTTCAGCCCCACCATGGCGAGCAACAAATTCGACCCAGTAGTTAATTTTTTCGGGCAAACTTTGTGGTTGATCCCGATAAAATTGGGAACGTTTGCGAACGTTGTTACGATACCTTTAAAAGTTAAAATTAATTAATTATATACCAATTTCTAGGTTATAAGATAATCAAAGCTTATTTTGGTATAAACCCCGTTTTTATTACAAAGAACATACTTGGGATTTGAAAGCACTTCATTAATAGCACCAGAAATAGTTTCTTCCGATACATCAGCAATTTTTAAAGTTAGACCTAACTCCAATGATGCTATTCGAGCTGCATTCATTGGTTGATCTCCAAAAAATGGAATTGCAACCATTGGAACGCCATGCCATAATGATTCAGTAAAACTTCCCAAGCCTCCATGGGTTATAAAAAGCTTAACATTTGGATGTGCTAAAAATTGAACATTATTCTTTCTTCTTGGTTTTATTATTATTTAATACCTAAAATATCAACTTGAGGTAACCATTTTCCTAGTTTAACATTTTTTGATAGTCCATCAATTGAATCTTGATCCCATTTCCATAAAACTTTAAGATTTAATTTAGAAAAAGTCCGTATGAACGCCTCTTTCGTTTGAGGTGAAATGATGTGACTTCTAACAACTGAACCAAAACTGAAATATACAACTCCTTCTGTGGCTTCATCCAAGAATTTTTTCAAGTCTTCCGGTAGAGGTTTTGGTTTGGGGATGTGAAAACCACCAATTTCAACGGTGTTCGGCATCAATGGACGAGGATAGCTGTAGCTAGGGTGTGAATTTAGGAATAACAGGGAAACATTGTGCATTACAGTGTAAATATCGGGAGAATCAGGAAAATATTTATGCATGAGTGCTTCTTGTCGGGGAAAATAAATTAAACCTCGATATACGTCTTTGGTGATGGTTAGTATCGAGTTAAATAATCGTTCCTGAAATGACATGTGATCGGTACTGTTAATTATTGCTTGGGGTAAATATGATGGTGGTTCAGGATTTCCCGATACGTCGTTATTGAACAGACAAGCACCTCCGGTGCTGACACCAATTACAGGCGCTCCAAAATGATGGCCTAGAGCCAGATGCGCTTCGTTCATAAATGTTTCAACGATGACCACGTCGAATTTTTCCTTGCTTTTTAACAGCTTTGCCACATTTTCATCCTTCAATGCAAAATCAGTTATTGCTAATCCCACGTTATGAAACTCAGCGAGAGAAAACTGTTCATTTGGATTTTTCAGAACTTTCATTTGTTCTATGCAAAAAATTTTAGTTATCTTACATTAAAAGCAATTAAAAATATTTTACGTTGTGTTACGTTTTACCTTGAACAATTTCCATTAAACCTTCAATTTTTACATCTTTATAATTTTTATATGGTTTATCTAAGGGGATGGGACTGCAAACGGTTACTTCATGACCAAAATCGGCTAAAATTTTGAAAAACGCGTGACCAAGTATCATATGACTTTTACTAGGCGCTGGAAAAAAGCCTAAAACTTTAACACATTCACTAAATTCAACACTAAAACTAAATGCTATAACAACAATAAAAAAGTAATGTGTCTTCATTTTGAAAGATATTTTTACAAATGAATCGATATCATTTTTGTCAATGGTTTTATTAGTTTTGTAAGTCATGGCCTTATCAATTAAATATATATAAACATATTATTAATACTTCAAAGTTCAATGTAACATGTATTCGCAGTAGTAAAAACATGAATTCAATTAGTTTTTTTTCTTATTCTTTTTTCTTCCACAAACATATATCATCATTTCGAAAAAATTTCAAAATTTATTTATAATAATATGATGTGAAATCTGTTTTTCTTTTCATAATTTGTTGGATCAATAGATTTGATCCAACATGAAATTTTATCACTTGCCAAATTAAATTAAACGAAAAATAAACTTGATCAAGTACAAACTTGATCTTTTCCGTAACGGTGCAAGTGATTAAAATTAATTAAATTATGTATAATATTAAGATCAATGTCAAGCATCAAAATTATCAGTTACTACCTAAATACGTTGGTCATTTATTTTAAGTACCGAATTCTTAACTTTGCAAATTTATGTTTTAAGATAAGAAAACCACTGAACAAATTTTTTTTTGGTTATATTAGTATATCCGGACACAGTAAATGAAAAAATTTATAAAGTATAGGTCATGCATTTTTGCGAAAAATCCACGCATCAAGAGTTTTAATTTTCAACTCATTTAATCGCTTATATTTGAGCAAATAACTTAGATTAAAAATGCATATAAAATACACAATTGTCCACTTCTTGGAACACTTGCTCTCCACTTAATTCGTCAGTGGTACTGGGTTCAATCCTCGTTGAATCCCTAGATATAAGATTAAAATTACCTACAAAAATTTTAACCACAAAACTACGATGGCAGTCAAGTATTTATCAGCCAATGTATCTTTCTTGCAAAGGTGTAGGAGTAGAGGGTGTTTCCGCAATGTATTTCTATTTTTTTAGTGCCCGTTAAAAGATGCCACACTTTTAATGTATTCTAATTCTTTTGTGAGCAGATTCTTTTTTAGAGGTATTTTTACGGGTCAGTTCACCGAAAAATGGAAGAAAGTTCGGGTCTCATGTTAGGTCTTTCTGAAGGTCAAATTGCTAATTAATAAGTAATAATATAAGCACTATTTACGATACATAGGATAGCTTCATATCTACATAGATTTTAGTTTGTAAGTTGACTAGCACCGACTCCAAAAATAACTGATTAGATATTGAAAATATTTTGATAAATATCAATAGGTATAATTTTAAATTTTGTACTTTTAAATTTCCATTTTTCTATGAAATAATAATAATCTTTTAGTTTTTAATGTAAATGTAACTACATATACCGATACTCAGTCGAAAGTTCAAATTTTCAAAATATTTTTTTAATGTTCTTAGAAAAATAGTAGTACTATTATTTGAAATGATTATTAAACTAATTGACCCAAATTTAGCTTTAAATTAAGTCAAAGTCAAATAAAATGTAAATATATAAATTTTAAGTTATACCAAGCATTGAATTTACAAGTTATTTGATTTTAAAGTTAAATTTTAAACTCACAATTCATTGCACAAAATATATGGTTTCTTGAGTTAAAATGAGTTTAAAATTTTAACTTTAAAATGAAATAGAATGCAAACTCAACGCTTGACCAAACTTAAAATCTAAATATTTATATTTGACTTAAGTTTGACTTGATTTTAAGCTAAATTTGGATCAAGTAGTTTGATAATCAAGTCAAATAACTTAAAAATCAAGTCAAGCTGTGAGTTCTGAGCAGATTGCATTCTTAAGTATCGTAAACTAAAAATATTTATAAAATTAATCAATTTATTCTATTTATTCAATTAATCAAATCTATCTCAAAATGGAACCATCAAAATTTATTTATTTTTTTAAATAAAATATTGTTTAAATTAAGTAATAAAATAGCTTAGAAAGAATGAAAATTATTCAACAAATTTTTATCAAATAAAAAAATAACTTTTGTGTTTGATTTTTTTATATAGTGATACTCCGACTTACGCTACCCCATTTTACGCGAATTCGAATATACGCGGTTTTTTCAAAAAGCTGTGTACACATTTTTTTTTCATCATAGAAGCCCAAGGAGAAAAAATTTTCTGGCATGATACGAGGAAATTTTACGCGAGAAGAAGAAAAATTTAACTCGTCAGGCGACATTGTTAGGACATAATATGAATCCTTTGAATTCAAAGTATCTTTGATTTACGTTGTTTTATTAATAGTAATGTAAATTGTTTTTTATTATCTAACATTTTTTAAAATATGTTCTAAATTTTTGTTTTCTTTAGACTCTGCTCCCGATTACACAAACTTAATACGTATTTGTATGCAAAGTTGAACCCCGACATACGCGAATTCGACTAACACGGCTATTTTTTATGGTCCCACCTATCGCGTAAGTCCAGGTTATTATTGTATATATCATAAAATTTTTGGTACACAAAAGAAATTAAATGCTGCAAAATTCCATTTATTCTATTATGTAAGTCTATCAAACAATTTTAATAGGGATTCTTTTACAAGAGAGCAATTAATATTTTGAAGGTCTATAAATGTGTTAAATTTGTAAATATTCAACAATTTATTATATAATGACCTACCTATGGATATTGGTTACCTATTTACTATTACACTGGTTCTTGAGCTCATTTGAATTAAGAAATTTTCAATCTTTATAAATTCTATCTATAAAATCTATTTAATCTACCTAATATATAATTATTATTATTTAAATGTAATTGTCAAAGATTGTTCTATCATGTTTTCTCTGTTCTCCTTTTATCGATTGTGTTTTCATGCCAACAATAATAGCGGTGAAGCAGGAATATCGAAAATATCTTGATTAGGAATGAATCAGGTTATTATTTAAAGGATGAAACTTTTTTTGCAAATTAAAAAAAATGTGTGCGTTAATTTCGCGACAAGCTTTTATATCATATAAAATGAAATAAATTGCTAGGTTTGATTTAATTCAAAGTTTATTTTTATCTTTTAAACCATTTTAATAAAAGCTGATATTAAAAAATTTATTTTTAATTTTTTTGTTTTTGTTAAACATGTTTTGTGTTTCTAATATAATTTTAAATCAATTAAATCCTTTTATTCTAAGAGAATCTAGTTACAAAAAAGGGTAAAAGAACTAAAGTAAGCATTAAATGAATATAACTTATTAAAATTTCATGAAAACAGCAAGGCGCTTGGCATCATTTCTAATGTCGAGTCTAGGCGATACTTATTATAAGAATGCATTATCATTGAAACTGAACCAACATGCAAAATCTCAACTATGTAGAATAAGAAAAACTGGTTCTGATTCCATTCAAACGGTTCGATTTAAACAAACAGTGAAAGCTAAATAAAAGCTTGTAAATTCGTTATGTTTATGGAACAAAAATGTAAGTTGAACGTTTTGTGCTTACTAAAATTTGTTTGTAAATAATTGTAATGTGGCAAAATAATTAATTTTGAAGGATCTTCAACATTCCAAAAGTACATTTATTTCATTTGGCTTCACAAATACAAAAATATTAGTTTATAAATAAAATAGTGGATACCTACATAATGATTTTTTTATAATACTTTCTGTTTCTTTTTCTGTGAAGTGCATCCAAATACTCGAACAATACTCTTAAAACAGTATTTAACGACGTTTTTCAACAATTTAATCAAAAAATACAAAATCAATAGAACCATGAAAACGACGAATGAAATAAACCCAATTACGTCTAGCAAATAAAACTGAAACCAATACAAATCTAACGCTGCAGGGCGCAAATGGGCCGCTCCTTTGTGTCTAATCACATATTCAATCCAATACGCAGCCTTTTCTTTTGGTGGAACCGACTGATCCCTATACAATTTAGAATGTAATCGTACACTGTCGGCATATCTAAAAATTACAAATTTTAAAAGATCTATCATACAAAATGCATTTTGCAACAAGTACTTTTTATTTGTAATGACTTCAGTAATTATTTCATAAATTGAATGTTCTGTCACATTTTTTAGATTTAGTTTTAAGCCCATTTCATAGTCAACGATTCGGTGGATGTTTAAGGGTTGGTCACCGAAAAATGGTACCCCTATCATGGGTACACTGTGCCAAATTGACTCAGCGACACTTCCAAGTCCTCCGTGAGTTATGAAAAGCTTTACATTGGGATGAGCTTGTAAAATTTATAAATCAATTTTTAAAACATTTAAATAAGTATTTGCAAGAAAAATTACCTAATACGTCAGGCTGGGGAAACCATTTTCCTAGTTTGAGATTGTCTGGTTGACCCTCTATAGTGGCTTGGTCCCATTTCCACAAAATTTTTTGTTTCAGTCTTTTGAAAGCGTTCATAAATGCTTGTCGCATGTATGGAGTCAAATTACTGCTTTGTACATTCGAGCCAAGACTAAGATAAATTGCTCCATCAGTGGCTGAATCGAGATACTCTTGTAGATCTTTGGGTAATTTTTTCGTTTCAGGTATATGAAAGCCGCCAATTGCGATGGTGTTCGATATGCTTGGGATTGGGTACATGTAACTGGTATGAGTGTTACTTAAAGTTAATGCAACATTACTCATAGTAGTATAAATATCGGGGGCATCAGGGAAATATGTTTGAAGTAAATAGTTTTGAAGAGGCAAGTAAATGAAAGTTCGTACAAAATATGCCAAGACTGCTTCATAAGTATTGTCGAGACGTTGTAGAAATGTCATTTCATCAGAATAAGTCATCATTGGTTGTGGCACATAAGCAGGATTCATATAATTTCCTGTTATATCTCCAGTATAAAACGAAGGTCCTGCAGACATAAATGAAATAACTGGAGCCTTAAAATGATATCCAACTCCAAAAAGAGGCTCATTTATAAAAGTGTCCACTATGATCACATCATAACTATCATTTTTTCTTAAAAGTTCTTGAAAATTTTCATCTTTCAATACAAGTCTAGTCATATCAAACCCAAAATAAAAAGTCGAACTAACCAACAAGAATTGTGGTATACTTAGAACATCTAAGACATCATTCATCTGATCTAAAAATAAATTAAAATTTTTTTTTCTTGTTATTTACAAATTTATAAATTGCTTACTCTTGAGAAAATCCCGAACGCTATGCAAATCAATATCCGTATAATTCGGATAAGGTGTTTTCAGTGGAAATGAACTGACCATTGTCACTTCATGGCCTCGATCAGCGAGTGTTTTCATTAACGTTTCACCCAGAATACAATGACTTTTGCTTGGAATTGTAAATAATGATAAAATTTTCGCACCATTACTTCCGTGAAAAAATAAAAAAAATAAAGGTAAAAGTAAAAAATATTTTATTGAGGACATTTTCAACTGATCTTAACACATGTTAACACATAAAAAAACTCATAATTCATTCCTCATCAAAGTTATCTTTTGAGAAAAGATAACAATTGTGATTATTACTATTTGGATTTTACATTTTTTTTCATTTTGATTAAATTGTTATGATTGATAAAATGTTCTTAAGTTATGATAGTATTTCTATTAACAGGTAGATACTTATATTTATAATAATAATATTTTTATGTATAAAATTCATAATGGATTGCTAAAAAAATATAGAGAAATCATTGAAGGGGACTACTTAATTAATTAAAAAAGTTCGTAATCCTAAAAAATGGTTTTCTAGATTTGAGAAATAATTTTTTACTAATTGTATTTAATATATCCTATTAAGATCGTTATATTTACATGGTTGAACAACACAGTCAAAAAAACATTTTTTCTTAACAATTATTATAAATCAACGAACTAAACTACTTAAAAAAATACGATTTTTATCTATTAACTAAATTAAGACCATTTTTAACGAGAGCAAATAAATTCATTATTATCTTGTAATGCACTCGTATAACGTTGATCTTTAGTCCATAATACCTTTAGACTAAACAATGTTTTTATCTAATCGTGGCAGTTTCGACCGAAATATTAAGGAGTTTTTAAGTTTTGAGAATAGGTAAAAATAAAAAAAAATGGTCCGCGTTTGAATAAAGTTCAAGTATTAATGCCTACATTAGGCATGTTTTATGTATTTTGTAGTTTACATAAATATATCAAGAAAAAAGTTTACATTGATAGATATAGTTAAAGGGGCAATAGATCGGGATTTACAATGAATGCAACGAAAGTATCAGGTCGCGATGTTTCGCCAAATATTATAGCTTTATCAGGCTCTCTGATGTATGCTTAGCATTCGTGTCTGTCTCTAGCTTTGGATAACCAATTATATATTAATATATATTGTTGTCAATCATAAGTGTCAAACTCGTTTTAAAATAGAAAAAAAAATTATATATAATTGATTATACAAGGCTAGAGATAGACACGAATGCTGAGCATACATCAGAGAGGCAATGTATGGCGAAATGTCGCGACCTGATACTCTCGTTACATTCATTGTAAGCCCTAATCCATTACCCCTCTAACTATATCTATCAATACAAAATAACAAGGATCTAAAGAGATATTAATTTAGAAAGTTTAAATTGTGTTATTTTTCTCTAAGAGATTAAAGTGCTTCTATTAAAACATTTTTTCCATCATTGTTACAAAAAAACATATTTTCACTTTCTTTTATATATTATTACCCCAATTACTGCAGAAAATCATTTTGTATAAATAAAAAATATAAATTATCATGATACAAGGATGTAAGCAATTAAATATTATTGCTGTACTAACATTTCAGAGCTTCTTTTATTGGCAATGAAAGAAAAATTAAAAGCTGTGCCATTTAAGATGAATCACCACCTTACATTTCTTTTCTAGCGCCAAATCACTTAAAAATAAGAATTTTTTGAATTAATCTGACAACTTTTCTTAAAATGTTCCATCACTTATGTAGACATGTGTTTGTAAAATATGTGTACGCAAGCATTTACTGAAGTAGCGAATCGCCCATAATTACTAGATTTAAGTATTTTTAATATTTCATTCGATAACTCCCTAATAGTTGTCCGAAAACATTTTCAATTTTTCATATTGTCACAGACTAAGAATGTGCGCCCTGTTTATAAGAGAGTGTCGCCATTTTATGACTCTGGGGTGGTGTCACCTGCCCTCAGCCGTAGGTGGGCCAAACCAATCACCAGTTAATGTAGGAGCACCGTGGTCACAGGATGGGAGAAATCTTGTGAAACTCCAGGAATTTTAGATTATTCTTTCTCTAAGAGCTTCGTCTTTGAAGACCACTGGGCACGAAGGATTAGACAAAAGAATGAAAATTTCTACCAAGAAATAATAGAACCGAATATTCTAGAAAGATTTTGAAATCCTATATAAGCCCCGGACAAACATAGGCGAGTTAGTCTTGAAATAAATAGTGAACGTGAACAGTCTAAATAAATCGTCAAAGTGATCAGTGCAAAATAAATCTTCGACGAGTCTTTAAATAAATAGTGAAAGTGAATAGTGTTAAATGAACAGTGAACATTGTAAATAAAGTGTAACAGTGCAAAAGTGGGTGACTGTGACAACTGACTAGTAAACAGTAAACTAACTCATTGTTAACGTGTAGTTTATAAGTGACAATAGTGTAAGATAAATCAACAAACAATAAATAACAAAAATAAATTTGTTGTCATTAAACACAAATCCTCAAACCCGTAAAAACGTTACAATGTTATAGTTTGCAATGTTAAGTAAAATTATGTAGGCAAAGTTTTCATATATCCGAAGAAAATTCAGCGAGACATCAAAAGAAAAAAAATAAATCTAACCATACTTTATAAAATAATTACACAATTATAATTACCTAAATAAATTGAAAAAATTAACGTAAAGAAACCACTAGCCACCTGATGATTAGCCAAAGACTAGCAATGGCCATTTTACTTGTTGCCACTAGACAACTATAACCAAAAAGCGCTTGAGGAAGATAAAAAAAGAGGTAGAGAAAAAAATTATTAAATGATTATTTATTCTTTTTTTTTGTTTGCTTTTTTTGAACAAGTCTCTTTTTTTTGCGATTTTGACTTTTTGAAAAATAACAAAATTAATTTTTTCAACCACAAAAATATCAAATAAATAATTCCCAATAAAAATATTAAAATCATAAATATTACAATATTCACATCAAATAGAAGAGACTGAAACCAATATAAATCGAAAACAGATGGTCTAAGATGAGGTGCACCTCCATGTTTAATTACAAACTCGATCCAGTAACGAGTTTTTTCTTGAGGTGACATGGGTTGATCTTTGAATATCTCAGAACGTTTTTTGATATTTTTAGTATACTTTGGATTATAGAGTAACTCAGTGATCGCATGAGTAAACGAACTTTCATTAATATCTTCAAGGTGTAAATTTAAACCACATTCTAATGAAGTAATACGATGAACATTATAAAATTGATCAGCAAAAACTGGAATTCCCAGCATCGGAACACCAAACCATAAAGCTTCTGTTATACTACCAAGTCCACCATGGGTAACAAAAAGTTTTATATTTGGATGAGCTAAAAAATATTAATTGTATAAAACTAAAAATATTTTAAATATTATTTTTTTAAACCTAGAATTTCAATTTGTGGTAACCACTTTCCAATTTTGACATTTTTTAGATCTCCTGTGACAATTTCACCATCCCACTTCCAAATGATTTTTTGTTTTAATTTTCCAAATGTCGCAATGAGTGAATTTTCTAGATCAGATTTGAGATGTTGGTTTCTGACATTGGTGCCGAAACTGACAAAAATAAAACCATCATTGGCTGTGTCGAGATATTCTTGTAAGTCCTGTGGTAGTTTTTGGGGCTTTGGAATATGAACTCCTCCAACGGGAATTGTGTTTGCCATTAATGGACGAACATATGCGAGGCTTTCGTGCGAATTGAGAAAAGTTAGCGATACATTTTGAAGAACTGTGTATAAATCGGGAGTGTTTGGAATGTATTTATGAAGCAAGTTTTCTTGTCTAGGATACAAATATAATTTTCTAAGAGTCTCGCCAAAAATCCTCATGATTAAATTTAACATGCGTTGAAAAAAGGACATATGATCTGTAAACTCTAACAGCATATCTGGAATGTAAGCAACAGGTTCAGGATTGCCTGTAACATCATTGGAAACTATACATGGTCCAACAGAGTTCACAACAACTACGGGACAATCGAAATGATAACCAAGACCAAGAAGAGCTTCATAATTGATCAATTCAACAATAACCAAGTCGAATTTTTCATTTAAAAGTTTTTCAAATTTGTCATTTTGAAAGATCGCTTCTGTTGATTGAATCGAAAAGTCGTAGTAATTTAAAATTGCCTTTATTGTTCCAAAATGTTGAGATTGTTTTATAAAACTGATCATAGTTTCTAAAATTAAATTTTAATTAACATTATATACTCGTATTTTATGGAATGTTTTTAGATTAATACTTTCAAATAAATTGCGCAGTTCTGGAACTGCAATAAAATTGTAATTTTTTTCCTCGTCCTTTTCAAAAGGTGAAACTATCGTGATCTCATGACCGACATCAGTGAGTGAATTTAAAAATCCTTTGGCGAAAATAAAGTGACTTACACTGGGCGTAGGAACGACTGCCAAAATTTTCGATGAATCACAAACAATTAAGCATTCAAATAGTAAAAAACATAATGTTAAAATTCGCCACATTTTTTTTTAAATTAAAAGACAAACATTTATAATGATAGCTTAAATTACTTAACGATTTTTAAATTTTAAAGATTATAAAATACATTTTGGGATATCATATTTTTATCAATTCACTTGAATGTTATCAAATTATGTCGATATAAATATATCCCTGAACTAACTAAGGTAAGGAGGGTTTACTTTAAAAATAGTTAATTGTATTTTATCATATTATTTCTTCATCATTTTAGGTATTAAAACATTTTTTTGATTTTTAATTTTACACTAGCTGATACCCGCGACGTCGCCTGCGGGAAAAACATTTAAAAAATCGAAAGCAAAAATATATTAAAAATAACCGTAAAGAACTTAGCGTAGAACGTTTTTAACTATATGCCAAAAAATTGCTTCTTTAGAATCCGCTATTGCTCCAAGTGGATAGTTATTAGTTAATTAATAACTTTTTTTTTAAAAAATTTGTAAATTCACAAATAAAAAAATTACTATATAATCCAAAACATCACTTTTTTATTTCTTTTTCAAAAAATTGTTCCTTAAATGCTCTTTCCGGATTCGCAATTGCTCCAGGTGTATAGTTTATAAGTAATTCAATTTTTAAACTTTAAACTCATGTTTATAAGATCCAACGGCAGTTTATGACGTCATAGTACAACCATACATTTATAAATAGTCAAAAAAAATTATTATTAAAAATGTTGCATAAATATGATAAATAATTTGCGTAGTGAAAAGAACAAAAAGGAAGCTTTAAAAAACAAAAACTTCAATTAAAAATTATTTTGGATTTTATATTGATTTTAATTCCTGAGTTTAAAAATTTTTAAAAAATGTTATTATTAATTAACTATTAACTATACACCTAGAGCAATTGCGGATCCGGGAAGAGCATTTAAGGAGCAATTAAAAAAAATTAAAAAACTGAATTTTTGTATTTTACAGCAATTTTAATTTTTCGTTTACAAATTTTTGAAAAATTATTTATTAATTAATTAATAACTATATACTAAGAGAAATTGCAGATTCTGAAGGAACAATTTTTTGGCATATAGTTTAGTTAAAAAAAAATTTTCTCGCTCACTTAATTCTTTTTGGTTAAAAAAATATATGTAATAATAAAAGTGTTGAAATGTAATTTGAATTTGTATTTACAGTTAAATATAAAAAATGCTAAAAGAGAATTGAAAAAAAATCTACAAAAATATTTTAAAAACAGAAAAAAATAGAAATCAAAAAATATTTTATTTATTATTCTTAAATCTCGTTTAGCTGCATGAAATCGTACCGCGTATGCTTAAATACAAAATAATCATTAGGCAGTGGAAGGAGAAGCATTTTTTTTCTTTAGTACACTCTAGTTCATGCGCATAATATCGTTTGCCCCACTCTATCAAAACAATGAAAGAACAACAAAAGCATACACGCGGTCTGCTTGGACAATTTGCAATTTTTAAAACTTTAATTTGCTTTTAATGAAAATATCGTGATCATTCTTTTTTTAGATACGGTTTAAGTATAAAAAAAGTAAAAAAAAAAAAATTGATCGAAATCTACCCCATAGTTTTTGAGTTAAAAGCCAACATTGAAAAACAGCTGTCATTTTATTTATATAGATGATACATTTAATGTAATAACCCAACAATTAGGAGCCTGAAATTATGTACAATATGTGAAACTGTTTTATAAAATGAAAAACAGATAGATAATTGATGTCATTTACGAAATATTGTTGAGTCGAAATATAATTGAAATAATTGAATTATTTGTCCAGCAGTTGTGAAATGAACAGTTTGAAGCAGAATAAGATTAGAATAATGACCATTGTAATATTTATAAGTGACGTTGAAAACTTGACAGCAATAAATGGAAACAAATAGGCAAATAATAAGCATATTATTCAAATAACGTTACTTAGTTTGAAGCCAATATTCCTGTGATGAAATTCGTATATTTAATTTAATTGGTAATGTAATATAACTCAAAATATACAAGCTTATAATATGTGTGGGATTCACTACTTGAATTGATTTTCAAGCAATTTTCTTCAATTTGAGTTTATTCAAGTCAAACTCAAGTCTAGTTTTAAAATTCCTGGTCAAACTAAGTTAAGCATTCTACGCAAATTATTTTATTTACAAGTCAAAATATCAAGTGTAATTGATTTCAAAAATATTCAACTACTTGACTTGATGAATCTCTAGATTTTTATAGTAGAAACAGGATAAGTGTAGACTAAAATATCAACAAATATGTGGTCAATAATTTCAAATAAATTTTTATCTATATAAAAAAATAGCAAGAATTAAATAAAAATACAAACTAGAATTGTCTGGAGAACGAAAAGGTTGTTATGAAAAACTGGAAATATTATCGATTATTGACTATCATCAAAAATTGCATGTAATACGGTAGAAATGATTGAATTATTTGCTTCACGCAGAATGGACAGTTTTTAATAGAATAAAACCATAAAACTTGTCATTTCGGTAATGAATTTGACGCTAACAACTTATCGTATAACAAGTAATAGTATTAAACGTATTTAACATGAGAATATTTAGTGTATGCTTATTAAAACAGTTGTCATGAAAGAGTTATATTTCTAGTTAATTTCTAGTAGACGTCCCTTTATTTAATTAAATATGTAAATTTGTAAGTGATTCATTCGTAACACTTGTATACTGTGAATTTTATATGCGTGTAATCGTACTTAGATTTTATATACAAGTAAAAAAAAATAAAAAAATCTCAAATAATTAAACTACAGAAACTTTAAGCCTTCTGCATGAACCGTTAATACCAAAGTAACGTTTCAGGCTATGCAAGGATAATAACACCATTAGGATAATTAAAATTTTAATACTTGAAGAAAGAATTGCAAGTATTAGATACTGAAATTACAAACCTTAGCATGGTTGAATAGCTCAACTGGAAAATTCAAAAGAAATCCCGTTCTTAGTACAATAATACAATTATTAGCAATTTAATTATTTACATATTTTAACAATCTGTTTTGGTAAACAGCAAAGTGGTGAAATTGAATAGTATTGAAATTTGTATACCATTTTTGATGGTAAATTTCATTTCCTAGTCCTTAAGACATTTCTAAAGTAGATAGATGTGTTGTTGACATTTTTTGAAAGGTTTGTGTGGCACTTTATCAATGATGAATAATGATGTTTGAAAATTATGAAGATGCTACACTTAATGTAGTTAAGTCTGTTCTATCATAGTTGTTGTTTTCTTATAAGAGCTAATTTGCTTAAATATGAACCAAGTTTTCAGTCTTCGGGTATACACAAATCTTAAGTTCTTAAGCGTACGAAAACTTTTTGCTTAAAAACAAAAAAAAAAATATATTTAAGGAAAATTTTAGCAAATTTAAAAATATTTATGAGCGTTGAAAGTAGGTGGCACTTGTACCATAAGTCTATTTTCTGAAGCAGCCTGGTTTTTAGACTAGCGACATACCAATGTAAATCATTATGTTATTTAAGGATACCTCCTGGTGACATTAAACATATTAATTGTTTATAAAATACTTTTGTTGTGGTCTGAAGAAAACAAGCCACATAAAAATTAAATTAATCAATTAAAGCTTTTGTAGTTTAAAAAGAAGTGAATCGAAGACCACTTAGTGGCGTAGTGGTTAGAAAAGTTTGCTCTCTCCGTTACATGTGTCAGTGGTAATGGGTTCGACCCCCGTCGAATCTCTAGATAAAAGATTTTGAGATCTAAGATTTATATGACCTACTAAAATTTTTATTTTATGACCTTAGATGTTAAAGCGACTTAAAACGTGAACAAAAAAAAGAAGGAATTAATTATTGTGAGGTACAACGTTAAAGTTTTTCTTATTAGAAATTTTTATTAATACTTCTTCATTTCAACCCTACATCATAGAACTTTTTTAAATAATTTATTTTTAACCAGGAAATACTCAAAAATGTAGTTAATTATTACAATTTTTTGTAAATGTAAAAACGAGTACTTTTGGTATAATCGATTGGTAAGTTTTTTTTGTTCCTTTATATTTTTGTAGGAAAAATTTGATTATTGAAATGAAATTTAAGGTTACGAAAATTTTTTATTTTTTTTAAGATCGCAGCAACTACTATGGTCATTAGCGACCTTTTAATCCGAAAACTCATGAAAAAAATCTCAAGCTTTCATTAGGTTTTCATGCACGGAAAAAATAGTGGTGTAAAATTTACAACACTAAACTAGTAATAATTTTACTGCACTTTGTGTTCATTATAACCACAAATGTAACAGCAGATAACACACTTTGATGTATTCAGCTCTAACGTATAGTATATTTTATTACCATAGTGTAGTAAATATATGTAGCTGTTACAACTGCTGAGTGTTGTACAATTAACAAATTTTGGCGTTTCTATTACTGGTGCGCATGCGCCTCGTACAACATAACCAATAATTTTGACAAATAAATGCAAGTGTCAAAAATTTCAATCATTTTTACTAATTCGTGTTGTAAATAATACTACAGTTTTTTAATTACACTTAACTGGTAAACGTTACCACACGTGGTGTCATCCTAGTACAAGCAACTTTTGCTTCTCATCTTTGAGACTATTATCGAATCTAAAATGAATAATTGGGTGGGCGGGGAGCAAGATAGTCTTAACATGAACTTATCAGATTTAAATAATTTATTGAAAAATATAAAAATTTAATTTAATACCGAGTTATAAATTTATATTATACAATAAAGTACTTTCGATGATTATATTCTTTGGACATTGATAGCAAACTTCATGTTGTATGATAACATCAATGAATTGACCATTCTTTTATTTATCTTTGAATATTTTTTTACCATTTTCTTATGAATTTACTGCAAACGACGAAGAAACTAAAAACTAACAGAATTTTTTCGATAGTAACAATACTGACAATGGTCGAAGAAGAGTTAATTTTTTTATTGCACTAAGTAAAATGCAATTTAAGGTTGTTTCCTCATCAGCTGTTGACATATATATATACGCTAAAATTCATAATATTACTTCCCTCATTTATGTTAATTGTTTTTTGTCTCTACTATCTCGTTGTTTATGAACTTTATAGAATTTGAAGAATATTTTGTTTTATTACTCAATTGTTTAGCCATTTTACCACACAGTTTTGTAATTGTCTGTATATACTAGTTTATTTTTACAGTGATTTTTTTTCTGTTGGATATTTACATTTTTCCATAAAAATTCTTGTTACAATTTAACTTTTAGGAAGGAATTTCTTTTAGTTATTACTCAGTTCAGAATTATCCTGAACCCTCAGAAATTCAAGTACATATTTCAGCGATATGATAGATTTTTCTTTTAATTTTAATTACAATTTGTAAACAAGTAAGGTTATATTAGGAACAACCTTAAATGTTCTAGATCTAAAACAAATTTGAAATACTTTTGTTAATCTTTTAATTGCTGTAGAAGTCAAGCTATCTATCTATGATTGTATGAAATAAAATTGAACAATAATTCCTATTTATTTTATTAATCATTACTCAAATACTACCATATTATTAAGCTTATAAAAAAAGCATTAAGAAAATAATAAAACTCAATCAAATATACATTGGCATATCGATAAAGAATGAATAAAACTATATTAATAATAAACCAAAAGTTCAAATATGAATTCATTTTTTCCTGACAAAAAAATTATATTGATATTGAGCTTTGAATGTATTATACTTCTAGCGTACATTGCAGAAGTTTATTAAAAATTAAGTACCAACAACCTACATGCGATTTCCTTTGAAATAAGCATTGATTTGAAGAATAAATGAATTGAAGGCATATTTGCATCATGCAGATCTATCTTTCATATATTCATTTATTATCCTATAAATTTTTATTTATACGATCAGGAAAAAGGAAATGTAAAAGGAAAAACGTTCCAAAGAAGAAAATTAATAATAATTTAATTTAAAGCTTCAAAACGATTCAATCAAATTGGTTTTTTAAATATCATTTAATTGTAAAAATTATGTTGATTATGGCTAATTGGTTTTAATTTTTTTGTCTTTACGATGACATAAACGCTTACAAAATAATCTAATCGTAAAAATAAATAGAAATATAACTATTATTAAGACAAGCCAAATATCAAGTAAGAAATATTGATACCAATGCAGATCAAATAAAGCTGGACGCAAATGTGGTGCACCACCATGCCTTAAGACAAATTCAATCCAAAATACCGCCTTTTCCATTGGTGTTTGGGGCTGGTCTTTAAAAATTGCCGAACGTTTTTTAGCATTTGCTATGTATCTACAAAACAGAAGTTTAATAATTTGTTGAGTTATAAATGAAAATTTTACTTTGGATTTTCCAAAACTTCTTCAAGTGCTTTTGTCAAGGTCTCTTCCGTTATTGTGTTTAAATCTAACTTAACACCAAGTTCAAAGTGGACCACCTTAGCAATATTAGCAGGTTGTTCAGCGAACAATGGGATTCCAATCATTGGAACTCCATGCCAAATAGCTTCTGAAATACTACCCAAGCCACCATGTGTGATGAACAGTTTAACATTTGGATGTGCCAGAATATCTGCCTGTGGAAACCAGTTTTCAAGTTTTATATTATTTGACAGCCCTGGAATTGTTTTTTGATCCCATTTCCATAAAACACGATATTTTAATTTAGAAAACGCATTAATAAATGCTTCTTGAGATTCTACCGTTATGTCAGTACTCAAAATGTTAGAACCGAAACTTAAATATATAGCACCTTCATAGGCTTCATCTAAAAACGTTTGCAAGTCTTTCGGTAATGGTTTGGGCTTGGGAATGCAAAGACCACCAATTTCAATCGAATTGGGCATAAGTGGACGTGGATATCCCAAACTAGGATGGGAATGTAGTAGGACTAGTGACACATTATGCATTACGGTATAAATATCGGGGGCATCAGGGAAAAACTTGTGCATTATTTTTTCTTGTCGTGGATAATAATACACTCGAAGAAAGATATTTTTAACACTAATCACTATTAAATTAAAAAACCGACATTTAAAGTCCATTTTATCTGGGCATACAGAAGCGAAGCTTGGAACCCAAGATATCGGCTCTAGATTTCCTGTCACTTCATTTGTGAGTATTGAAGGTCCCACACTACTAAATCCGATGATTGGAACGTTCAAGTGATGCCCAACTGCTAAGACAGCTTCGTTCAGTATATGTTCACATATTAATAAATCAAATTTTTCATTTCCACTCAAAATATTTTGAACTTCGGGAAGATTAAACCAACTGTCGAGCATTTGAAAAGCCTCCTCGAAATTGTCATAAAATGTTTTGAATCGATCAAACTGGTTTTTTAAATTCGACCCCGATTTACCTTAGAATTAAATATTTTAATACAATCTTTGTTAGTTTTATATAACTTGTACTTGTTACTTTTAAAGTTATACAACCATTCCGCCACACTGACGTCTCGAAAATTTTTATGAGGTTTTTCCAATGGAAAAGGACTGATTACAGTTACATCATGTCCTCGATTGGCTAACTCCTTAAGCATTTCATTGGCAGCAAGATAATGACTACGACTAGGTCCGAAAAACAAAGATAGTATTTTAGCAGCTTCAAAGCCATTAATAAGAAGCAGAAGTAAAAAAATGTTTCTTATTAATCGAATCATTTTCAACGCTAACTACATAGTAAATAAAATCAATTTTATCGTTTATATACTTATAAATTCTTCTTAATTTGATAACAAAATAGCTGATAAGATTTTTAAAAACAAGTAGGTACATATTAAAAATTATTCTAAGATAAAAAAATAAAAATCTCTGAAAAAATGTATTTCTTGTAAATGCATATTTTAACTTAAAAAAAAGATTTTTGGTTTATCGATTACGTAGAAGAAAACAACTATAAAAAGGACAAAAATTCTTATCAAATATTTGCAATTTTCAAGGAGTTCTCAAAGAAGCTGTGTAATAAAAAATGGAAATTTAAATCTAGTTAGTCTTAAATATAAAAAAGTTTTAAGATTTAGTTAAAGTTAAGCTCAATTGCATTTATTTCAATCACTGTTATTTCAATAACTGTTTGTGTTGATAGCACAAAGTTGTTCAGGTGGTTATATACATTACTTATGGATTCGTCAAGTCAAGAAGTTGGAAATGACTTTATATGATGTGACATTTTGACTTGGTAATGAAATTAGTTGTAGAGTTAATGCTTGATTTGATTTGATATATAAATAAAAATATTTGACTTGAGTTTAATTTTATTTCAAATCAAATTTATGTAAAATAGCTTGAAAATCAGGTCAAGTAAGGGATCCTTAAATGTTATTACACAGAAAAATTATAATTAATAGATATCATGCAACTGAAAAAAACGTCAGCTTCTGAGGTCCACTTAAAAAATCCTCTAAATAGATAACCAGTAAGAATAATGACTGCTAGCGTGACCCAAAAATACTAGTATAAGGGAAACTAAAAACAATAAAAAAAGGAATAGCAAAATGCAAATATTGGAAAAAGTGAATTTCAGGTAAGTAGGTGCGTAAAAACGAGATCTAATTGTAGCTATTTTTGATAGTGACCAGAGTTACTTATGTATTATACTAGGATAAGATAAGATTTATAATACATAACTAAGCCATGAGTAATATATTTATAAATCTTATTTTCCGAGAATATTTCAATTAATTTTTAATACTTATTTTATTTTACCTTTATTCTAATTTCTACGAAATTTAAAGTAGCAAATATAAAATTAACTAAGGTGATGTGATGCTGTAAAATAAATTGCGTGTGCAGCAGTTGGTCGTTCACGTGATAAAAGTGAAACTTCTTATAATTAAAGAATACGAGAGATTTAATGTGAGAGGTAAGAAGTAAGAGATTTCCGAGTCGAAATTTTAGACCTATTTTGTCCCTAAAATGGATCTTTCACCCTCATTTTAACCTACAAAGAGTAAAATGAACCTCTTCTCAACCTAAACGATATTCCATCGTCCTCATTTTAACCTACATGAAATTTTTATTATATTTTGTGAACCTAGTTTCGTCTTAAAAAAAGTTTTATCGTTATAAAACATAAAACCTCGCTGTAAACCTGCTTTTTTTTACAAAATTGCAAATATTATATACTAATAACCCAAATTTTTGATTTTTCTCTTTCCTATACTTGGACGCTTAAAATAATATTAAGTAGCCTCTACTAGAGTTATATATTTCCCTTATATTTTCCCCTTGATCAATAACCTTTTTAAATACTTTAAAACTAAAATACTTTCCCACAAGAAAAAAATGTTAAATATGATACATGTTCGCAATTGTAAATAAATGAGAGTTAAAATATAAAATTTACTTAATCGGCAAATCTCACGCTGGAGCAAAACGTTAATTTCAACGTGACTTATTGCGTCACAAAAAGTGACGCTTCAAAGGTATTAAATAGAAGAAAAAACTAAAAGATAACTCAGATCGGGCTTGGTAATCGCTAATTGTTAAAGCTAGGCGATTCTCAACAATGCGGTCTCAAACTTAACCAAATCTCAAACCTTAGTTAACATTTAAAAACTTAACTCTCATTTATATTTAAAAATATCTGGTGCGAGGCGTCACACTACTTTCTTTTACTTTCATTTATGAAAATACTTGCTGTTAGTTAAAAAAAATATAAGCACTTTGTAACAATACATATAAACAGAACTATATGCATACAACCTATAGGGCTATATGTATATACACGAATTCCCAACCTTCATCCCAGAACCGCCCTTATTCGAATTTTCCCAGGAAAAAGTTTCAAATAAAAGTTGTAGCCATTAATGAGTCTAAGAACTATAGAAAGTTTAAAGAAAATCGTTGGAGCCGTTTTCGAAAAAAATTGAAAAAGCTCAAAAACCTCAAGAGTAAAGTAGAGCTTTCGGTTAACCAATTTCAACCAAAAGCTTCGCGGCACAACTAGGTATAATATGGAGACCAGATTCCAACTTTGGTAAAATTCGGATAAAGCTTTTGATACGATATGGCTGTCACACACAGACATGTTTTTAAAAACCACTTTCATGGACTCAGGGGACCTCAAAACAAGTATTTCTGTGGAAGGTTCGAATTCGAAAATTCGATCCGATTACAATACTTCCTTTACTATTAAGTAGTAAAAGAAAGTAATATGTATACACTATACAGCTTATATATATGTACATATAGGTATACGAATTTCCAACCTTCATCCCAGAACCGCCCTTATTCGAATTTTCCCAGGAAAAAGTTTCAAATAAAAGTTGTAGCCACTAATGAGTCTAAGAACTATAGAAAGTTTAAAGAAAATCGTTGGAGCCGTTTTCGAAAAAAATTGAAAAAGCTCAAAAACCTCAAGAGTAAAGTAGAGCTTTCGGTTAACCGATTTCAACCAAAAGCTTCGCGGCACAACTAGGTATAAAATGGAGGCCAGATTTCAAGTTTGGTGAAATTCGGATAAAGCTTTCGATACGATATGGCTGTCACACACAGACACACACACACACACACACACACACACACACACACACACACACACACACACACACACACACACACACACACACACACACACACACACACACACACACACACACACACACACACACACACACACACACACACACACACACACACACACACACACACACACACACACACACACACACACACACACACACACACACACACACACACACACACACACACACACACACACACACACACACACACACACACACACACACACACACACACACACACACACACACACACACACACACACACACACACACACACACACACACACACACACACACACACACACACACACACACACACAGACATGTTTCTAAAAACCACTTTTTTGGACTCAGGGGACCTCAAAACATATATTTCCCGTGAAAGCTCGAATTCGAAAATTCGACCCGATTACAATACTTCCTTTACTATCTATATAGTAGTAAAAGAAAGTAAAAAGTTATACTTACGTTAAAATTTAAATAATAAATATACAAACTAAATTAAAGAAAGAAATTGTTCAATAAATATAAAATTAACCGATCCACTTTCCGCAAATTTAAATAACGCTCAAGGATTGAACACCTCGATCCTTCATAAACGTTAACTCTAGCATAGAATTTATTGTGTATCTGGATATGATCCATTACTGGTTTGGTCCTTAATCCTGCCCAGTCTTGTTCATTTTTACTCAGCTTTAGTCTCTTGTAAACCGTTCGAGTGGCTAGGTTCGTCATAATACAACAATTGAATAAACTTATTTCACTATCTATTTGATTTATTTTTCAATATTGTCTATATCAAAAGGCCTAAAAGTGTAAATGTAAAAAAATTAAAAGTGAAAAAACCGAGTTTAAAAGAAAAAGTGTGAAGAAATTTGCTTTAATTTATTATCTTGAAAGTAATCAGAGAGATGTTATACAATTAAATACAATTTCTAAAGAAATGCACACGGTTGGGTATACTGTGGATTATAATAAAAGGAAATCCTGGAAAAAAAATAATGGCAATGGCAAAAATAAAGGAGCTGGTAAACAAGGACAAGGAAATTAAGAACTGATATTTGTAATATTTTTATTATTTTTAAATTTATCGCTAATATTAATGAAACTTGTATATTTAATGACTAAAACAATACAAAATATTAACATAAAAATTTTATTCTTTTTGAAAAAAAAACCCTACCAATAAAACAATAAGAAAGAGTGACAAAGAAAGAAGGAAGAAGAGAAAGAGAGAGAGTACATAAAAAAATTTTTGAACCTCATTTGAACCTAAACATTGTATTTTGTCCGATAAATGCCACTTGTAGGTTTAAATGAGGGCCAAAATTCAAATACAAATGGTCCTCTTTTCAATCTACTTGAGCCTCTGAATAGCCTAGATTTTGAGGGCGAAAATAGGTCTAAAATTTCGACTCGAATTACGACTGAAATAAAATTTCTAAAAAAATATTTTGTTTACTCAATATTCATAATGTCATCTTATTCTATCACTGTGTACTCGTTACTTTCCTTTATTTCGCTTCTGAACGTCGGAATAGATAACACTCTCTTTCTCCATGCATCACCTCTTTCTTCTCTCTCGTGTAACGAAATGAAATTTCACTCTTTAATTCTTATCTATCGTTCTATCACTCATTCTAAACCACCGCCTTACAAGTTTCAGTTTAATAAATAAACAGCATAAGCAGTGACGTATATGACGTCATATGTATTATTTAATAAAAAATATTACATAAGTTTAAAGGTTGTTATTTTCTAAGGCAAACTTGGGTATTTTTGATTAACAAAGTTAATCAACTATCTTAAATTAAAAAATTATTTTTAAAGTAGAAATAATTTATTGCTATTGCAATATCTTACACATTTCATTTTTAGAGATAATATAATTTAAAAATCAATATATAAACTAGTTGACCTTTGAATTACGGATCTTTACGATAACGAATATTTGGTACACACATTTAAGATTGATATATTTATTGGGTTTTTACTTTTTTACTTTTCTTACCACAGCATTTACATAAAAGCTTAAATAAAAGTTTGATAACAAATATAGAGCTCAAGATAATCGCACCAATAAAAAGCCAAATATCCAAAAGAATGACTTGGAACCAATACAAATCGAACACAGCGGGGCGTAAATGCGATGCACCACCATGTCGTAAAACATATTCAACCCAATAAATCGATTTTTCAAGAGGAGTCTGAGGTTGATCTTGATAAAGATCTGAACGTTCTTTAGCATTTCTCGCATACCTAAAAAATAATTTCTTAGACATTTTTCATTTGAACAAATAAGCAAATAAAATACTTGGGATTCTTTAAGACTTCATTAATGGCCTCCATAAGAGATTCTTCGGTTATATTATCATTGTCTAACTTAACTCCGATTTCCAAGTTTACCACTCTGGCAATATTAGTTGGTTGGTCACCGAAAAATGGAATTCCTACCATTGGAACTCCATGCCACATAGATTCCGTAACACTTCCTAAACCTCCATGTGTGATAAAAAGTTTTAGATTAGGATGTGCTAAAATATCGGATTGGGGAAACCATTTTCCTAGTTTGAGATTTTTTGGTTGGTTTGCGACTGACGTTTCATCCCATTTCCAAATAACTCGATATTTCAATTGAGATATGACATCAATAAAAGCGTTTCGCTTTTCAAGCTCTAGTTCGACACTTTTAATGTTTGATCCTAAACTGATGAATATGGCTCCATCGTGAGCATCATCTAAGAACTTTTTAATGTCCTCTGGAAGAGGCTTTGTTTCAGGAATATGAAGACCACCGATTTCAATAGTACTTGACATGTACGGACGAGGATACGAAAAACTAGGATGAGAATTTAAGAAAGTTAACGACACATTGTGCATAACTGAAAAAATATCAGGAGTATTAGGGAAATATTTGTGCATGATTGCATCTTGTTTTGGAAAGTAAAAAATTCGACGGTAAAAATATTTAATGGTCAATGCCAGATAGTTGGTGAAACGACATTTGAAGTCCATTTTATCAGAGCACAGGGATTTAATGTTAGGAACCCATGCAGCTGGTTCAGGATTTCCGGTTATATCATTAGTGAAAGTTGATGGTCCCATTGAACTAAATCCAATGACAGGACAGTTGAAATGGTTTCCAATCGCCAATTGTGCTTCATTGTTAATTATTTCTATGATAGCAAGGTCGAATTTTTCATTCGAATCCAACAATTTTCGAAAGTTGGGCTCATTAAGAGTATATTCAGTCAGACTTAAGGCAACGTCATGGATTTTTGTCAAGGAGAAAAGTCCGTTTTTCGATGCCGTCAATATGAAACCAACTTGTCCTAAAAATTAACTTTTTGTTAACTATAAAAAAATATTTTTATTTTAAGCAAATTTTACTTTCTAGTTCTTTTATAACACTTTCAATGCTGATATCTCGAAAATTTTTATGGGGTTTGTCCAATGGGTAAGGGCTTACGGATGTTACCTCGTGTCCCCGATTTGCAAGTTCTTTAAGCATTCCTTGGGCAACGATGTAGTGACTTCGACTTGGTGTTGGAAAAACAGCAAGAATTTTTGCTGCTTCATATTGTTGAAAAATAGTAAACGTAACGACCACAAAAAATACGTGTAGAAGAAATCGCGTCATTTTTAATACTAACTGATTGATATAAATTTATTTCATCAGTTGTGCAATTAAGTGATATGGATTGCTTTTGATTAAATAATGTTGAACAATGTATAACATTTTGTTCCCCGAAATATTCTATATCTTAAGGTTATTAATCAGGATCAATTTTAACAGCCATGTTTTCTTAATTACAACCTTTGATACCTTGTAAGACCTTGCGATTTAAAAAAAGCTTTTTTATCTGTAAGATTGCTTTAACCTATAGGTACATATATGAAATTTTTGATGTTCCAAATTTTAATTTTTATCATTATTTTTTTTGTTCTTTAGTTTTCCAATAGGATTTAAAAATAATCTTTCAAGTATCACACTTATGTAATACATGCACTTCAACATATCATATATCCTATAAATTCAAGTACTGTGTGACACTATTTAAAAATGAAATAAAAATTATAAAAAAAAATAAAAAACCGACTTCAAAATAAATTAAAAATCTATAACAAAAATGCACTAAAAAGAAACAAAATAATTGCGTATCCTTGCAGTGTCTACAACTAACAAATTATTAGGATGAGATAATGTACAACTATTGTTATTTTTGGAGTTGGTGTCAGCAAAGTAAATACGACTATATTGGTACTTAGCAATATACGAGAAAACCTTATGATATTAATTTTTCAAATGAACTTTTATACAATGTACTAGTACTGTGACAATATCTAGCAACCTTTAATCTACAAAATACTAATAACTTATTAAACCTTTTTACAAATACACTTTAATATTCATTTCCTTGGCTGACACCAACTCCAAAAATAACAATAGTTTTACATTATATAATCCTAATAATTTGTAAGTTGTAGACATTGCAAGGATACGCCATTATTTTGTTACTTTTAAGTGCATTTTTTGTTAAAAATTTATTTTGAAGTCGGTTTTTTATTTTTTTTTATAATTTTTATTAATTTCTCGAGTTTTAGTGATCTGAAATTTGATAACAGATTTTATTTTTTTGAATATAGGTAAACCTACTAAACGCGCTGCTCATATGAGGCAGCGCCGTTAAATGTTGAAATTTACTACTTCATCCCTTTTTGCTCTTAAGGGTTGAATTTTTTTACTTTTAAATGGTATGAAAGAACTAAGTGGAATACTCTTTTCCGTAGAATAAAATCATCAAAATTCGATGATTCAATTAAATTTCACTATTTCATCCCCTATTTTTATCCTTAGGGGGTACGTAATAGAAACAAAATTACCAAAATCGGGTAAGCCAGGAAAAATTTATAATATTATTTCATCCCTAATTTTTAACCCTTTATGAGTGGAGTTTTTTGAAAAATGAGGCAAACTTATGTAAATATCCTGTGGAAGCTGCTTGGGTTGTAGAATCCACTTAACATACAGCAATTCAACTTAATCGCGCATGCGTTTGCGGTGTTTAATGGCTCAACTTGCTAAAATGGTTCGCTTGCTTGGATGCTTCACACTGAAATACCCTATAGAAGATTTCATAGCTCTATTCAATAGAACAGAGTGAGCCAAATATTAAACTTAGGTTATAACGAGTAAAACGAGCGTTTCTATATCTGGCAGCCGCATTGTCAAAAACAATATTATAATTTGTGCATTTGTTTTCTTTACATTTTTAAAATATTTTCTAGAAGTATTATTTTTTAAAATTTAGTCTTTATATCCCCATGGCTTTAGATTGCAATTGCATAGTTGAACATTTTGTAAATAATTTTGTTGAACATTTTGGCTCCATGCCATATAAAAAAAGTGGTTGCGTGTACTTATGTACACGCGTGAAAAGTTATACTTCTTTGATATCATTAAAAATTAGTTTTTATTAATTTTATTCAAATAATCAATTTTAAAAAACTGTAATTTAATATTTAAAACGAAGCTTCATAGAAATTGCAAAATAAAGTAAGTAGCTACTTGTCAAAGTAAATGTCTTAATCTTATTCTTATCTTGTTTTACTAAATTATTACTCTAAGATGGTTGAATCATTTCAGAATCCCAGATTTCGTGATAACTAAGAACATGTATGAAATGCAGACGTCATTTCCATTACAGCTACTGCAAAATTCGAGAAAAGTAATAACTTATTTCCTAATAATGTGTCATTTGGATATATAAATATTTTCTAAATAAAATATAAAAAATATATATAATATATAATTATTTTTAATTTAAATATAAAAATAAGTGAATAAATAAAACAAAAATTCAAATTACGCGCGCCAAAAAACCAAGTGGTTTTGCGGCCAACTTCATTTTGTTAATTTGTGTCTCAAGATGGCCACTCATCTAAAAATGTCACTCTCATCATTTTTTCATTACGCGCCTAAAGAAGTATGGTAAGGCCAAAACCTACGTTAAGTATATCTAGCCCTACAAAAAAAATATTTGACATTTTTAAAGTAAAAACGATGGTAAAAAAGGGCTTCTTTGTATAAAAATTTACCAGGCATATTCATAGTAAAATTTATAATAATAAAAATAGCTTTCCTACTCGTAAATTTCACCGTACGCCACTGCTTGAGACTAGAGTTATTATTATAATTTAATGTTTAAAAATTTTTCAACATTAATATATTAAGCTATTGTATCTACACTTTCAGTGTAAATGACGAAATATACCACAATGTGATATTTCAGTTGTATCGATATTTTCGAGGTAAAATAAAAAGGTATTATTCGTTAAATATCTTACATCGATATTTAATTATTAATGTAGTAAGTTATACAACTAAGTCGATAAACACGCACATCTAGTCGTTCGAATTGTATACGATACAATAACAACATTACTTATTTAGTTTTTAAAAATTTTTAAAATTCCAAATATTTGCTCGTTATTCCCCGTTTAACAATGGGTCATAAATAACCAATATTAAATACGTTTGACTGACGCTCTTATAGAAGAAAGTAGCAGTCTTAACTAAAGAGGTGCACGAGTGCAAAACAACGTTTTCTTATCGAGGTTTTTGTTTCCCAGTTAAAGAGGCTTCAAAGAGATAAAGTGTCGGGACATGAGTCTATACAAGCGAGAAAATATTTGTTGAAACTACAACTGAATAGAAAATTGTTGCTTAACTAATGAAATATAGAGTATGCAAGTTATTAAATACAAACAATACCATTTGATTAACAACCCTACATATTATTTTTAATTACAAATATTACGTCATATTTGAATTAGGTATTTTAATATTAAAACTGATTGATACGACGAAATCAATGTAAAAGTCGTCGCATTGTATGGGATATTCATTAGTTGTGAAACGGCTGCTACACAAAGAATCACTATTAAAATTTAGCATTTATTAAAATATATGAACATATTGTCGCTTTGAAAGTTCTAACAATTCCCTCATCCCATACACCTTTTAGGTATTTCTCCTATGTTATTTGCCAATAGTTCTCATACCAAAAGCAAATGCATTATATACCTCCGTTGACATACAATATACTAAATTTGCCTATCACATAGAATGTTGTGATTTATTTATTTGCAATTTATGATTTGTTGTAAAAGCTGAATGGGTCGATGGCGAGCAAGACAGCGAGGCAAGCGTTGAAGTCATATTTGGAGTAGTTGCATCTCCTTGAGTGTATTTTCACATTCCACACATTCCGTTTGTTTTCCAAAAAGGAATAAAATGCGTCGACTCTATTCAATGAGGAAATTTTCAAAATGCAAGACTAAATAAAATGTCAACGCAGCAAGGCGAAAATTAATTTAATTAAATTCCAGAAAATTTTTGCAAAATATACAACGTTATTATTTTCCTTGGAGTATCTCACAGATTTATCGAGAGTTTCAGATTTTTGAAGAAAACAACATAAAATTATTTAAATTGTTTTATATTTTTGTGTTTTTTAAGGGCTAAGATAGAAAATAGAAATTAAAAATTTTGTTAGTTGAAATTTTCCTCTGGAAATTTCAGGATTTAAACATCATTTATCTAATCATAATAATAATCAATTTGTTGAGTTTAAGTTAAGACATGGACCTATCTTTGGAAGCTATGACATCAGGACTTTATCTATGGAGGAATTCTAAATTTTATCAAATGAAGATACCTAATAAAAAAAAAATAGTTTAAGAATAATCACCGTAGCGCTGTTGATTTTGTATTCACTTAATAATGACTATTATTAGTAAATATATAATCAGTGTTCTTGAATACTTAAGTTTTAAATATTCTATTGGTGAATTCCGTGGCACTTTCGAGTTCCCTGGAACATTGATAAAGGTTCCCCAAGTGATCATCGTTGGTATTTCTTTTGAATTTCATTTGCTCTTACTAATGTAAAAGTTTGAAAATCTCCGCTCCAACAAATACGATACGTTTTACAGTGCCAACTGGCACCATTTTAAGTTTTTTTTTTTGAAGTGAAACTTCTATATAGACGGGGTCTTAGGATTTTTTCCATCTAGCACAAAAAAGTGTCACAACAGCTTGGTGAGAAGCGGGCAGCGGCGGAGGGAGAAAAAGGTTATCAGGAAGGCGGATCTTCTGAATTTTAGTCCAACGCTTCAAACATAGATGGTAGCGTAATGTTCAACTTGGTTCAAATTACATCTATGCATTATGCGCTTACACCGTGATTTTATTTCTTCTAGTGTCTCTATGAACAATGTCCTGTATTAATAGTCCAGAGAGAATTGACTGACTTGACTTTTAGCACGTGGTTGGGATTCGTTTAGGATCGAAAAAGGGAAGCACGAATTGTATTTATAATTAAATAATTGTTTGATAAAATAAAAGGGTGCGATTTAAATATACATCTCGCAAAAGGTAAAAAACCATATTATCAAATATTATATTGGACATCTATGTATGGAAAAATCGCAACAATGATTATTTAACAGTAATAAAATTTAATTTACCGCTATATAACTTTAAATTATTTTAAATATGAACAACATTTTAATATTATAATGCATAATAACATTAAATATGTTTAAATAAAAAATACATTCATTAAAATGTACCTAACCTAAACAAATCATAAATTGCAGTAAAGCTGCGAAAAAATCGAAATGTGTGCTGGGACACATAGCAGAAGTGAAACTTCAACAGACAATTGTAAAAACGAATCGCAAAGGACAAGTGGAGAAACAAATCGCAACAAAATGAACAAATGAACAATAATGTACTTGCCCAATTTGAAAACCTACCCGCAAAACTTCAAGTTAAAATTTTGTTGCGATTTGTTTTTCCACTTGTCCATTGAAGTTTCACTTCTATTATGTGTCCCAGCACACATTTCAATTTTTTTAAAAATATGTTTTATTGGCCATCAGGACAATGGTCTTTTCATCCAATCTACTGTCTGGATCGGACTGGATAGAGAATGAAGTATCTCTCTTTTTAACTTCCATTAATTTTGGATTATTTTTTCATGTACCCTTTGTTACTGGAGCAAGATTACCATTAAAACTTTCAAATTTTTATGATTAAATGAAGATCAAAACATTATATTTTAATAAAGTAAAAAGTTTTCAAAGAATTATTTAAAATAGGATTTATCTTCATGAATAGATTGAAGAGTTTTGGTGCGAATTTTAAAATTCGTTATTTTTTTATCTACTTAAGTTTAATTTTTTCGTTTTTTATTTGTAATCCATAAAATCTAGTTATTCACATATAGAGATATTTAATTGAAATTGGATTTCTGGAAACGGGAGTGATTCCTATACTATTGATGATAGGTAATACGGGAATACGATTTCCGTTTTCATTGCATCCGTCATCAATACCTTCTCTGTACACCAACCTGTCTGTTTGAGTGTGTTTTATATGACGAATATCTCTCATTTTCGTCACACTTGCATAGATATATCGACAATTCCAATGTTCACGCGTTCCACTCAGAAATTTCCTATAGGAATACAGAGTGATATAGAGAAATAGAATGGGACAGGGAATGATATTTATGTGGGGAATGGATGAGGAGACGAAGAGCCCTTTGATTGAATAACATTTACTTCCAGAGGGATGATTTTCAGTGAGAGAGAGGCTTTAGTTAATATGAACTCGTAGCACTAACAACCGAATAAACAGACGCGGTACATAAACAGATACAAATAGATAGAACGAACAGACAAACATACATATAAACGGATAGAAAGACCGACAAGGACTCATGGACATCAGGACAAAATTGCTTGTGTTTATCGTATATATACATTTGATTTTATGGAATTATTTGCATTGGCTATTATTAATTTCATTTTAGTATGACATTTATTATTAAATATTTGTATTAAAAAAAAAATTAAAGAAAAATCACTGCGACCACTGAAAAACAGTAAATTTGTCAAATTAATTTTCTCTCTTCATAACAAAAATATGAATAAAACTGACAACACAAATAAAAGTTATCACAAATAAAAAATATTTCATATGTGTTGTGAATTAAAAATTTCCAATGAAATAATTCAAACTGAAAATATTTAAATAGAAAAAAAAAATTAATTTCAAATAAATGCAGTGGTTGCAATCAATACTACATAAACTTTTAAAGCAAATACAAACATAGCATCCCCTCAAAATTCTAATTTTAAATAAGGCTATATGAGAATGTACTGTATACATATATATTCGAAAATACTTGTATTGGAAATGTTATTAAATAGTTTTCCTGGTATTAAATTTCAAACTGACCCAATTCAAAATCTATGTATCAACAAATATTAGTCACCAGAAAACGAAATTATATTTAGTTCGTAACCGAAATTTAGATTAATTTAGCCGTAGGTAAGGTTTTCAATATTTGAATTTCGAAAAGGAAAAAAACGAGACGTGACCAAAAAAAACGCCTTGTCAAAAAAAAGGCTTTGAAAAGCTCAGTCTTCACCCAAAGCTAACACACACAGACAATCCCAATTCAAAGACACGCAATGTTTCCCCAAAGCTTTACAAACATCCTTCATTTCTCTATTTTACACCTCATCTCTCTTTCTATGCTACAAGGTACTTGACAGTACAGCGTTCAACTAATTTACTACTGACATTATTATAATATCATAATAGTGTTAATTATACCTAAACATATAAACATAGAGGGATAATCCTTTTGTTTATGCCTGAAAAGCTCTTGGATGAAGTGAATAAGACGATGTGATATACGAACTATATGAGAAATCATAATACTGGTTAATGAAATAACGGAAGCTTATTAGCACAAGTTTGTTTATCCCTCTAGTTCAGATCCTTGATGCTAGATCATTATCTTATTGGTAGGCTAGTTTTGTGAACTTATCCCGTACCTTTGATAAGTATAATTGAAAATTATCTTTGAAATAAAGAACTGATTAACAAAGCTAATATATAAATAAATAAAAACTCAAGCTAACATAAAATATTTCTTTTACAATGAGACGATTTTTTTAATTTGTTGAATAGAAAGTTAAAAACAATAAATTATTATAAAATTGTTTCCTTGAAAAACTTTTATTTAAAGAAGGAAAAAGCTTTATAATTGAATTGAGAGAATTTTAAAAAGATTTTTTTTCTGATAGTAAAGAAAAGCATTGAATCTTTCTTAAGGTTTTTCGAACCATCGAAAAGAAAAACGAAACCCTTAAAGCTCAATTTATTATTCCCTCTATTTATCCGTTTGTCAATATCATTTTGCTATGAAACGATTGAGGCAATCAACTGAAAAAAAAAACTAAATACTAAGCCATAGTCTCTTAAAGTTGTTAAGTGTTCAGCTTTCTAAGTCAAGCAAATCAACGAATACAACTATAGTAACGATATTTTAAAACTTAAAAAACATCATGAAGTTTGATAAGAAGTTTAACCTGATGGTATAGTAGCCTCATAATATAATTTAAAGGGAAATTAAAAAATTGTGTAGCTTATGAGATTTATGTTTAACCTAAAGATTCACTGCTTGACTTAATTTTTAAGCTATTTGACTTAATTCACAATATATAATTGACAAATTCAGAGCTAAGGTTAATTCTAAAATATTGTTACGTAATGAGCGTGAAGGATGGATAAAGGCGGGGTGTCGTCAACGGAACAATAAAAGTCTAGAACATTCTTTTACAAAAAGAAAAAAAGATAAATCTTTGAGACCACCTGCTGCGAGGGTTTGACCCATAAAGGATTACTCGGTGAGTGTGTCCCTTGATGGATGGGAAAAAGACAGGTCGAAGGACAAAAGAATCGCAAGTTCTAGCAACTAAACAAGTGAGGTAGGAATGTTCTGGAAAGATGGCCAAGTTCCAATATAAGGGGAAGACAAGCATAGGCAAGACAGTCATAGATAAATCGTCAACGAGTAATAAATAAATCGTGAATCGTGAGTGTTAAATAAATTGTAAACCGTTCAGTGCAAATAGTGAAATATAAACAGTGAGTGACAATAAATTAGTGATTATGACTATTGTAATAGTGAACCTAATCATTGTTAACAAGTGTTAATACTGTAAATTAATAAATATTTGTTAAAAATAAATTGTCTTTGTTCAAACACAAATCCAAGAACCCGTAAAAACGTTACAATATCAAGTCAAGCCAAGCATTGAATTTGCATGTTACTTCATTTCAAAGTTAAAATCTAAAGCTTAATCAACTGCCCAAAATGTCCAGGTACTTAACTTGCTGAATCTTAAGTTGAAACAAACAAACGTATAACATAGTAATCAATGGTATAGTGAGTCGTACGTAAATCTTACATCCTGAACATTATAGGAGGTCAAAAGCAAAGCCTCACACTGGAGAAATACTCTGGGACAGAGACAAGCTAAGAAATTTATATTTTATAAGTCATATTAGAAAAGAACACTCGGCAAAAAATTAAACCTTAAATTACCATCTGGGTAATTCTCAGGAAATTTTAAAATTCCTGTCCTAGCAGTTTTTAGATTAAACCTAACCGATTTATGATGTTTTTTTTTCGAAAGAACATCATCAAGGCTAGAAATGTTGGTTATAACTTTGGGATTGTACGGGCATTTGTGAGGAATAATAAACATATAGTACTCTGGAAATCATTCCCTCATTATGTCCCAAACTCCAGATTAGAACATTGTCTAAAGTTATTTTGAAGAAGTTCTTAAAAAATCCGTTTGTAACTATAACTTGTCTATTGTAAATACAACAAATTTTTAAAATTTCTCTGAATTTAGGATCATAAGTCATCAACAACTTGTCTAATGTTAGTTAGTTAGTAATAGGTTTATTTTTGAGGACTTTGGTAACACTCTCATTAGTTTTTAAACGTCGGTAGTACGGTTACTTGTTCGGAATGGCGAATTGACTTCAAGTTTGTTAGAGTAATTGTTGGAAGAAGATTGCATTGCAATATTTTAAAGATTACATTTTATTCAGTCATTCCCTCACAGTGAAGAATAAAAAAGGTAATTACAATATTTCAATTTCGATGGCGTACGAAAGTATGTTTTTAGAGGTAGAAAGCGTAGCAAAAAGCTAGCTGGTAACGAACGGTTATGTTGCGTTTTTTTTTTGGGTTATGATTTGTTTTGTCATTCCCTCACCGTCATTTCCTCATTTTGATTAAAAGTGAGGGGATGCTAAGTTATGAGGTAATGACTTTCAAACAAGATCGACTCGGTTTTCGTATATATTTGCTTACAGAAATTTTTAATTTGTAAGTTAATATAACCTAGTAGAATTCAAAATATATTTACAAAATAAATTATACGATTTCATATGAAAAATAATATAATCATCATTTCCTCACCTCAGTCATCATTGCCTCACATTTAAATTGTCAAAACTCGTTTATTCTGGGGACCACAATATTTTTCACTTCTAGCAAGATAAATAGTACAAATTTAAGAGCAAATGAAAATGAATTAATTTAAATATTTTTCATTTATTTATTGATAGGTATTTTCGAGATTTCATGAGAATTACCCATCTCCATAAAATCGGTAAGGCCGATACGAACATATACCGTCTCTGCAGGATAGCAATAAAAACGGTAGAGCACAAACTGTACTCATGTGCTGGCTTTCTTTTCAAGCCTAATTCTCCCCTAGTTAGTACAGAGAATCACATAACAATATACCTTATTGGTCGTGGTAATAAAGGGTTGAAAAATTTTGAGACCCGTAGAGCAAAACCAATATATTAATTACAACGATATTCTCCGATTCTTATGACTTGTTACTAAAATTAATGGCTCTAATCCACGTGAAAAAATGATCACATTTTAAATTGCAACAAATTTTAACTGATATTTTGCATTATTTTTCATATGAATAAATTATGAAATAGTAGACAAACCTAGAAATCTATCTTCTCTTGTTTTAAACTTCGTTGTGATAATTGATTTTTAGATTAGTGTCTGTTAAATGTTATCAATAAAAGTTGGTTTGAATTATTCGTGATTTTTATGATTTCTTTTAGCTAAAATTTTAAATCGTGGATCTCTCACTTATTTGATGTTTTATGTTTGAATTGGTGCATTCGTTAGTGGAATTCAACTATTATAAATATTCAACTATATTGAATCAATAAACAAGTTCTTTGAGTTATGAATTTAACCCTCTATGCAATGATTAATGACTTCCCCCATTACAAGATGCTGATGCTATGTGCAAAGCTGTCATTCCCTTCTGGAGCTAATTGTAGTAAAAAGTATGTCACGATCTTAAAACTGCATTTTCTTGAATTAGCTGGTACATTTTCGAGTGCACAAATGCATAATGTGAAGCAATGCGCATAGAACAGACAGGGTGCAGCCTATCTAACATTCGGTTGGTTGAACTACATTGGCCTATCACCATTTAGTGCAATCACAAACTCCGATGTAACATAAAATTGTCGGCCATTGGATGTATAACATGCTATATTGAGAGCATGGGCCGGGCACCAGGTGCCTTTTTACCACGCAAACTTGCCAGCGTTGACCTACATATTTTGTGTTGATACCTGCGTAATATGACACGTGGACGAGTAGCAGTACAGCATCGAGATTGTTAAACTTTCTATGTAGCGAGATAAACATGTGTTTATATATGATGAACTGAAATTATACCCAACAGGTATTTGGTGAAATCATATTAAAAGCTTTTTCATTTTAAAACCATAACCATTTTCCCAACTAATCAATAATGTAATAAAGCTTAAATGCACCCACTACCCACTAAATTTTCCCTACTTGCCTCGACGCAATTGTGGTTGCATACTAAAATGCAACAGGTTTAACTTTTTTTTAATCTACATAATTTTGTCATTACTTTACTTTCAAAACTGAAACAGATTAATATTGATATTTTACCCTCGAGCACATAGTCCTATAAATATAATAATGTACATTAGCAAAAATGCTCAACTGGACGTTTCAAAGCTTCAACGCATCCATTAAAATATTTTTTTTTGCATTTTGTGTTTGTTTATATGTATGTAGATATAAAATTGTTAGTGACAATTTCTCCAACAATATTTAATCCGAACTGTTGCCAACTTTTTATTGAGATACATTCTACTTTTTTTTTAAAAAAAACTATAAAACCTTTTTTTAATATTTTTTTTTAATGTATTGTTCTACTCGGGTCATCAATAGTTCGCTACATTGAATAAATTCAATATATTGAAGGCTTGTTCACTGAAGATGCAACAATATGCACAATATAGGTTTACAATAGGGATATGAGATTAATGAAAAGCAATCGATTAAATAAAAATCGATTTTAATAAAAAAAAAATAGATTTTTTCTATTATTTAAAATTCTACTTGCTTTTCATATTCCAATAATGATGAAACCTAAGAGATTCATACTAGCAATTTATCAGATTAAAAATCAAATAAAATGATATGAATACAAAAATAACCAATTCAAAACTAAAAATTAAAGCGAATCTTCCATTAAACTTTCAAGGCAAGAAATAAGGCAAATATGATTATTGATACACAATTTCAGTACCATTAAACGTTTTATTTTAATAAAAATTAAATGATGAGCATCCTAACAAAATTACAACCTTACTGCCTCAAAAACTATTTTCGAATTCAATCTTTTAATAATGAATTTTAAATTTAACCATCAAATATTTGAATGAACGTCTTTTATATTTGAATGACAAGAATGAAAAAAACCGTTACAGCTAGTTTGCATTTAAGTTTGCGCTCTTTATGAAAATCGATTTAAACGCGTAATTTATATAATCGATTATTTAAAAATCGATTAATATTACTATGAAAATCGATTATAAAAAATCGATTATTAGAAAATAATAATCGATTTAAATAAAAATCGATTACTTTTTAACATCCCTAGTTTACAACCCTTGCACTATACTAACATTTCATAGCTTATGTTTTCCCCGACTTAACAATACTTTAGTAAGCACAGTTTTTTGTATTATTAACTGTTCACAACCAAATCCTTGGCGTATCTTCTTTTCAATGTCCCCTTTTCAGGTTTATCCCCTAACTTTTATATAACCCGTAAATATATCTATACAAGCTTTGATTCCATGTCATGCTCTTGTAATAATCTCCAATAAATCCACTTTATATTACAAGCTACCCCCCAGGAATCATGCGTTTTTCTAGGATAAAATATAACTTTGATAATAATTATATATATATATATATAATATATATAATTATCAGTGGTAAATAATTTCTTTTAGTGGATACTAGGGTTTACAAACCGGATAAAACCGAACCCGGTTAACTGAATTTTTGTCCAAATTTCAAAAAACCGAAAAAAAGCCGAAAGTTACTTAGTTATATTTTTTCCGTTTATTCAAGTCATTAACAATTGTCATATAATGTAAGTATAATAGTAATTAATAAAATTAGTTGAGAGGTAAAATAAACAGAGAAAAAAATTTGTCTTCATCTATAATAACTGTCACAGTTACGAACAATAATTTTATAATTTAAAGAATTTAGTATTGTAAAGAAGTGTATATGAATTATATGTAATGTATATAAATATATATATAGTATATATCCTTAAGTTAGTGAAATAGAATTTTAAAACATTTCTCTCAAGATGGCCTGACCTATTTTACACAATAACGAAAGAAATCTCTACAAAGTTGAAATTAAAAATTGACAATAAAAAATAATAGGTAATGAAATTTTTTAAGATATTTGAATTTTTTCATTGTTTACTGTCGAAGATATTAATTAGAAATAAACGTATTAAAATAACTAAAAATTTCAAAAAATTAACAATTATTTAACGGAACGAAGTTTAATGAAGTTTTGTTAAAGATCCTGTAGGATAGCTACTAATCTATTCTTTTAAGTGAACATTCATTAATTACGTGACGCGTTCAGGGGTTGATGGGGTCGAGCCGAATCTCATCTAATCTTACTTTGGGGAAAGGGAAGGTCTCGCAAATATCACGTAATTTTTAAAAGAAAACACACGTTTGGAAAAATATCACATTAGAATGCAGGTTGGGGAAAGGGTTATGCCAAATCTCATAAAATCTTAACAGAGGGGAGAAGGTGGGATTTCAAAAATCGCACAAAAAACACCTCGTGTAATTAATGGATGCCCCCTAAAATAGCTGAACGGTTTAAAAGACATTTGGTATGAAAGATTTTCAAGTCCTAAAGGAAGGAATACAAGTACTTTTTTACTAAAAATCGTAAAGAAGCTGATGTGAGACAGCTAACATATCTTTCTTGAAAAGAAGTTTTACGAATTTTGATAAACTTTCATTTGGATCTAAAGTCTGAAAGTATCTATCATACTTTTCTGTCAAAAGAGATTAATTTTTTTATTTCGCTATGAACGTAGGGGATCTATTAATCAATCAGTTACATTTAGATACACTCAACGAAGCGAGCGGGTATCAGCTAGTATAAAAATATATATTATTTATATAAATTTTTTTATAACTATATTTTCATTCCTTTTACTTAGTTTATTAGGTCTCATTTTATAAAAAATCCGAAAACCGGGTTCCGAAATTTTCCGGATTTTTGAAAGCCCTAGTGGATACCTTTTCAATACTAAGTTAATTATTTCTAAAAATTACTTTTTTACATGTTAACAAACATTTCTTTAAATACCCAGCAAATATGAGTCAAGGGCAAAATATATTAGAAATAGCACACTTTTTGGACTTGACCCGAGTAAACCGAGTTATTTTTGTATCATACCTTTTTGGATTTTTATACAGTTTTATTTCATAATTTTTTTTAAACTAATTTTTCTCTGCTCTCCTGGCACTTACTCATTGCTGGCGTTCTAGGTGGTCGTCCAAACGCACCCTAACCCAAGCCACTATTGACTCGAATTAATAAAAGTGCATAAATGTGAAAGGATTGACACGTCCGAATGTACCTAATAGATTTTTAGTGATTCGGGTAGATCCATAAAAATAAATAAAATTATTGGCCAATGAAGATTAAGTTTTCCGCTGAAATTAGATTTTTCTTCTTGCTATAAATGAAAACCAAAGAATTTTTTATAAAAATCATTTCGTTCTATATCAGCTTTAAAAGGATTTTAAAAACTTAAAAGTATCGATAATCTTAAAATGGATGAAATAAAGCGGCTAGAAAAATCTCTCGACGTGGTACTTTTTTTTTTATCTATATTTTTTTGTATTTATGAATGTAGTTGATAATGTGATTTCTAAGCGATCATCATCCTATGAGGACGTTATCAGAGCGTTAGGTTATATGTATTGAGACTTTGAGAGTGGCTCAGGATCAGGCGGTAATGATGAAGGGATGAATTCGCTTTGAACGTGGTATATAAGGTAAAAGGATCAATTAAGATAGAAGTACTGGGATAGACGTCTATTTCTTGTATTAACCCCCAAACTCATTCTACGAAATCCGACCAGCATCCGACATCCTGATGACGCTATGTCGAGTTTTCATAGGTCATGAGTTCGAGTTGTCGACATCTTGTTACTGACCCCAACGTTTTATACATTATATGTAGGATACAGGAAATGAGCTATGTGAAATATAGTAGTGTGAAAGGACAAAAGAAGGATGGAAGCAGAGATAAAAAATACAAGTACATAAAGAAGAGTGTATATGGATGTGATGCATCAGCTCTATTATTATATGTCCATTATATCCGTATTACGTGCTTAAAGGATAAATCGTTCGGTTCCAAGAAATAAGTCAGGGATGAAACTTATTTTATATAATAAAAATAAAAATTTCTCACCTCTTCCAGATAAGTTCGTTAAGAAATTTCAAATAATTTTGCTTTAATTAGACAAAACTCCTTTGTTTCGTAAATTATCTGGCAAATCACCCTAATTTGAACAATAACAAAATGAAGGGTTGCATATAATAATAATATTAACTAAAACATTTCATATCAAGAGCTTTTCCTATCTCATTCAAATATCTACTCGAACTATTCACATTAATTTTCCGGTCAAATTCATTCGTCCTCACACTACAAACAGCACAATTTCACAAATATCCTTTTGGAGTGTTCCAACTCGTCTTTATCACTCACCTATACCTTTATGAAGTTGTTGTCTGTGATAGAGAAATACGAGTGGATCCTTTTTGTCATTGCACTCTCTCATTTTGTAAGCCTCTTGTCAAGGTATCATAGATTTTAACTTCATCAACGTATAATCGTTTCATATTTGCATGCATTTGAAATAGTTTGATTAGTGTCAATTAAACATCAATCACGTTATTTGAATTTGTAAATTATAATTGTTGAAATTATTTGTTCCTGGTTCTCGGTTTTGGAGAAAACTAAGTGGAATTGTTATTTAAATGAAAATTTCATATGAAATAATTAAAGCTTTGAACATGTATGTCATATTAAACTTTATCAAATAATATCTCGTTACATTGAAATTATAATTAGTAGTTTATCAGAGGAGAAACGAAAAGTTGTAAAATATGAAAAAAAAAAAAAAAAAAAACTACATTAGTTTTGGTTGCATATTTATTGTTACACTGGATATTATTATAATACGAATGAAAAATTTTTACTTTTTTGTCTATATATTTATTATTAAAGTTATGTATTAAAGTTTATTAAATGTCTTGAAGCTTCTGATTAAAATCATTTTTATATTACCAACTAGCATCACTTGCCTTCCCTTTCATTGGATTGGGATCTTTAAAAAAATTACGTTGTAAATAATATTTAATTCTTCTCTAAAAATTGGTTGGAATCATAAAAAAGGTTTAACAAAATTTTTATTTTCTGAATCAACGATTTTGAAAAAAAAAATTACAAAAATATTTTTAAAAGTGTTTTTTACATTACTTAACTAAAACAATAATAAATCTATATAAATAAAATAATAGCTGTTGTCCAGTGTTCGCTTTTAACTCAAAAACTACTGGATAGATTTCGATCAATATTTTTTTACTTCTTATTTTTAAAAAATTCGATTTTTACATGCGTTGAGCATTAAATTTTTCGTCGCTTTGTTAGAGTGGGGCAAACGATGTAATGCGCATGGGCTGGACAAACAATGTTTTACCTTCCACTGTCTACTGATTATTTCATATTTGAGTGTAGACTTAATGCAGCTCAGTGAGATATTAGATTAAAAAAGAATTTTTGAATTCTATTTTCTATTTGTTTAGCAGGTTTTAAAATATTTTTTGTAGCTTTTTTTAAAGTTATCTTTTAGCATTTTTAATATTTTACTGTAAACTAAGATTCAAAATATATTTTTAAGTTACAACCGTTACAATAATCAAATTACATTTCAACACAACTTTTTATAATTGCATATATTTTTTAACCAGAAAGAGTTAAGTTAGCGAGAAACATTTTTTTAAAATTAAACTATATTCAAACAAATTGCTCCCTCAGAATCCGCAATTTCATCAAGTGTATTGTTACTAATTGATGAATAATTAATTTATTAAAAATTTGCAAAGTAAAAATTAAAATTGCTGTAAAATACAAAAAACTCACTTTTCTTGAGTTTTTGTTTTTAAAAATTGCTCCTCAAATACTCTTTCCGGATCCGCAATTGCTTCAGCTGTGTTAATAGCTAATTAATAGTTAAATTTTTTTTTAAATTTTAATCCCAAGAAAAAATTGCTATAAAAACCAAAATAAGTTTTAATTGAAATTTTAGTTTTTTTAACCTCTTTATCTGCTCTTTTCATTACCTACTCAAATAATTGATCAAATTTTTTCAATATTTTTAAACATCAATGATATTTAACTATTTATACATGTATTGTTGTACTATGACGTCATCAACTGCCGTTGGGTCGTATAAACAAGAATAGTTTAAAAATTGAATTACTAATTAAATATACATCTGGAGTAATTGCGGAACCAGAAAGAGTATTTAAGGAACAATTTTAAAAAAATAATAAAAATAGTGATTATTTTGGATTATACAGAAATTTTTATTTTTGAGTTCACAAATTTTTGAAAAATTAATTATTGATTAACTATTATAACTATAGGTACACTTGGAGGAACAGCGGATTTTGAAGTAGCAATTTAAAAGGAATTTTTTGGCATATAGTTAAAAATGTTCTACGGTAAGTTCTTTACGGTTATTTTTAAAATATTTTTGCTTTCAATTTTTTAAATGTTTTTCCTTTGTAAATTAAATATGTTATTAACATAATAACCTACGCAGACGACATTGCGGGTAACAGCTAGTTTGTAAAACAAATATCAATCATTCAATAGAAGATACTTTACTAGATACAGAAAGCTATAGTATGATGAAATATCATCTTTCAAAATTAGATTTGAAAATTAATTTTGCTTCCCGAAACATTACTTAAATTTAATCTTTGGTTTTAAGATTTTAAGAACTGTAGGTAACACTGGTAAAGTATTTTTTATAAGTAACGTTAAAAATTATAACAAGTAAATTGTAAATATAAAATGGAAATTATATCAAAAGTTTTTGTAATGATCAATCGAACCTAAAAATTTTTTTTCCTGTTCAAACTCTGAAAAAACCGAGAGGTTGTCGTACGAAAATCGTAAATATAATCTTCTCCATTATTAAAACCAATGTTACCCTCATTATATTCGCTTATATTTAAAGATAGGTAAAAAGTAAATTCGTTTTATGCTGAGGGAAATGAAAAATTATTATGGTTTCTGTAAAATTGTTAAGAACCCAATTGATATTTGCGTCATGCAACGCGATTTTCTATGACCTGAATATTTTGTCGGACCAAAGTTGCTCTCTATTTTTATGGCATCGCAGAAAACTTTTTTATGAGTAATTCGATATTGGTTGCCTTTGATGTACGAGAAATAAAAAAAAAAGTTTTTTTTTTTCATTTTACGTTCAAATTTTAATTTGTTACTTTAATTTAACTCAAATGAAAACTGATGAGACGCCAAAGTTTTTTTTTCTCTCAGAAATCTTCAATTTTCTCCCTCTCATAAAATAATAAATTAAATTGGAAAAAAAACCAAATTCGTATTTTTCTCTAGCCAATTCAAATATAATTGACAAAGTTTCAAAGCGAAATTTTCTTTTATTTATATATTACTTGTAAATGGTAAATATTTATGTTAAAATCGTGAAGTTATTGGAACCATCTTCTTCGATATAATAACATCCATTAAAAATTAGATACGTCATCGATTGAGATATAAATTTTCAAATCTGATGGCCTCTGGGGTTCATAATACTTCAAGACTCCACCATCAGATTTATCCGAACGCTTTCATCCTTTCTCCGCACTCATCTCGAGAATGGTTAATTGGTAAGTTATACGGGAATAGAAAATGCGATTAAATCGCTTTAATGACCCTATTTCAGAGCTCGTTTTCGTCCATCGTTCCCATTCCCTTGATTATTTTCGTGCTTCTTCAAGTTTAAAACGAAGAATAATTCGTTATTTAAAGGTTTCAACTGTAACAAGCGGGTGGTATCGGTTTTTGTTGGTCTAATTTTGTCGTAAGTACTTTCCCACGTCTCGATCCAATTTAAGCGTAATATTATCTCAGTTTATTCATAACGTCCCACGAGAATCCAGCCATTATTTAAATTATATGCGAACAACAACCTCACTCCTCCCCAATATAATTATCAAAATATATTTTACCAAAAAAAGCTCAATTAGTGAATATAATCAATTTTTTTTTTTTAATTTAAAGTAAAATTCAGGTTGAGTAAGGTGCTAATATGAACCAATTTGGAGTTCAGCGATGTAGCACATAAGCTCTAAATGTATTTGTGTGGCCAGATAAAGTTTACCAAAGTGAATATATGAGTGTGAGGGGCGGTTGGTGCTTTTCGGTCAAGACGACATAATCTCAGGCTCGAATCCCATTTATGTCATTTGCCTCAGTATATTGAGGGTGGGTCACAACGAGTTCGTGACTAACTTTTAAGTGAGATCCGTCTCTCTCAAAAACAGTCGTTTTCTCTTTCTCGCCACGTCAATTTAATTTGTGGGAGAATGGGAGATGGTCGATGTGTGTAAAAGGATAAAGGACTATCAGCAGAGGGTCGAATAGGAGGCTGAGGCATGATCGCTAGGTTGTAATTGGATGTCGTCCATATGTTTGTCGGAAGGCATTTGATAAACAAAGAAACTCTTACATCTCACCCAATATTATTTACCCTAAAATGGTCAGAAAGGGTAAAAACAATGTTGAGCTTTGGCAGAGGGACGAAAATATTTTATTACGTGTCATACAAAAACACGATTCCCTAAATCTTTTTGTTATCCCATATACTTTCCTCTAGCACTTTACTCTCGGAATATTTGATTTAACTGACGTAGTTGTGATTTTATTATACTTTTTTTGTTTGATTAGTTTGGTGTAAATATTTCTTAATTAACTAGTATGAGACAAATTTTTGAAAAAATCTTCATAAATAATATTTTTTTATGTTGCAAGTTTTATACAAAAAAAAATCCTGGTTTATGAATTGATTTTTAAAGGAATAAAAATGTTTTCAATGTTAAGACAGCTTAAGGGATTCTAATTTGTAAGTATGTAGTCTTGATGTTTGGCTATAGTAATGACATTAAAGAAACACAAGCTCTTTATTTTTTGATTACTGAGGCTCCTTTTAATTAATATTTTTTACAAATATCCTGTTTACATACCTAGTCATTCAATATGCATTGGGAATCTATATTTATCAAAACTGTGTTGTACTCATGGATGTAATGTAGGAGGTTTTTTCGAATCTTATATTCACGGACTTCTGATTACGGGACGTCAAAAGTTGTTTTTTAGCCAATAAATTCCTTCCCTAACATTCAAGTGTGTTAGAATACTAAGGCTATATTAAAATAATTAACCCCATAAATATCATTAGGGTTATCCAATTAATCTGAAAATTATAAGAGGAAAGCATTAACGCCAAAGTTAGTTAAAACTTTTCTACAAATATTACTTATACCTAGCCATTCAATTTGTAATGGTAATATTTATTTATCAAAAGTGTTGTATTCATGTATTGTAGATTTTTTTGAATCTTATATTAATGTGGCTCTTGGTTATGTGACGTCATGTTTTTAAGCCTATAAATTTCTTCCCTAACGTTCAAGAGTGTTAGAAGACTATACTAAAATAAATCAACTTATATAATTACGGGTTTTCAAGGTTGTTTACAACACGTATTTTCCTATCCTAGCTGCGAGGGAATTATCTCGAAAATTTAAAATCGTATGCGATTTTATTCCGAAAAATAAACTAATATTATTTTTCTATACACAGCAAGGGAATTATCTCGACTCTATTCGTATGCGATTTTATTCGTGTTCATTGGTCAGTACTCAAAATTCGTCCGTTCCCCACCACTTATCAGACAAACTGCTGAAAATGAAAGAGGTGATGATAGAAGAGATATATATGAGAAACTATCGCAGTCGACAGCGATTAAATCTTACAAAGGAACAATTGGTTTTGCTTCTGCTAATAATCAAGTGCGTGATTTTCAAGAATTCTGCTGTGTCCCAGGTGTCAACATTTGACAACGGATCTTTATATATATTGCCAAAATAAAACAATAAATTAAACGCACAATTTTTCGAGACAAAAAGTATTTTAATAGCACGACTTCAATGTTTTTTCTTATAGGAGATACAATTTATGAGTTCGGGGGGACGTGAAGGTGCAGCCTCCGGGGGGTTTGGAGAGAGCCCCAAAACAAAAAAAAATCACCCAAACGTAATTTTCAAAAGAAAATAACAAGTTGGTTGTGACCATCACTTTTTTTATTCAAATTAACGTTTCCAATGCAACTTTAAGAAATTTAATTTATCGAAACTAAGCGAAAACTCCAAAATATTTTTAATTTTCGATTCTTCGAAATCTTGTCCGGTTAACAGCACACAGAAAAAAGAGTGGTGTAAAATTTACAACAGTAAACTAGTAATATTTTAACTGCACTTTGTGTTCACTATAACCACAAATGTAACAGCAGATAACAAAATGTGTTGTATTCAGCTCTAACGTATAGTATTTTTTACTACCATAGTGTAGTAAATATATGCAGCTGTTACAACTGCTGAGTGTTGTACAATTAACAAAATTTCGCGTTTCTGTTACGCCACGAATTTTTACAAATTTGTAATCGTTACCATTTTTGGTGTATATAATACTATATACAATGTAAAATTTACTCCATTATGTTGTAAAACCTTGTAAAACGGCTGAGAAAAAAAACATCAGAGCCATCTTTACCTTTTTCTATAATTATATTTTTAAGATTTTTAATGGTACAACATAACCAATAATTTTGACAAATAAATGCAAGTGTCAAAAATTCAACTACATTATATTATCATGGAGTCATTTTTACCAGTTTGTGTTGTAAATAATGCTACAGTTTTTTAATTACACTTAACTGGTAAACGTTACCACACGTGGTGTCATCCTATATAATACTAGTTAATGTTGTAAAGTTAACAAAGAATGTTGTTAAATCTACAACACATTTTTTTCTATGCAGAGTTGCGGAAACATTTTACTAGCCAAAATCTATACGAGTAGTACATACAGCATAACCGATGATTTTTCACGGGTCAAGCTACTAGTAACCCTATAAATATCATTAGGGTTATCCAATTAATCTGAAAATTATAAGAGGAAAGCATTAAAATTATTATATCAAGTTTTTTAAATATCAGAATATTGATTGAGATGACTTTAAACAACCAATTTCATTTTTTTTTTGAAAACTCGGATTCTTCACCTCTTAAAAATACAAATTTTCAAAAAAAGTAAAAAACTTTTCTCAAAATATTTATAATCCAATTTATCAAGCCCGAAAAATAAAATTTGTGGAAATAAGGGGTGTCGACTGTGTTTTTCTTTTCTAAAAATGATAGAGAAGGCTTTCTTTAACAACAAAAAAGTTCTTTTCAATCAGGTAGCAGTGTTTGATAGAAAAGAAGTTGAGAGATCCCCTCTTTTGATTTTTCTAAAGTATTTGGAAAATGTTGACTTCTGGTGAAAATATGTATTATGGAAAAATAAATTAAATTGAACAACAAAAAACCGGGTTCCATACTGTAACTGACTTTTATATTGTCAATATGTACATATGTTATAACAGAGGTTCCCAATCTTTTTTGGTTTGCGGCTCCCTTAATATATTGGATTTTTTTCAAAACTTTTGACTGTCTTGAGAAATTGAAAAACTGACATCTTTACTTTACATCTAGTGTAAACGTAGCCTAATTGAATATTTTGCTTTTCCACGGGGAGCCGTGGCTCATACTTTGGAAATAATTGTGTGGTATGATTCCACAAGTAGAAAATTTTTTGAAAAAAATCGTGGTTAGTTATTTAGTTTAATAAGCAAAAAAGCTTCATAACCCATGTAAACGTGGATAGGTCGTTAGAAAGTTTTGAAAGTTATGAAAAAGTTTTTTATCGTGTTAGAGTTAAGTTTGATTAAACAAAAATTTGTATGCAGTATCTGTCGTATATGGTTTTACGAATGATCGTTAATTTCAAATCCTTCTTCTAATTATACGGCCAAAGTCTAATCTAGCGTAACGCTGAAATTGCTTTTGTAAGGCGAGGTGATGCAGATTTGTGTGGCGGTTTGATTAATCCAAGTGAAAGAGAGAGAGCTTTGTCTCGAGTGAACGTCCGAAAGCTCGAGTCCATTAGACGTCGCCGTCGTAGAACGCGGTGAGGTAGAATGCCTTCTTAACCAACTTTGATAATATGTTGTTGTCATCTTTTCATCCACCCCTTTAACCAATTTACATCCCTCTGATTTATATTGTATTAAGTATTAAGTTCTCGAAAATGGTCGACGAATCAATCTCGGACGTGTAATATCCCCGAAGAAACCGCAATTGACGTCTGTAACCCACGTAATATTATTTCCTCAGGAAAATTTATCACGGTTATAAAAGAATGAAGAGCTGTGGAAAATGGTTTGTTAATTGGCGACAGAATAATTTTCTTCTGTCGATTTATTTTCGTAAGAGAAGCTTTTCATTGGTGATGTTCTATTCGCACAATGACTGACATGGAAAGAAAAAAAAAATCGTCAGTATTAAGACAAAGCGAAACGACGAGAATCTTTTGGCTTGTGTTCGAATCGCAAAAAGGAAAATCGAGACACGCTCAGTTGGCTGTAAATGTGTGCACGAGAACGATAATTGTTGTACGTCTGTCTATCTAACAATGAAAAAGCCTTCGCTTCTATGTGTTACGAAGACAAAACTCTAAACATTGCCGTTTTACCATTGCCTGTTGTTTTTGTTGTTGACGGGATGATGCTTTCTCTGTGTTTTTAATTACCCGAGCATCCACACAGAGCCAGAGAGATCACTTTAATGAGCTGAATTCCATCAGCTACACTGGAAGAGTGAATTTATATACCATCGCCCACTCACATCATCCATTCCTGTTGATCGTGACGGGATTCCACCACCACCACCACCCGTTTTTATCCCGACCGGTTTCAATAAATTACAAGAATGGAGTTACGCGTTAGAAGTTCGTATATATATATATAGAAGTACTTGACTGAAAAGCTTTCAGGCTCACTCGTTAGATACCGCACGATATGGCTTTACTCAATGGAAGCGCCGCTTTTAATTTCACATGTCAAACCATTTTCTATTTTTATGTTCCTATTCGTTTCATATAATTAAATCAAAAGAGCAAAAAATCGGTTTAAAGATCCAAAGGCAGCCAATTAAGTGTGGTTTGCGTTGGGTATTTTAAAAAAATTATTTCAAGTGTGGAATGCTTGAGTGCACGGCAAAGGATTCACTCATCATTTTCGTGAATGGGATTTTTCTGCTAAGTAGAAAAAGGTATAGAAGTTGATAGTAATGCGGGAATGTAAGCGGATTTCATTGAGAGTTAACACACAGATGAAGCTTTAAAGATTTCTGTATTGTCTACATAACCGAGGCTTCTATCACCAATGAAACAGGCCTGCAGCTTTCAAATCGGATTTTCCTATCCCTTTTTCTATTTTCTTTTTGTTTTGTTAAAAAATATAATACGTATGATATATGAGCTTCATAAATTCTCTTTTTTATTTCTCTTCCCCAATTAGCCTCATGACATTTTGTTTCATACTTTTCCTAATTCTTTTTCCAAATTGCAATTATCACAATTTCATTTCTCTTACTATAAATATATCACAAAACGTATTAAAACGATGTTTATATTAATTTTTAAATATATATTCAATATCTTTAGGAATAAGTACAATGAGTTTACTTTATGGCAATTAGTCTTCGTTCTCTTGCATTAATATTCATAAATTTCCCTCGTTTTCCCAATCCTTTTGATTATTATACATTTATAAGTGTATAGAGAAATAACTTCCATGGTAACCATTCGACTTTCAATGGCTTTTGTAGAACTGTACTCTTACTAATAGAAGATCAAGTGCATCAAGTACCATTAAATAGGTACTCCATAGAGGAATATACCTAGGGATCAGGAGGCCAAAACTGAAAGTGGGAATGAAGGTGGCATCATTATTAAGGTATTTCATCAAAATAAAGTTTGTTCATCGCTCAGAGGAAAACTATTATAATTAGTGGAGTGCTGGTCATACTAATTAGGGGACTTAAAACTTTCTAATGATTTGAACTAAACTAGAAAATGCCTTATACTTTCAAAAGTTGGCTTAAAAAACAAATATTGAATTCATTAATTTTATTTTCAAATCGGTAGGATCAATATTTGATTGAAGTATCAAAAAGAAATTAGTATAAATATTGAAAGCTTTCCGAGCTTTAAAGCATGTAACGCCCTTTTGTGGTAAAGGACGAAACTAACGATGTAACAGCGCCATCTAGCCTGGAACGGTAGCAATCACGAATCTGAAGCTTTCCACGCTAACGTTGGAAAACTCAACTCGAACTTGATAATTTAGTTTTTCACCACTAGAGCTCGATTTTGTAACCGAAGTACTAAAATATTTGAAATATTTGAAACTTTAACTCGACTCATTTAAACCGTTCAAGCGCATCGAAAAAAATATCCTTGCATTTTTCAAAGATTTCTTCGTTAAAGTACGCAATAAATCGTTCAGTCACGTGAAAATTTATAATTTTCCTAACATGAAATCCTGTCATTAAATTTATTCAAAAATGTGGAAAAAATAAATGATCCTTTACCATTAATTTTTTTTTTTAAATTTAATCACGTCCTTAACGACATTAAGATTTTTTTCAGTTCGTTTTTTTTCGAAAGATAATCGAAGATTTTCCTACTAACGACCGTTGATCGTCGTCTCGTGTGAAATTTCCTTCATCAATTGACTGCGCGCTTTTTCCTCTTGCCACCCCTTTGCACTAATGCCACTAAACTGCATATTGAATGCATTTAAACTTTATCCGCCTCGTACACAAAATGGGCTCAATCAGTTTCGACGAGTCCTACGGGAACGTTTCCACCAATATAACTATTTGATGGTCGTCATCGAGTCAAATGCAATAACTTTTCTGAAAGCGTTCGAATAAAGAACTCGAAACTTTGCACTTTGGTTTCGTCAAGCGTTCTTTTTGGAAATTACCGAACTCGCAGTTCGATATTTCACTATTTTCATAGAAAAAAGGAGAAGGTTTTATCTAGATTGAACAACTAAAAGCTTTTAATAAAAGCATATGGATTTTTCGTTGTTATTTTCCGATTTAGTTTTTGAAATTAAAACTTTTAATATTCACAAATAATTACTTATATTAAAAAAATATTTTTGTGGCAATTTCGATCATAATAATTAATATACAAAAAATCGCGGGACCAGGGTGGGCTGCCTTTTGACTTCTTATGTAGATCGTACTATAACTAGTTAAGATAATTTTGTGATAACTACACAAATTTTCAGCGCACTGTAAGAAATCTAAAATAAATCGTAGTAAATCACCTATAGACCAGGATGGATAATTTTTGAAGCAAAAAAAAATTATAGTAGGTTGAAACCCATTAGAAAAGGAAGAAAATATAACACAAATGAAAGAAAAAATAAATTACGATCGATCTGAGGTGAGGAAGTGGAAAAGGGGAAAGGGTTTAAGGATAGAATTGGTTAATCTCGATTTCCAATAAAACTACAAGTCCTGTGAAAAAAAATAAATAGCAAAGTTGTAGATAGTAAAAAAACCTACAACTTTTGTGCCAACACTTTTTTCACATAACTTCAAAAGTAAAAATAAAGTGAAATAATTTAAATCAAAAAAAAATACAGTGTATTTGGTTGTGTTATTAATGTTATTAATTTGGTTATTGAAATTTTTCACATAAATTTTGAGGTTATGTGAAAAAAGTGTTAGCACAAAAGTTATAGTTCTTCTTATTATCTACAACTTTGCTATTTATTTTTTTCCACAGGACTTGTAGTTTTATCGAAAATCAAGATTAACCATTTTTATCCATAAACCCCTTCCCCTTTTCCACTTTCCCACCTCAGATCGACCGTAATTTATTCTTCCTTTCATTTTTGTTATATTCTCTTCTTTTTCTAATGGGTTTTATCCTACTTTAATTTTTTTTTTCACTTTTTACCATTTTCAAACGCTCTGGTCTACTATGAAAGTTAACAAAAAGGGTTATATCAAAATTTAGTTAGTAAATTTTAATCGACTAATTTTTGAAAAAAACTTATTTCCACTTAAATGTAAATTAGATCTTTTTGAAATTGGATACCAAATGCATTGTTTCATGATTTGTTCAAGAAAAACGATCCAATTTTTTCTAAAGCTTTTCATCCACGTTTTATTTAGCGAATAGCGCAAGACAAGTGAGAAATGTAACGATGACAGTGATCGAAAAGAAAATGATTCGACTTCGTTCAATTCGTATTCAATTCGATGAGCGATTTGCACGTAATGCTTACAAAGCAATTTGAAGAATTCGTGGTACACTACAGAAATGAATTCAAGAAAAATTGGGACCAATATATTTATGAAACACATTCTGAAATAAACGTTGATCGAGACTTAAAATATCCTGCGGGAATTGTAATAGAACAATTAATTAGCCAATCAGTGGGCGCTAGTAATTGATAATCAAGCAATCCCAACGTAAACGTATCCGGCCTCATTGGAGGCTATTTGCAAAGGTCCATTGGTCTCGATGATCGTTCGTCCATAATTACAAAGTAAATTCAATATATTCCCAAAAGGGTAGTCTTACATCGGCACTGATGCATTTGATAACGCATGCGTTCATAATTGCACTGACCACGAAATGATTTCGCAACGTTGTGTGTCATTTTGTAATTAGTTTAAAAGGTAATCATGTGCATAAAACCGTAAGCATAAAATCATAACGGAATATTTCTAGATAAAACAGTATCGTGATTAACTGATAGACATTAAGGGTTAATCCTGAAGATAAAAATATGAAATTTAAAAATGTCGTTTTTGAGGAAATTCTTTGATTCTATGACTTCCAGTGAAGAAGTATTTTTTGAAATTCTACCAACCTAAATAGCTCAAAAATAAGTTGGCAGTTTAACATTTGTTCTCCAAACATTCATTTAAGGAAAGAAAAAGTGTTAGGTACTCCTAAAACTTATCAGATTACCATCTTAAATGGAGTTAATTATTACACCTTACATATTTATGCTTATTTGTATGTAATGATATTTTCGAAATTTTTGACATTGATGTGTGATTTCGTAGCCTTCATTATGTTTATTTTTAACCGACTTCAAAAAAAAGGATGAGGTTCTTAATTCAAGTGTATTTTTTTAATGTTTGTTACCTCAGAACTTTCGACTGGGTAAACCGATTTTAAGGATTCATTTTTAATATAAAATTTGGTGCTTCTCGTGTGGTTTCGTTATAATTTGAAGGAAATTGTTCACTTCTAAAGGGTTGAAAACTAAGGGATGAAATATTAACTTCTTATTGGGTAGCTCGATTTTGATATTTTTTTTTCTTCTTGGTAGAACATATATTTAAATTAATCTCATATCCATTTTTATAAAAAACTCCACTCATAGGGGGTTAAAAATTAGGGATGAAATTATAAAAATTTTCCTGGCTAACCCGATTTCGATAATTTTTTTCTATTATGAACACCGTACTTTTAAATTGTTCACATTTCAGTTTGAAGAAAAAAATCTATCCCCAAAGGATGAAAATTTTGATGATTTTTTTTTCTATTGAAAAGAGTATTCCACTTAAGTAGTTCTTTCATTACATTTGAAAGCTAAAGATGAAGAAGTAACTTTTAGCATTTAAAAGCGCTACCTCATATGAGCAGTGCGTTAGGAGATTTACCCATATTCAAAGAAATAAAATCAGATATCAAACTTCAGATCTTCGACTTCAAAATAAATAAAAAATCTTAGAAAAAATTTCATTAAAAAGTAAAAAAAATAATTGCGTATCCTTTCAATGTCTACAACTAACAATTTAATAGGATGATATAATGTACAACTATTGCTATTTTTGGAATTGGTGTCACCAAGGAAAAAAAACTATTGTGTGGTTTTACGAAACCACGATGTGAAACTTTTTTTTCGAATTATAGGCATTTAAGTAATTGAACATTTTCGGAAAATTATTCGATTTAGGGTGTAAAAATAGACGATATAATTGATTTTCTAGGTTTTGCATCTAGTTCCATTTGCTACGCCTTCGGCGCAATTTTTCCGTTCTCGAGAATTATATTCGCAAATGTCTGTTATTTTACTTCAAGAATACCTATCATGTTCAATAATTGTTAAATAAAGTTTGTTGTGGCGAAGAAATTGTTCCTGAACGAAAGGACTACACACAGCACGAACTCTGTCGGCAGTCTTTCTCTTCGGCGTTGAATTGATTCACCGTTGGATATTTTCGCACTATTCTCACTAGCTGTATCTTTGTCTATCATGATCAAGTGAACAACAACATTTATATCAATACACTGATCAAAACACACAAATGCCAATGCAAATATGATTGACAATTAAGTAATGACAACTTATAATATACTAAAACGTTATGATGGAGAGGAAAATACCCATTCAGTAATAACTCGCGCAACAACCCTAGTAAAACGGCATGGTATACAATATATATATATATATATATATATATAAATATATACGAGCTCTGCCGAACACTTGCCGATTCCCTGCCGAGAATATAACTTGCGACATGCTAAAGACAACCCAAAACATTTGAGACGAAAAAGTTTCACTTAATAAATATTAATGTTAACTTGTTAAAAGGTTTAATTAGTTATTGGTATGTTGTATGTACTTTAAAGGCCGCTAGATATTGTCACAGTACTAGTACATTGTATAAAAGTTAATTTGAAAAATAAATTTTATAAGATATTCTCGTTTGTTGCTAAGTACTAATATAGTCATATTTCCTTGGCTGATACCAACTCCAAAAATAACAATAGTTGTACATTATATCATCCTCATAATTTCTTAGTTCTAGACACTGTAAGGATACGCAATTATTATTTTTACTTTTTAGTGCATTATTTTATTTTTTATTAATTTTGAAGTCGGTTTTTCATTTTGTTATAATTTTTGTAGTACATGAACGAAGTCACAAGTGGCTAATAATTGTTCATAAAAGGCATTGGAGAATTTTCACGCGTTCTCACCAAGTTAAACAAGATGAGATTTTTTCTTTCACGGCAAAAATCATGTGTCATCCCGTGCAGATTTTTTCATTTTTCAACTTGCCAAAAAACGTATGTCAAGCTTTCGTCTTATTGACGGGCTTGATTCGTTCATCTTCATTGTGTTTCGATAACAATAGGCGTAAGTTCGTGCGAAATTCTCGTTAAATACTTTTTGCCAATGAAAAAGCGACTCATCTATAACTCGTGCAAAAAAAGTAATTTAAAAAAAAAGGGCTCTCTCACTTCAACATCATTTCTCAACTTTAAAGTTCGACAAATATGAGCTCGCGCGCCGCCTCATTGATTCTACAATTACCGAATTGATTGAATTCAACTTCATTCAATTCATTTTATTTGCTATTTTCTTTTAGTTTTTTGTTCGTTTTTCTCTCTGTTTCAATTGTTGAAATTCTTTCGCGTGTAATTGAGTATTTAATTAAACGTAAAATAATAGATAAACTAATAGGAAACATGTATACATGCTATCCTGTCGAATGCAATTGTAAAGTATCTCTTCAAACTTTGTTTTAGTAAAAATTAAAGTTTTTCTCTTAGCAATCATTGTAATTTGACATAATAATATAGTGAAATATTAATGGGAATTCATGGGATATTGTCAGGGCGCAAAGGATGAGGTTTTGAATCGGATCAAAACTGATGTGAGTTGATAGGATATGGTGAATGTATCGACTCACACATACATATGTGAATAGGGAAAATATTTCATCATCAAACTCTCTCATTCTCTATCTGCTCGCGTTCGGTTTAAAACCTCTCATTCTATCAGACATCCCATTGAAACCACCCGTTCAACTCACTAACCCATCAATTGATTATTCTCTAAGGGAATGTTAAATTATGCTGATGAATCTGAAATTATTACAACATGTGTAATTATTTAACGAAAAGTTATACATGAGTGAAACATGTTTTGCCATTCAATATATAAATTTTTTTCTTTTGGCTAGGAAAAGGGAATCGTCCAACTTCCGTAACAAACTTTAAACAAGTCAAGTTTTTCTTCTTGCTTTCCTCTTCAACACGTATGAGTATACAAACATACCATTTTATTTGCTTCCACCACGTTTCAGTTGAGGGTATTTTCTTTTCATTAAATTTAATTACTTTCCGCGAGCGTAAACAATCGCTTTTTAATACTTGGCCATAAAACAAAGGCTTTCAATCTAATAACAACTTTATTCTTTCATTGTTTTCCTATAAATTATTTACACGTTAGGATTTAGAGCCTTTGCGGATCAAAAGGGATGAAATCCATCATTCCACGTAGGTGTTTTCTCATTTATTCCATGGCGTTTCCGTCTCTTACATATAAACAATTCACAAATTCAAAAAGCTCAAATATAATTTGAGAACACAAAAATAAAGACATAGACATGAGGTGCACACGCGATACTAATAACAATAACGGCAAAAAAGCTCGACTAAATCGAGACTCATTTGTTTTTACAAATGAAATATTATGGAGGAACAGGAGAAAAAAAATGAGGGATGAAAACACGCGCATTTTTCATACATGTTTTTTAATAGTTTTTTTTTCTCTTTTATATGCAAAAAAATAGCACGAAACAATCAAAGTAAACACGACATCATTCTTTTAAAACGAGTACTTAGTGTAATTTGTCTGGTGGTTTTCTTCAATGAGTGTGTGGCAACCATGACGGAGAGGCAAACAACAGGAAAACACAACAAATGCTTTCAATTTTTATGTGAAGCCATCATCATGTCAATTACCTTTAGAAGCGTTCAAAGAAAACTCGACTAAAACTAAACGTTAGCATTTAATTTATAATTTTCTTAATCCGATGACGAATTGATTAGTCAGCATGAAACCTTATTTTTATAGAAATCAATCACCCTCATTGACCCCTTGTCTTGCTAGTTTTATCTATGTAGATTAACGAACATAATGTACCAATTGTAAAAGCATGTATGCTTTAAATAAAATACTGATACGTTGAATAAGGGTTTTAATTTAAATTATAATGTACAATGTCGTTAATAATACTTTATATCCAGTATTAAACTAAAAGTTAATTAATTGGTAAAATGATGTTCTTACATTAAAGCAAGACATCAAAGAAGAAAGATTAGAAAGACCGTTTTCTTAATAACGTTGAATTTAACTCGAGTAACAATGTTTTATGTACAAGTACGTATGGCTGTATCTCATATACTTAATGATAATTAAAAAGTTAAAATAATTTTTTTTATAAATTAAAAAGTACGTATCCAAAGCTAGTAAGCTTAGCAATTTCAAAATTGAGTTTTTATTAATTTGTTTCCGGTGCTTTTAAAGAAAATTTTGGCGAGAGATGTGCCTGTATAAACAAAACAATTTATGAGAGTAACTATACTTTTTCATTTATATCACAATATTATCATTTTTTAAATGGAATTTCATTTCTTTTAGTAATAAGTGATGTTTGCAATGATTATAATTATTTAACAACTAGCTGATATCTGCAACGTCGTCTGCGTAGGTTTTTTTTATATTAAGAACATATTTAATTTACAGAGGAAAAACATTGAAAAAATTGAAAAAAATATATTAAAAATAACCGGAAAGAACTTTGCATAGAATGTTTTTAACTACATGCCAAAAAATTGCTCCTTCAGAATCCTCTATTGCTCCAAGTGTACAGTTATTACTTAATTAATAATTAATTTTTTTTAAATTTTGTAATCTCAAAAATAAAAAAATTGCTATATAATCCAAAAAAATCATTGTTTTGTTCCTTTAATACTCTTTCCGAATCCGCAATTGCTCCAGGTATATAGTTAATTAGTACTTCAATTTTTAATCCAACAGCAGTTGAACCGTCATAGCACAATAATACATGTATAAATAGTTAAAAATAATTAATTATAAAAAATATTGCAAAAATTTGATCAATTATTTGTGTAATGAAAAGAGCAGATAGAGTTTTAAAAAAAACAATAATTACAATTAAAAATTACTTATTTTGGGTTTTACAGCGATTTTAATTCTTGAGTTTGAATTTTTTTTAAAAATGTTATATTTAATTTACTATTAACTATACACCTGAAGCAATTGCGGATCTGGAAAGAGCATTTAAGGAGCAATTTAAAAAAAACTTATATAAGTGACTTTTTTATATATGATATTATACATATATGATATAATAAAGCCCTGCTTAATAATAATATCAGTAGCCAGACTCGTGCCACCCATTACTATTAAAAGCTCAACTAACACCCAAATCCACTAATGCTACCAGCCCTGGAGCCTCAAAATAGTAGGCGATAAAAGAGGAAGGTGCCCCGTGACCTGGTTATAATATAAAGAAATACTCCATTGAGAGTATTCTCAATCAAGCCCGACCCAGACAGTAGATAGGATAAAATGATCATTGGTCCTGATGGACAATAAAAAAAAATTTAAAAAATTTCACCGCGGAGAAAGATGAGTCAGGTTGCAAAAACAAAAAAAAATTGTTTAGTCATTACAGTCACTATGATCGGGAATAATTTCTTAACAATAAGCGATATGCTATTATTAGGTAAACCATAATATCCGATCCTTAATAGAAAGAATTTTATTTTAATTATAATTAACCTTCGCACTGCTATGACGTTATACTAAGCGGCTACTATAGGTTTGTTCCAATCGTCCTTCTGGTGATGTTCAAACATTGACCAACAGACAAAGAGTAAGACAATATTGACCAAAAGACAAGAGTGAGTGAAGAACTGTTTCAGCAGGTTCGTTCTGTGCGATCATCCAGCACAGCCATTTTCGTGCAACGGCATGACGAGCGCTAACATCGACACTATTTCGACGATGCTTACGATGCCTTGAGGACCTTCGGGCTAAGCTGAAACAATTCTTCACTCACTCTTGTCTTTTGGTCAATGTTTGAACATCACCAGAACGACGATTGGAACAAACCTTATTAGTTGAGCCTTAGCACTATTTTATACAGATTTTACTGTATTTCAAACTCTGATTGAAAAAAATCATACAGAAACTTGAAAATGTATTAAGTGGTCAGAAGTTGATTCTGCACTAGAGAAGATCATTTAGAAGGAATTTTTTTACTTTATTTGACAAGATAGTACATACAATTTGAGTCTATTTTGGAAAAGCTATATGATCACCTTATATTATAGGAAGATATTTAAAGTTTTGTATTTGAATTGTTTGAGCTACTTAAAATAGAAACTTCAAGAGAAGGAAACATTAAATTTCTTTGAAAGCTTATAGCACATAGCATTCGTTGTTACAATTAACTAAATTTTACTTAAAAGTGAACTCATACCCGTCTTAAAAATATTGGCCTATATAATACTGTCACAATCCCAAGATAGCGAGACGTCGCCATCTTTAACGCCTACACTTAACCGGTTCAGCGTGAGTAGGGGTAACCATCACCCGGCCAACGAGAAGATGGTCTTGTTATCAGATTAGGGGTGGCGAGGGACCCCTATGGAGAGGGCGTACCGAAAAGGATTACTGGATGAATTAAGAAGGAGTAAAAATTCTGGAGTGATCGATCATTCAACGAATTCTAGAAAAAGGTGTCGACAAAATAGATTCCGAGAGAAATAGAAAGTTTAGGGATGATAGGCGAAACATTCGAGAAAGATTCCGAAACCCTATATAAGCCAGAAGAAGGGCTAGACAGGACAGTTGTAAATAAACCGACATTACGTGCGACATAAATATTCGACAGTGTTCAAAGTGAAAAGTGATCAATGCTTAAATAAATAATCAGTGCATTGTTAAAACAGTGTTAAAGTAAATAGTGGAAGTGAATATTTTGAAAGTGTTATATAAATTGTTACAGTGAACATCGTAATAGTGAATAAGTGACTGTAAAACTAACTAGTTGTTAACGTGTAATGCATAAGTGTAAGATAAATAAATAGACAATTGTTTAAAAATAAATTTGTAGTCATTAAACACAAACCATTGAACCCGTAAAAACGATACAATACTTTCTTAGAAATTCTCAAAGTCAACATTTTTTTAATGATTTATTTAAGGTTGCATCAACTATTTTGGTTATTAGCGACCATCGAATCCGAAACACGAGAAAAAAATCTTGGGCTTTCATTGGGATTCGTACCCAGGACCACTGGCGTAACTATCTAGTCAACCAAGCCACTATAAGTGACCTTCAACATTTTTAAGGTGATAGATTTTTGGTCGTTTGTTCCAACAGAAATAGTTCTTTTTAAATTAGAGTTTATCATAAAAATTCTGCACCTGTACTTTTTTATTCGAAAAAAACAAGTTTTATGTAGGAATATAATTAAAAGAGTTTAGTAAGGAAAGAGCAATAAAAGTCATTGGCAACAAATTAATTAATAAATTACCAATGTGAAATACTGTTCAAAATTGGTAACATTTATTTTTTATTAGCGCAATCAAGGGTTAAATGAACCCTTTTTCATATCTCAATTTCATACTTCGAAATTCTCCACGTCCGTTATTTGTTTTAGCTGTGAAATTTAAAACTTTTTTTTTTCGAAAACATTAATTTTCACTACGTCACAATGGCCGTGTTTTATCAGATTATATACATGAGTGAATCATAATAATAATACACACACATAGAGACGGACAAGTGAGTATATGGACAGACGGACGGATTGACGGGATAAAATGGCCCGTTCAGGCCTGCTTTAGACGATTTGTCATACTTTCCAACTACAATCCCGTTTTATTTCATTCTATTTTTTAAACACACTGACATTTAATGCTTAAACAACAATAACAGGAGGTGGGTGATTTAGGGGATAAGCCAGGAACGGGACATGGCCATTTAATTTTTTTTTTTTGTTATAATTTACAATTCAAATAAATTACACAATAACGAAATCGTTTCAAATAGGATTTTAGGGTTTTATTATGGCATGAATGAAAAACGAAAATGAATTTGTTTAAAAAATGTTTTTGAGCTAGTAAAATATTTGGCTTGGCAATAGGGAAAAAAATTGATTTGATCCAATAATTTGATTCGAAGTCAATAAATTGGCGAACAACGAAAATTTATACGTCACGCTCAATAACTCATATTATGAGTATAACACACAGAGTGGCGTTATGCTGGAAACGAGTAATGGAGGCGAGCAAGTTAGACACAAAAATAATATCCGGAATAAATCAAAAAATCGTTCGAAACGGGAGAGAGAACACCCTCTCGAGTTCTTGTAACAGCGCCAAGTGCAAATCGTATTACCATATGGCGTGTTTTAATATACAACGTGTATTTCAAATATACGAGATGAAAGCTACCGAAAAAATTCCATAAAACGAGAAACTGAACGACGAACGCTTTTCAAAAGCTTTTGAAAACAAGTTTTTATTTAATTTAAACTTATTAATTTCAAGCTTAAACTATAAGCATTATCGCATTAAGGTCTGAATATGTTGAAACCACCCCTTCATCACTTTAAATGCCATCCAAAATCCTTACATGAAACGATGATGACATGCAAGACTGTATCATTTAAGTTTAGTGACGCGCAAATTTTGTGACATCCCGCTTTTTCATTCAATTATAAATAATTCAATAAGAACTTACTTTATACAGCGAATTCCCAAAATGTATCCTTTGTGAATTCTATACATATCCAAAACTTTGATAAACATTTGAAAAAAGACTCACCTGGAACAAAAGAGAAAAATGATTAATAAAAGTTTTAAATGATAATGTGAAAATGTTATGATTAAAATATTAAGGGAAAAGCTTTGCTTTGATTTTGAAGAGGATATTATCACGTGCCGTTCGTCAAGAATTCAATTAATTAATTCTAAACTGTGGCAGAATATCTTCCCTTAATGGAAAAGTTACGTCTGTCTAAAATATTAAACCGTTTCTGTATAAATTAATATTTTAAATTTAGAAAACAAAGCAAATTTTCGGAATGAAGCATTGACCTTTTTTTATTAATGAAACAAAAAAAAACTTTTTAATGCTTGTACTAATAAATTTTTTTCCATCTTGACTTTGCTGTGTAATTATTGTTTTATTTTCCTTTTCGTTTGCCCCGTTTCATGAAATAGCTAGGCACAGAGTGAAAAGTTCCTTTTCCAGTCAAACAAAGTGAACAAGTTAATAATTAATGCAAGTAACGGCTGTCTCGTTGAAATGCTCGTGAAATAATAAAGCAAACCACAACTTTTCCAATGAAAATTTTATAGATTTAACATTGTTAATATTTGAATAAGTGATGAAAGATAAGAAAGATTATTTTTCTACTATTATAGTATAGTTATATAAACATAAATTTCACCTAAATCAACGATAATTAAAAGTCTAAGCTAGCCAAATTTGGATCTGTCGTAATAGTATTTAGATCAATATTTTATATAACAAATAATATTCAAAATGTTCAACAAATAATTAAAAAGCAATTAAATGAACCTTTAATAACAAAATTAAAATATATATGTATTTATTTTCTAATTTATTTATTTTTATATTTAAATTAAAAATAATTATATATACAAATGACACATAATATTAATAAATAAGTTATTACTTTTCTCGAATTTTGTAGTAGTTGTTATAGGTACTTTGTGAAGTTTAATGATGAAAATGACGTCTGCATCGCGGCGCGGTTTCAGAAGGATTAGTAGCGTTCTATTTTATCATCACAAATTAACAAGATGAAGTTGCCCGCAAAATGGCTCGGTATTTTTAACAAGGCGCGCGTAATTTGAATTTTTGTTGTATTTATTTATTAATTTTTATATTTAAATTAAAAATAATTATATATACAAATGACACATATTGTTAATAAATAAGTTATTACTTTTCTCGAATTTTGCAGTAGCTGTTATACTATTTGGAATTTAATAATAAAAATGACGTCTGAATTCAATGCATATTCTTATTTATCACGAAATCTGGGATTCTGAAATGATTCAACCATCTTAGAATAATAATTTAGTAACACAAGATAAGAATAAGATTAAGACATTTACTTTGACAAATAGCTACTTCCTTTATTTCTATATTATCTATAATTTTCTTATATTATTTATTTCTATGAAGCTTCGTTTTCATGACATCCATGAATTGTTAACCAGAAAAATGATCCTGACAAATTTTATAAACGTCTTTCAGCTTTCTTTGGATATTATTTATTGATACAAATTAAAATATTATTTTCTTAATTTTATTTTTAATAATTATATCTTTAAATTTATATATTATTATTATTAAATATTAAAATACATTTTTTTTAAATTGATTATTTGAATAAAATAAATAAAATCTAATTTTTAATGATACCAAAGAAGTATAACTTCTCACGCGCGTACATAAGTACACGCAACCACTTTTTTATTTCATCTTGCTAACAAAATTTTAGTTTGTCTAATACATAACATGACTAGCTTGAATTTGAGCTTTTACCCATTTAAGAGATATTACTACTCGAAAATCAGTCACCTTGATTTTTGTTGTATAATTCAGACTCTAACAAAAGATCAATCAAAAAGTCCTCATAGAATAACTGCAAATCGTATTTGCAGCAAAATTTTGATGTTAAAACATTTAGTTTTGTGTAAGACTTTGCGGTGTCAAGACGTGCACATTCAGCCAATGAATAAAAATTGGGTAATTTCTTTTCTTGGGGTCCCAAACCCCCGCCAGGGGGACCTTCTGGACCCCTTTGACAATAATTAACATAGTTTTTTCGGATTTAAACGAAAACATGGGGGTCAATTTAACACTATTTCAATAAATAATTGGGGGTCAACTTAATACAGTTTTTGCGGATTTAACACGGATTATATAAATTTGAAATTTGGAACGATTGTGATGAAACATTTAAAAATTTTATTTTTTTTTTCTATTAATAACTCTATATAATCTCGTACAGCAACTTTTTTCTTTATTCTTCATTTTATTGGTTGTTATGAGTAAAATTAACTTCAAAAGAAAATCAATGTTGTAAATAAATAATAGTGGTGATGAAGTACCAGTATTAAAGTGAAAATAAGTGGACGTTTGTTTTGAAAGTTAAACTTTGGATCACTCTTTATTTACTTCAAGAAAAGCTTACATATATTTGATGTTTGAGAAACCTAACAAAAAGAAAGATTTAATTGTAGGAAAGCGAAAAAAAAATTCATGAATATGGTTTAAAGCGAATAACGTTATAAAGTTGGCGTAAATTTCTAAAGCCTAGTACTCACTAGTAGGCATTTTGTGCGATTTGTCTAGAGATGGTCTATAGACACGTTCAATAAACCGTCTAGAGTCACTGTTCTTTGTCTCGTCTAGCGTCTACGCTACGATGTGAATTTCTAGTCTCATCTTCGTACTCCACCATGGAGGACAAAATAAAATAAACAAAATTCCTTCATTTCTTCCCCTTCATAAGAAATGTTCGTAAAAAATGAACATACCTATAAAATAACTGGGTAATCAGATCGATACTTAGAGCGAATAAGTAAAATTTCCAATTCAAAATCATACGTAAAATCAGATTGACTATTCCCCCCTGCCGATAAAAATAATTGATAATATTCAGTCTAACCCCCCTCCCCTAAATGCCTTACTCGATTATGAATTTAATACTTAAAATTTTAAGTCAATGAATCAGAGAATTTCGTTGTCATTAATTAAGTACCTAATTTAATGTCCAGATTTTAAGAGACATTTATTTATTTTCCCGTTTGGGATGGACGAAATTGCCCCCTTTTTTGGAAGGGAACTGTAAATAGTTTATACTATGCAACAAAATATTTTTGACTCGTTTCAACTTATCCTCCTAATAAAATAAAAATAGCTGTATGGGCCTTGACGTAAAATTTAATACCAATTGAATTATTGTATCAGTGACATTATCAAAATCATTCATCCAATAGCATATTTCATGTGCTAACAAGTCAATCGTAAAAAATACTTTTTGGAGCATCTTAAGCCTTTTAAGCTTCACATCTGTGCGTCATCAATATTTTTTTAGTTTTTTTATTACTAATTTTATTAGATCTATTGAAATCTATAGAAGTCTATTGAAGTCTATTGAAATCTATAGAATCTAATGAAGTCTATGAAATTTGTGGCGACGACATACATACATTGCACATTACACATAGCGATCAGTAAGTGTAGAAAAGTCTTAAGAAAAATAATTCATTTATTTAAATACACAACGTCATGGAAACTTAACGTAAACGTGCACAGAAATGCATAGAAAATAAGACCATTAACTTGTTTTCTTCCGTTTTAAATATTCAAGAATCATCCGTTTGAAAACTCATCACACAAAGAAACTACCTGCAATTGAAACAATTGGCATCAGGTAAAGTTTTGGTATTTAATTAGATTTTAATGTCATACGCTTTTAGTATTCAGTTTTAATTAACAACACCTGGAAGTTATCAAATAAATTATGTAAATCGATTTCTAAGTCTATAACTTAGTCTTTTCATTCAAAAGTATAAATGAATAACTAAAGATGGTGCAAGTGAAATTATAAAAGTACTAACCATAAAAATGGAAGATTTTCTTTTCAAGTTCTTCATTATTGAACCACTTGAAGAAAATATTACAGCTTACTTACAGTAGACTAGAAGTTATATTATGAGACATATGATAAAATGGTTTCGAAATAGTAACGAACAGTCCAATTTCATATATGATATTTATTATTATTATTATTGTTATTATAACGGAACGAGGCGTCGCTATCGTTTTTACTTAAACGATAATAAACATTCTGTGTTACATGTAACGTTTATAACTGCCCCTTTCTCCATTTATAACTCGCGTCGTCATCCCCTTTACTACGAAAGAAATATAACTATGAGTCTTACTCTCGTTCGTTTCCCATCATCCAATTGGATCCTGTCCAAAATTCATCACCCACACAAGACGCCCGTGCCGACGACTAGTACACCTTATTCTTGGAACAACTTAAGCCAACGGGCGTTTCCTTGCCATATGGAAGGACTGCTATGATATTGTTATTGAAGTAAACATGAAATACCAGAAAATCAAGGACAAAAAAGCATTTTCTTTAGGGGAGCAACGAGACTTGGTCGTTGAATGAAAAATAAAAATGACACAAATGAATTATTTTATTGTACATGAAACATCATCGTTTCATTAAATTTCTAATAGCATATATACAGAGTTGGAAGAGAAAATATGGAAGTCTTTAAATTGTTGTTTCCGTTTTTTTTTTTTTTTTTTTTTATGAAATATGATTGATTTTCTGAAAGTTTTATTTTAAAAGGCGGGAGCTGAAGTTTGTGTTTGTACAAATACTTGTGCGAGAGTTAAAAATGGTTGGAAGTTTTAAAATATGAGTGGTTGAGGGATGCTGACTTAATCAATTTTGAGCCCCTGAGAGTTGCACAATGAGGACTATGGAGATTATTTGTACGATCGGAAACTTACAAAGACAAAAAGGATTTGTATATTATGCTTTTGAAATTCCCATATATATATACCTCCATCAATATCGTGTTTGTTGAAGACTCAACGTTCTCTCAGCATTGTCAACTTTTCAACACTCAACAATGATATTATGTAAATGAGAGTAAGTAAAACGAAGAGACATCTCTTCCTCTAATGCGTAAAGAACTTTGTGTGCTTTCGATCCCTATTCCCATTCTGTTGGTCCCTTGGATACGACACTAGACGCCAGATGACGGTTTTAATGTACAACCTCTTTACATCTAGTTTTCCAAGTCCATTTTCTTACGAATAGAGCCACATATTTGAGCGAACATGTTACAAACTCGAAAGCATATATCTACAAGTATATACTTTCCCAGTGGAACATGTTACTCTTGTAATTCTGAATTATGAACTAACTATACTAATTTCCATATGATTAACAGTTCAGGCAAAAGTTCCACTCTAAAAACTATTTCAACCTTTGCAAATTTTTAAAATTAAATTAGAACGTTAGTAACAACTACAACTATGCTTTCCTTTTACCTTTTCTTCCTTTGTCATCTATATAAATAAAATTATAGCTGTTTTTTAATGTTCGCTTTTAACTCAAAAACTACTTGATAGATTTCAATCAATTTTCACAAAAAGTTATTAAATATTGTTACTTATATTATAGGCTACTTTAAATTTCGAATACTTTTCCCTCTCTGTTTGTTTGTTCTTGGCAAACTTGAAAACGGCTGGTCCAATTTGGACGAGTTTTTCACTACAAGTAGTAAATATTACAAAAAGTGCTATAAAATACTTTTTATTCCGAAAAAATTTTGATTTTCTGAGCAATAAAATAAAAACTATTAAAACTGTGCAACGAAAAACATATATCGGCAGGCAGCTGTGATAAAATGTACATATACATATCATATCGTAGGTACGCATGATTTTAAACTATGTAATTTGTTATTTGTATAAATTAATGTTCGCAAATTTGAAAATTATAACCATGATAGAAGTATAGCGATAGGTTAAATTCCTAGAAACCATAAATCCATTGTGAATTTAAAGGTAGGTAGTTATTATATTATCAATAGTTCATCTGAGTAAACGTTCGAATAATCGAGGGAGGAGAAGGAAATCCTCTGTAGTAAATATGATTTCATTCATAAAAATAAATATCTTAGTTCCAAAATGACACCCGTAAGAATAAATAACCAAAACAGACAGTTCGATTTAAGTGATCCCGATTAGGAGTTTGACTAAGAGAGGTAAAGCCGTTAGGTAGAGCCCCCAGAATAAAAAGAAATCTAGCTCAACTTATTTTTTAAGAGAAAATAGCAACTTAGATGTGACCATCGCGTTGTTTTTTTACCAAAAAACTATATTCTTAATTTTCAATTTATTTTAGCAAATCTATTTATGAGATCTATAAGAATTCGTTGTCTAATCTTGGAGTTCGGGAAATAGCAGACTTGCCGATAAGACGTAATGGCCTTAATACTCTATCCTAGAATTATGAAACTAAGGCAACCAAAGTTTATATCTCAGATCTTAAGTAACACATTAAATATTTCTGATCCTAAAAAGGTACACTTCCTAAAGGATAGCTACTAATCCATTCTACTAAAATTAAAAAAATAATTTCATATGACATTTGGTGTGAAAAGTTCTCACGGCTGAAAATTTTCTTAATATTTTACAATATTCAAAAAAACGTAAAGATCCTACCTATAAGATAGCTTATATCTGTTCTTGGAAAAGAAGTTTAACGGATTTTCATGAACTTTCTATGAAATAAAGTCTAGAAATACCTAATTATCTTTTTTTGTTAAAATAGCTGAATTTCTTTTTTTGGGTAAAGTTTTCTATTATTCAATCAGATTAATTTAGATACGCTCAGCAAAGCGGGCGGATATCAGCTAGTTGTAAATACAGATTCAAAATAAATTTTAAAGTTACAATAAGCATAGTACATTTCAACACTCTCTTTGTTTATTGAAAATTTTCTTAATTAAACTATACGCCAAAAAATTGCTCCCCAGAATCCGCAATTTCTCCAAGTGTATGGTAATTAATTGATTAATAAATAATTTTTCAAAAATTTTCCAAAACTAGAAATTAAAATTGCTGTAAAATACAAAAAGTCACTTTTTTAAGTATTTTTCCAAGATTTTTTTTAACAATTGTTCCTTAAATGTTCTTTCCAGATCCGCAATTGCTCCAGGTGTATAGTTAATAGTTACTTAATAATTCAAATTTTTTAAAATTTTCAAATTCAAGAATTAAAATTGCTAGAAGAACCAAAATAATTTTTAAATTGATTTTTTTTAAAGTTATCTATCTGTTCTTTTCATTACACAATTGATCAAATTTTTGCAACATTTTTAATTATTAATTTTTTAAAACTATTTATACATGTATTGTTGTACTATGACGTCATCAACTGCCATTGGATTGTATAAACAAGAATAGTTTAAAAATTGAATTACTAATTAACTATACATCTGGAGTAATTGCGGAACCGGAAAGAGTATTTAAGGAACAATTTTTTGAAAAAAATAAATAAAAACAGTGATTATTTTAGATTATACAGCAATTTTTATTTTTGAATTTACAAATTTTTTGAAAAATTTATTATTGATTAACTAATAACTATACACTTGGAGCAATAACGGATTCTGAAGGAGCAATTATTTGGGACATAGAAACATTCTACGCTAAGCCCTTTCCGGTTACTTTTAATATATATTTGTTTTCAATTTTTTAAATGTTTTTTCTCTGTAAATTAAATATGTTCTTAACATAATAACCGACGCAGACGACGTCGCGGGTATCAGCTAGTTTATTTTAAGGTATGTTATTGTCTAGTCTATTAAAACGTCATTGATGGATAAATTTTCACACGTCAAATTGTTATTATTACTTTGCAGGCTTCACTAACGACTATAAGTTGATAGAATGGAAAATTGGTTTGAGTATTTTATTCAAGCCGCCCCCTTATCCGTAGCTCCTTCATTGAACGTTCATGATGACGATTTTAATGACTATATTATTATACATCGTGTAATGAGATAGGGCAATTGAAAAAAAAAATAATTGGAAAAACATTGAAAGCTCATGTCTATTATAAGCGTGCGATAAGGACGGAGAGAAAACATAACATCCATTAGGAAGGCTTTAGGGAATGGGACAGTTGCATTTTGTGTTCATATTTTTCACTTTGATTCGTTCCAGATCTACCTTGTTCAACCCATTCGGTACGAGTCGCACCTCATCCACCCCCATTCATCATATTATCAATAAAACCAAGTGTAATAAATCTTCAATGGTCGCAATTTTTTATTTATTAACATACACAGACATCATCAAATATAAAATTGACATGAAACGAGAAAATAATTTCCTCGCATAAAATAATAATTTTCAAAAAAAAAAGTAATACCATTTATATATGCACATATGCAACGATGACATACACAAAAAAAAAATGATGACAGAAAAACATTTTTTCCGGGTAAACATTTTGTCTCTAAAAATTAATGCATTGAAAAAAAATAATTGTACCCCCCCCCCTGCAATTTCTTTCTCGTTCTCTTTTTGCACCTCAAACACAATTAATGTACGTACTAATAACATTAGAGTGGCTGACCAGAGCCCCTGGTCATTTGGCGACTCGAATGCATTGAATGTGTCTATTTTATTTACAAAAATGGCGCCTGACAAATAATAAAGCCGTGGCCGTACGATCTCTTTCCAAGCTCCCAAATCCAATTAGATGGAACACAAATGCAACAGCATTGTGCTTTCCACCCTCGCAATGCATATACCATAGGTGGAGATAAAATGTGTTATATTATTTAATAAAAATGCATTGTGGAATTAACAAGCATTCATCGGTTAAAAAATTAATAGGAGCCAACGTTCTCGACTAATGAAGCCAGAGGTCCATTTGTGACCACGGGGTGGCGAATTTATACCTCGTTTCATTATATGCGAAAAAATAATCATATGCTAAAAACAAAATAGACTGTCACTCTTATTAATTTTCAAATTTCCATCTAGAACAACGAAAACGTTAAAATAATGCATATTTAAATTTATAGCAATAAAACATTTCATTCAACATCAATTCTTTTCCTTTTAACCCGCATAGTTTTGTTTGTTGATTTTCCATCGAACTATGTAAAAAATTTGAATGCAACATTACCGCAATTTGATCAGCCATGAATTTAAATACAATATTTATTTTGTAAAACCGTGAGGTTCGTTCGTTGACTTTTTTGTGTTACATAAACCGCCTCTTTTCAATATCTATCATGCGTAAAGTAATTTACAAAAACACAAAATAAAAATGTTGACTCGTTTAGGAAATAGGCGAAACATCAACAACAAAACGAATGGTTAAAATGCGGGAAAACCCGCAAAAACGAGTTGGCAGCGGAGGCTTTATAAAAGCAAATTGTTGGAAAAATGAACATTCGGTAATTTTATCAATTATATTCCAATTTTATTCAAATAGAAGCAGCTATGTAAATAATTACAAGCTTTTATGTTTATGATTAAATTAACCAATAGATTATAAAGTTCGCTTTATAGACCTTTTGTAAACATTTCGATAGTTTTGTTGTACGCTCCTTGTGCATTTTTTGGTCGAATTTTTAAATTTAGAATACATTGAATCGAATCGAATAGTTTGAAGTTTTTTTTTTTTTTATATAAAAACGGTCAACTGTACGGTTAATTGCATCCATTGTTCTTGTTTTACTGGGGTCTTAGTTGTCTTTCACTTACTCTTAGTTCACTTATACTTTTTTTTTAATCACCACGGTTCTTTGGTCAATTTTTATTATTCATTGTCACTAGTCATCCTGATTATAAACAATTTTTACACCATTTCCCACTTGTTCCAAGAACTACTAGCTTTCTACTTCCGTCCTCATAATTTACCAGAATTTCTATTAGGGTCATCGGCTGCTGTCCATAGATTGCTCTTTGTTGATTATCGTATTAGGTACTCTGGACCAGGTTGCATTTAACTGTTTTTCGGACACTTCATGTCTCATACATTGGAAGTTCTTCCCTCTTCGAAATGTGTTCTTGTGAAAATATGCCTTAAAATCAATTTCAACCTGTCACGCCCTGACTTCAAGATATATAGGTTGAAATGGATTTGAAGATGTAGGGAAACAAACCATAATACATAAAGTATGCTCATTTGGCTAGGCGGCGTTTCTTTGATCTCTGAAAATGACGTCACTGGTATGACTGACAAACGCGGGAATTCAAAATATATAGCTAAGTAAGGTATAGATCGTATAGATTCTAGAATAAATACATCGTCATAATTCATTTAAAATAAAATAATAAAGAAAAATCAAATTAGTATTTATTTTATGTTCATAAAAATTAACTATTAACATAATGAAAGTTTCAATATTATCAGATATTACAAATAGTGCGCCTAGCGAATCTAGGGGATTTCAGTGGTACCAATCAAATGTAGTCACCCGGTGGAATCCGATGAATCCGATCCAATCAAATCATACCATTGACGGTAGAGCAAATCGAAGTAAGCACCCCTTGGGTAGTACCTACTTACGTTAATTTTCAGCGTAGTTAGGTTGAAAAAGGTCTTAAATCAAAGCGGAAAATGGCCACCATCAGCACAAAAGGCTCAATCGGGGTTTTAAAATTTTGACTCGGGTCTACTGCTCTGTCAGCTCTTAGAGAGGTCTTCCTGGTATTTATTGTGTCCTTAATCGGTCAAAGTTTGTTGTTTACTTCTTACTGCCAGTTTGAAGTTAGTTTAAAGTAGTTCTAGTTTGTGACAGTAATATAAAATACTTAAAACGGTTTGGACAACTCAATGTACCTTTCATAAGTTTTCGCTTATGCTAGACTAGTAAAAGCCCGGAAGTCCTTGACTGCTCTTCTAGATATTATGAATTGTGATTAAGAATATCTGTGTTAAGGTGTCTGCTTACTCAAATTGAATTACCTTTTAGCTAAAGAGATATACAATGAACAAGTCCTTAGTTGGGGTTTGCATCTTTTTATTTCTTAATTTTGGAAATTTCATAATAAGCAACAATTTGTTGAATTAAAAATATTTAAATGTTCTTATATATCATAATAATTTAATTAAAACAGCATTCATGGTATCGGTGTATATGGACTATTTGAATTCGGTGGCAACTTCACTCCATTGGCTGGCACTGTCACGAAAGAATAAGCTATCGACAACAAACGGACATACACTTAAGCTGCATATAAGTTAGATGCTAACAACCATAGTAACTGATACTTAAATTAAAAAAACAACACCTAAATAAAATTTAATAGGGAGTATTGCTAAGAGTTTTTATGAATTTTATAATTTCAACCCTTAAATGAAAAATTTTGAAATGTAAAAACGTAGTTTCCTAGAAGTGTACGCATTTTTACAAATAAACTGGTGAGAATCAGAACGGTGTATGTCAATTTTCTTTAGTTTAAAATTTTTAAGGTAGGTACTAAGAAAATGAATGGTCTAATGACTTAGACCAGTCTTAAAAACAGAATGATACATTGCAATCATAAATATTAACTTAACTTAAGTTTAAATTTAACTTTTATAGTTTTGAATTACACCATTCTAATTCTTATAAGCTCATAATAGCCAAATGAGGGATTTTATTAAGTTCCTAGTTTAGTTATTATCCTTTTCTCATCTTCCTTTTTCAACCAGCCTGGACTGAATTTGAAATTTCGCTCAGCTCCGTATTAACAGACGATAAATTTATTCGTACTATTTTTTGTTTGAAAATTTAATCTAAATTTGAACAGCTTTCCAATTCTAAGGACAGGTCAATTCTGCAAATCTTTATATTTAATAGATAAAAACCAAAAATATTGGTAAAAAACCAAATCAAGAGAAATACAACTTTTGTAACGTTTATCAAGAGTACATTAAAGTAAATAAATAGCTACAATTTTTTTTTGTAGTTATTTATAGTCGCTTGGAACGTCCAAGGTCATCAGCGACTTATCTAGTTATACAATTACTTTATCCAACCTTAGTTATACGTTAAGTAAACTTTCAAAAGTCACATAAAAAACTATTTAACATAGTAGGACAACAATTTTTGAAAAGCATTTTTAAGACTCGCATATTGAATGGAAATTCTAAATGCTCAGAAAACAATTGAAAACCAATTATTTTGTAATTGCTATATATTGATTTATAAATTATTACAATCTTAGTCTATAAATTCGTTATAAAATTCTTATAACAACTTCGACAAACCTTGCTTTAAGAAACTTTAAATTATTTCAAGTTTCTGATTCAAGCTATTTAATTTTCTCCAAAACAAGATTCCCACTAAGTTGTTTCGGTAATAATTTCTGTTCAAATCAATTTAAACTTCTACCAATAACTCCTCAAGTTTTAAAATAAGATCAAATTAAATTAGTTCAAAATGAATTTATAAACTAACTGAACATTTGTTAGTGAAAAACATTCTAATTTTATGTTAAAAACTCTACACTAGTTTTCACTGGTTATATTTACGTTTTATAAAAAACGTAACTGTCGTAAAAAGTGTAGACGGTTGATAGCAAAAAAATGTAATTGGTTTTAATAGACGTACCGATAAGTTTTTTGTTGAAATTTCATTAAATTTTATCTTTAAACACAAAAAGTTTGAAAAATCTCTTGATAGAGAGGCAAAAAAAATCATTGCCAAGACAATCAGGCTGTGTTGTCCCGCCGTCGTCGCCGACATTGAAGATTCTGTTCTTTCAGTATGACATGCATGCTGCATTTCCATATGTCCCATGAGAAATCTCAAGCTAGTATAATCCTCGTCGTTTTACAGGGAATGACGATGACTAAGGGGAGCGGAATATACTTTCGAAGATGCATCTGGATAACTTGAGTTCCCAGTCCCGGTCGGGGCCTAAACATGCCGGCTAAACGACAACAGGAACAAACAGCGAATGAGGAGGTTCTTCGTCCTCAACAACAGCTTTCAAACATTTTTCCCAGTGAAATATGTGGAGGATAATATTATTTATAGTCGAGAGACATTTTATTTTATCAACTACAGGCAACTGCACTCCGGATAAATATCTGCCTAATATGGACGTCGTGCATCGTCTCGCTTGAATCATAAAAGACAATATTCTTCAAAAATTCTAATGCAAAACGTAAAAATAAATACAAAACTAAATATTTAATAATCTCTTCACATAAAACAGTATCGTCTAACACTCTAACTATTTATCTTAAAATTGAAAAATAAAATTATTCCTTAGTTCAATATTTTTAATGGAGTTAATATTTATACCTTACGTACTTAAGATGTTTAATTCTGTATAACAAAATTACCGGAAGTTGTCTTGTTGCATGTAATAACGTGGTTCTGCAGTTTCTTAGAGAGAGGTTTATTCTCTTAAACCTCCACTATGCTTACATATTTTGTTAAATTTTATGTGAACGAAATCACGGGTAGCTACTAGATATTTTAAAATAGTACCATCATTGACACACCGAAGATTAAGCCACTGGACATAAAATATGAAGTTCTAAAGTGTTTTTATGAAAGAACTGTAACTTAAGCACCTCAGTGAAAGGATCAGGATAGTATGAGACACAGAATGGAAGAGTCAAACCTCCAAACTCCACTCTATCAGAAAACCGACATTGACCAAACCATCCTTCATCAACTCAGATCATTGTAATCCGGCTGAGGAAAGGACACACAAAATTAACTCACTCATATCTTCTACAAAGGACCTTTAAAATGCATGAAATGCTCATCCCCACTCACCGCTAAACCCTAATTCAAGTGTGGCATCCTGAAAGGATTGAAGAAGGAGACAGGTACGCTACATTCCATCCAGGAGGTGATGAGACACCCAGAACAGTGGGACAACGCTTGCTGTTTCTTCCAGAGGCTGGGAATTTGGAGCGACATTTAACGATCTTACATAACCAAGGAACCAACCCACACCAATTACCACTGTGCTGATGACCTTAATTTTTTTTTTTTTTTTTGGTTTATTTAAGGTCGCATCAAGTACTATGGTCATTAGCGACCGTCGAATCTGAAAACCCAGAAAAATATCTTAGGCTTTCGTTGGGATTCGAACCCAGGACTACTGGCGTATAAGGCAACTATATCTAGTCACCGTTAAGGCACGTTAAAATGAAAAAAAAAAACTGTGGCTTCCTCTACGGAAGGATTTTTTCAAATAATACCCGCATATTTAGGATTTGCGTGTTATTTGAAAATGTGATTTTCTCTTCATAGACTAAAGCATTTTTTTCTTATGCCTAGTACTCACTAGTAGACATGTTGCGCAATTTCGGTCTCTGAGACGGGTCTCAGGTTGTCTCCGTACACATACCTATAGACGAATCCCCGTCAAGTGCCTGTTGCAAGACCAAATATCGCAGGTTTAAAGCCTAGTTCTCACTAATAGACATGTTGCGTGATTTTGGTCTCTAAGACGCATCTCAGGTTGTCTCCATAGACATGTCTATAGACGAATACCCATCTAGGGTCTATTGCGAGACAAAAATCACAGATCTAACGTCCCCCGACCAGAATGGGATACTTTAGAAGACAGCATGCAACGTTAGACATGTTCCACAACATTTTGACAGTGTGGACGTCCCTATTGTCTAGAAGCGAGCCATGGTCAGCTCCATTTATCTTATTTTGTCCTCCATGGTGGAGTATAAAGATGAGAGTAGAAATTTACATCGTAGCGTAGACGCTAGACGAGACAAAGAACAGCGTCTCTAGTCGGTCTATTGAACGTGTCTATAGACCATCTCTAAACAAATCGCGCGACATGTCCACTAGTGAGTACTAGGCTTTAGATAAAAAATATTATAAAAAAATGAAAAACCGACTTCAAAATATATAAAAATTCTTAAATAAGAAATGCACTAAAAAGTAACAAAATAATGGCGTATCCTTGCAGTATCTACAACTTACAAATTATTAGGATGATACAATGTACAACTATTGTTATTTTTGGAGTTGGTGTCAGCCAAGGAAATACGACTATTTTGGTACTTAGCAAAAAACGAGAATACCTTATGAAAATTAGTTTTTAAATGAACTTTTAAACAATATATTCGTACTGTAACAATATTTAGCGACCTTTAAACTACAAAATACCAATTACCAACTAAACCTTTTTACAATTTTTACAAATTACCATTAATATTTATTTTCTTGACTGACAGCAACTCCAAAAATAACAATAGTTGTATATTGTATCATCCTAATAATTTGTAAGTTGTAGATACTGCAAGGATACGCCATTATTTTGTTACTTTTTAGTGCATTTCTTATTTAAGAATTTTTATATATTTTGAAGTCGGTTTTTCATTTTTTTATAATATTTTTTATTTCTCGCGTTTTAGTGATTTGAAGTTTGATAACTGATTTTATTTTCTTGAAAATGGTTAACCTTCCAAACACGCTGCTCATATAAGGCAACGCCGTTTAATATTAAAAGTTACTACATCATCCCTTTTTGCTCTTAGGGGTTGAAATTTTTTGCTTTTAAATGTAAAAACAAAACTTAGTGGATAACTCTTTCCAACAGAAAAAAATTTATCAAAATTCGGTTAAATGACACTATTTCATCCCCTATTTTCATCCTTAAAGGGTGGATTTTTTTCTTCAAAATGAAATGTGAACAATTTAAAGGTACGTTGTACGTAATAGAAACAAAATTATCAAAATCGAGTTATCCAATAAGAAGTTAATATTTCATCCCTTAGTTTTCAACCCCTTAGAAGTGGAAGGTTTTCCTCAACTTAAAACTGGACCCCACGGAAAGCACCAGCTTTCAAATAAAAAAAGAATTATTAAAATCGAGCTATCCAATAAGAAGTTTATATTTTATCCCTTAGTTTTCAACCCTTTAGAAGTGAAATATTTTCCTCAAATTAAAATGGAAACACACGAGAAGCACTAGCTTTCAAATAAAAAAAGAATTATCGAAATCGAGCTATCCAATAAGAAGTTAGTATTTCATCCCTTAGTTTTCAACCCTTTAGAAATGAAAAATTTTCCTCAAATTAAAATGGGAATACATGAGAAGCACTAGCTTTCAAATAAAAAAAGAATTATTGAAATCGAGGCATCCAATAAGAAGTTAGTATTTCATCCCGTAGTTTTCAACCCCTTAGAAGTGAACGATTTCCTTCAAACTAAAATGGGACCATTCGGGAAGCACCAGCTTTCAAATAAAAAAAGAATCATCAAAATCGCTTCACCCAGTCGGAAATACTGAGGTAACAAACATAAAAAAAAAAAAAAAAAAAAAATACAGTCGAATTGAGAACCTCCTCCTTTTTTTGAAGTCGGTTAAAAATTACGCCAACCTTCTAACGTTATTCGTTTTAAAGCAGATTGTTCATGATTTTTTTTTTGTTTTCTTACGAGATTACATTTTCTTTTCTTAGGTTTTTCAAACATCGTACTAGCATGATTGCATAGTTACATATTGGCATCAGTTAGTCAGTATATATAAAGAGTGATCCAAAGTTTAACTAATTTTGACAGTGTGGATGTCACTATTGTCTAGAGGAGAGCCATGGCCAGCTTTATTTATTTTGTTTATTTTATTTTGTCTTCCATGGTAGACTGCGAACATGAAAATGAGAAATTTACTTCGTAGTGGGGATCTAGACGAGACAAAGAACAGTGTCTCTAGACGGTCTATAGAACATTTCTAGACGGTCTCTAGACAAATCACAAAACATGTCTACTAATGAATACAAGGCTTTACACCTGAACTCTCTTTACTTATTTTATTAAGTTTTTCGTGAACAAAGTTATGGGTAGCCATTTATTTCGAACAAAGAACATGAAATCATATAAAAAGTGCGGTTAAAATAAAGACAAAGAAAAAAGTCAATTTTAATTTAAGTAAAATTATTTGTAGCCTCGTTTCTTGTCTAATATTTTTTTTCCGTTTCATTTATTAAAAGCTATTACGTGTGAATATAACGTAAATATTATACATAGTGACATTTGTATATTTCGTGAAAATCGAGAAAAACAATTTGTTAAATGAAACATCAGAAGCAATAACAATCGTCGTAGGCTTTGCATAATTCGCGTAGGCCCCAACAAAACCCGGTATAAACGCGCGAGTGAGATCGAAGCCTTGTACTGTCATTTTTTCGCTTGAGACTCAACTTGTTTATATATTTTTTATATCCTATCCTGCTATATAATACTATACGTTCTGTTCCCGTTATTTGTTTGACATACGGATTTGTTTTGTGTAAGATGAAAAATATTTTTGTGGCAGTTGAAAAGTTTTCAACATCGTTCGTTCGTTCGTTCGTTCGTTGAAGAATATAACGTAAGGGGATTCGAGTGTACACACATAGAGCCCTACGGATTAGGAACAACGAACGAAGGACAAAAGGGAACGCGGATGACGATGTTGATGATGAGATGAAACTATGACGACGATGTCAAGTTGGGTGAAAATTTGTTTTTAGCGGGATATCGAAGAAATCTTAAATGAAATTAAAAAAACGTTTTATTATCAAACTAAAAAAATTAACACACTAAATGATTTTCGCTAAAGTCAATGTTTGAATTAGTTAAAATTTTTGGACTTGCTTTGAGATGGAAATCGACTCAGAAGATTGCAAGGTGTTTCGCTAAAAGTTTATCGTAGAACGAGGGCTGGAAGAAGAGTTAACTTTGTTTTTGTCGGAAGAAGTTTTAAAAGGTTATTCGGTTGAGGGCGTTTGAACGCTTGATACGTTTCGCCCTAAAGGAAATTGCCAACAACTTCAAACAATTTCTTTTACTTTCGACCTCGTAAAATCTCTACCATAAAAAATATGATCCTTCTTTACAATAGAATTAAATTCAATTTTTTTTTTGGAGATTTTTCCATTTACACTATAAAAAAAAGTCTAAAATAACAAGATCTTAGTAAGCTTTTAGAGATGATTTTATTTGGGATACATAAGTATAAAGCTCTTACTTTAGTGATAACAAAAGCATCCTTGTAGATATACATATATGTGTATACAGCTCCTGAGGGATTACCTACGAAGACGATGTCGTCACGGACGTTTCGAATAAAAAGTCAACAAGAAGTAATGTTTCCTGTGCTCCAGACTGGACATCCCTCTACGCGATACACTTGGAGGAAATACACAACGTTCATTTGTGCTCGGGATAAAATAAGATAAAAAAACTAAGTCCGAGGATATCTTGTTACATATAAGATTACATTCTATTTCTGTTTTTATTACATCCAAAAAGGTCGTTAAACTTAAAATGTTAAACATCGAATCGAAATATAAAAAGCATACAATGACGTTCGAATTGAAAGCTTCGACAAAACGTCCTTTTGCTAATTCTTTGTTCAACTAGCCGTTGGATTCAGCGAAAAAATGAATAAAACCGATTTCGTAATGACTTCTGTCGTTAAAGCTCGAATTGAACACAATTTGGCGTTAACTTCTTTGTTTCTGTTTCAATGATACATTCTTCTTCATACTATTTTTTCTATTGAAAAAAGCATGAAAAATATCGCCTCTTCTAACTCACAACAATTTTAGTCCCCTGCCCCCTGTCACACTTAGTCACATACAAACAAAGCCCTCGATTAATATTATGGCACAACAAAAACATACTCCCCCTTCAACCCTATTTTCCAGCTGTATAATACAATCAATTAAAATTGTTGTTTGTTTAATTAACGATAATTGATGATAATTCGTTTAAAATTTATTATAACTAATGGTGTACCTCACTTGAAACTGTCTCAAAAACTTTAGCTCCTAAGCTAACTATAACAGATGGTGGTTGTATTTGCTAATGTTTGCAAAATAATTCTTTGACTTGACACAAACTGCTCACTGAAATCGTGACCTACAGTTTACAGCAGATTTTATCTTCGATTATTTTTGAAAATTTTTTAGAAAACTTCTTAATATACTCTTGAAAATAAGGATTCAATAACCTCATAATCCCAAAAACATTTTTAATTTTGTAAGGATTAAAAAAATGTTTAATAAACATTAAAATACGCCGTCCTTAATCTATTACTTCAGCTTCAAAATCTTTCGCATTGCAAAACCTACATCGTAAATCCATTGGTCCTTAATCATAACTATGAAAAAGTTTTAAGGATGACATTTTGTACACGTTTGAATATATCTCTTAAAATTACATCTTTATTTTGTATGCAATTAATACTTTTTAAAGTGAAAAATAGACTTGGAAAAAATAGCCCCGGAAAAAATGTTCGGGGATACGAACAGTGGGGATAGACTTATTATTTATATATAACTATGAATCGTAGCATAATTTGACGTTAAGATATTTGGTTTTCTGTAAGACTTCGCGGTCCCAGTAAGTGCACACATAGCACATACGGTTAAATAGTGAAAATCGGGTCAACAAACAATGAGGTTTGTATTTTTTCGTAAATTTATCCTGGGTCTATTTTTTCCAATAGCCATTTTTTTGCATTTAGTGTATTATTTTGGGTATGTGAATATAAATTCCTCCTGTGTCTTTCATTCCGACCCGACAACGTTCTATATCAAGACATAATAAAAGTTTAGAAAAAAAAACTCATAAAATTACAGAAACTGAATTTCGAAAGATTTTAGTTACCATCATAGTGGTATTATATACATTATATACAAAAACATCATTGGATCAGCAAAAACAAAACATATTCTCTGAACCACCTATTGGCGCATTGGTTAGAAGCAGTAGTTATCTCCGCTTCATGCGTCAAGTGGTACGGGTTCGATTCCCATTGAATCCTAGACTTAAGATCTTAGACCTAAGACTAAAATTGACCAACAGAAATTTTCTGTGTTTAGACAGTCGTGATATGACCTTAGATGTTAAAGCGACTTAAAACACCAAAAAAAAAAAACTATGAAAAATTAGAAGTAATTTCAAGTGAGTTTTCCACTTTCAAAAATAAAATAAAAGTACCTTTCTGTTTATATGTTTTAATTAAAAAACCAAAGGTAAAAAATATTTATGTTGAAAACTTTGGATGGAGCTTAAACTCAACGGATTCCTTAGATTTCTTTTTGCGAAATATCGTTCAAATATTGTAATGGACATATCATTTAAAACTATGTTATTATAGTATATTATGTAAAAATATTTTAAATAATTAATATTTCTCAGCAATAAAATAATCGGTTAAATTTGTTTCTTTCAATTTCAATAATAATTTCAAAATTTTAATTCCTCTCATAATATTTTATTTAAATAATGACATTTGGAATATGGTTGAACTCTGTGGTCAACCTGAACAACTGAGATTTAAATATCTATATATTTGTGTGTATTGTGTGTATGTTACGGCTTTTTTAATTAATTTAAGGTAATTTGAAGCATTATTATAAAAAAATATTATCTCAATACGCAACTTCCTCATATAAACTTCAATTGTGCCAAATTTCATACTCCTCCGTTCGTGTAATTTTCGATAAAAAGGTACCACAAATTTTTGCTTCACGTATTAATATAAAGATTAATATTGTTTTTCTTTGTTTAAACGTTAATAAATTTAATTTTCAACTGTGATGTCATACTTGGAGAAAACCCCTGGACCCCCATGTCACAATTATTTAAATTTTGTTTAGACCCCTCCCTCCCTCTAGCACGTTACGTGATATTTGGATAACCCTTTATTAGTTCAAATACTAATTTTAGTTTTGATATACAGTTTAAGGGACTTGAAAAATCTTTAAAACATTTTTTCTTTAATATATATTTCATAGATATGGGTAAGAAAAAGGACTGTTTCAAATACCGTTGAGGGAAGTAAGAATGCCTTTTTTTGTTGTGGGTTCAACGATGAATATGTTTATGTGGTTCAAATTACGGTAATCTAATTATTCGTCGTTGAACTATGAATATTTAATGCGACCAAGGCGATTTACTTAAACGAGTTGTTGTCGAAACGTTCTAAGGATTCGCCCTCACATCACACGAAATGTGATGCAAATATATTGCTTTCATCATCATCTTTGGCACTACCCTTTACATATATAGAGATGATAATTTAAGCAATGTGTATTTATGTAAACTTGAATTTTTGTCGTTGTTAAAAAAGTTATATCTCGAGATAATTATATTAAGTTTGATGAAAAAAGTGTGTGCGCATTTTAAGTGTTATTTTTTTATTAGAGTTTGGGTACATTTAAATAAACTTAATTTACATATTATTATAAAAGTTGTGTGCACCAACAAAAATGAAAATAGGAAAAACAAGTCAAGCCTCAAGGAAAACGGCTAAGAATATCCCATTCCGTCGGCTGCAAAGGGGATGAAAAATGAGGTTTATGTATAGGGTTGGCGGTGGGGGTCTATTTCTGCCTGTCTGTCAGTCGGTCTGTGTATGAATGTGAGTAACAGCAGTAATCGCAGGGAGCTATGATTTTAAACAAAAGCCGCCAGCGGCGGTAACAAAATATAATACAACGCGGAAAAGCTCGCGAGAAGGACGGGAAAAGCTCGGACTGATATTTTCTGCGGATGTTTTTAATTTGAATTTGTTCCATTATGCACCGCCACGTGACGTGGCGGCTGCGACACAACCCTAAACATTTTGTATGTAGAAAGTTTCAAGCACCGACTTTGTCGCCTGACGTGAATTCAACCCCAGCATCTTGTACAAATATTTTTTAAAACTTAATCTCAAAATTTTTTTTCCCAACAAGCACACGACGATCATAATTCTCTAGGTTTTTTATTTTATCTAAGGTCGTAAAGAAATTTTCTTTGTCGCCTCTTATTATCATATTACACACACACACACACAGTAAATTTACAACCCCAAAAATTTCACTATTTTTAAGAATTACTAGGGGCAAATTTTCATGGAAATCAAAAAAATAAACGTTGATTATAAAAAATGTTTACGTTGCAAAAAGTTTTTCTTTATCGAAAAATATGATCTTGTTACTTGAAAAATATCGTCATTTACATCGTGCTTTTCCCTCCTTATTTCGTATATTTTGTTTGTCTACTTATTCACGTGGAAAAAATTGAAAAAAATATTATCTTTGCAGAAAAAAAAGGAAACTTTTCAACGGGAAAAAAACATGAAAAAAAAAAGAAATAAAAGAAGGAAATAAATCATGTTATTTTTCCCTTTCACCTGTTAATTTTTCACAGCAAATAATAAGCTTTTGAACTTACATCCCTTATGTTTTCTTATTTATTATTTAAAAAGTAATCGACTGTACTAATTTTCACAAGCGTATCATTATAATTCATACATATTAAAACTCGAAGCTTAAATTAAATTCGAAGGGAATTAAAAAATAATTTAAGCGTAGAAAAAAGGGATAGTTATAAAGAAGAAAAATCGATTTCACATGGAAGCACATAGCTTCTTACTCATTTCTTAAGTCTTCCCACCCGACGTCCCCATTCCATCCTATTGAGTTTCTAACTGACTTCTTATCATCCCTTCAATCCACCACCGCTAGTATTACAACAACCATCTAGATACCAATCAGCAGGGCCATAACAATCCCGAATCCAGTGATGACGTGTTTTTGTTCATAAAACGACCCACATTAAAAGTAATTCGCTTGAAATAAAGATATATTGTAAAGATTTCTCCGCTCCACATCCCCATTCATCCCACGATAATATCATGACAATACAAAATTGCATTTCCTCTCGAAAAATACGCAAATGCAAAAAGTTTGCGAGGCGTGTTTTTTTATTCATCAGTAAGTATAGTGTTTGAAAAGTAAAAAGGTCACTGGGATTTGAAAAGCTTTATTTTTTCCACCCTCTTGTGTTACGCTTTGTTGTTTACGTCAAATACGTGTCAGGGATTAATTACAATTTTATGTTAATTGTCAATTATTAACTCGCATTAATGACCGACATTTTGAGTCGAGTAGCGTTAGCTTTCATTCGCTAAATTACGTAAATAAACCATAAACTTCCAGTAAGCCATACAAAGAAAAATCTTGATAAGAAAAATTAGTTATAAATCTGAGTTTAATTCACCCTTTTCTGTTTTATTTTCACATCTTTTTACTATTCATACTTTTAAACAAGAAAAAATTACTTAAAAGAAGTTTTATTTTAAATATACTTTTGAGGATTCAATTGATTTGGAAATTAAGTAATAAATTTGAAGTGAGGAATTATAAAATAAAAATAGAATAGAACGAGGCTGATGACAAGTAGAACGACTTGTTTGTGGCTCGATGGAATTTCTTGGAAAATTGTTGGCTCGACTCAACCCTTTTGAAGTGAATCGCGTCCACCTTAGACCCATAACTCACCCATTTGCAGCCCATCTTTCCAACTTCGATCGTTCTTGAAAAACATCGACAGCACGTCGTTTATCTTATTTGCTACATGTATAAAATATGGACAAGATGCTAAAGCCGATGTATGTGTGTAAGTACGTTTTCTTTTGCCACCCTCATCGTCTTGTTGCGAACATGGAGGTCGCGCATCTTTTTCCGACCATCATTGACAGATTTATTGAATATATGTTTTCTTGGCGAGATTTTTTCGATTCATGATTTCAAAAAATATAAAAAAGATAAAGCATTCATCGGATTGTGTCACATGGAAAATTAAATATTAAATCGTATTTGATGTTTTTAAGCTTTCAACTCTATGGACTTCTTTATTTTCATAAAAAATATAAGTGATACAGTGACTATTTGACACTGAAATCAACTAAATAAAACAAGTCCATATTATTTCATGTTATTTAACCTTTAACCTAAGATAAGTTTTTAATAGGAAAATTGCGCGCGTAAGAAATAAAATTTGTTCAAAATAAAAAAAAAGAGATATATTAAGGGTGAAAATTTTCAAAGAGAAAATGAGAAAGAGAGAACATTATAAAATTTACAATAGGTACACAAATTTACAAATATAAAATATTCCGTTTCCTCGCTATTTATACTATCAAATATGATATTAGGTACTATTTTATTATTTGAGAATTAGAAATTCACAATTTCTTTCTTTAAATGTCATATCTTTCTTCTCTGGCGTGTAACAAAATATGTTTTAACCTGTCTTAAAAATTTTGCTCTAATTTTTTTTCCCCACTTTTCGATGATCAAACAGTCGCTTAAAATAATTCCCTTAAAAATTAGAGGGATTTAATTATTACCTCCCTCTTTTTACTTAAGTGTCCTATTCATACTTTCTTTCAACTAACAGACATTTAATTTATGTAGGTAAAAATAAAAAATTCTTCTTCAAAATTCAACTTCAAATTTCGACCACAAAATTCAAAAAAACAATTAAAATAATGTACATCAAAAAATTATTGCAAATCCTGGCAGTGTCTATAACTACTTACAAATTATAAAGATGATATAATGTACAACTATTGTTATTTTTGGAGTTGGTGTCAACCATTCAAGGAAATACGACTATATTGGTATTTACCAATAAACGAGAATACCTTTTTCAAATAAACTTTTATGCAATATACTAGTACTGTGACAATATCTAGTAACATTTAAACTACAAAATACCAATAACCAATTACTTACACCTTTTTACAAATGAACATTAATATTTATTTCCTTGACTGACACCAACTCCGAAAATTACAGTAGTTGTACTTTATATGATCTTATAATTTGTAAGTTGTAGACACAGCAAGGGTACGCAATTATTTTTTTATTGCTTAGTGCATTTTTTTAAGATTTTTGAAGTTATACTTCTTTAGGGGCGTTATTTTTATATTTAAATTAAAAATAATTATATATACAAATGACACATTTTATTAAAAAATAAGTTATTACTTTTCTCGAATTTTCAAGTAGCTGTTATACTATTTGAAGTTTAATGATGAAAATGACGTCTGCATTCCATGCATATTCTTAGTTATCACAAAATCTGGGATTCTGAAATGATTCAACCATCTTAGAATAATAATTTAGTAACACAAGATATGAATAAGATTAAGACATTTACTTTGACAAGTAGCTACTTACTTTATTTCGCAATTTTTATGGAGCTTCGTTTTCATGACATGCATGAATTGTTAATCAGAAAAATGATCCTGACAAATTTTATAAACGTCTTGCAGCTTTCTTTGGATATTATTTATTGATACAAATTAAAATATTAATCTCTTAATTTTATTTTTAATAATTATATCTTTAAATATATATATTATTATTATTAAATATTAAATTACAGTTTTTTAAAATTGATTATTTAAATAAAATTTATAAAAACTAATTTTAAACGATACCAAAGAAGTATAACTTCTCACGCGCGTACCTAAGTACACGCAACCACTTCTTTTTAAAGTCGGTTTTTCGTTTTGTTAAAATTTTTTTATTTATTTATCAATTTTTAGTAAATATGAAGTTTGATAACTGATTTTATTCGGCAATTCCCCCACTTCTCCCTTTATCACAAAAAAACTAATGAAATTCACTGTTTTCAATAAGGCAAAAATCAGTGATGCTTAGATTGACGCACTTTAATTTCACTATTAATTAAATTTTTCATTACAAAAATATCAATTATTCAAGTGAAATTGCACATTTTGCAGCAAGATTTCATACAAAAACATCATCAAAATATATTAAACAGTTAAAAGTTACTACTTTTGTAGTAGTCCCCCTTTGCTCTTAACAGTTGAAAGTTTTTGCTTTTAAATGTAGTGAAAGGAACTTAGAGGAATACTCTTTCTTATAAAAAAAAATTATCAAAATCTGATGATTCAGTTAAATGTCAGTATTTCATTCCCCATTTTCATCCTTAGGGGGTGAATTTTTTCTTCAAATTGAAATGTGAATAATTAAAAAGTGCGATGTACATAATAGAAACAAAATTATCGAAATCGAGTTACCCAGGAAAAATTTATAATATTATTTCATCCCTTATTTTAACCCCTTATGAGTAAAGTTTATTTTTTATGAAAAATGGATATGAGATTAGTTCAAAATGATGCTCTACCATTAAAAAAAAGAATTATCAAAATCGAGCTATCCAATAAGAAGTTAATATTTAATCCCATAGTTTTCAACCCCTTAGAAGTAAATGATTTCCATAAAATTAAAATGGGACCACACGGAAAGCACCAGTCTTCAAATAAGAAAAAAAAATTATCTTAATCAAGTTATCTAATACGAAGTTAATATTTCACCCTTTAGTTTTCAACCCTTTAGAAATTAACAATTTCTTTCAAATTAAAATAGGACCACACAGGAAGCACCAGCTTTCAAATAAAAAAAAATCATCAAAATCTGATCACCCAGTCAAAGTTTTTGAGTTAACTAACATAAAAAAATACAGTCGAATTGAGAAGCTCCTTTTTTTAAAGTCGGTTAAAAAGACCAGCAGAAGCGACGTAAGAGCTGTCTTATATAAGACACGCTAGTTATCAATTAATTATTTACAGTCATAGCTTATACAAAATGTAAGTATCTCTGTTTATAGTTGCAAAACGGTTATAACTTCATAACCGTTTTAATGTAATATGAAACGAAACGTAAGATGAAGTCATCGAAATATGACTAATTTAAAAAAAATGATGATAGGTTCTACTCTAAAATGTATGATATATTAAATACAGATATCTTAATACCTTCTAAAACACTCTCTCTGAGGCAAGCTTAGGTTTTTTAATTTGATCTATTCAAACAAAAACTCTTCAATGTGATAAGAAAACCATTTTCATGTTCTTTATGTTCGCAATGTAAAATCAATTTTCCACAATGGCTTAAAGGATCTGAATCAAACTTGTTCTTAATGCTGGTCAATTTTTCGATCTATTGCCTCCATCTCATACCACATAGTACCACTTCTACAACTATTTCTCAATCTCTATCGTCCGAACGTTTCAAATCTCCTACGAAACTTATAAAACAATTTACCGCGCCTTCACAAACTTGCACAAGCTGCAGCCGGCAAATTTGTGAAAATTAAAACATACAAATTGCATTTCCTTTGAACTTTTATTTGTAAATTGTTAAATTAATTTCGTTTGGAATTAATTTTTTTTTTTATTGTCAAACTTATTTTACACAACGACTATTTTAGAGAGACGTGAAACGAATCGATCATGACACGGTTCAACCGCGTGTTTCCGACCGTAACGGACATTTGCAACAAAATGTTCAAACGACGAACGGACATTTACGTTGGACAAACGGACATTTCGATTTGATTATATGATGAGTCATTTGAAATTAATCAGTCCGAAACGATTTTGAATGGGCCTCATTTACAAAATTAACAATCAATTCCATTGAACGAGAGGATTATGAAACAGAAACAGGCACGAGGGTGGAAAAATATTTTTCCGTATGTATAGTGTGGACATTATATTTTATTTTATTAATTATTTATTTTTGTACAAAGCAAATTATTAATTTAAATTGGAAATATTTTTGATTAATTAAATTCCATTTACAACCCCGTACACGGATGGTATTACACATAAATATTTTTTTTTACTATTAAAAATCTATAAATATGTTCCATGAAATGAAAAAAAAAATCCTCTCTTGGTTAAATTTTACGCCTATCCACGAAATAATTTAATATTACAGAGATTGATGGTTGAGTGAACAGACATTGTGTATGAATTTGGTCCTGGAGTTAGTTGCGGCTTAGGGATGGTTTTGGGGTTGAAACTAGGTGGATGATGTGGGGAATGGTAAAGCCCGGTGGGTGGAGGATAGTACTTTAGTGGAAAATGTAATATTAATCGTGCTGTCAAAGCGCTCTCTTCGCCAACCAACCAACCACCGAGCAACCCTTTCTACCAACGTTGATGCAACTTTCCTTCATACAGAGTGTGCGATTTCTGTCTGGCCTGACAGTTGCATAGAACAGTGCATATTGCAGCATCCAACGTCCTCAAAACATCCACCATAAAGCAGAGATGAATGTGAAGGGTCTATTTATTTTCATAGTCCTCTTTCACCAACAACAATAAAAATATCACGTTTCCCCACTCACTTATTCGAAGAAAAATGACCGAAATCAATTATTGAAAATTAATCAAGCTCGAAGTTCTTACCTAAGTATCTTTTCGTGGAAATTATCTTCGACAAGAGTTTCCACTTTACTCGAGAATTGTTAGTTGGTTGTTTTGGTTTTGAATACACTAAGTTTACTTCTTAGATGATTCCAAGATGTTTCAATGATTCAGGTGAATCTCAGACAATTCAATTATTTGTCAAGAAAAAATAAAAATCCTATCCTATAGAAACTTAATAAATAATCATATCTAAATATATAAATAAAATGATAGCTGTTCTCCAATATTCGTTTTTAACTCAAAAATTGCTGGATAGATTTCGAACATTTTTTTTTGTTTTACTTCTTAAATACCTGGTCCTTAACTTAAAAAATAATTATCACGATATCTTCATTAAACACAAAGTAATTATAGTTTTAAAAAATGTGATTTTTACAAGCAAGATGCGTTTAGCGGTGAATATTTCGACGCTTTGATAGAGTGGGGCATACGGTGTAATGCGCATGGGCTAGAGAGAGAATGTTTTACCTTCCACTGCCTACTGATTATTTCAGATTTGAGCGTAGACCTAATGAAGCTCAGCGAGATATTAGTATAATAAAGATTTTTTGAATTCTATTTTCTATTTGTTTAGCAGTTTTTAACATATTTTTTGTAGCTTTTTTTAAATTCTCTTGTTAAATTTTTTATATTTTACTATAAATACAAATACAAAATAGATTTTTAAGTTACTACCGTTACCATAATCAAATTACATTTTAACACTCGCTTTTATTATTGCATATATTTTTTAACCAGAAAGAGTTAAGTTAGCGAGAAACATTTTTTTTTAACTAAACTATGTATATGCCGAAAAATTGCTCCTTCAGAATCCGCAATTTCTCCAAGTCTATAGTTATTAATTGATTAATAATTAATTTTTCAAAAATTTGCAAATTAAAAATTAAAATTGCTGTAAAATACATAAGAGTCACTTTTTAAACGTTTTTTTTTTTAATTTGCTCCTTAAATACTCTTTCCGGACCTACAATTGCTCCAAATGTATAGTTAATAGTTTATAAAAAAATTAAATTTTTAAAATATTTTCAATCTCAAGAATTAATATCGCTTTAAAAACAAAAATAATTTTTAATTGAAGTTTTTTTAAGCTCTCTATCTGCTCTATTCATTAAATTTTTGCAATATTTTTAATACCTAATTAATTATTTTTAACTATTTATACATGTATTGTTGTACTATGACGTAATCAACTACCGTTGGATCTTACAAAACATGAATAGTTTGAAAATTGATTTACTAACTTGCTATACACCTGGAGCAATTGCGGATCCGGAAAAAGCATTTAAGGAACAATTAAAAAAAATATAAACAATGATTCAGTAATTTGGATGATAAAGCAATTTTAATTAATCGTGAGACAGCACAACTGAAGGACATACTGAACCTGGAGGGCCCTGACTTTGGTGACTATTGGAGGACCATCAAGGAGAACATTTGCTACAACCACCTGTAAAGAAGTTCATGATTGTCGCGAAATAATCAAGTAGTTAGAGCGATACAAAACAAGCTATACAAAAAAAAATTAATTCTTGAATTTACAAATTTTAAAAAAATTAATTATTGATTAACTAATAACTATACACCTGGAGCAATAGCGGATTCTGAAGGAGCAATTTAGGAGCACTTTTTGCCATAAAGTTAATAATGTCCTACGCTAAGTTCTTTTCGGTTATTTTCAATATATATTTGATTTTAATTTTTTTAATATTTTTCCTCTGTAAATTAAATATGTTCTTAACATAATAACAAGTATGAGTATGAGCAAGTATGACATAAAAAATAACAAATAAATTTTCAAATTTTTTCGTGTAAGTTTTCAGTTTTTTTTTTTTAAATATTCTATTGGATCTATATTTCTTATGATTTTAATTAAAAAATATTTTCATGATTTTATAGCTAAGAAATTACTTTGCTTATGCATCTCTCTATTAAAATTAAAATTTTCATTTGGAATTAAAATAAATTTTCCTAAAAGCTTTTTTACGAGGCAAAGAACTTTTCTCCATAAAACATAAAAAGAAAATCATTATATTTCCACAATGTTACACACACCGTTATAAATCTTAAACTGTTTATTTGAAAGTAAATAATCAATTCGAAAGCAATAAAAAGTATCAAAGAATAAAACCTGATATATAAGTACGACAGGCAATGCAGCATAAAAGCACCGTGCCATATTTTTTACAATTTTTAATTTTCTTAATAGAAGGTTCATAAGTCGATGCAGTTTTGCATATATAGAGACGTAGATAAAAGAGTTTTAAAATAATGAGAGCCATAAACGGAGTCATGCAAATGTATATGTTTAGGTATATTAACCTGCTTGCATTTTTACGATTAAGTTCCTGCTGCAGTTTACCAAAACTAATGGGCATAAAAATTTAATGGCATGTTTTGCCATGAAAAACATAAAGTGCACAACATATTATAATATGTAACTCTCTGTGATCGTCATCAGCAACAATTTCATACAACGAATGAACGAACGCGAAACAGAACATTAGAAGGAAAGCAATAACGACTGCATTTCAACAGTCTGAACTTTGAACTTAATGCTCAATATTCAATCATATTTACATAAAAATCAGACGACCTCATTCAATATTAACTCAAAAGCTTTTTTTTTTCACATAGAAAATATTTTTCTTTGAACAGCAGAACGTTTAATGTTCAACAGATGATTTTTCAATAATAAACGATCGTTTATTTCCGTCTTTGATCGTCACTATATGCTTTATGTGAAAGCTCATAGCTTCTTCGTGTGGAAAATTTCCTATAATCCTACCATAATGCATCGTCAATGTTGAACGTTTTCTCTTTCATAAATTTATCACTTAGGCGTACTTGGGATCACAGAGTATGAGAATATAGAAGTGAATGAAGCTGTAGACTTCGTTTAATAAATATACATACTGTTGGTGACGTTGTCGCTTTTGATTGTTGCTGTTATAAGGTACAACAATGGCTGCAATATAGTTTTAATATCATTTAATTATTACGAGTCTCGCGTATATGATCCAAGGAGAACAATTACCCCATAAGTCTCGAAATGAAGCCTTTGTATTTGCCACGTGTAAGGGATGACTATGTAGATTCACACATTTATTTATACAGGGCAAACGAGTTGGAAAGGGTGGAATATAGGGTGAATGGAGGTATGTATATGAGACCACGATGTACATACAATGGCGTCAAAGGACGCCCGGCGTCTGTCTCTGTGTCACCATATCTTTATGCATGCATGTGTGAGTGCATCTACATGTGCATGTGATTGTCACTTTATGACACTCGCTGATGACTGCAGTTTAAGCCATTCACAGCCACCGCTATCATCTTAGTTAAGTCCGTATATTTAAACCATAAATTATTCTGTTTGTCTCTTCCACTTGCTCTGTCTTTCCCACCGAAAATTTCAATTAAAACTTTTTTTTCTTTTCAAGTTTTAATAAGCTTAAGGTATCTAGTCTTAATTAAATCGAAATTCAATTTCGTTGAAATTAGAAGGAGTCAATACGAGGTTGAAGGGGTGAGAATTGAAGTGAAGAGGGAGAGTTGTTTAGAAAATGGCTTCGAGCTAAATTCGCTATTGTACGATGCTTGGGTGCATTTGAGTTGCATACACTTGCATACTTAGTTCCATTCCCACCCGAATACAACCACGTGCATATAAAGGAATGAAGTGGTTTTGCATTCGATAATAGAGCATGCATACACACGTTGACGGCACACGTGTGTGGGTTGATGGTGATAGAGGATGGGTGGTGGGTCCCACGTCTCTCGTGTTGACTGAAAATTCAGTTTTGCGTCTTAATGTGCAATTAGCGGGCGTCTACAACGCCAACGAACGGTTATTATGTTCCGTTTCAACATTTTAAACTTTCCCATTCCTCAGTTGCGTCACACCGCCAAATGAGGGCAAATAACATCCCTTTTGTGGCCCACAAAACGACTAACGAACAATTTTCAACTCTCTGATATCTGGAAAAGATAAATTTCAAAACTAAAAATTTCTTGAGCTTTACTAGGCTTCACAAAGATTCATCTTTTGAATCGCTCTCAAGTTCGTCATCATAATATTACGGAACGGCAGAGAAATCTCACTAATGCCATCTTCATAATAAGTTTGCAAGTAACTTGAACACGTATCACAGTAACGAGAAACAAGAGCATAGGTATATTGGAATGGGAAGAACGGGACTGAAGACGTGTTGTTCTAGCAGTGGTTCATACAGTAAATGTTCAGGATGGGTGTGTAGAATATAATGTTCTCTTCTCTTCCTGTGTATATATGAAAGTAAAGATCTCTATATATGGCTACATATAGAGGTATATGCATTTCCCACACCCTCCCTCTCACACTTTCCTTTCAAAGATTTCACGCCTTCAGTTAACGAGTGGGTGGAATTACCCAGCGCCTCCACCATCATAATAATAATCATCAAAATGTTTAAGTTTTACAATCAAAATAGAAAACGTGGAAAGTAGCTACCCTTTAAAAAAGTAAAATTATTAACTTTAAAAAGTTAATGCCGCATTTGTGCTACTAACTTTTTCTTTTATGTACTACTCTCGAAGATTTAACTTATTAATAGTTTCACAAACAATTCAATCTATTAATTAACGTCAACAATTATTAATTTTTCCTTTACAACCACAATTAATTAAAAGTTTTTAGAAAGCTTTTTAAAAAATTATCAAAAGAAAAGTAAAGATGTGGAATTTAATACTAACTGTAAGAAGGTTTATTAGACAATCAAACTGTTAATAGAGAGTTTTAGAAATTTAATTAGAACTTACTTTAAAACATGCGTATAGGTCATTGGATAACAAAAACTCAAGTTATAAAAATTTCAATTTTGTAAGAAATGGATTCAAGCTTTCAAAACTAAATAATCATTTTAAGAAAATGATTTGGAAGAAAGTCAATAACAAGATTTAGTCATTAAATAATAAAATGTTAAAAAAAGTGTCACAATTCTTATCTAGTAGAGAAAGGCCCGGCGGAGGAACAGATAGCCATTTTCTCAAACTCTCTATCATGCGTAAAGGTCATAAAGAGCAGAGAAAACAAAAAAGTGGTTGCGTGTACTTATGTACGCGCGTGAGAAGTTATACTCCTTTGGCAACATTAAAAATTAGTTTTTATTAATTGCATTCAAATAATCAATTTTAAAAAACTGTAAATTAATATTTAATAATAATAATAGTATATATATTTAAAGATAAAATTATTAAAAATAAAATTAAGAGAATAATATTTTAATTTATATCAATAAATAATATCCAAAGAAAGGTGCAAGACATTTATAAAAATTCTCAGGATCATTTTTCTGGTTAACAATTCATGCATGTTATGAAAACGAAGCTTCATAGAAATTGCGAAATAAAGTAAGTAGCTACTTTTCAAAGTAAATGTCTTAATCTTATTCATATCTTGTGTTACTAAATTATTATTCTAAGATGGTTGAATCATTTCAAAATCCCAGATTTCGTGATAACTAAGAATATGAATGGAATGCAGACGTCATTTTCATCATTAAACTTCAAATAGTATAACAGCTACTGCAAAATTCGAGAAAAGTAATAACTTATTTTTTAATAATATGTGTCATTTGTATATATAAATATTTTCTTTATAAAATATAAAAAATATATTTGAAGAACTAATTATTTTTAATTTAAATATAAAAATAAGTAAATAAATAAAACAAAAATAAAATTCAAATTACGCGCGCCAAGTTAAAAGAAACCGAGTGGTTTTGCGACCAACTTGATTTTGTTAATTTTTGTCTCAAGATGGCCACCCATCTAAAAATTTCACTCTCGTCATTTTTTCATAACGCGCTTAAAGAAGTATAACTTCAAAAACACGACAGTGACACAAATTCAACATATAATAAGAGACCTTTACACCAAGCACGTGGAACTTATATGAATTCCGGGACATAAAGATATTGCTGGAAATATTACAGCGGATTTAGCAGCGAGAGAGGCGACAAATGATGATCTATGACCAGAACTAACTGACACTGTCCGTCGAGGACGCAACAAGGCAGTGTAAGGAAAGAACAAGGGGGCTATGGGACGACTTTTGGCAATCTCAACCACAAAAACTCAATAACATCAGAGCATCCAATTTAGAGAAAGTCCCTGGGCAGGGGCTGCCAAGAAAATTTGCAGTTAGCCTCTGCAGACTGAGGGTGGGACACATAAGACTGATCCACAGCCACCTGTTCAGCAAGACAGCGGTGCAATGCAGGTGTGGATACGATATATCCGTAAAACACCTGCTGTTGGAAGATTGTAGCATGCCTGAACTTCCTGAAGGAGGCCGGCTTCCTCACCGAACTGTGAAACGTGTGAGTGTAAAATGACCCGGGAGAGATGAGTAAAGTAAAACTGGAGAACCAAATCAGTCGCAGATGACTTTAGACGTCCCAAGCGACTATAAATAACCAAAAAAAAAACTCAATAAATCCTAATGTAAGGGGGGAGTGGTTACTCACATTTATTTACATTTATATATTTACAATTACAGTGGCCAGCACTGGCTTCGTATAAATTGAATTGCTTAAGGTATATAATGTCGTTTTGTCAGAGCAGTTGCGAGAGGTATCACTGCATGTTCGAATTCCGTTCTTAGTCGTCCCACCAATAATACCTAATAAAATCAAGACAGTTATGCAATTGGTATTACAATGAAATTCATAAATTCCTTTTAAACTTTTAAGTTAATAAAGAAGGCGAAAATAAATTTTCTCAAAGTTTAAGAAAAGGTAGCAGGTGTCATTTTAGATAATAAAGAAATGAACATTAAACGTGGAAAATGAAATATTTGCAATTAAAGGCACGAGGAAATTTGACTGAGATATAAGGTAATTGATTGGGGGTTAGTCAAGAGGTGTCCTGATTTTAAAGGCTATACGATGTATTCAATAATTAACCAAATGCTTCCGTTTCATTAAATATTTTCATAAATTCATTGAGTTTATAATAAACGTAAAAAAATTTGACTGATAAAAAGTTTTCTTTTTGAATCAGCAGAAAAGGTAGAAGCGAAAAGGTCAAATAACAAAGTCAATGATTAATTCACCGCGGACTCGAAAGTTTTGTGTCTCTCTTTCATTTCATCGTTTTTTTTGGGACCTCTTCCTTTAACTTTTTCTGTTTTGTACGGGATGACGACGGGCAGGGTGAGTTATTGTTTCCTCATTCGTGAATTTATTCAGTTTTGGTAGAAAAATATAAAGTTAGTTTTTTAGTTATTTAAAAATGTCAGAAAGACGAAAAACCTGCAAAACTTAATTCAAATCTTTGTTCTGAGCGCGTCCTTGTTTTTCCAGGTTTTATCCCCGAACTTTGTAGTAGAGATACATACACAGGTTGGTATCTAGTCTCGGTGTTTTTTTTCCCGTAACTCTTTTTCTATATTTTCGCTGAGATTTTATATTTATTTATTTATAAAATATGAGCTTGGAACGCCTATCATGAAAAAAGAACAAGCTCACAGGAACTCCTGGTTTGGCTCGAGCTATAACGTCACGCTGATATAGAAAATTTATTTTTATAAAATTCAAAAAAATCATCTTACCCTCATCATATCATCTTTTTTTATTCATCCACTCAATCTGACCAACTTTATAACAAACATTTTTGTTATGTAAATCGGTAAAAAATAAGCCCCCAACTAGCACCACTTGTCCTTTTTTCTAACCCTTATCTTCCATATCTAAACTTTTTAACATTATTTAAAATTTATCAGGAATAAGTTCTCTTCGTAATATATTCAGGTTCGGTTCTTTATAAATGTGGTTGATATATTTTTTTTTTTTGGGAAAATCGAATATTCAAAAAGGGAGAGTTTCACTGCTATGTCAATGGTTCAATAAACTCACGAAAACTTGATGAAAAGTTTTAAATTAACAAGCTGAAGAAGAGTTGATAACAAACTTTTGATTTTCAAGCTGATCGTTTTCAACGTTTTTTTACCTCATTTTCCTATTTTCTATTCTCTTGAAGAGCAACGAAAATTCCAAGAAGAGAATTCAATTAAAAACGGATTGTGAAAGATTCAAATCAATCCTATTAAAAATGGGAATTTTATTATTAACTTTTTCGTGGTTTAAGGTTCATAAATTAATTAAGATAATCCGGAAATTCCGCAAAGAAAAAAAACCTATCATCATCGACATCATTATAAAAGTTTGCTTGTGATTTTTTATATTCATTTTCCTGAACAAAAAAGAAAAACTTTGTATAACAAAATTAATTAATGTCAATCTGAAAAGTTTATAAAAAAAAGGGTCGTAAGAGGGAGAATTTTTAAGTAGAAAAGTACAAGGAAAAAATGGCTAATAAAACTTTCTAATGAATTATAATTTCTCGTAAACGAATCAAAAAGTCGATTCAAAACACACAAAAACCCACTCGGAACTCTTCAATAAAAACGTACAAATATTTATCTTGATAGCCATGAAATCTCTCATTCCTTCACCGCGACGACTTGATGAAGTGTTTGGTGTGAGCGGGATGGAACGTACAAAATGTTATCTATGAGCAAAATGGCATCGTCATTTTGAAAAACAAACCGGGATAGTTGTTTCAGCTTAAGTATGTCATTATATTCCATGATCGAGGATCATTAATCCTCGCAACAAATATATCCTTAAACTCCACATCTCATCTACTCCCCGAGACGTCTACCTTTCCCATTCCATATCTCTCACCAAAAACTGTATTCAGCCTTCATCACTAACATTATCGGTCCACATTAATCCTAAACTAATGAACGTTTTTACAAAGCAATTCAGTGACGCTTTCTTCTTTTGCGTTAAATGTTTTCTGTCCGACTATTACAAACAACGTGTGTACCAACATCAGAAACTTTCATAACTCATCATTACGACCACCGTCAAGCTTTTTCTCATACATCAAACAAAAAGCTACACTTTTTTCGCGGAGATAAACAGTTTAATTTGCATTGAAAGTTCATAATTTAAAAGAATCAAACCAAAAAGTTTTATAAAGAAAAATGTTCAAAAAGTTGTAGCGTTGAATGTTGAAAACTAAAAATGAGTTAATAATGGCTCTGTAAAAATAATTTTAATCTCTATTTTCACGAAAGCAACTTACATTCAAAATACTAATGATAAAGCCAAATAAGGATTCAACTTTGAAAAAAGAAATCATAAGCTAAAAATCTTATAAAACCTTTTTAGGAATTGTATAAGTTGAATCAAAAGTCGCATAAGGTCTCGTTTAAATATTCGACTTCAAAGCTCTTAAAATTTAACTTATTTAAATTTCTATAAAGATTTTTGGAATTACCTTTTAAGTTGTAAGACTAGAGGTACTGCCATACAAATAATACGGGGCTACTGGGTTTACGGAGCCCTAACGTTATCCATATTCTAACTTAGTCTTAGGTCGAATATTTAACATACGCAGGCATCCAGAAAGGTCCCTCGACAAATGTTTATACAGAAGCATGTCTAAGGAAAGCTACACTATTGTGTAGAGCACTAAGTTCTTACAAATTCACTCTCAAGATAATTTTTTTGCTATCAACGGTTTCTGAGATTGAGTAAAATATGTAAGTAGATTACAGAGCAGTGGTGTTTAACATGAGTTCGATAGAACCCCAAGGGTTCGGTGAATCAATCTCAGGGGTTCGGCGGAGGTCATGACACACACCTGACTAATATATAAGGTAAATGGAGAAATAGGTCCCATACCTATACTTTAAATTTGAACAAAAATATTTTTATTAAGTAGGGTTCGGTGAAGGTGCATATGAAACTGGTGGGGGTCAGTACCTCCAACAAGGTTAAAGACCACTGCTATGGTGGCTTGAACACGGTATAATTTATACGAAAAAAATTGTTTGTTATTCTGATAATATGGTTGCTGATTAATTTGTTTGTACTATATATAAAAATCCACTTGACTCTTGACTTAGTTTTTAAGATACCTACTTGACTTGATTTTTAAGCTACTTGACTTCAATTTCAGTTGAAATCAAATTAAACTTAAAGAAATTTTGATATTTAAAAAGCAAAAAATTAACTTTTTCAAATTATTAAATTGATAAATCATAGTATCAAGCTCAATTAATTTAAAAACATAGCCAGTTACTTGACTTGATAAATCTCTAACTTCTAAGATTGTCAGCGACCGCCAAATTTGAAAAAACTAATATAAAATTCTAAGCCTTTGTTTGAGATTGAAAAAAATCATTTATGGAACGACACAAGTCATGGACACTATAAACAAAGTTATTATAATTTTATGGTTTCAACAAGATGATGCCACATACCACATGACACGCAAAACTATGAATCAGTATTCCGACCAATTTAATTTATCTTTTGGGCTAGATAAATGACCACCTAGAATCGATAATAGATTATGAGAATTGACACCAGTGAACTATTTTTGTGGAGATAGCAAAACTTTATGCTGTTTCTTAATTTGGATACGTTATGTTGTTGGTGAGATATAAAATGTATTGGAAAGAGTGTACCAAAAGTGGACTCCATGCATGAACATTAAGCATCCAAGATTATACCAAACAATCGCAAAGTTCAATTTTTGAGAGCTTTGAGCTTGAATATTTTGAACTGGGCATATAAGATTTTATAAGACACTTGTTTCAATTTATAAAATTCCAAATAAAAGTTTTCAGTATATTAATTTTTAGTGAACAATTCCCTTTAGCGCCTAGTTTGATTAAATGACAAACAATTTTTTGAAATGTTATTGTTATAACGGACCAAGATAAAGACAATGAGATTAAACCCATATGTTAAAAAGGGGCGAAACATTTTCGAATGTTCCACAATCAACAATCAAAGTCCATGGAATATTTAGGTACAGACCTTTAATGTTTTTAACAATCAACGACCAAGATTTCTAAAACGTTTTAAAAGCAGACTTATAGTGTATGTGGGGTACGTACCCGAAACGAAATTTGAGATCTATTTTGACCCTAAAATGGATCTCTTACCTTCATTTTAACCTACAAAAAGTAAAATGAACCTCATCTCGACCAAAACGATATTCCATCGTCTTCATTTTAACCTACATGAAATTTTTATTGTATTTTGTGAACATCGTTTCATCCTAAAAAAAGTTTTATGATCATAAAACATAAAACTTGGTTGTAAATTTGCTTTTTTTACAATACCTATTGCAAATATTATTTACTAATAGCCCAAATTTTTGATCTCTCTTTTTCCTATACTTAGATGCTTAGTATAATATTGTGTATTTTGGTATCCATTACTGGTTTGATCCTCAATCCTGTTCACTCTTGTTAATTTTTACTCAACTTTTACTAAGCGGTTTTAGGTATTTGCCTCTGGTAAATCTGTTACAAAAATGTTCAATAATCAACAAATTTCTTGTGTATGGTTCTTAAAAATGTATTGTAACGTTTTTGAAGGAATTGTGTTTAATGACAACAAATTTTATATTTCACAAATACAATTCACAAAAATTCACAAAACAAGTTATGAATTTAAGCAAAATTAAATGTAAAAATTCACAAACAGAAAAATCCAAATTGTTAATTTTGTATCTCCAGATACGTATTTCAAACGCCATGCGTTCGTCATCAGTGGGTCAAATTGAAGTGTCTTCGAGAACAATTTCGTGCTGATTCACTTCGTCATCAGTGGATCAAATTGAAGTGTCTTCGAGGACAATTTCGTGCTGATTCACATGGCGTTTGAAATACGTATCTGGAGATACAAAATTAACAATTTGGATTTTTCGGTTTGTGAATTTTTACATTTAATTTTGCTTAAATTCATAACTTTTTTTGTGAATTTTTGTGAATTGTATTTGTGAAATATAATAATTAAGTCCAAAGTCAGCGAAATTTAAATTTTTTTTTGACAACAAATTTATTTTCAACAATTGTTTATTCTTTATTCCTATATTTAGATGCTTAATATAATATTGTGTATTCTGGTATCCATTACTGGTTTGATCCTTAATCATGTTCACTCTTGTTAATTTTTACTCAGCTTTAGCCTCTTGTTAACCGTTCGAGTGCTACACAAGTTATTATACAACAATTGAATAAACTTATTTCACTATTTGATTATTTTTCAGTATTATCTATATCAAAAGGCCTAAAAGTGTAAATGTAAAAAATTTAAAAGTGGAAAACCCGAGTTTCAAAGAAAAAGTGTGAAGAAATTTGTTTTATTTTATTATCTTGAAAGTAATCAGAGAGATGTTATACAATTAAATAGAATTTTTAAAGAAATGCACATGGTCGGGTATATTGTAAATTATAATAAAAGGAAATCCTGGAAAAAAATAATGACAATGGTGACAATAAAGGAGCTGGTAAACAAGGACAAGGAAACTAAGAATTAAGAACTGATATTTGTAATATTCTTATTACTTTTAAATTTATCGCTAATATTAATGAAACTTGTATATTTATAATGCAATTATAAATAATGAATAAAAAAAAACAAAATATTAAAATAAAAATGTTATTCTTTTTGAAAAAAACCCTATCAATAAAACAGTAGAAGCGAATGACAAAGAAAGAGTGGAGAAAAGAGAGAGAGAGAGAGGTTCACTTGAAGTTTTTGCTGTAGACCTCATTTGAGCCTAAACATTGTATTTTGTCGGATAAATGCCACTTGTAGGTTCAAAAGAGGTCTACAATTGAAATGCAAATGGTCATGTTTCAATCTACTTGAACCTCTCAATAGCCCAGATTTTGTGGTCGAAAATAGGTCTAAATTTTCGACTCGGGTAATTTAACATTGATTCATTCGTTATTCGATAGTGAGTCTTAAAAAATAATTAAAGTCGTCTAGTGATACAAAAGTAGTAATAATTGTGTTAAGAATTTTGATTAAATAAATATAGCGTAGTGCCAGCACTACAATCAGCTACCTATGCGATTACATCCATTTTCAAAAGAGCAGAGTGAAAACAAGTACGCCTAACTCTATCTTACCTTAACATGTGGTATAAATTTGGTCGAAATCGGTGACCCGCACGTTCTAAGGTCCCCTTGTAAAAGGCGTTAAGGGAGCCAAAGTCGTGGATACAATACAATCACCTATCTTAGAAAAAATAAACCCCATAACATTTAAAAATCAAGTTACTCTAACAAAATAAACCAGACAAGTGCTAATGACCATAAGCAGGTAAAGCTCTATAAACAGTGTTTATTAAACAGGTGTACATTTTCATTGGCTCAATGCATTTTTAAGCAAATCCCGTTACAATATCATAAATATTTATTACTAAGCTATAAAATAATGAATATAAAGCTAAGTGACTCATATAAAAATAATATTTTGAATTTAAGATTGAAACATTTATTAAAAAATGAAATAAAATAAAATAAATGTTTTCGATGTTTCGCTTGTATTCTGTTAACTAAATTCTACTGTCATAAAATCCGTCTAATAGATTAACCGTTTCAAAGATCTGAGATTGTCTCGTCCACCATTCACTGTAATCATCATAACAAAGACAAACCGTAAAAATAATTGAATAATATATCTATAATAACGACGGGAAAATATCGGTCCATTTACTTTCGCACTTGGCAACATTTTGCACATGAAAAGAATTTTATCTTTGATGAACATACTCTCAACTCTAACATCTCCGTTTTTCTTCACTTATACTCGGCCAGATAAAGAGAAAAATTTAATTAAACTAGGCAATAGCAATAAAATACCAACGTAGACTATGAGTTCCATAGCCAACTTTTTCATACGCAAACATTTCACTGGTTTGATTGTCCCAATTTCGATCTATATATGTGTACGTGTCATTTTTCCCTCCACTTTTCGAGTAAGAAAAATGATTTTTTCCATTTTTCTCATTTTGAAACTCATTGTCTTTTCTGTCGTAAAATCCCGGTGGGAAATTGTTGTTACATAACCATAATATCATTTAATCTACTTATAAAAGAGACGATGGAAAGACGGGAATGAAGGAGATGAGACCAGTTTGTTACATTCATTTTGCAATGAGCTCTTTCATTCTTTCTCATTAAACAAGCATCATCTGTACATTTTCATTCCAAAATATGGAAAGACTTGATAGGATTGTGGATGAACACAAACGTTGGTAGAGTGAGGGGTTTGAACGGGATGGATTGCGTGGTCAGACAGTTGGCAATTACTAAAATGCTAGATGTAATCCGAAAAAAATTCTACTAATTAATATTTCAACATTTCAAAAGTAACTATAGAACATGCTACGGTAGATCAAAAAGTTTTTAGTATGTGAGTGGGAAGGTTAAGTGATGAAGGGGATTGGACTATTGCCCTAAGAGTAAAGCTAAAATGTTTTCTCACGTAAACTATATACGTATATGTATATATTTAATATTGCTATGGAATTTGCGGTCGTAATTAAAACAATTACGAGATGGAATTCACTCGGGTTCTGTGTCGTCATTGTTGGGAACGAGATGGCCCATTTAAGTTCCAATATCTCTCTAGCTAGTGCAAGGGGGGTGGAAACCGGGGTTGTATTACGGCTCTATATATACGGCGACGATAAAGAAAGACGAAACACGTGATGTGAATCCAGTGTTGGGTATTAAAGTTAGCGACTAGACCGATCATCAGAGCGACAGGCGCCATTCTGATAGCTGCACGTCCTACTCAAACTCAAATCCCACTCTACAACAAACCCCTAAAACACACAAAATAATATTTGCCACACATCCAAAACAAAAAAGAACTTAAAATATTAAAACTTTTATCTTGAAAGGTGAAAGATGACAAAGCTCAAGAGCTACCCTTAAAAAAAAAAACTTCCACTTCGACACTCTAATTTTAGAATTCCCGAAAGTAACCTATTTATTTGAATAACAACAAAAACACGATGAGCAAGAATGAAAAGTTTTGGGGAAGAACGAGATTTCAAGGTGGGTGTCACCTCTGACAGACTAAAAGTATGTTGGACTCGATTTTAGAAGAACATTTTCACGAGGGTGAGATTGTGGATGGAAAAATAAAGATTTATCACCATATTTTGACAAAGTAAGTGTTATACTTTCGCTGAAGTATAAAATAAAGTTGTCGTTGAGCAGACGAGACGGCTGGCGTGAAACGCTAACAAGGAAAGGGTCACTCTGTGGAATGAGAAATGGTGAGGTCATTCGATTGATTAATTATTGATAGAGGAAGAACAGTTATACGCTCGACGCAAGGGGTTGATGTTGTGGTCACGATTTTGGAAGCAGTCCTTCGATGATGATTGAGCAATTATTCGTTTCGCACAAAACTTTTATTGTTTTGCGTTTCTCTCCAGTGTGATAAGCTTAGTCGCTCGGAAATTATTTGATTGGTTAACGATTCAAGTTTTTCGTTTTTAGACAAACTTTTTTTATGCTGTAGGGTTTTTACGACCGACTATTAACAATCCTAAACTAATTATTGGAGGAACAAATAAAAAAAAGTTATAACAGCCTAGATTAAGTTGTTGTATGAAAAATTCTACATTACCAAATAAAATCACAGTGGGTAGTTGGGAGGAACTTGTGCTTACCTGAAACAAAAAAAAAAAAAATATTAATATCATATCTATATAAATTTCCAATGTTCGCTTTTATTTCAAAAACTACTGGATAGATTTCGATCAATTTTTGAAGTTATACTTCTTTAGGCGCGTTACGAAAAAATGATGGGAATGAAATTTTTAGATGGGCGGCCATCTTGAGACAAAAATTAACAAAATGAAGTTGGCCGCAAAATCACTCGGTTTCTTATAACTTTGCGCGCGTAATTTTAATTTTTGTTTTATTAATTTACTTACTTATTTAATTTTATATTTAAATTAAAATAATTATATATACAAACGACACATACTATTACAACAAATAAGTTATTACTTTTCTTAAATTTTGCAGTAGCTGTTATACTATTTAGTGATGAAAATGACGTCTGCATTCTATGCGGAGGGGGGCATTGAAGACGTTAGTAGCGGACTACTTTATCATCACAAATTAACAAGATGAAGTTGGCCGCAAAACCGCTCGTTTTTATTTAACTAAACGCGCGTAATTTGAATTTTTGTTTTATTTATTTATTTAAATTTAAAAAAATTAATTATTTAAATATAATTTTAATGTCTTTTTTATTTAGAAAATATTTATATATACAAATGACATATATTAATATTAATAAATAAGTTATTACTTTTTTCAAATTTTGCAGCAGCTGTTATTATTTGTATTTATTATTAATTATTTGTATGCAATTGAAAAAACTAATTTTAAATTATGCCAAAGAAGTATAACTTCTCACGCGCGTACATAAGTACACGCAACCACTTTTTTTTGTTTTACTTCTTATATACTTGGTCCTTATCTAAACTAAAAAATCCTAATTAAAAAAGAGTAATTAAAGTTTTTAAAAAAGTGACTTTTACAAGCAAAACGCGTTAAGCGGTGTATTTTTCGTCGCTTTGATAGAGTAGGGCAAACGATGTAATACGCATGGGCTGGACAGACGAGGTTTCTCCTTCCACTGCCTACTGATTATTTTATATTTGAGTGCAGACTTAATGCAGCTCAGCGAGATATAAGATAGATAGAGGTTTTTTCTATTTGTTTAGCAGTTTTTAAAATAATTTTTGTAGCTTTTTTTTACTTCTCTTGTAGCATTTTTATATTTTACTATCAATACAAATTCAAAATAGATTTTTAAGTTACAACCGTTACCATAATCAAATTACATTTTAACACTCGCTTTTATTATTGCATGCATTTTTTTTAACCGGAAAGAGTCAAGTTAGCGAGAAACATTTTTTTTTTAATTTTTACTTTAATATTTACCAAAAAATTGCTCCCTCAGAATTCGCAACTTTTCCAAGTGTATAGTTATTAATTATGTTTTATATAAATTTTCAAGTATTTGCGAACTAAAAACTAAAATTGCTGTAAAAAACAAAAAAGTCACATTTTTAAATTTTTTTTAAATTGCTCCTTAAATGCTCTTTCCGGATCCGCAATTGCTTCAGGTGCATAGTTAATTAATAATGAAATTTTTTCAAAATTTTCAAACTCAAGAATTAAAATCGCTATAAAATCCAAAATATTTTTAATTGGAAGTTGGTTTTTTTAAAGCTCTCTAACTGTTCTTTTCATTTAACAAATAATTGATCAAATTTTTACAAAATATTTTTAAAAATTAACTATTATTAACTAATTAAACATTTATTGTTGTACTATGACGTCATTAACTGCCCTTGGATCTTCTAAACATGAATAGTTAAAAAATTGAATTGCTAATTAACTATACACCTGGAGCAATTGCGGATTCGGAAAGAGCATTTAAGGAACAATATTTTGAAAAAAAAAATTAAAACCAGTGATTATTATGTATTATATACATAGCAATTTGAATTTAAGTGATAATTTTCTTGAAATGCCTAGCTGAAGTATTTTCTTTTCTATGAAGTTTTTGCCAGTTCATGATTGCTAATTTTTATAATTTCCAAAATGCAGAACTAAATGAAATACTTAATTAGAAAAATCAACAATTGTGAAAATAAACCTCTCGTTATAATACTACCCCCATTCTTCACGGACTTTTTTATGGATCTTTTTTCTTTTCATTCAAACATTATTTAATAATAAAAAAAAAATAAATTGTGATTTCATATACAGTTTTCAAATTAAAACATAAAAAAATTCGAAAAAAAAAATATATTTCCGAGATTGTTCTCGATTTTAATCCCCATATCCGAGAATTTCAGGCAAACAAGTCTCTACTAGTCCAACGAAACGTTAAACACGCTTAATTACGATATGCTTTTCCATTATATTGTCTGTCTGATCATTCGTACGTTCCTTTTCCTCTTTCCCACTGTACTGGTGCGTCCTGGTCCGTCTATTTGTATGTAAATAATTATAATTCACATTTATTTACATACGAATGTCCCTTATTTGGCCATTTAAAGCCCAGCCAACACAAAAGCATCGGCATTCGGCCTGCAATTGCTCCACAGAAATATAGCAAAATATAAACAAAAAAGAAATAAATTTAAAAAGCTCGGAGATAATTGTGATTTAATCCCATGCCGCTGTTTAATTTATAAAATTAAAGATTAGAAAAAAAAAGTAAACAGATTCGATATTTTGCAGATAAAATATTTTCCTCGAGGGATAAGCTGTTTATTATCCTGTTTTATCATTCTGAGGATTCGTTTATCTTGTTTTTCTATAGAAAATGCGAGAGAATTGATAAAAGTATAAACAGGAATATAAACCGGGAAAATCACCGGGCTTGTTGGGAAGTGTATGGTTTTCGTGTTTTTTTTTTTTTTATATATGTAATAATCAACGGTTGGTGCCACACACTGGCTCAAATAACAGGAAGACGGAAGCGGTAAAGGTATATTTGACTAAATGTATGGAGGGTGAGAGATGGGTTTCGAATGATATGGGATAATAAGGAAGGGATGGGATTGACCTATACAAAAACCACATCAATGAATGCGATTCACTCCCGAGTTTATCTTTCCACTTCAAGTGTGACCGTTTATCCTGCTTGTCTATCTCTCGCACGGATTTGTATGTGTGTGAATAAAATAAACACATTCCCGAATCGAAATGATGTCATTGCGATGCTGTGATGTTCGTGATACAGGTACGAGATAATAAATAGGAACAACGGGAATAATTTTGGTTGGATGTCTCTGACAATGATGATGTTGTATCAAACGACGTCAGTTAAAATGTAAATTTCAATGTTCAATCGTACGTAAATCATCCAATCAATCCGCTAGTAAACGATGGACGATCTCAATTATTCACAGGATTCAATTAATAATATTTTGTAAAGCACATGGATGATATGAAGAAAATTTATTACTGTTCCAATCACAACTAGTAAATATATCATAACCATCAAACCAGTTAAAATTAATTAGTTTATCTAAGATTTTTTTCGAAAGTAGGAATCTAAAATCTGACAATTTCATGCTTCAAATCCATGATTTATTATTTTCAATTTTCTCAATGACTTTTAAAGAAATAATAAAATCTTAAATCGTTATTTTTTTCCGTTTTTTATTTATTCCAAAATTGCTCGTTCATATTTATTAATATATCCTAATATTGAATATTTATGGCATCCTAAGACTCGTGGGATGGGGATGCAACATGAATCTTAGCGATTCAAGGGGCGTATTCGCTCTCTCACCCGCTGTTTTTCTTTAACTCTCGATATAGAGTGAAATCTCAAAAGTCGAACGCAATTCGTAATAAGGAAAAATGGAAATGCTGATGAATGTTATTTCGACTTTTATTTCTCTTAACTATCTTGATTTATTATTTTTCTTTATTTTTTTTTTCTCATCCGCGTTTCTTAAGCGGAAGTTTCAATAAAAAAATATTGAGTCAACATAAAAACAACATACATTTACAATACAAAATAGATAGGCACCAACCACGAAGACGATGATGATGGGAGAGAACGGATGGACGAATTGTATATAAAAAAGAAAGAACGGGCGGATGTTATGGAATGAAAGTATGGAGCATGAATGAGAATTTGTAACCTGCTATACAAAAAATCTAAAAAATTATATCTTCAGTTTTGATACAGATTGACAAAAATATATTTCATTTTGAGAAATGATGGAATATTTATGAGTAATTAATAAATGCCATGTTCAAAACAGAGAATTTTTTTTATATTTATTAGATTGAAGCTTCGATTTTTTGAAGCGTATTCCTGAGCTTGGATGTGGATGTATTTAATTGTTTTCATTTAATATTTTTTAAAGATATTTTAAAATAAATATAAAAAGTTGTGTAGATTTCAAGGGGTTCGTGTAATACTAGGTTTGTTCCAATCATCCAGCTATGGCGATGTACCGTAGGCCCGGATTTAAAAATTAACAAAAAGTTATTTTTCGACATTTAATGTAAATTTCTTTAATAACTTACTGTTTGCAATACCAGGTTGGGATTATTGGAATTACGATACCAAATAGAAGAATTTTATAGAAGATCTACTTACTAAAAGCGAGACAAAATCTCTTGCAAATGCAATGAAAAACTATAATTTTTTAATATCACTGGTTTTTTGGTATGAATTACTGTTCCAAGTCAATTATGTAAGCAAGGAACTCAAAAGTAAATCTGTAGTAGATGTAGCCATTGCACTTTTTTCATTTGAAAAACTTTCAGATAGGATAAGCGACTACAGAAATACTGGATTCGAAAAAGTTTTAGTTTAAGCAAAAACTCCTGCAGAAGATTTGGAAATATCTATAGAATTTTGGAATAAAAAGCTTCGGAAAAGAAAAAATTTCAATTATGAAAGCGATGATGAACCTGTTTAAGACTCGATGAACGCATAAAAAAAATTTGTTCTTAGCGAACGGAGGGCCCCGCAAAATATTCAATCAGGCCCTGCATTTATTAGATCCGGATCAGATACACAGACATAACCAACAGACAAAGAACAAGACAACATTGACCAAGAGACAAGAGTGAGTGAAGAACTATTCTAGCAGGTTCGTTCCGTGCGACCATCCAGCCCCATCCAACAGTCAGCACAGCCATTTCCGTACATTTTCGTGAAACGGCGTGACGAGCGCTTACATCTTTTTTTCCGTTGTGCTGATCCCAGGATATTCCTTCCTTTTATCACTGCGACCAAGGAGGTCTATTGTGATATGACCCTCTGTGTTTGCTAAGGGAGCTCCAGGCTTTTAAAGAAAGCCAGCACCTGCCTAGGGGCTGCCGTTGCTATCTCGCAGGCGTCATGTCCGTAGCGCTTATATTGACACTGTTTCGGCGATGCTTATGCTATGCCTTGTTGACCCTCGGTCTAAGCTGAAACAGTTCTACACTTACTCTTGTCTCTTAGTCAATGTTCTCTTGCTCTTTGACTGTTGGTCAATGTTTGAACATCACCAGAAAGACGATTGGAACAAACCTACTATGAGACTACTCGACTTTGTTTTTGTAATAACTAAAAACAGTTCATACTTAAGTACACAAACTTAGGTATGTCCTTGAAGATTTTTGATGGTATGATGAATAAAAACAAATAGAAGGATAATTTTCAAGCAGATAATATAATGGACTCAGACTAACTTGAGTGAAGTCAGAAACTAGTAAAGGTTCTTTATATTCTTAATAACAATAAGTGTTTAAATGTGGATAATCTTAAATTAAAGCTTTTAACACAAGCTTTGAGACACTTAGAGTTAGAATTTCAAAAAAAAAAATTTCAAATTTCATAATATCTTCTTTGGTTTAGCTTCTTTTGTGTCTATCAGTCAACCACTGTACTATTTTATATATTTACGTTTATCATAGTTTTCGGTTATATAACTTAGCAACTTATAATCAAAGGGGTGCGTTTCGAATTGATTCAAAGTAATCGATTTTCATGAAAACTAAAAAAATTATTATCGTCTGTCAGATTACTATTATGAAAAATTAATGAATGAATTATTTAAGAGAACGAGTGTGAGTGGTTTGGAATTAATAAATAACCCTCTGGATTAGTTTTTTTTAGCTATTTTTATGCGGGAGAGAATTTTTTTGTTATTTTGCGAAGCAGTTTTCAGTAAAAACAAGTTTCTTTTTGGAAATGGAGGATGGTGCCTTAACGAGTAGGTGGTGAATTGGCTTCAGTCCAAGCCCGGTGGCTCGTTGTCACCAAAAGAGCAGGCGGACACCACCCCTTAATCTGCTCCCACATCCCGTTCTCACAGCATCGCCGAATTACATAAGCGAAGTTATTATCCACCAAGTCTCACACACATTGCCTCAAGTAAACCAACATTTCAATATGGTCTCATTAGATCCAAGTGTATGCGCTGCTTTGCTGCCATCGCCCGTCTCAACTCAGTCCAGCACCTCTTTCAGCCCCCATCATTTCAACCCCCCATCATTTCGTCGTCTTCACATCCACACATTCTATACATATCCGACTCGTTACCGCTGCGGTATGGACCGTATGTTTTCTCTTAGTCACTCTATTTGCTCGTGGAAATTCACATTAAAATAATACTGAACGACAACAACAAAACGGCCTGCAGGGGAAACGAATAACGACATAAAATATGGTAGGACAAAATGAGAGAAAGAAATAAAGAAAAAAGATCAGGACGAATGAGTAGAAAAAAATTAAATTAAATAAAACATAAAAAAAACACAGAGAAATAAAAAAATAAACAAAGCTAATTCCCCGTTTGGGGAACACATGAAAGGAGTGAGTTGTTAGATACAGTAAATGTCGCTCTAATTAATGACGCTTCTGATATGTTAATTTATTTGAATGTAAACGTACATTATTTCAAAAAGGCAACTTCTGTCAAAAGGCGGGAACTGGAATTTTTTTAATTTTATTTTTTTTTTTAATTTTGTGGTTTTAAACAATAATTTAGGCTTTCAGTTAATTACAAAGTAGGTTCATCATTGAATTTTATTGTTTGAAACTCATACATAGCCTTTATTCAAATGTACCAACATAAGAGAGTTAATTTTTAGTCCAACCAACTTTTATGACGGTGTTTATTTAAAAATGAATTTACTTAGAAGTCATTTTCTTAGAAGTATTCAAGATCAATACTCGGTTGATATGGTTACGTCATATATTTATCAACGTAGTCGATGTATATAACCACTAGCTAAAGTATACACCAATTAAACTAATCAGAGAAAGTGTACACAAATAAATTTAAGAATACTTCCACTAGTTATTGTATACTCCTTCTACTGTAGATTAATTAAAGTATTTCAATGGTTTGTTTATTATCTACTGTCATACATGATAGATATTTTTAAAATTTATTTATTAATAAACTCAAAACGGAAAACCAAAAATTATATAAAAAGAAAAAAAACGAAAGTAACTAGATGTAACTTATTTGACTGAATCAGACTGAATGTACACTTACTGAGCCCGCGAAGTTTTACACAGATAAGATATTTGGTTTTCTGTAAAACTTCGCGGTGTCAGCAAGTGCACATTCAGTATTTTAAACTAGGATATATTAGAATGAAGCCAAAAAAATATTTCCAGTGTGGGTAGAATCATTAAACTAATACTATCACTAATGCGAATCAGTGGGTTTATACACTCACTAGTTAATGAATGTATTGCCTAGATACAGTATGTATCATTTGAAATAATGTATACTTTCACTAAAACAACAAGTGAAAGCATGTATTTACTGTATACACTCACTGCAATTTACCCATTAACTGTAACAAATGCATTACAAAAACTGTAAAGGCTATAAATAAAGTAAAGTGAAAGGTAAATAGTTTTTTTTTTTCAAATTTTTGGAATATACTACTACATTGGAAGTTAACCTTTAAGATACTTGTAACTTGTGTAATATGAGTTGGTTGAAAAAAGTATACAATTGAGATCATTGGCATAAAATGAAAATATGAACATCAGAGGTGTAAAAGAGAGCGTAAGAGGATAGTGTTTTGGCAAAAGAAGACCGAGGAAAGCATTTAAATAAAAAACATTATAAGAGAGGTGAAAGGAAAAACTACTTTCGTCCTCAACTTGAGAGAATAAGATAGAGATTAGTTAAATTTTAGAATTGTTTATTTACATCACTGAAATGGACCATTGGTAACTCACTGAATGGTAAACACGGAAATAAAAAAGAAAAAAATATCAAATACGTTTATTTATTATTTCATTATTTCTTTTACTTACTGTGATATAATGTAAGACATACATAATGGAGAGGAACTTTTCCCAAATCTCTTGTTTTTTTCAAATTTCTTATTTATATTATAGATATTAAAGTAATTTTTTGTGATAAAAAGTTTGATATTCGAAAAAGTTTGTTTCTTATTAGATATTGCATCGATTAAAATCATTCACTCCCAAATATCTCGGTGACCTTTTCAGTGAAAAGATCTTTGAGAGATAATTTAGACATATTAAAACATCACAAAAGCAGTACTCCCTCGTGTATTAAGTTTGACGTGTAAGTGTTGGTTTTCCAACGAGGAATTAGAAACATACTGAAGATTAGATATGGTGTGAGGAAATAGAAAGGATTACGCTGACGAAGATCTGACGTGTGCATCAACCCAAGAAACCTCATCCCGGATCGTGTCCCTAATTTTAAACCTTCGAGCCAGGAAAATTGAGTGAATAGAAAAGAGAGATGACAAGGGTGAATTGCGGAGCGAGTTGAAGTATATATCATATCAACCTAGCGCCTGAAGGGTATTAACTATCTACGATTCTAAAACTGTCACTAAATTTTCATTCTCCTAATCTAAACGATGATGCTGAACGTTCAATGCATTATCCTAAATCAGCACAATTTTTCTCGTGAGAAAATTCCTTATACAAATTGTTTCATCGAAGCGGTTTGAGATGAAGTTGGCATCGACATCTAATATGATAATAATAATAAATCTACTTTTTCGCGGGCTTTTTTTCAGTTTTTCCACATCAATAAAAGAGAAATAGTGACGTGGATTGAGTGTTAGTTGGATGCAAACATAAAGCATAGACATCATATCTCACTTGAATTTATTTTTCACGTTTTCCAAGACGGAGCAATAGAACGTCATCATCTCCGTTCGTTTACTCATACTACCAAATTCCCTTAGTCATGGAAAGGGAATCGATATGGTGGATGCATGGAATACATGTAAAGATAGTTTTCTCTATCTTCGTTCTACATTCACACATTTCATCATCATTCAGATGCATGCATGTATGCGTTCCTGGCGGTGCATGAAAAATCCTCATAAAACCTTGACTGATACATGCACTTTTATATTACCTATCCATAAATAAAACGAGTCAATGTTTGACTACTGCTGAATCGAACAAATTTCACATATCAATATTTTTCTTAAATTTTCCTCAAAGTAATACAAAACTTGCATCAATTTTATGGCTGGTTTACGGCTTTATCTAATATTGATGAATGTTGGAAAGGATGAAGAAAATTTTCTTTCCGTATACGAAAATAAAAGATAATTGATTTGTTTCTGGTATTGAAACCATATTATATTGTCACATTCTTAGATCTTAAAGATGGGCGGGTGTCACCATTTTTAGAGTCTGGAACTATCACCTGCCTAATTAGCCAATCCAATGAGGGAACGGCGTTGTTGTGGGATGGGGCTGGCCAGGTGGAGCATTATCAGGCATCCTTTCTTAAGAAGACGGGATTTTTTGACCACCTGCCGCGAGGGTTTGATGAAAAGTATTACTCGGTGATCGAAAAAGGGATGAAGTTTCTAGCATATTTGATTGTTCCAAGAAACAAATAGAAAGTGTTGAAAACAAATTGTTCTGAGAAATATAAAAAGTTTGTTAAATGGATAATAGAACCGAATGTTTTAGGATTCCGAAATTTTATATAAGCCCCGTACAAACAGAGGCGATACAGTCTTAAATAAATCGTGAAAGTGATCAGTCTTGAAAGTGAACAGTGTTAAATAAATTGTGAACATTGTGAAATAAAGTGTAACTAGTGTAAGATAAATCAATAACCATTGTTAAAAATAAATTTGTCGTCATTAAACACAAACCTAAGAACCCGTAAAAAACGTAACAATATTATTTTAAAAATTTAATTTTCAAAGCCAATAATAAACACACGAGAATTCAGAAAAATTTTAAATATTCTTTAATAATTAGGAATATTTTTATTCTACCAGCCAATAAAGTTTATGAAAAATGTAACCAGCACATTAAAAAAAGAAAGCAAAACTGATAAATGGGATGAAAAAATGTTATAAATTTATATTTTTTTCCATATTTAATAACAAACTTTACCTTTTCACTTTAAGTATGTGCAAATGCTCTATACGTAGTGCATAAAAAATTATACATATATAAAGTAAAAAGTTATTTTATAGCCTATTTTTAATGGAATTTCAATGATTTAAGGATATAGTTTATGGAAAGAACGACTGAAAAAGCATCAACGAGGCAACCAAGAGGAACTCGAACCACTAAATCATTCCGTCCACATAAATTTCTTTTATTATTTATCAAACCACTTTTCACAACGGCAAAGATTTCAAATAAATTTTATTTAAATTCATCGGAAAATAAAATAACTCAATAATGAAACAAGAAAAATTTTCAAAAATTCTAGTCACCAAATTGGAAAATAACGATCGAGTGAGTTAAAGGGCTTATTCAAATCATTCGGCATGCTGTGTTTTACGTTCGGGCGATTGTTTGAAAAGAGAAGAGAAAATGGAACGGATAGTTATAGGTTTAGGTATAGGATATAATGAGATTTGAAGGGGTTGTAAAATAATAATGGCGACAGGGGGGTTGGTAGCGACATTTTCTCTCCATGTTTATGTGTATATATGTGTATATAATGAAATTTAAATGTTTCCGGTTGCAATTAGCATATTAAGTAGTTAAATGCTATTCTACTGTTAATTTAACAGACTACTAATCCAGGATTTAACAAAGGTAAAATCATTATTATCAACAAATAAAATTTTCTTTAAGTATTAACCTATAAATACACGTAATTCAAAAGTAATGATATTATCCATTGATTAAAGCCTTGTTAAATATTTTATTTGTTTGAAAATTACACGCTGTAATAAAAAACGACTGGAGATATCAAGTACAAATGTTGTATTTAAAATTTAATTCATCAAGAGATTGCTGAAGCATGTACAAGATAAAGATCAATTATATATGAAAGTCTATCGATTTTTTTTTATTTTCCAGTTCTTTTTCTAACTATCTCTGCCTAGCCTTAAGAAGAGTTGCTGACTCGAACCTCGAAAATTTTTACTCAAAAAATTAACTTAAAATTAACTAAAAAAATATGATATTTGTATATTATATAGGAGTATCATGTTTGAATAATATAGTAAGTAACTCCATCCCTATGCTCGTTTAGTAAAAAAAAGAATGTAAAATATATTGATGGATTTTTTTTTGTGGCGAAGTTTTGGCGGAAAATTATTTTTAACATTTTTATTAATTTTATTTAAATTAATGATTACTAATTGTACACTTTACTATTATATCGAGATTACATGTTTTGAATTTTTAATTTAACCACCCTTTTAATCTTATCGGTCTTAATAATTCAATAACAAACTAATTATTTAAACATTAATGATACCGAATCAATGTTGTTCAAATAATACAATGGAATCGGCCGTTCCAATCGTAAGAAAATAGAATTTTCTACGTCACAGTTTATTCCTTAAATATTTGGTTTCTGGAATAAGTAAAAAATTATCCAGGTAAATCTTATCCATTTAATATTGTTAACGTTTTAAAATTAAAAATAGTACCTAATGCAATTATGAATGTCAGAGATGTAAGAGAGAGCGGTAGTTACATAAATACACATACAGATACATTCAAGTGAACATCTGTTGTAGTATCGTTAATGTACAGGTATTCGAAAGGTATGAAACAAGAGAGGAATTTTCCTCGTTTTAAGTCTCAACCAAGGAGAATAAGATAGAAACACGTTAAATTTTAAAGTTTTGTCGTTATCTTATGATAAATGAAAATATTTTAATAAATATTGAATCTGGAATGCTGTCCTTCTGAATCTGTTATAATTTTTTTATTTGTTGGTATTTTAAATCACTTTTACTTCTAATATTATATCAATAGCTACGGTCTAAGCACAGCAAATTTCTGTAATTTACAAGTCTCATTAAATGGCTCTGAAATACCCCAAAGGTCAGGTACCTTGGAATGCACCTAGATAGACGCCTCACCTGGTCTAAACACATCTTCTACAAACGCAACCAACTGAATATCACTATCCGAAAACTGTATTGGCTACTTCGAAGAAAGTCTCAACTGTTCCTGGACAGCAAATTAACTATCCATACTTAAACCCATCTTGACATATGGGATACAGCTGTGAGAAACCGCCAGTAACTCCAATGTGGACAAAATTCAGCACTGCAGTCTAAAACTCTGAGGACAATAACTAACGCCCTTTGATACGTCACCAATCATGCCACCACCGGGACCTCAAAGTGGCTACAGTAAGACAGCCATATTCAGTCAAAAATACTTGCAGAGACTGAACGAACACCCCAACTATCTGGCTGTCAACCTCTTGGATTATTCCGGCCACCATCGAAGGCTGAATCGTGCTTCATTTCTGGACTTACCTTTCAAAGAACCACACCTTAAGGTCTGGTTCTTTCCCACTTGTACATTTATCATATTTGTTTAATGTCCAGGGACAGATTACAAATTAATAAGGCGAAAAAAAAAACATCTAGAAATATACTGGGAATCGAAACAAGTACCACTGACGATTGTCTAATGGTGCGTTTATACGAGTCAGTTTTTAGTTGACCGATTTTAGTAGAACGACAAAAGTTGAATGCGACTTGAATGAGTTTTCGTTCAGACGTTTCAACTGTTAGAATGGTTTTGGGAGTAGCGGTGCGAGAAGTAAAGCATAATACCAACAAAGTAGGAAACAAACTGACTGGCCACCTGGTAAAACTCTAATATAAGTCATCACTTAAACGTTAAAAGTTTGACTCGTTCAAACTTTTGTTGATCCACTAAAAAGTTGATCAACTTCATTGAAACAGAGGTTTACACGAGGTTTTTCATTCAACTTTTGTCGTTCAACTAAAGTTGTCTCGTGTGAACGTGCCATAACAGATCTCAATAAGTGTCAGTAAGTCAATAAGTGAACCTCATTATACTATGCCTTCATAAAATTTGCAAGAGAAACTAAACTCTCTTTTTGACCGAAAATTATTTTGCAAAAAAGAAAATAAACACTTATCAATAAAGTTTAATTCACACCCAACAAAACGAAAAGATAGCAATTAATCGTCTATAAAAGTAGATTTTTAACATCAGGAAGTTTTATGAAAAACACATAAATAACATTTTTAAACAAGTACTTAAATGCACTTACGTTTTAAAAAGCGTTTTTAGATAAAATATTTTATGCCATTTTCAATGTCTTGTTTGTAATGTAAATTGCAACAAAGGATAAAATTGGAATAAATGGATTAAAAATATTCATTCATTTTTACATAATTTAAATTAGGTAAGGAATGGCCTCAACAGTAATCTTAAACACCAAAAAGCAACACTCAAACACGTTGAAAACGTCACATTTTGATTTTTCTTTAGTTCTAGTTATTATAGATTTAATCATCAAACGACTAAAGTGCATATGGTTATGAGATTGGAATAACTTGAATAAGCAAAACTTAACCCTTAAAACTTATATAGTATAACTTTTTCATTACACAATAAACAGTTTTGCTTCAACAAAAATCAAATGAACTTTCGTTCATTAAACAAGTTTGAAAATAATGTAATATTGTACAAATACAAATATTAAAATTATAGTTTTGTCAAGTGGAAACAACATGATAAAATATAACGATTTGCATTTAAATATTTGAACATATCGCAGTTGCACGTAAAAGTTTATATTAATAATTCACAAACTAACTAAATAGCTACAAGTTATTATTAGTGTAATAAAACCACAACAATGTGAAATTTCTTTAGAAACAATGAAAATTTAGCTATCACACTTTATTCTCAAGCAATACCTGATACGTCTACATTAGTATATTGCATGGAGGTGATCATTTTGAGCATCAAGGTCTCGTAGAATAATTCCAAAAATAAAAATCGATTAAATCGTTAAGTTACATATTTGATGTTGGAGGTTAATTAATGATATCGTAACCGTGCCAAATAATAAACTGTCAAACTTTCCGCCAGTAAGTTTATTGTTTCGTATGTTGTGTGACACGTAGCACATAACAAAATTTTATTGAAAATCTATTGTTGTTCCAAATAAGGATAGAACAGTGTGAAGATCATAAGCCAATTATCTACTTTATCACTTATTTTTAATAACAAAATTTTTATATTGAAGCTAAATGTAACATGTTTTTTACATTATCTGTTATAATATTCATATCATGTTCACCTTGAAAATGTCAAAAATTATCCTTTTAAAGCTAATATTGATAATGTTGGGTTCCAATCAATAAATAATTTTTAACCGACTTCAAAAATAGGAGGAGGTTCTCAATTCAGCTGTATTTTTTTATGTTTGTTCCCTCACAACTTTCGATTGGGTGAACCGATTTTGATGATTTTTTATTTTAAAGCTAGTGCTTCTCGTGTGGTCCCATTTTAATTTGAAGGAAATTGTTCACTTTTAAAGGGTTGAAAACTAAGGGATGAAATATTAACTTCTTATTGGATAGCTCGATTTTTATAATTCTTTTGTTTTTTTTTGGTGAAACGTAATTTGAAATTAATTTCATTTCCATTTTTATAATTTTTTTTTCTATTACGTACATTTAAATTGTTTACATTTTAATTTGAAGAAAAAAATCCACCCCTTTAGGATGAAAAAAGGGGATGAAATATTGACGTTTAACTGAATCATCGGATTTTGATGATTTTTTTTTTTCTATTGGAAAGAGTATTCGACTTAGTTCTTTCATACCATTTAAAAGTAAAAAATTTCAACCCTTAAGAGCAAAAGGGGATGAAGTAGTAACTTTCAACATTTAACAGCGCGTTTAGTAGGTTTAACCATATTCAAAGAAATAAAAGCAGTTGTCAAACTTAAGATCATTAAAAATCGAGAAATAAATAAACATTATAACAAAATGAAAAACCGACTTCAAAATAAATAAAAAGTTTGAGACAGAAAATGCAATAAAAAGTAAAAAAAAGTGGTTGCGTGTACTTATGTACGCGCGTGAGAAGTTACACTTCTTTGGTATCGTTAAAAATTAGTTTTTATTAATTTTATTCAAATAATCAATTTAAAAAAACTGTAACTTAATATTTAATAATAATATATATATTAAAAGATATAATTAAGAGAATAATATTTTAATTTGTATCAATAAATAATATCCAAAGAAAGCGGCAAGACGTTTATAAAATTTGTCAGGATCATTTTTCTGGTTAACAATTCATGCATGTCATAAAAACGAAGCGTCATAGAAATTGCGAAATAAAGTAAGTAGCTACTTGTCAAAGTAAATGTCTTAATCTTATTCATATCTTGTGTACTAAATTATTATTCTAACATGGTTGAATCATTTCAGAATCCCAGATTTCGTGATAATTAAAAATATGCATGGAATGCAAACGTCATTTTCGTCATTAAACTTCAAATAGTACCTATAACAGCTACTGCAAAATTTGAGAAAAATAATAACTTATTTATTAATAATATGTGTCATTTGTATATATAATTATTTTTAATTTAAATATAAAAATAAATAAATAAGTAAATAAATACAACAAAAACTCAAATTACGCGCGCCAAGAAACCCAGTGGTTTTGCGGCTAACTTCATTTTGTTAATTTTTGTCTCAAAATAGTCGCCCATCTAAAAATTTCACTCTCATCATTTTTTCATGACGAGCCTAAAGAAGTATAACTTCAAAAATAATTGCGTATCCTTGCAGCGTCTACAACTTACAAATTTTTAAGATGATATAATGTACAACTATTATTATTTTTTGAGTTGGTGTCAGCCAAGGAAATAAATAATAATGTTCATTTGTAAAAAGTTTTAATTAGTTATTGGTATTTTGTAGTTTAAAGGTCGTTTTATATTGTCACAATTGGTACTTGTATATTGTATGAAAGTTCATTTGAAAAATAAATTTCATAAGGTATTCTTGTTTATTGCTAAGTACCAATATCGCACCAACTCTAAAAATAACAATAGTTGTACTTTATATCATTCTTATAATTTGTAAGTTGTAGACACTGCAAGGATACGCAATTATTTTGATATTATACTTTTTAGTGTATATTTTGTTTAATATTTTTTATTTTTTTTGAAGTCGGTGTTTCATTTTGTTTAAATTTTATTTATTAATTTTGTTTAAGAAGAGGATAATTGAATTCAAATGAATGAGCTTTCAGTTTAATATTTTAACTTTTAGATATTCAAGATATGCTATGGAATTTACCTAACATTTTGAGGTCAGCTCTTTTAGTGTCTTCCAAAATTGCGTGAGCGTTTTTTTTTTTTGCTTCACAAAGGGAATAATTTTAAATGATTTCCAGTGAGACTTATGCAATAAAAGAATGCGAAATTCGTTTCTTCCGTCAAAAATTCAAGTAATTATTGCGGTTTGTCTTTTCATACTAAAAAAAAAATGTAAAAAATCCCATAGCAACAATTTTAGCCTCATAATATTAGAGAGATGATGAAATGTTGTTGTTGAGGGCTTAAAACGGGGGCGGCTTTGTACGAAGACTTTGATATCGTCGTGGAAGACACTGAAAGTTTCATAAAAATGCCATAACATTAAATTTAAAGAGTCTCAAGATCTCCTCTCATTCCTATACGGTCCCGAAGGAATAATAAGAAAGTGGGCGTCGGTCGTGCAAGGAATTGAGGAGTCTGTGGGACAGATGAGAATAATATGAGGTTTGTGAGGGGAGGAGGCCATAGTCAGTGCATTCAAATGTTCCAACTTTTAAAATTAATATGATACAAAAATTTGTGTTAATGTATTTTGGATAGAAATATATTCGATCGTATTCAAGAAATGCCCACGTTTTTCTCGATAAATTCTGTCAGATTTTCTTTGAAAATTTCTAAATTTTAATATTATTTTTATTCGGTAGTCATTTTTGAGAGCTATCGAGTAAATATGCAATGCTAAAAACGAATTCTCGCAATATTAAGACGAGTGGTTTTCCGGCATCTAATGGCCCGTAAATACAAGATATCGACATTACAGAATCCATGAATATTTAGACGATTATTACCTCGTTTTTTGCTCTCGTGTCGACAAGTAGCACATCTCTCAACAACGAATACCTTTATCTGAAATACATTTATTAAACCTCCTCCGTTCCCAACCCCGAATGCACATTACACTAAAGCTCGCCATAAAGTTATAATCTCAGAATAAAAAAAACGTCGAACTCAGAACTGGAAATAAACGTCCATTCAAGTGGAATCACATTACGACTCCTGTACATTTATATACATGTAAAGATAATGGAGAAATCCCATCACTTGTTCACGATACATTTTTCGATATTCGAAACATGTTCGAAAGCAAAACGTGCATTAATGAGGTTAGATATAAAATAAAATTAATCAAACCTAAAATTATATCTATCTGTTTTATGTAATTCTCCATGTACGAGTATGATAATATTTTTTTAATCCAATTCTTTAATGTAATTTTTTTTTCTTCATTCCCCTAAAGACCGAATATGTCGTCACGCAATTGGTTCGAAAAATTATTTATAATGACATTTGATATCACGCAATTTATAGGTTGATTCGAAAATTTATTAGTATTGATAAAATTAAAATAACGAGAGAAAAAACAGCCAATGAACTTTTCATGTTTCCTCTGTTTTATAAATTACCGCTGATAAAATAAATTAACCTCTTTTAGCTCGAAAGATTAGAAAGAATGAAATATTAATGCAATCGTTGCTTAAAAGGTAATTACAAAGCTACCTAAGTGCTTTTATTATAATTGTTGGAAAAGTTAACTATTATTGCAGTTACTAGATTTTTATTACTGTTCACTCATATACTTTCAAATGCTTTTAAATGTAAATCCAGACAATTTAAAGTAAAAATTTTCTCATAGAAAGAATGCCTTCACAAATAATAAATATTTTATTTCATTAAGGCTAGCAAAATTTGAATTTTTCATTATTCAATACTTTTATAAACCACCTATTGGCGCTGTGGTTAGAGCGATTGCTCTCTCCGCCTCATGCGTCAAGTGGTTCTGAGTTCAATCCCCGTTGAATCCTAACTTAAGATCCTACACCTAAGATATAATTGACCAATAGAAATTCTCTGTGTTTAGACAGTCGGAATATGCTTTATAATGTATTTCCGCCAGAACAACTACGAGAGATAATAACTGCAAGTTCGAATTTCCAGTCGCCTTATTACTCGTCTCCTAGTGACCTGGTCACGATTGTCGTTGGGCCATGAGACTCTGGGCTGCTGGAGCCGTCGTGGAGCAGGGGCCGCTGGGACAAGCTGCTGGGCTCGAGTCTGAAAACGACGCGAGACGAGTATGGTGTAGCTCAACCGAAGGCTAGGATGTCGCTACTCCATAGTTGAGTTCCTTGGTGACGGGACCCGATGTATGTGGTGACTGGTGGCGTCCAAAATATGAGGTGAACTTGCAGGTCTAGGCAGAATGGCTGGTCCTCGCTGTTGTTGGGGTCACCAGAATGTAATGGTGGGAGTGGTTACCCACATTTATTTGCAATTTTATAGGCCAGCACTAGCCCCAAACAAATCGAATTGCTTAAGGTTATAATGTATTTCCATCAGGACAACTGTGAGAGACAATAACTGCAAGTTCGAATTTCCAGTCGCCACAACGTAAAAATTGTTACCACCCTTTTCAAACTACATAATAGTGGAATTTCGAAATATCCTTCCATAGTAGATATCAAAATTGACTCACAAATAACACTTATTATAGGTAATCAGTCCCATTTTTGTTCTGAATTGGTTCCTTTCCAACCGTAAAACCTTAGCTGTGAACGAGGGAGAGGCAAATTCTCCCCAAAATTTTTTTGCCGAGCTTCTGACCGTAAATTTCTAGCCAGTATTTGTTTTGATGCTACCTCAACCGGCTTTAAACCGCCCTTTTGACAGCAGAAAGATTATGTAAGTTTTATCAATGAAATAAATAATATAAATGCCTGTTAATATTAAGTTTAGTTAATGTCAAAGTGTAATATACTATAATAAATAAAAAAATAAATAAATAGAAAATGTGGTGCCTCATTTTTTAATATTATTTAAATCACAAAAATTGAAATTTTCACGTGTAGGTATTTGGTTGCTCGAACTTTAAAAATAGCCCCAATTAACTCTCATATTGTCCACTGCGAGCGCAAGCATCGGTTTGCCCCTCCCTACCATGACTTCGAACAGAGCAAATAGGTAACTGATACAACATTTTGTCCTTTACCTCCATAAAAAATCCTCGAACTTACATACTTATATAATAAACATTTTGAAAACGCTCAAAGTTTTGCGCAGAGCCAAATAATTTGAAATATGTTTATTTTTAAGTTAATTCTTATAATTTAATAAGTCAACCTTTTTTTTTTGTTTGGTAAAAATCTTTCATTTTAATCACTTATAGTTTTTATCCAATTTTTTTTAATTGAAAGTCTTAGAAAGTTCGTCTCCATCCAAATTCATAGAAAATCATACATAAAAATATTAAATTAGTTTAAAACGGAGGGTTCCTAACAAAGAAAAATTTATTGATATTACATGCTCAAATCTATAACTACTATCAAAATATTTAAAATTTAAGAGTATGAATTTGTGCAATAATATTGAATATTCTCAACTGACGTATACACACTGTATACAATTATAAGTTAATCAAGTTATTAGATATTGCATTTTAATTTTATTATTCAAAAAAGTGGAGTAAATCGATGATCTATGAAAAAAATTTAAGCCACTTTAGGATGTTGCAATCAGTTAAAATTAGTTAAACGTATTAAAAACTAAAATGCATAACATAAGCTAACGTAAATGTTCTCATAAGCAGTACTTTTCCGTCATAATTCAATATAAGATATTGTTAAAAATTCTTCCAGCAATTGTTCAGTTGATCAGTCCATATTTTTCATGTAGCTATTTTGTAAAAAAAAAAATTACCACGGATAGATTGAAATCTTCTGACAGATATATTTTTATTAAACTACTTTGATTCATTGTCATAATAAGAAACGTAATTAAATTTTTATACTTCAATTCATTCCCAGACTTCAATTAATAAGTTTTTTTTTTTGTTAATGTTCTTTGTCACTTAGTTTCAAATGATTTTAAAGTTGATTGCATTTAAATTAATATGTCAAGATGAACCAAATACTTGTACATAGACAAAGAACCCGGGAAAAAGAGAGAAATTTTCCTCACGTATGAACGAGTAAAAGAATGAGAAAAGCCTTTGTGTCGGTGGCATTCATTTCAAAATGATTGGTGTATAATGTAGTACAATTTCCACACACATAATATACGTTATACCTATATATTCCCACATAGAAAATGTTCAGCATGGCAAAAGCACCACAAAAAAACTCACTGCATCTATGTATATTATGAGAGTGAGAACCTACGTTAAATGCATTTTCATAAAAAAAAAATATGTAAAGAGAGAAAAATAATATTTATATGGTGACATTCTCATTTATAAACCAGAGAGTACCTAAAGAATCGTAATTAATTTCCGGCAGCTACAGAGAATCGATGATAATGTCTGAAGAGGAAAAAAATGAAAAAAAATGTTTCTGTCTATCTGTGCACGTCCTCTATGTCATATTCATAAAGCTTTATTTATAATACATCTATAAAACAAATGATTTATCTATCCAAAGCCCTCCTCGACCATTTTCCTTTTACAATCAGTTTGAAAAGATTTTCTTTGAATACTTTTTCTTATCTCTTATTCTATGTTTGACTATCTATATCGAGCTCTTCGTGGAATTAGAAGGCTTTTTGTTCTGATTTTTTTTTTTACTTTTTACGCCTCCTTCGTTCGCCTCGTACTATTTTATTTTTCTGTCAAGGAAGTTTCACCAATATTGAATTTGCCGCACTAATAATACACGATAATAATCTGATTGCGGAGAATTTTTTTTTTCTTCTCGCAGATTATTTTTTGCTTGGCTGAATGACGCCCGACTGACAACGCCAAATAATCAATTCTTTGATTAAATTTATTTATTGACAAAGAGAAAAAAAAATGGGCATATCGAAAAGTTATCTCAATATTTTTGAAGAAATTTGTGTGATGTCAACGTATTGTGTGGATGTTTTGAGGAAATAATTTATAGTTATCAACCACCTGTTTATTTTGTTCTTTTCTGCAAATTTTTCATGAAACTCAAGATTGGGGATTTCAAGAAACTTAAAAGGCAGTTAATTTCCGTTGATAAACTTGTTTCCTTGGCGATTGCAACTGTAGAAAAAGTATTAAACTCGCTTTTCTCGGTTCTGTCATATCTAATCATAACTCTTATGAAACGAAAACGATGAAGTTTTCAGAAGAAAGACCTAACTTATATTACATTAGAAACAAAAAAAAAAAAAAAAAAAATTGCAGAACTACGACTTTTCTTGTCAAGTGAAAATAAGACAATGCTGCTGTCTGTTGTTACCCTTCTCCCCAGCATCTCGTTCCTTAGTGTATCAGTTTTATCGGACGCCGTTCTCTCAGAAGCCGCTAGCTAGTGTACGCTGTAATTTCATTGAAGAAAAACCCGCGGCAAAAGACTTTTCTACATCCACTACGAATAAGCAGAGACGTCTACAACTTCAACAGCGACGAGCGAAATAGTGAGAGAATTGAGCCGAAATCACGCCGTTCCTCGCATTCTGTTAGAGTGAACAGAACACCGGATTGTTTACGGATAAACGACGAAGAGGCAACTAGGAGCGAGAATGCCTTTAATAAATAGGGAAGATGGCGAGTCGAGTTTTCAGCAGCACATGTCACTGTCATATGTCGCAAAAGTAATAATAATGCCTTTACTGACTGGCAGCGCACCAAAACTACCACAATCCCATCGCACTTCTCCCCGAGCGACACACACAGTTACCGAGTTTTAGTCATCATCCTCCCCATATCCGACAATCCACTCAAAAACCACACATTTACCAGGGACCGACTTCAACCCCAGCCTCGTCTTTTAGGACCTTAGTTTCATTCAAAAAACCATCTCTCGTGCTCTCTTTTTAAACGTTCGCTCCGCGGTAAATTTGTTTGGGAAGGAGACTTTTATTATTACTAACATGACAGCATCACAGTTTCACTTAAGACTTGAGAATCTTAATTTTAATATCATTATGATGAAAATTAAATGAGATTTTGAAATGTTGGATTAAAAGATTTTAACGTTTGTCATTAAAGCTTGTATGTGTGATATTTGGAGAGCTTTTTTCTTTCATTTTTTTAATTAATAATTAAATTCTTTCAAGTTAATGTCATATTTAATCCTCAAAAATTACATAGTTAATCAATAACAATAAGCCAAAAAATTCAAATTTAAATATTATTTGGATACAAAATATTACGTAAAGAAATCAAAGTGATGCTCAATTCTAACCTTGTACAGATTTATTTCAAACACTACTGAATAAATCGAGTTGTTTTACCTAGTTTTTGGGAGAAGTCAAAAATTATCTTGATGTTTCCTATATGTACGAAAAGGAAAATTTCGATTAAAAATAGAAACAAGAAGATAAATGTCAGCGGTGTAAGAGAGAGTAAACACGCATGTATATATAATATTTACACCTAAGTCTGTTTTTACACGGTAGATTGGTTCCAGAAGAAGCCGTGTAAAAAAAGACATTGATCTTATACAAAAATGGGTGATTTGTTCCTAATCTCTAAAACCTATTAAAATTAGTGAAAAACAACAACGCGTTACTCTGCGAAACACTGCGAAATGAAACAGAGTTATCTCAAAATAATACTAGAGCGACTAGAGCAAATACTAGACTGCATTTTTGGGTTTTTTAATACCAACCTGAAGAACCTGAATAACTAATAAGCATAGGGAATCATAGGCAGAGAAGAGAATTCTTCTCTTTGTGTTGGTAATCCTGGGCAAAACACGGTGAAACACGGCCAAACACGGCTTTTTCGAGTGTCGCGCAGTGTTCAGCCGTGTTCGACATTCTAATAAATGGAACGCTGTGTATCGAACACTGCGTTACACAGAGGTCGTTTTTGTGTAAATGGAAAGCAACCATTAACACGTTTCAATTGCTCTGACCAGTAAATTTTATTGTACGCACATAAAGGGAATTCCCCTAAATTAGTGCTATTCACATTTGCTTTGACCAGTAAAAATTGTTTGTACGCGCTAAAGGGGAATTCACTTAAATCTTTAAGATACTATCGATGGTTTCAGACTTTTTTCTTTCATAAATACTTTTTTGTGATATGAACATACTTCGCAAAAATTAAATTTGACAAAAAAAATTTAAGTACATAAAATTTCAAATCGTGCTAAATGGAATAAAATCGTGTAAAAAAATTAAAAATATTCAATTTTCAAACCGTGTTATATCAAAACCGTGTACAAAAAGACCGTGTAAAAACAGACTTAGGTGTATACTTATTTAAAAAACCGCTTATTTCTTAAGTGTAACGAATGATTTCTTGTCAGAGAACTTTTGTCTCAACCAATATCAACGTTAATTAGATCAAAGAAAAATTAAGTGACAAATCTGACAAAGTGCAGTCCTATTTCGAATCGAAATTCAAACATAATGTATTTAATTAATTATAATAAGCGAACTTAAAACTAACAAATTGCTTTAAGTTCAGTAGCCAAGTCGATCAGATTTTTTAGATCTCCACTTTATACCCTAGGGGTGCTCGGTTCGATTCCCATTGAATTCTAGATAGTTTTCTTTTATGTTATAAGCTACTCTTATCTTCATTAATATAGAAAAAAAAATCCTTTCACTGTTAAGTTTACCTATAACAAGTATAATGTTTACCTTATTGTTTTGAAAGTATTCTCGAAAGAACGTTATGTTTGTGTAAAACTGCTACATGAAATAAGAATCTATTGATATTTATATAGTTAGAGGGGCAATAGATCAGGATGTACAATGAATGCAACAAAAGTATCAGGTGGCGAATTTTTGCCATATATAAGGTATGTTCCAATCGTCCTTCTGGTGATGTTCAAACACTAACAAACAGAAAATGAGCAAGACAACATTAACCAAGAGACAGGAGTAAGTGAAGAACACAAAGTGACAAGTTCGCTTGGGTTACAAACCGGTTAACCAGTGCTTTAAAACTTTAAATCAGTGTCAAAATAAGCGATTGTCACGAAAATTTAAGTAAATAGTATGTAAATAACTCGACTCTTGGCTTAATGGGGCCTTGTAAGCTGAAACATGTCTTCAGTCAATCTTGTCTGTCGGTGTTTGATCATCACCTTATTTAGTCGGATGAAACAAACCCATTATAGTTTCATCAGGCCCTCTGATGTATGCTCAGCATTCGTGTTTTTCTGAAGCCTTGCAAATACCTCATATATATGTACACAATTGTCAATCGTGAGAATCAAACTCGTTTCTAAAATAGAAAAACATTATATATAATATAATTGGTGTATGCAAGGCTACAGATAGACACGAATGCTGAGCATACATCAGTGAGTCTGGTGAAGCTATAATATATGGCAAAACGTGGCGTCCTGATACTCTTGTAGCATTCATTAAAAAACCCGATCCATTGCCCCACTACCAATAACTATAAATAAAAAATACCAAGGATCTGAAGAAATATTAAGAATATATCTTTCAACATTTCTTAAACCTCAGACATAATGAATCAGTTATAAATTGAAAGCGTGATTTATGGAAATATTTTCTGTTCACAGGTTAAAGCTGCAGAGATTTAAAAAATAATAAACAACAAAATAATAAATTTGTATATCAGGTAGGTATCAACTAGTTAAAAAAAATAAGTAAAGCTTATTCTTTCAACGACAAACGTCTTATCGTTATTTAACCGTTTGTGTAATTATTTCAATTATGCATTATACAAATAATCAAAACCATTTGTGTTTAAACGAAAAAAAAAATTAATAAAAACTCTAAGTACATACAAACTAAATACCACAACTAAATAGTTGAGCTTTTTCCATCGGATAAAATTTGCATGCATAACTTCATTACTACATAAATATATATGAAAACGTAACCCCATGCCGCTTAGAACAAAACTGCAACTTTTCTATGTAAAGTGGAGTATTTAAATTCTGTCATCAAACGTTGCATTTTTTAAAAAGAATAAAACTCTTTTGAATAAAACTCAAAATTGTAACACGAAGATTTACTTGAAAGCTCGGATTATTCTGTTTTAATAATTCATTAAATGTTTTCAGTTGGAGCTAAACCTGTCTTAGAAACATCGTGCTACTCAATTTTATTGTTTTTCTTTAATAAAATACTATCCGTATCAATAGTTCTAATATTTCTTTAACACGAAAGGCGAAAGAAAGATAGAACATACATACATACAGCCGGTATGAAACAAGATCTTAGTTTGCTTAACTTGGCATAGACACAAAACAAGTAAGCGTCATCATCCCCATTTCAACCTCCACATTCAATGATGTTGAAACAGCTAAAGAAGGCTATAAAATTTCACTTTCAATGACTCTGATATAATACGTGCTGAAATGAACACACACAGCTCTCTATTCGTGTCTTTCTTCCATCGCAACCCCTCATTCTCACCCCCAAGTGAAATCGACGTCATCTCATCGTCTGTCCGTTTCGTCATTATGTAAAAGGACTTTCTGAGAGGACATTCAGCTGCAATCCGAGTATGGGAATGAAGACATGAGAAACGACACGCCCTGAGTTCATCAGTCGCGGTCGCTGCCACTGACACCACTGTCTTCATAACTTCATAAAATAGCCCGTCATATTCGTTTTATTGATTTATTAACGTATTCCTAATTAAACGATCCCACTTACCTATTAAAATCTTTTCATAAAACCGTTATTTGCTTAATAATAATAAAAAAACGGGGGAGTTTCGCTTCTCGTAAAATCATGTTCTCGGCATTTTTAATTACCCCTCGTTCCAGTTTTGTATTCGTCTCCATGAGCTTTTCTCTCAAAAAAATTATCGCAATCTTGACACTGAACCAAAGATTAAACTCTCGTAGAAAGTTGGCTGAATGAGCCTTCTCGTTTGTTAATTACTTGATTAAAACTTTTATTATAAGTTTCAAGCTGTTTTTCCGTGGGTTGGAAATTCATCAATGGCGACGAGAGATGTCAGATAGTTGGCTCCCAAGTCTCTCATTATCATTATTATCATCAAAAATTAACTTGGTAATTTTTAGTCGAGGACCCAACTATTCTAACCAAGTTTAAGTGTCCTCAAAAATCCACAAATCATATCAAAAATAAAATAAAAATGTTTTCTTTAATTGAACATTATAATCGCTTCAACTGTAGGGTCATTTTGCGACTTTTTGGTTGGTAGGTATGAGAGTTAAATCTATCGATAGTAGGGTGATTTCTTCCATGACTTTCATCTTTGTTTGAAGTCAGACATCCGGGTCTAGCATATTCCCTGGGCGGAAGAGGGTGGACAATCAGAGTCGGATCTTACCAAGTGGGGGACGTCAATAGATTCTTCACAAGTTGGACAAACTGGTATCGTTTCCTCAAAAAATGTAATGGGTAAGTTTAGTATAAAGCCCGTCTTTAATCTTGTAAAGGTAACCTTTTTAACTCTTCCAGGGTCACCAAAATCAGGCATCGTTCCTACCGAAAGCTTAATTTGTCTCATCTTGTCGAATGATAGATCCTAACGACGTTTCCAATCTTTGATAAAGGTAGATTTTAAGTATTTTAGAGAATACAAGTATGTGACGTCATAGCCTCTAGCTCTGTTTGAAGCGGCTCTTTTAGCTAGTTGGTCAGCTTTTTCATTACCGTCGATGCCTATGTGGCTTGGTATCTACATAAAGCTTATTTTTACCCCCAACTACCAGGCTAGAGATTTTATATTTTAAATTAGGTTTTCCAAGTAATGTCCTCTTAGGACTGATTGAACTTTGGTAATCTGTGCATATAATATATGATTTATTAGTGTTGCCTTTTCGAATGTAAGACATAGCTCTATAAATTGCTTTGTGGTGAAAGATGAACTGATTACGTTTAACTTACCTAGGTCATCCGATCCGACTCCATTGACTCTTATAAATATTGTTAACTTTTCTAAACGATTTCATGAGAAGTGGAATCGGTGTTTTAGATTTTACCATATCTTTTAAGCTATTTATAATATCGTTTCTTGTCTTTTGATAAGGTATCTTTGGCTCGCTCTGGTCTATTAATTTTAGGATACGAAATTTGTAACACCTGGAGTCAATCTCTGTCCGAACTGAAAGTGGTTTTGGCAAGGTCCTTCTATCCATCATCAGTCTGTTTAGTACGTTGTTGGTTGGTGTTATACTGCTTTGAGATGTATTGTTTATTTTTGTTGAATGAGATATTTTCTTCTCAGGTACAAGCCTGATTCATTGGATTCCACTAGAGGTCTAGTATTTGGAAAAGTAGGAAAGGTTCCAGATTTCACAGCCTGATTTCCAAATCGTGAATAGAATCCAGGATTTTAAGGCAATGGTTCTTAGCTGACGCATAGACAACATACCCGTAGTCCAATATCGATCTAATAAGTGATCTATAGACACTCAGCATTAGTGTCCTGTTCAATATAATAAAAAACTGTTATAAATTCTTATAATACTAATATTCAGGTCTTAATATTTTAATAAATGAAGAAATTAGCAGGTAAAAAAGACCACAGTTATATTGTCCATATGATTGTCTGTTATTATTTGTTAGATACCTAATGAAGTCGAAATAGCATCAACAAAACGTTGTATAAAAAAAAATATTGTGTGGTTCTAAGAAACCACGATTCAAGTGAAACTTTTTTTAGGATTTTAGGCCCCTAAGTAACTGAAAATTTTGGGACAATTATTTGAAGAAAAGGATGTGGCACTAATTCGCTGTCTGACTTGACGCGCACCGTTGCAACTAATTTTGAATTTCCATTATTGATGTTATTACTTACTCGAATGTTATTTCCATTATTGAATTTGTTGATTATTGTTAAATCGATCATCTGCCTGTTGTTATATATTGTAACATCACCGTCAGATATTTTTGCACTATTCTCACTGGCTGTATCTTTGTCTATCACGATCAAGTGAACTACAACATTTATATCAATACACTGAACAAAACACAAATACCAATACAAATATGATTGCCAATTAATTACAACTTATAATATACTAAAACGTTGTCATGAAGAGGAAAATAGCTCATTACATTCAGTAATAAATCGCGCAACAGTCCTGGTAAAATGACATGGTATATAGCTAACAATGTATATACGAGCTCTGCCGAATACTTATCGATTCCTTGCCGAGAATGTGTTACATTTAACGACATGCCAAAGACAGGCCAAAAAATTTAAGACGACGTATAAAAAGTTTCACTTAAAAATAAATTGTTAAAACATATAACTGTGGTCTTTTTTACCTGATAATTTCTTCAAATATAAATTCTTATTTTGAAAAGACCTGTATAAAATTATTTATGGTTTTATAAACTGGTCTAGATGAAAATTTTGAAAAAAAAATCTGGAGAGTGTATAGAATTTTCAAAAAGACGGTACGTACCCAGACAGCATTTGAACTTCATAATGAATTCAATTTAATTTTGATTTAAATCAACCTCAAGCGTATTTTAATGACTTTAAGTTAGAAGCAGTTTGAATATAAAATTATTGAAAAAATCAAGGCTACAACTTAATAATTCTTAGAAGAACCCTTAACATATTTTTTCGCGTAACATAGTTTTTAATACGTAGAAAATAATAGCAAGTGAGAACCCAACCATCTAAAAACAACTGAAATTAACTCAACAGTTGATTTAGTATGTTATGAGGCATTAATTATTAAAATAATATAACAAGACGGAAAGACAGGCGAAGTGGGAGGTTCTTTGGGGGTTGATAAGAATATATACTAGTTAAAGACGAAAACATAACTGTTTTGTCTGATGTTAAATGTAATAAATAATTTTTAATGTTTCGTATGAATTATAATCGTTTTAGTTGTTTTCATATATATTATATATATGAAATAATGTTGGTGTTTAGCGCAGGCGTGTACCCACACCTTCTTTTTGTCCCATTTTCGTTTCTCCTCGTCACATTTTCTTTCATTTTGTCCGCGCTTTGCGCCTATAACAAATACATTTATTATATTATAATACGTAACAACTGTACCATAAAGATATAGGTTATGTACCCAAACGCTAGTAACACACCCTCATGTGTCTTTAGGGAATTACGAGATAGCGCGAAAAGTTTGAAACTCGAGACTACGTGTTTGTATGGCACTGTATGTATATTTCGCCGATACAGCACAAAGAAAACTACCATTGAGTTTTAGGCTATCGAATGTGACGTGGACCAAAGGGGTTGGGAATTAGAGCCGGGGAGAGTTGGGGCTCGATGGTCATATAAGCGTCGGGGGTATGAGGGTGGAATGATAAAGTGAGTCGTACCAATAGAGACGAGTTAGATGAGGTGGATCGAAATGGGGATGGATGAAGTGGAAATGTCCTTTTATATATGCACTGAACTTTTGCCAAAACTTTCTTACAAGTAAAATGTATTTCCTATGAAATTTCGCTAATATACTTTTGAATTCTTTTCAATAAGTTTACTTCGTAAATTAAAGTAAACATTTTTTTTGTGCTTTTTTGCAATTTGTAGCGAAAGCTAAAACGGAGAGTAAGGAGTATATTTTTCTATGTATAAAATAGGTTTGGATCACGTCCAATAAACCCATAAATATTGACCTGATTATTCTCGGGATTTTTTCCCTTTGTCCAACAAAATACGAAAAAACAACATTTTCAAATATTGATTTTTATATATTTGTTTCTTTTTTTCAATATTACTAAAATAACAGTAATTAAATATTGCAAGCTGTTAATATTTATATAAGAATATCTCTTTACGGAGGAATCTAGTTTAACGTCTTAATCTTAATCTTTCACTATTAAAGTAAATTTAAATTGGCTTAAATCATGAACTTATTTCGTTATTTTTGACATACAAATGAGTCTGAAGGATTTTGAACAATGCAACCGAGAAGTGTTGCCGGGCCCATGATATATTCGTCGTGTGGTTTTCTTACGTCTCTCTGTTGTAAAAACTACTTTTAAAAACATTTATTTAACAACACGGTTGTAATATTGTTACACGCCTAGTATGCTTATGGATGTGTGTGTGTGTTTGTGTTGGCTGAAACCTCCCATTTTAGATCTTTTTATCTGACTTCACGCTGAGTGCTGACCGAAACGTGAATGGTAATTAAAGGGAGTTTGGTCGATCGAACAAGTTCTAGAGAATTCTAAGGGGATTTTATTTGGAGCTGGCCTCCTACTGTGTGTTCACCGAAAAGTGAAAGGTAAGCAAAGGAGGAGTGGTCAACTCATGAGACAAAAGATAAGTCTAGAAATTTCTCTAAGGACTTTTTAATGTACGAGAAAAAGAAAAAAACAGTAAAAAAATAAGGATCGAAAATGATAAAAAAGGAATAATCTGGTGCTTGAATTTTCTGAAACATCTCTGACCACATATATAAACGGGTTGATAGCCGAGTGGATTCAGTTGTAAATAAACAGTGAATGCCGTTATAGATAAATAGTGCACAAGTAAATAAGTTTACTGTTACACTTTTTGTCGTAAATAAATAGTTAGTGATAGTGAATTAGTAACAAATTAAACAGTGACATAAACCACTGTTAAAGTGTTTAACTGTTTAACAATTAGATTAAGTTGGGTACAGTAGAAAAGAAAATTAAGGCCTTGAGGACATTAAAATCAAGTTTAAGTAAAAGTCCGGATATTTTATGTAAAAACATGCTAATATTCTTATTGAGCAGGCCCTTGGGACTTTCACTACTGAGCTACTGCTGAGGTGCTTGCAATAGATGAATGTGCCAGACTAAACCCCACAAAGGGTTTAAATGGGGTACACATCAATATTGTAAGTGATAGCCAAGCAGCGTTAAAGGCACTGTCATCTAAGACGATGAAGTCTAAGCTTGTTTGGCAATGTTCACAAGCACTCAGGAAGCTAGAAGCTTGTAACAAAGTCTATCTATGATGGCCTCTAGGACATGAGGGTATAGAGGGTAATGAAAAGGCCGACCAACTGGCCAAAAATGGCACCTCATAGGACCTGAACCTTTTTGTAGAGTCAGAAAAAGTAGAATCAAAAACGTTTTCTGACTTGGGAGAGCAAAACTAAGGCCTCGCCCTGGAGGAATACTCCGGAGCATAGACAAACTAAGAAATTCATAAAGTACTCCAAGAATTGAGAACTCATGGCATATTGTCACTCGGCAAAAGGGACGTAAGGCCCCTAAAAAGCCTCTATACGGGCCAATGTACCCTGAATTACCATCTTCACAAGATAAGGAGATAGCAGCGGCAGCCCGTAGGTAGGTGCTGGCTTTTTTTAAAAGCCTGGAGCTCCCGTAGTAAACACAGAAGGTCACATCACAATAGAACTCCTTGGTTGCGGTGATAAAAGGAAGGAATATCCTGGGACCCGTAAAACGAAAAAAAACATGCTGTGATTCTTAGAGTTCCCGAAAACATCCCCTAAACTTACATTTATGAAATTACAATAATTTTCTAGAACTTTAAAGTATGAAAAGTGATTTCAGAGTATTTTATTAATTCTTTTTAAATTCAGCTGATGGTAAGTTTGATCAGTAAATTCTGTGTTTCAAATAAAAAATCGAAGAGAAAAATGTTCATATAGTTCTTTTGTCTTCTGCTCTTTTTATGTATATGATTATGTGAAAAATATTTTTGAAATATTGTTAAAATATTCCATAGCCTCTATATATATTTATTTATAGAAATAAATTCGATTGTATTCTAAATAATGTGCGGCTTTGGGACACATTTGGTTAAATGGATTAAAAATGCGTCCTGAGGGAATAATGGAGCCGCACACAGACGTGGCGTATACGACGAGAGCATTTCCCATCTCTTTCTTACCCATACCTTTTCCGGGTGTGAGTGTGTGTATGTGCGTATAATTCCACTCTCAATATTATCCCATGTATGTGATATATCCAGGCATCTGCTTCCCTAAATTGTTTCTGATCGTTTCACATAAATTATTTAATCATGACTGAAATAATTTTTAGTCACGTTTTTTGCATTGACATATAAAAAAAATCACTCCCGTGACATTCTGTGAAAAATGGGACTATTGACACTACTAAATTATGAATTTTCAATTGGAAAAAAAACGCCAAGTACCCTTAAATTTAAATAATATTCATGATTATGTATCGTTAATTTAAAACAGTTTGATTCAGTGGTTGTTGATTTAAATTGTTGTCCTTTGTATGCGATTGTATGGTTTAAGCCTTAACGGATCCTGACAGAACAATGATTTTGGGACTTGAAGTCGTAAAAGCGTCTCTCTTCGTACCTCTCCTGCATTTGTGTACCCAAAATTCCATTTCCGCAATGTTATCATCATTAAGACTGATTTATAGTAATGGCATTAGATATGATGGTAGTGGGTTAGACATTGGGCGAAAAGCTAATACGGTTTTCACACACAGTGTACATAATTACAAGAAACTGAATACAAAGAGGAGAAATCCGGGATTTCAAAGGAATACAAAGGACACAAGTTCAATATTCCATGTCACATCATTATTTTAAATAAAAAAAAAAAACTTTTCACAGTAAACTTTTCCTTAACTGACTATCTGAGCATGTATATTTTCGAGAGGGTTCATGAAAAGACTCTTTCATCCCTTATTCGTAAGGGAAAAACTTTTAACACATTTATTTTTTTTTAAGATCCTAAGATATATACGAAAAGTTATAACATACGGTTTATAAGTCCATTTTATTTGATTTTTCTGAATACGTGTAGAATTTAAGGGATGACAAGACAATTTTTCCAAGTTCATTTAAATGGAACAGAAAAAAAATAGATTTGAACTTTAAAGGATGCAATTTCTTAGTGTTCCGAGTCTCTATATATTTTATTCTGGGGGGTTTCGTTTAGCACAAAGTGGATGACGTCTTTATCTATCTAAATAGAAGGTCTGTTTTAGATAAGGACAATCTCTTTATGTATGTGTGTGGTAATGTCAAGAGGGTGGTTTTGACCGCCAACTAGAGAATATATCTTTTGGTAGGGATGGTCTCTAACACATGCACAGACTATAAAGTTTGAGGTTCTCTCTCATCTGATTTCGAACCTATACGAAACCCCTTATCGTAGATTAAAGGGTTTGTAGTTGGGATTTCGATACAGAAAATGTTTCGTATTACATTCAACCCTAACATTTTCTCATTTTAATTATGTCAGAAATTCAAAGTCAAAAGTTTTAACCTAACATTTTTGATGATATCCTATTCGCTTAAAAATATTTTACAGGAGCTCTATGTACCCTGTTCTACATAGTGTTATAAAGATACAACGTCAATTTCAAAAATTGATTTACCATATTAACCCTTTTAATCTTCTTATGACAGAAGGGTCGTATTAATTTTCAAAAAAATAAATCCCTTTTAAGCTTCTGTTTAATTGACCTAGTTTCAAATTAAAAAAAAAATTATCAGTTAATTTTAAGGTTTTGGCAAATGAAAGGACATAAAACAGAGAAATGTAAATTGTCCCAAGTACTTCATTAGATAGAAAGTTTTGATAGTTAAACATGGTGACCATTTATTTCTCAGAAGTCCTGTGGTGGTTTTGGATGAATGTTTAGATAGTAGGCCCAAACATCCTACTGCTAGTAGAATATAGAAAAGGAAATGTTTTCTCGGTCTGTATCTGTTCTATGCTTTTGTACATAACAATTCTCGATGCAACTACGCACTCAAAGAGAAAAGTTAACGATGAAAACAGATTGTTAAGGGAGATAAAATAAGGAAGAGGAGAGAAAGTTTCTCAAGTACAATACATAGGACGTTCAATGTGTCAAATCTTAAATGTGAGCGCTATAAAAAAAAAATTTTCGGCTTAGTGGTTTTTCTGCTAGATTTCCTTTATGCACGATATATGACAAAGGATTTACAGTTGTGATGCAACATATAAATATATTATTGTGTTATCGAAAAATAGGAACCAAGGAAAACATTTTTAAAAAGTGGGTGCGTGTACTTATATACGCGCGTAAGAAGTTGTACTTCTTTGGCATCATTAAAATTTAGTTTAATTAAAATTAAATTTAGAGAATAATATTTTAATTTATATAAATAATACATACGGGTAGTCAACCTCAATTATATTGGAACACTTGAAAAAGTATATAAGCACAATTTTTTTCACTAATACTTACGAATAGTAAATAATATTCATCAAAATATTCAATTTAAATCGCTGCTGAATATAATTTATTCGCCGAGCGGACACTTTTACGAGAGGTGCGATTCTTTTTAATTTTAGTACGAAGCGTTGAACAGAGATGGCGGGGCAATGTCCAAAACGCATTTAAGCATTACGGATTTGCGCTGTGATGATAAAATAGACCGATACTAACGCCTCTTAGAACAACGCGCCATACTAATAGCCTAAAAGTAATCTGACGTTTATGACGTTTACATGTTTTTTTCGAGTCACCGTTTGTGCAGTAAATTTTTATTTTAATGACTATTTAAAGGCTGAAATACTCTGAAAAACTATTGTTTACAATGAAAATAAAATCTAAAGAAAGCTGCACAACGTGTATAAAATTTGTCAGGATCATTTTTCTAGTTAACAATTCATGCATGTCATGATAACGAAGCTCCATGGTAATTGCGAAATAAAGAAGGTAAGTAGATACTTTTCAAAGTAAATGTTTTAATCTTGTTTATACCTTGTTTTACTAAATTATTATTCTAAGATGGTTGAATCATTTCAGAATCCCAGATTATGTAATAACTCAGAATATGCATGAAATGCAGACGTCATTTTCATCACTAAACTCCAAATAGTATGAAAACAGCTACTGCAAAATTCGATAAAAAATAATAACTTATTTATTAAAAATATGTGTCATTCGTATATATAAATATTTTACCAATAAAATATTAAAAATATATTTAAAAAATTATTTTTTTTAAATTTAAATATAAAAATAAATAAATCAGTAAATAAATAAAACAAAAATGCAAATTACGCGAGCCTAGTTAAAATTAACCGAGTGGTTTTGCGGCCAACTTCATCTTATTAATTTTCTGTTACCCTGATGCGCGCGCATCTTAAAATTGCATTCTCATCATTTTTTCATAACGCGCCTAAAGAAGTAAAACTTCAAAAGAGAAAACGAAAGAAATCTTTTTTGTGAACAATATTCTAATCGATTCCCGAACACAGTGATAAAAATAATGACCTAAATGTTCCGTTCCTTTTTCCTTCTGTGTATTAAAAAGTAATTGCGTTTTGAAAGTTGGTTTTGCTTCCAGTGAAAATAATGTTTTTGCCCGAACGTTAAATTTAATTTTCACATAATTATATCCCGGAGCGATATAACGTTAATTGTAACGGAGCGCCACTTGAGTTCGACCATTTCACCCTTAGAACTTAGCGATTCGTTCTCTTTCTGTATTCCAGTTTCCTAGTTTCGTACAATGGGATGCGAACAGTACTCAATACAAGTAGGTAACGCAATACCGGAAACATGACCATCCGCTAAAATCCCCTAACCAATCTTGTTCTAAGTATCTTGTTTTCTTTCATTTTCAATTTTGTGTTAGCTTTCGTCCACGTCGTTGTCCATCTGTAAATCTTCTCGTCAAGGCTTCGAGTAATCTAAGAAATTGCATTGGAATTTACTTAGATGGAATAGTCAATCAATATGTTCAGGATTGCTTATAGAATTATCTCTGAAAATTGTTCAAAAATTCTCTTAAATTTTCTTGAAGAAAACTGTAAATGTTTCTTATGAGAAAATAGTGCATATTAGTGAAGACAACATCGAATAAACGTAGACATTTAAGTGATAAATGAACAAAGCGTGATTGAAATTAAACGGTATATTGATGAGGTGGATTGATACAATTCGATTTGTTTCTAAGTTCACAACATCCAAATAATCAACGCAAAGAAATTAAAAAAAAATTACATTCTACGTAACAACGACACATATTAAGAACTGTGGTGTGGAAAATCCATAACATACCACAAAACCACCATCGGAGAAGGTGGTGAGTTGGTTGGTAAGATGAGAGAAGAAACACACGTAGGACTTAATATAGTTTGGTTATTTAAAAAGGGTTTAAAAGAAATGTTTTTGTAGTTCGATGGATCAAATGGTGATTCACCGCCTGGCGTGCGATCCGGCGAGCAGAGGCTCTGCCGCTCGGAGGGTACCACGGCGGTGTTCACAGCCTGAAACAGATACAGAGTTCGAATTTTAGCTATCACACAATCAAATTCTCATCACAACACCAAATATAAAGAAATTGAAAAAAACACGACATCAAAGAACCAAAATAAAAATCTAAATTTTAGCACGAAATTCTTGCAAAGATCGTTTAAATTCCACAGTGGACGTTTAACATGGGTGGTGACTGGGGGGATGAAGTCAAACAAGCACCCTCTGGAGCGCACGATTTTAATTAATTCCTAGTCTAGTAGTGAGAAATGAATAATGACTTAATCTTCTCTCGTGTAGGACGAGCGTAAGCGAGCAAATAATAATAAATGCATCCCTCTATTCCATTCCAACCCGTTATCTCCTAAGCAATATATCTAAATATTTTTTTTTTGTTTCGGAAATCTAACTTGCACCATAATACTTATTCAATAGAATGCAAATCTATTGAATATATAAAACAAATGGAAAAAAGTCATGAAAATTATTTCATTTTCAATAAATTTTCGCTAAATTGATTTTTTAATTTGAATATGAATTTATGACCTGATGGTTAAGATTCATAAAAACACCATCGAAACATTTGTTATTGCAATAATCAAATCTCTTTTTCACTTACGAGTAGAGTTTAAATTTTGATTGATGTTATCCAGCGTTTTGGGATAAAGATACACGGAAAAAAATGTGTTGTAAATTTAACAACATTCCTTGTTAATTTTACTACATTAACTAGTATTATATAGGATGACACCACGTGTGGTAACGTTTACCAGTTAAGTGTAATTAAAAAACTGTAGTATTATTTACAACACGTACTAGTAAAAATTACTCCATGATAATATATTATTGTTGAATTTTTGATACTTGCATTTATTTGTCAAAATTATTGGTTATGTTGTACGCGCATGTTGCAGGCGCACCATTAAAAATCTTAAAAATATAATTATAGCAAAAGGTAAAGATGGCTCTAATGTTTTTTTTTCTCCGCCGTTTTACAAGGTTTTACAGCATAATAGAGTAAATTGTACACTGTATATAGTATTTTATACACCAAAAATGGCAACGATTACAAATTTGTTAAAATTCGTGGCGTAACAGAAACGCCAAAATTTGTTAATTGTACAACACTCAGCAGTTGTAACAGCGACATATATTTACTACACTATGGTGGTAAAATATACTATACGTTAGAGCTGAATACAACACAGTGTGTTATCTGCTGTTATATTTGTGGTTATAGTGAACACAAAGTGCAGTAAAATCTTACTTATATTATAAACGTGAAAGTTTGTAAAAATTGATGTTTGTTGCTCTTTCACTCAAAAAGTACTGAATGGATCTGGATGAAATTTGTCATAGATATAGATTATAATCCGGTTTAACATATAGTATACTTTATATTCAGAAAAAATGTACGGTTCCCGTGGGATTGATATTTTTTTGTTTTTTACAGAGCAAAAGATAAACTTTTTTTTGTAATGTGGTAGTTTAGGGACCAGAAAATGATATAGATTACTTCTCATGCCGCAATAATAAACGGTTCCAATGGGATAGCAAAACAAGTACGTATTCTAAAGAAATTATATACGGTTCTTAAACCGTGGATTTAAAAGCGGTTTCATTAAAATCCACGAAGTAGAGTCTTAACTCAGTTTCCTTAAGAAGATTTTATCTACTTTTTATTCAGGAGAGATGTACCATTTTTGTGGGATAGATATGTTTTTTGTTTATCACAGAGTTAAAGATTGATATGATTTTTGCAATGTGAAAGTTTAGGAGAGAATGATATAGCTTACTTTTAGGGCTAGAAAAATGCATAGTTCCCATTGGATGGCAAAACAATTATATCTTACAGGAATCGTACATTTAAAAAGTTTCGGTCAAGTTCGTGAAATAGAATTTTAACGGATTTTATTCTAATTTTACACAAGAACGAAAGAAATCTCTACAAAGTTGAAATTAAAAAATTGACAATTTTTACTGGAAAATAAATTTCAATTTCAATTTAACACCCGATAAAATTAAGGAAATTTTTTAAATATTTGAATCTTTCCATTGTTTATTGTCGAAGATATTAATTAGAAATAAACGTATTAAAATAATAAACTAAAAATTTCAAAATTTAACAATTACCTAACGGAACGAATTTTAATGAAGTTTTGCTAAAGATCCGGTTGGATAGCTATTCTTTTAAGGGATCATCCATTAGTTACGTGAGGCGTTCAGGGGCCTATGGGGTCGAGCCGAATCTCATCTAATCTTACTTTGAGGAAAGGGAAGGTCTCCCAAATATCACGTATTTTTGTTTTGAAAAATATCACATTAGATTGCGGGTTGGAGGAAAGGCTTATGCCAAATATCATGACATCTTACCAGAGGGGAATGGATGGGATTTCAAAAATTGCCAAAAACGCATGCGCAATTAATGGATGCCCCTGATGCCCCCTAAAATAGCTGTATGGTTTTAAATGGCATTTGGTATGAAAGATTTTCAAGTCCTACAGGAAGGAGTACACGTACTTTTTTACTAAAAATCGTATAGAAGCTGATGTGAGACAGCAAACATCTCTTTCTTGAAAAGTATTTACAAACTTTGATGAACTTTCTATGGATCTAAAGTCTGAAGGTATCTATAATTTTTTTCTGTCAAAATAGATTAATTTTTAATCAATCAGTTAAATTTAGATACACTCAGCGAAGCGAGCGAGTATCAGCTAGTTATTACTAGTTTAGTGTTGTAAATTTTACAACACTATTTTTTTCCGTGAAGCTTTAACAATTTAGGTTTTTCCAAACTGGATTTGAAAACCTTAATTTGGAAATTAAATCAGTAATAAGTTAAAGCTACAGTTATAGGTATAATAACAAAGGATTAAAGCTTTAATTGGTATCATGTTTATAAGCTGACTTAATATAAGTAAAGACATTTTTTTTTAATTGGAACTTGGTGGTCTGAACCCAAATATTTCATGTCTTAAATCTTACAAGTAAGTTAAAAAAATTTTTAAGTTGTTCTTTATAAATAAGTCGTCAAATTTATTATTCAAAACTGATAATTATCAAATATTCTTGAAAGTATGATAATATTTTTAATTTTTTTAAATAAGTTAAGTTATTAGTCAAGAAATTAGTTACAGATTTATTTATTATTTTAATATAGGAACTGACAGGCTAAGAAAAATGATTGCTACTTAACTGCAAATATAAGTTTAAAGGGGAAGTAAAGTGGAAAGTTGTCGGAGCAGTCAAAAGTTGCATCCATTAAATTTAGCCAATAATGAGCTCGTTGTACAGAGCATTCCCTAAGTTTTCAGCATTGTGTCCGGTGGTGTTCCTCGTTCATTCCAGTAAGGATGAGATAAAATAGAGTTCAGTCATGGGTGTTCCTCAATAAATTTTGCTGTCGGCAGGAGGGTGTGTAAATCACATGGTGTTGCCTAATGAACATCTCTCTCCCCCACGCCTGCAGTTAATATGTAGTTACAAGTCATTGAATCAATGTAGCCAGCATATAACACACATTCGGCTAACAAATATCCCTATTCTCCATCTCATATACTATTAGGCTGTCGGAGTAGTCAGTCCTGCATATCATTATGAAACTCTAGCTGCAAATATTCGATGAAAATGACGACACAAACACACACCAATAGTGGATCTAGACAAACACAACAAACTGACCGTCCAACAATGTCGCCACCACACACATATATACATTGCTATTTATCACCGTATTTATGGTTTGGACGTCCTGCATTTATGTAAATATAATACGTTGACATGCGGCTTGAATTTGAATAATGGTATTATTATTATGAGGTTTTCAAATCATATAATATTACAATTTATATACAGGCTTTGATAGAACCAGGCGTTGGACGTCCATTTTCATTCGAAAGCCATCTAAATTCCACATAAACCGCAACATAAAAAAGGAATAACAATTTCTCAAGCTAGATCTAGATATACCGAGCAAATGAATATGGAAGACTTAGAGACTTGTTGAAATTGAAGGAAACGGGGGAAATATAAGGACGGCGATCATCATCAATATTAACAAAAACGTTGATTGGTATCTTAATTGAATTTCATAATCCTGTTCCTTGTTGAATGAATATTCATCTTTACATGGACGTAAGCGCTTAACGATCGTCGCTACTCTCGCTTCTTCAGCTATCTTATTTCCATCATCATTCAACAATAATTGACTCCTCTCCACTCTATCGATACTTGGGTTTTTTTTTTTAATGAACCCATTACACGACGAGAGATAATATGCAAAATTTTACATTGAGCTTTAAAAATTTGCATTTTTAACAAATAATTTTAATTAACAAACATGGAATCGACGGGAAAAAAATCTCCAAACAATGCGTATATTTTTTTTCAACACAAAACGCATTCAACTAGTTCCCCGGAAAAATAGACATTTTCCCGCGTCCCGTTTTTCGCATTCTATGAACTTGCATTCTCCATTAATAAGACCTCTTGAACTGGAAGTCAATTTGCTGTTGTTGCATCGTACTCTCAATAATAATTCGACTCGGAATTCATTGCATACACATCATCCAGACTCGGGCTATCTATCCCATTATGTACGGAGAGACCCAGAAATAACATATATACATTTAATGTACAATCTACACCATTAACAGACACATACACACACACACACGGACATATGAGAGAGCAAGGTAAAGAATGAGACGGGGAGACTCAGGAAGAGCAACGGGAATAATTGCGAAATTCTGGAGTATTTACCCTTCGTATTAATTCTGAATGATAATGAGTTTGTGTTGTGTTGATCGTAATTAACAAGAAACGACATGGTAATGATTGCGATGAGAGATGGAGACAAGGTTTTAAACTGTTACTTCCGCTGATATTTTTTTTTTAATTTAATTTTCATTGCTTTTCAATTCTACAACAAATGGAGCAGACACTAATAGTATAATGAGCCTAAAAAGATAAGAGAAACGATGAGCTTTCGTATTTATACCCTTGTATGCATATAAAAAAAAAACGAAAAGGTAAATGGTAGATACGATAGAAGAAGGTGGTACAATTCATATATAAAACATGTTCAATTGTGAAAGTGGGAATTTACGGACATGGGGAATCAAAGCTTTCTCGAACATGACGGAGAGATGGTTTCAATGTTTATTGCAATTGAAACGAGGCAGGAATGAATATGCGATGATAGGATGGTGTCAGGAGGTTGTGAATTGTATCGATGTTGACTCAATGTAGTATATATACATATAATATGGAATATACAGGTGAACGATTTCCCACCATCCAGAAATATTGTGATGATAAGACCTTAGAGGTTGAGGGAACGAACATTGGTAGTTTCAAAATGGGAAATATTCGAACAATGATGAAGTCAGCCGGTGTTTGTTTCATTGACTCGGTGCCTTTTCTCTGTGTACGTTTGTTGATTTTTGTTAACAAAAGGCACGTAGCAAAAATTATCTTGAGTGCAAAAATATTCATCAATTCCTTTGCCTTTTGCATGACCTTGCCGGCCCTAAACCTCTAATTTTCTCCATACATTATTTACAAGCGAGGAGAAAAAAATCTATCGATTGTACAGTACATATATTCGAACAAATAGCTCATGGCTCAATGTTTGAAAACATTTTTAATTTGATTTGGAAAAAAAAAACCACAACATACAATGCAAAAAGGCCTATAAAAATTATTTGAATACTAAAATTTTATAATTCATTTAAATTAAGCTTTTTATTAGTCTGTGAGTAATAAATTGGCAAATATGTAGTGAAATCTTTTTTGTTTTAATATTTATTTTTGTGTTTTATTGCTTGAATGCGTATTTTATTTTATTTTTATCACCTTTATGGAGATGTGTTTTTAAAATGTTAGTAGATGCATGTTTCAACATTCAAAAAAAATTAGCAAATTATCAAAGTGTATCTTTATCACGATATTAACTGGAAAAATTTTAGCTTTTTGAGATTAAAAAGTTTATCTTAAATCAATATGAAGAAATCTGATTAAACGAGAAGATAAATGTTATGAACCAATTTGAAAATCAGCTGTTCAAAGGTAACCTAAAATGTTAAACAAGCTTAAAACTTAACATGATAGAATCTATTTTAAGTAAGGACGGGCTTTAAAACAAAATCACTAGGTTAAAAAACACATCACGTGCAATTAAGAACTTAGTGACTGGTTTATTAACAACTAAATAGGAGTATGAGTCAAAAATTTTTCTTTGGCAAATATAGAATTATAAAATCCAACGTTTTCTTCCCGAAGCTCCACAAAAGGGTTTTATTCTTTCATATTTTTGAAACAAAATTCAATTTGAACTTAAAATGTTACAAATCTAATAAAAATCCTGTTCGTTAAGTAGTTAAATATGATCGTTAAGAGTTTTTTTGGCATAATGAAATACTAGGTTTGTTCCAAGCGACCATCCAGCACGACTATTTCCGAAAATTTTAGTGTACGAGTGCAACGAACGCCAAATAACCTGTTCCCGGATATTTTGGCGGTGCTTATGCACTGCCTTGAGCGGGTAAGTTTGTAACTCAAGCAAACTTGCCACGTTATGATGGTTGGATCTAAACACATGCTAACCGATTCTAGTTTTTGATGCGGCATCGTTTAAGTCGACCGGCAGCCTAAACTGTTCGGTAGACTTCTGCACAAAAAAAACAGTTGCAATCACATTGCAAACAGTTTCCTCACTCGCTCTTGTCAATGTTTGTGCATCATGCAGCGGTTAAATCAGTTGACCTCTACTACATGCATCGGTGGTACTGGGTTCAATCTCCGTTGAATCCTAGATGTAAGACTTATTACCTAAGATTTATAATCTTATGATAATCTAGAAGCAAACTAGAACAGTGAGTTTTAAAAAATGTTATAGCTACGCAAGAGAGCACAAAGATACGACAAATAACGAAAGTGAAAAATAGCTATATAATATATTCCATCACTGACTACATTTTAACGTTTTACGACATTATTAATAGAAAATTATTTCTTCCAATGGCTAAAATTAATGAATAAATAGAAAAGTTGTTAGAAGACCATAGGTTTGTTTCTCGGATCTGATACAGAACCGATAACGAATCAATCCAAGTGGATTTAGGATAGTCACCAAACGTATACACGCTTATGAACTGATTAAGGGTTATTTTTCCGTGAACGAGTTTGAAAATGTTTGGAAGTAAGACGAGGATTAACGAGAACCCACGAAAGTTGTTAATTGAATTTAACATTGAGAGCGAAGGAAAGAAAATCTAGCCACATTTTATCAAACTACGCATGAGTAAGGGAATCAGATTTTTCATTCTAAAGAAACCCGAAAATCGCTAGATCCAAAGTCCCGTTTCTCTGCCCTTTTCTTTCAACTTTAAATTCAATTAACGATTTTCGTGGGTTCTCGTTAATCCTTGTCTTACTTCCGAACATTTTCAAACTCGTTCACGGGAAAATAACCCGTAATCAGTTCATAAGTGTGTATGCGTTTAATGATTATCCTAAATCCACTTAGATTGATTCGTTATCGATTCAGTATCAGATCCGCGAACAAACCTAATATTTCTAATAACAATCTGGACCATGATAGCAATTTTGACTTTGAATTGTGTTATTTTGATGATCCTGAAGTTGAAGATTATGTAGAAAAGAAATCTAGTGAGTCAAACCTATAAATCTAAACCAGATTTTTTTTTTTGGAGTTCCAATCCTAATTTAATTAAGGATTTATTTAATTTTCAATTAAATCATTTAATAAAATTCAGGCATTTGAAATTCTGAAATAGCTGAGGAGTTCAACCAGGAGCTACTTATATTGAGGGCATTCAAAAAGTATCCCAACAAAATTTGGAAGACAAATAAGATGATATGCGTAAAAAGTATAGTTTGGTACTTTACGATGCCTTAGTCGACAAACTAACAAAGATAAAGGATAAATATCTTATATTTTAGTTACTACAAACCATTAGTAATTTAATTACCAATCGAAACACAAACTAATGACAGTAAATCGAATAAACAGGAAATTAACATTAACTTTGTATTGTTATGTTTCTTCTGAGTTGCTCTTCCCATCCCCCTTTTTGCCCCTAACTAATTGACTAAACCATTTCAAGGAGTTTCCTAGTTCTTTGAGTGTTTTAAATATCTGAACTACAAACGTTAACATAAGACCAATGAAAACAGCTAATTGTGAACTGTACAGAAAGCCAATTTTATTTAATAAATAAAGCCATAATGGGACAGCAACTGTGGATTTGGCGAGTCTAAACTAATTTAGATTTAAAAATTTATATAATTCATAAATGACTTTTACGACAAGAATAATGTTTCTACTATCTTAAACGAGTTACATTGATCTAGGTCATGGCGTAGTAAATAATTTCTTTATGAATCATATATTTTCATGTAAAACTATCGAATTTTCTTATCCAACTATTAAGTCAGACGATCACAAATAAGTGAGGCAACGAACCAACTAACAACCCAACCACTCAACTCGTTCCACGTTCTTATCGCCATGGTACAAAATGATAGAGTAGTCGCATAAGGGTGGAACACGAGATGATGGGGGATGACATCCATATAAACATACAAGAAAGGGGTTAAATGTCACACATGATACGATGACATATTGTGTGACGCATGGCTGTGTATGGAATTTCACTGAAGGAGTTGACGACCCGAGTTTCGGGTCCTCAGTAATAATATTCCTATATGGAGTGTAAGGGATGTTGAAATTGAGTTTGATAACATAGGGATGTAGCGAGGGAGGTATTTTGGGTATATAGCTCTCTAATTACAAACTGATTTATGCCTTGAACGAACACAAATTCCGCTACATAGGTCGATCTAATATTAGACCGTACGACATTTTACACAGATAGAGAGGAATGGAATTAAGTGGTTCTCGAACAAGTGGGACGAAGAGATGCACCTCGACACGACGAGAATTTAGGGGTTGTGCCGCATCAATAAATCAAACATTTTGTAAGATTAATAACGCGATTTTCTAATTAAAGAAAATGGAAGATGATTCGCTTGGTTGAATTATAATCGGATTTTTTTTTCGTTCATCGAAAAGCCGTATAAGCCCACTGCGAGGGAGAGATGTTATAAAAAAATATGAGCCTCATAAAGTTCTTTTTAAGATTGTTATGTTAAACGAAAACGGCCGAGTATATTTATTTTTAATACCCACGTAGCCATTTAATTTTCAATTCGTTTAACCGAAAAAAGCCTCATATACAAAACGTTAACACCACATAGGAAAAAGAAGCTTTTCCCATTAAAAAATAAGCCAGTGAACTAAAAAAGCTTATTTTCCTAATGCTTTTATATAATTTAAAAATGAAGGTCAACCTTCCAAGTTTTCCGTGTTTGTTTGTGGTCTTTAAAAAATTGGCTTAGCGTACATATGGCTTTTAGTGCACTGATTTTTCAGTTTAACGATGCTATTGACTCGGTCGTATAATCAGTTTACGGCCAAAAAAGCGAGTTTTCATAACTTTTACGAGAATGAATGAACCTTGAGAATTCCCATCGTACACGCGTGCGTTTTCCTCTGTCGTTTTCCCCCATTTTCCCGCTGCCATCCAGCAAGCTATCAACCTATAATTTCGCCTCTTTCTATAACAGGATTCATTTTGCGTCTCAATCTGACTTTTATAAAAATCTTTATTAAATTTTTTTTGTTATACGACCCCGTAATACATAATTTTTTTTTTTGTTAAATTAAATTCTGTTCTTGTAAGGAGTTTAACGTGCATTTACGACAACTAAGTGCCGTCATCTTATTTTCGGGCTGCAAAAGAAGAAAGTTAAACAGAGATGACGGAACGTTTAAATCAATATGAGTTTTAATTAAATTTTTCAAGTAAAAACATTTAAACTCGTATTGGATGAAACAAAATCTCAGCATGGTGATAGAAACACGAGAAAATTTACTCATCAACTAAGCATGAACTCTTCTTATTTGTAATTTATTCAATAAAATTTGCCAGCAAAGAAAAAAAGGAAATAATGCGTCGGTTTTTTCTCTTTTTAAAAATGATACATAATTTTTTGTAAAAAGCCCTTGGGGATTGAACGAAAACCCTCTTAACGAGTGCGGAAGAGAATAAAAAAGGCGAAGTGTCCGTTTCGTTTTAGCACATTGTGTTCTGTTGTCGTAACGATAAAAATGTCTCAGTGTTCGTTTTTTTCTTCTTATTTTTACCGTATTAGGTGTTGAAACTTTGCGCTCATGTGAACCAAACTACATTGTAAGTATACAAAAGTAGCATTCTCATCCTTTATACATTTATCGTTCTCTTTCGACGACTATACAGAGTGTTCCAAAAGTAAATCTTCTAATTACGATCTTCTTTCCAAGGAATTTGAAACTATTTTCTTAGAATTATTGATGTAAAACTTCTATTTATGGGTAATTCTCATGAAATATCGAAATTACTTATCAATAAATTAATGAAAAATATTTAAATTAATCCATCTTCATTTGCTCCTAAATTTGTACTATTTATCTTAGTAGAAATGAAAAATATCGTGGTCCCCAGAATAAATGAGTTTTGACAATTTAAATGTGAGGGAATGATGACTAAGGTGAGGAAATGATGATTATATTTATTTTTCATACAAAATTGTATTATTTATTTTTTAAATATATTTAAAATTCTACTAGGTTATATTAACTTACAAATTATGATGTTAATTAAATAGTTTCTGTAAGCTAAGATCTACGAAAACCGAGTCGATCTAGTCTGAAAGTCATTACCTTATAATTCATCATCCCCTCACTTTTAATCAAAATGAGGAAATGACGATGAGAGAATGAAAAAACAAATCATAACCCAAAAAAATCTCACAACGTAACCTTTCGCTACCAGCTGGCTTTTTGCTACGCTTTCTATCTCTAAAAACATACTTTCGTAAGTCATCGAAATTGAAGTATTATAATTACCTTTTTTATTCTTCACTGTGAGGAAATGATTGAATAAAATTTAATCTTTAAAATATTGCAATGAAATCTTCTTCCAACAATTACTCTAACAAACTTGAAGTCAATTCGCCATTCCGAACAAGTAACCGTACTACCAACTGTCAAAAACTAATCAGAGTGTTACCAAAGTCCTCAATATATACCTACTTATCACCTGTTGGTAATGCTGTGAGGGAATGATTATTTTTCATGGGGCAAGTGTTGAGTTAACATTAGACAAGTTGTTGATGACTTATGATCCTAAATTCAGAGAAGTTTTGAAAATTTGTTGTATTTACAATAGACAAGTCATAGTTACAAACGGATTTTTTAAGAACTCCTCAATAAAAACTTTAGATAATGTTCTAATCTGGAGTTTGGGATATAGTAAGGGAATGATTTTCAGAGTACTATATATTTTTTAATTTAATTTTTTGTTTTTTTAATTAATGTAATTTTTTTTGAATGATTGATAATTTTACATATTGAGAGACTATCAACACATATTCAAAATTTATAATAAAATTATTAATAAAAAATTAGTGTTTATAATTAAGCACCAGAAGAAGCTACGAAAGTAGCGAAATGCATAGTAGGAAAATTAAAAAAAACATCAAATAAAAAGTAAGATGGAATAAAACATAGACCATGTTTCATTCTGGAAAACATATTAACCTGGAGGACTAATATCATTATATGCCCTTTTTAAACCGGGTAAAGGGATTGCAATGATATTAAGAAAATAATTAGCGTTTTTATAAAAGACAAAGAGTAACTTTTGTGGGATTTGTGGGAACTTTTCTAGTCTTAAAATAAACCAAGTATTTATTGCTTTTCACAATGGAATGAATCAACGATTTAGTATGATTTTTTGTGTAGGACTAGTTAATAAGAGGTTTGTTCCAAGCGACCATCCAGCACGTCCATATCCGAACATTTTCGTATACGAGCACTGACGAGTGCTTAAAAATCGTTCCTCACTATTTTGGCAGTGCTTATGCACTGCCTTGAGCGGTTGAATTTGTAACTCAAGCGAACTTGTCACTGTATGATGGTCGGATCTAAACGCATGCTAACCGGTTCTCGTTTTTCATGCGGCACCGTTTAGGTCGACCGTAAACCTACGCTGAAACTGCTCTTTGTCTGATCTTGTCATTGTTGGTCAATGTTTGTGCATCGCCAAAGCAGAATGATTGGAACAAACCTAAAGTAAGGGTCCTGAAATACAGCTTTATATATGTTTATTGGTTTTTTAGGAACCAAACAATAAATACAAGAATTTGGTAGAAGATTAATTTCTTGTGATCCTGAGGAAAATATTATTTCCTACAGGATACTTAAAATAATATTCATTCTTTCTCACAAAAAAATAAAGTTAACCAACGTGAAATTGTATAAAGAAAAAGTTTAACGGCCAAAAAGTGTATATATCCGTAATTGCATGGTCCTTTAAAGATAGTAATAAACAAAAAGTTTGTGTATTGAATACTTTCAATGGTAACGCAAGTTTCATTTGTCAACCTCAGCGTACAGAGAGGAGGGTAGTTTAAGAAGAGTCGCGTGTATAATTTCTTAGTTTAGTACCAAGAAATAAATTAATTTATAAATAATATTTAATATAATATATAATAATAATTTATAAATATCAAACTTAATATTTTTTAATAACATATTTTGTTTGGAAGCTTAACGTATCTTATATCAATTAATCATAAATTAAAATAAATCGTTAAAACGGACAAATTGAACGACCAACGTATAAAATAGCAATAACTCTTGTTATGAAGGAAAACGGATTAATAACGATACATTCTGAAACAGCCTGTACTCTAAAGATGAGGAAATCGGCAGATAAACGCTTAGATTTTTTTTCTTTACAACTTTTCTTCCACATTCCTTTTTTATTCTATCACCATCCATGTCCAAAGCTCTGTCTTTATTGCATATTTTAATACTCGTATTCCTCCCTTATCCCGTTTTATATTTTTACATTGTTAAACTAAAATTTACGACGCACTTGAATGCCGAAAATGATTTAATGTTGGTGTTGTGAAAAATAAAAAAGGCATTTCCCCATCGTATATAAAAGATTTTCTTAAATATTTTTTTACGAAATTCATCATCCGCTTTTTTTTTCTTCGTCTCCACGGCAAAACTTTTATAACGTATCAAATATATTTTAAACATGACTCCCTTATAAATATAATTGAACGGAACGACCGAATATTTTTGGAACATTATTATAATTTAAGTTCAAAGAGGGAAAGTGATTTCGGCTTTCAAAAACACACTTTACATTACCTTATAGGTCTCTTTTTCGCTTTGTAAAGTGCGTGGGTTATATGCGAGGGAATTTGTCGGGGTAATGGGAACCGAGGAGATAGAAGAACATACGGAGTAGGTTGCGAAACCATATTTCATATAATTACATAACAAGGTAAAAGTGCTTGAGGGTCCATTCCATTTCGTAGTTATTACAGCTGGAAAGGATAGAGGGATGTGAAAGAGTCTGAACCTGTCTACACGTCTTCACCAAGGTCTTCCCATACTCGTCGTGTCATTCTATACAAGCTTTTACGTTATAGATATAGAAAATTGACTGTGCGAATAGATTGAGTCGACAAGGGTGGTTTTACTGTTCAAAAACAGTTAATTAGGCTCGACTAGAACTTGACGACAAAGCGAGAAGGAGAATGCGACACAACTTGTTTGTCTAATATAGTAATTTTTGATAAAGCACACAAAAATTGTTCCTAATTTTTCCATTTAAAATGAAAATATAATATTTATTTTGAAAATATCAAATATTATTGCAGGAAAATTTAAACAAGAACATAAATTTATACGCGGTAAAAAACCAAGACTGAACCGAGCTTTTTAGAGTAACTAAGCTCCCCAAATTATAACGAGAGATATGAATCATGTATTATTGTATACTTTTGTTTAACTTTTCCAAAAATATGAATTCTCTGGTAAATGATTTATTCACAAGAGAGTATTTTAAATGAAAGCAATATGAGCTTTGTGATATTTTTGTCGTACCAAAAAGCTCTTTGGATAAAAAAAATGCTTAATACAAAGAAGATTGTCTTTGACAAAATCATATCTTTGTCTATAATGTAAATATCAATTTTTTATTTGAAATTTTTGATAATTTCCCCGTTTCTTTTTTTTGGTGAGCTTTTTCTTCAATTGTGTGACGTTGTTCGTTGCGCGTTTAATAATAATAAAAACCGAACATGTTGTCTCTAAATTAAATGAGTCGTACAATGAAACCGTCCAAAAAAGTCTTGCTTCTGTTCTCATCTTGGCATGTCCAACACTCTCCCCCATTGAGAGAAAAGCTCACATCGAAAAAAAAACCCTGGAATAAATAAAACAAGCACGAACACAAGCAGCACCAAACGTATGAAGTGATAAGAGAAAATGAAGTTCAACATACTCGAAATGTGCATGTAGTACTTGGATTGGCGACCGAGCGACCCGACCCGACCGACGAAGATGGCACAAACTAAATTAGATACATCTCTCAATTTAGAATGCGGGCAAATTTCATTTCGAAATAAAACAGAAATCCTTTGACACTAATCTTCTATGTGTTTATCTCATGGAAGAGCCAAAAAACCGTCTCTGCACAAAGAGTATCAATTCCCATTTGGGACATTCAAAATAATTAAAAGAGCTTAAAAAAAATCAATTTCGAACCACTTGGATATTTCCCAAATCACTCATAACACACCTGACTAATGGGAAAATAACTACAGTGAGGGTACCAGCGAGGAAATATACGGGAATAACTTGCCAGTGTTTAAAATAAATCCCATGTTACTTGTTTAAAGTTGGCGCAAAACTTTTTGCTACTTATATAGATAGAAGGCACGAAGAGGGACAAATGTGAGAAACTAGGTACAAGAAAACCGTTTTGGTTAAATATTTAACTAGAGCTAATGGAATATGAAATGCTTGAATGTGCCATCTCTCTGCCATAGGAGCCGCTCTCGATTACTCCATACGTTGTTAAAGATGTCGACACGACGTCGATGTCTCTGAGGGAGATTTTCGATGTGAGAGTGAGATATGCTCGTATATTTGAAAATTTTACACATAGAGACGTACAACAGAGCACCGTCTTTTCTACGATTACATCTATCAGAAGCTCATATCAACCTGTCTCCAGCGACTCGGTGTATGAATTTTGATTTTTTTTCGTTTAAACTTTAATTAAAGTTTTTATTCTAGCGAAACTATTTCTGTTTGTAGCTTTGTGCTAAAATCGTGAATCTAAATAGTTTAAATATAATTTTTAAGTGAATTAAATTTTAAACCATATATAGTGGTACCTTGATATACGAATTTAATTAATTTAATTCGTTCTGTGATAATCGTCGTATGTCAAAAATCGTATCTCAAAGCAATTTTTCCCATTTAAAATAATGTAATAAATTAATGCGTTCTAGCGATATGAAACTAATCCAAACAACAGTTAAATCGCATATAATATACACAATTTGTACATAAATAAACGAGTAATAACACACATAATGTTTATTATTGATTTATTTCGTATTTTCGGTAACTTCGAAGCCACGCTTGAAAAGATGCTTCGTAAATTTTTTTTTAAAATTGTAGATAACTTGTTGATCCATGGGCTGAAGGGTAGACGCTGTATTAGGTGGCAGATAGACAGTTTTAATAAATTTATATTCATATAAAAAATCATCCTCAAGGACAGGAGGGTGAGAGGGAGCTTTATCCAACAGAAGAACACACTTAAACGGTAGACCATTATCGATTAAGTATTTTTTCACTTAAGGCTCAAAAACTATGTTCATCCACTCAATAAAATCGCACATCACAAATTCGTATCTCAAATTTTTAGTTGTATGTCGAGATATAAATTTTTAGAATATTTCATGTCGTATCTCAAAACACTCGTATGTTAGGACATTCGTATCTCAAGGTACCATTGTATTTAAAAACTAGTTCTAAGTGGTGGTAAGAATTGTTGGGCAAGAATTTTAAACAAGTTTCTAACGAAGAACAAGACAATACTGTTGATAGTAAATAGCCCAAACTTCATTGATACTTTCCAGGGCCAGATTTAGGGGAGGGCAACCAGGACGATAGCCCCATGGCCTCCATGAAAAAGAAACCCTCACAATAGAGACTTCGGGAAAGAAAATTCAAATTCAGACTAGAAAACGTTAGTTAACAACTTTTCCTTTAATATTTTTAGGTGAAAAAAAAAGCTCGGAAGGTTCCGTTCGTTAACGCTAAAATTTAATTTCGAATAATTATTGTTACGATTTTATATACACATTTGTTAGATAATAAAAGAATCTATACTTGGTTTCACAAAGAATTTATTGAAAAGCTCGACTGAAAAAAATGTCCTTTTTATTTGGTAAATAATTTGGGGCCAGGGAGCCTCCATTCGTTTGTGGCCCCGAGGCTTCCATACCTTCAAATCCGGCCCTGATTCTTTCTTAAAATGATATCAATTAACTTCTAATAAACGCTCTCTGAGAAAAAAAGGAAAAAACCAAATCAACATTTTTTAAGAAATAAAAAATTTCCTTCGGACTGATTTTGTAATCAATTAGAGGATTCTTCATCTTAAAGTATAATAATTTACTTCTTAATAAACATTTTTACTAACACTTTTTATATACTTGGTCTGTTTGTGATGGTGCTCTAATTCTGAGGCCTGCTTTCGCTTAAATCTCTGCAACTAGAACACAAAGAAAAATCGAATTTTCTCTGAATGATTTGTAATGTTTTAAGGTACGATTCGACAAAAAAAAATCAGGCTAAAATTATTAAAATTTCTCGATATAAGTATAACGGTAAAAATGTAAACGTAAAAACTTTAAAATAACAGAATATGAAAAAAAAAAAAAATACTAAGCACTTTTCATAATGCACTCAAAAGGACAAAATAACTTTTCTGCGTCAGAAAATGAGTGCTTATGAAAAGTGCTCAGTATTTTTTTTAAATTCAGTTTTTAAAAACAAGTTGTTCATATTTTATTTTTAATTTTAAAATTAAGTATCTCTTATGCATATTTCTTAAGACGGTAAACTACAAAAATTCTTAAATTTTTTCTTATACAAGAATATTGTCATATTTTAATATCTTAAAGATGGCGGAGTGTCACCATTTTGAGAGTCTGGAAGTATCTCTTGTCCAATTAACCGGCCAATGAAGGAACGGCGTGGTATTGGGATGGGGGTGCCCGGACGAAGCATTATCGGGCATCCTTTCTCGAGAGGACGGGTCTTTGAGGCCACCTACCGTAAGGGTTTGTCCAAATGATTAGTCGGTAAATTAAGAAGGGATGAAGCTTTTAGCACAAAAGTGTCTATCTAAAAGGATTCTGATTTTCTATATAAGGGGAAGACGAGCACAAACAGTTCAGTCTTAAATAAATCGTGAACGTGAAATAAATCATCAATAACATCGCAAAATATAAATTGGGAGTGATAAATCGTAAACAGTAAGTTTGTAGTGTAAATAAATAGTGAACATTGTTAAATAAAAGGTAACAGTGCAATAGTGAGTTTATAGCATATTCGATCGTTCCAGGAAACAAATAGAAAGTGTTGAAAACAAATGGTTCTATGAAATATAAAAATTTGGTAAAGGGATAATAGAACCGAATGTTCTAGAAGGATTCCAAAATTCTATATAAACCCCAAACAAACATAGGCGAGTCAGTCTTAAATATATCTTGAAAGTGAACAGTGATAAATAAATTGTGAACATTGTGAAATAAAGTGTATCAGTGTAATAGTGAGTGACAATTAGTGAATAAGTTACTGTGTAAATTGACTAGTTAAACAGTGAACTAAATCATTGTTGTAGTGTAGTGAATAAGTGTAAATAGTGTAAGATAAATAAATAAACATTTGTTAAAATAAAGTCGTCAATAAACACAAACCCAAGAACCCGTAAAACCGTTACAATATTTTAAACTCACTTATCTTTTTAACCATTCTCATAAGTTGGTGAACCTATTAATAAGCAAATGGAGAATATAAAGTTAAAGAAAATACAAATGTTTTAAGATTACCATTCCAGTTTCTGGAAATGGTATTGACAGGTTGGAAACAAAATTTCAACAAAACCGTTCCTTCTTGTACTGATAATTATATAACGATTTGAGGTATGTTCTTAAGCGTCCCAAATTGACAGTATATTTGTTATAAATTAGTTTTCCATTTCCTAGTTTGTTCGCAATTTGTCTATCTCTCATTCAATCCCATGTTGCTTAAAGACCCGTGTTATAAATAATTACAAAACCTACTTTAAACTCAACACGAACAATTTGTTCGTGAAAGTTGAAAAACTATTTCCTTGTTCTCCAATCCACGCAGCCTATCCCTTGGAACTTTGACTGCTCGTTCTAGAAACCCCCTTCTACACTATTTTATTTTACCGGAGCATTCTACGCAATGCAAAGTAATTTACTTACTTTTGATGGAATGCAAGGACGCGAAACACACAAGGGAACAGGAGGGTATAAGTTGAAATGAGACAAAATTCGTGGCATAAATTCGTTGTGGCCTAAGCTCGGATACAAATAGAAATTACAACATGGAGCTTGTCGGGCCCGGTGAAACCAAGCCCATTTTATTACAACACACGTTTTGTGGCATGAAAGAAGAATTTAGATAAAGGGATGATGACGGAACACGAAGACATGGGGCAATGGGAAAATGGAGGCATGGAGGTTCGTATGTAATTCATTACAAGTTGTTAGAACATATCCCTTTGGTTCGTGCAACTATGCACGTAATTCTAAACAAATCGAGTATTCTAAGCCCCCCCTGCTCAAAGCGTCCTATTCCCCATTCCATTTCCTATTCCCGTTCCATATCACACACAACTTGCCGGTCTCCCATTTTATTCACAACGATTTTGCATAGTGCGGGTGGTTCGAAATACCTCATTAAAACTGAAACTCAAACTAAAATGTTCTAATTAACCGAATGAATTGCAAAACATTCGACATTTCGACGCGAATGAACACTTGAAAACAAAATGCATACAGAGGATATGAAATGCAATTCAAAGTGTAACCTGCAAACGTGTGAATGTCATACATCATCATTATTTGAATAATTTCCGCATAAATTGTCGTTATAATAACAATAATAATGAATGTAAAATTTGTGCTACCTTTACGAACTTTATTTCATCAAAAAAATTTCTTATGAAAGGGTCTAGCCGAATAAGCCACCGCGCCCAGAGTGTTTTTTAACCTGACGTTTATTTTGTTCTTCTTCACATATACCTTTAGGTGGGAGTAGTAATTATACTCGATATTAGACCGCTACCCCTATATTATCGGAGCTAGAGGGGTTACAACCCTTAACTTATTTTTTTTAAATATTTTTTTGGTGGGTGTCAAAATTTTTACAACTTAAATATTTTAATGTAAGCACAAAAAAAAAATACTGAATATAGAATTTATTAATTTAAATATTATTTTGAAAAATTTGTTCCGTTATCTTTATTAGTTCCGGAGAAAAAAAGAAAAAAAAATTAAGTTAAGGGTTGTAACCCCTCTAGCTCCGATAATGGAAGGGGTAGCGATCTAATATCAAGTATACTTACTACTCTTACCTAGAGGTATATGTGGAGAAGAACAAAATAAACGTCAGGTTAAAAAACAGCCCGCTGGCATAGGCTTATTCGGCTAGACCCTTCACAACAGTCATGTCTTAATTAACTTTATTAAATCGTATTTTGTCTCCATTTTTCTTCTCTCGTAACTTTGAAATCAATATAAAAATGTATTCACATTTAAATATCGTTCTTATTTCTCACTAATTAGAGACTTTCACGTCACTCATTCTATATAACAAGGAACGAATTATTTCTCGTATAATTCCGTACAAGTGGTTTCCGTATTGGTTTCGAGAAGAAAATGAGAAAGAATCGGTTGGGGTCGAGAAAAGCGAGAAATGAGGAAACATTTCAAGATGCTTTGAAATAGCTACTGCTCAAGAGACTGGGAGTTGACTTGTTAGGTATGAGAGAAACTTGATGATCGAGAAGACGCTTTTTGTTGGAGATGGGATGATGAGAACCCCTTCGATCAGTTTTCAATGTCTTTGTACATTCAGGATCCTTCACGTGTCTATTATAGATTAAATAGACAGTCGTTGGAAGATCTAAATCACTAAAGATACTTGAGCTTGAGTTTAAGGATACCAACTCTTCTATCTCTATGAAACCCCTTAACATTTGACGAGTCTGGGAGAACTATTTAGTCAATGGTTAGTCAATCATTCAAAGCGTATTCTCCATTTAATTTTATATGCTTTTGACGAGTTGTTTTTAGTTGGAACAAATGTTAAATTACATTTCGTTTGTTGAAGATTTTTTTGTTGATACTCAATAAAAGATTCATTCAATTCAATTACAAGAATGTATAATACATAAATACATTGACTTTGTATATTATGTATATATACAATCAATATAATTACATCATTATTACGTCACGTGAACATGAAGGATTTGTTCGTGACATTGTTCATTACACTTGATTTAAATATTATATTATTGTTTGTGACATATTTGACATTTTCTGTCTAGCTTTTTGCAATTTCCCAGTCTTTACATAAGTGTCTATACAACGTACGCCAATAAATCCACACATTAGTTAATAATCAATTCATTTTCCATTATTTTTGGTGCAAAATTTAAAATTGCTTATCTTTTATTTGCAGTCTGTCCATTAACCCATTAACTCGAAACAAAGAGACTGGTAATTTTCATTTTGTGCAACGATTACAAATTGACTACACCATTTAAAGCTTTTATCTGTGAAATTCAAAACTAATTTCAATAGTTTTTAATACAATAAAATAGCTTTTTTTCGAAAACAAGTGAGTCAGAACTTTTCAAGTTATAAAAATGTTATGTTATCAGTGAGGAATCAAAACAATTTTTCCAACTTTTGAAGTCAGAAAATTTTTATACTAGGTAAAACCATTTATTAATAGTTTTGAGTTTTATCAAAAAGCAGACGTAGTTTTGTAGTAAACTATATTAAACTTACCTACTGTTCTATCTACTGTTCGAGTTGCTTTTTTGAAAGTGGTGTAAGTTTATTTTTGATAACAGGAAATTAACGACAGTAATGTATGCAATCGGCAATGAGTTTATTAGAATAACATAAATTATATAAAGAATTTCCAAAAAAAAAAAAAATGGTTGCGTGTACTTATGTACGCGCGTGAGAAGTTATACTTCTTTGGCATCATTAAAAATTAGTTTTTATTAATTGCATTCAAATAATCAATTTTAAAGAAATTGTAAATTAATATTTAATAATAATAATTATAATAATATATATATTTAAAGATATAATTATTAAAAATAAAATTAAGATAATAATATTTTAATTTATATCAATAAATAATATCCAAGGGAAGCTGCCAGACGTTTATAAAATTTGTCAGGATCATTTTTCTGGTTAACAATTCATGCATATCATGAAAACAAAGCATCATAGAAATTGCGAAATAAAGTAAGTAGTTACTTTTCAAAGTAAATGTCTTAATTTTTTTTATCTTGTTTTACTTAATTATTATTATTAGATGGTTGAATCAGTTCAGAATCCCAGATTTCGTGATAACTAAGAATATGCATGAAATGCAGACGTCATTTTCATCACAGGTACTGCAAAATTCGAGAAAAGTAATAACTTATTTTTTAATAATATGTGTCATTTGTATATATAATTATTTTTAATTTAAATATAAAAATAAATAAATAAGTAAATAAATAAAACAAAAATTCAAATTACGCGCACCAAGAAACCAAGTGGTGTTGCGGCCAACTTCAATTTGTTAATTCTTGTCTCAAGATGGCCACCTATCTAAAAATTTTACTCTCATCATTTTTTATAACGCGCCTAAAAAAGTATAACTTCAAAAATTAATTTTCATCAATTATAAAATATTTAACGAAATGAAGGAAACTCTAATGGAAAATTGAAACTATTTTCAACACTAATATCCCAGAAAGGTAGTAGTTAGTAAGTTTGTATATGTAGGAGGTAATCAAAAATTTATTATCAATATTTTAGGTGAGACAAAGGTTATCTATAATTTCGTTAATGTATCAGGGTTTTTCTTGAATACCACATTTTAACTTTAATCAACAAAAAAAAATATGTTTAAGGGAAGAAAGTGAATGTTGCCTAAATAAGAAGAGATTGAGTGCTTGTTTTTATATGTGTGAAGTAACATCTAACCCTTATTAAAAAGAAACTACATAATGACTGAGTAACACCGGTTATATTAATTTATCCTGGAAAAACAAAAATTCCTGTAGGTTAGTAATAAAATAATGAAACATTAAATATTAAACGAAGATTAGACAAAAATTTAGAAACAAATTTGAGTGATTTATTAAATATTCTATAGTATCATTCTATTGTATTTATTTTGAGTGTGTATGGTTTCTCAAGTATAGCTGCAAATAGAAATGTCTATTTGTTTTAATTCAGGGAATATAATGAAAAGTTTTTGTAGGGTTTGGTCCTGGGTCAAAAATTGCATATATTATTTTAATCCTAAAGAAATGCAAGTTTATTGCAAGATAGCGATAAATAAAAAAACGTGATTTTGATTTCTCATATTGTAATGAAGTAAAGAAGCAACGTAAAATGTTGCATGAAGGAGATTTTTGGGAAAACCCCCTACCTAGGGGCTATCATTACTATCTCGCCAGGCATCATATCCGTCTTTCCGAGATGCTGCAGTCTTCCGAGTGCATTTGTTACTATTTACTTTAGAAATATAAACGACTTCTCTACAGGATAGATAGAAAAAAAATTAATTGAATTTTTTACATGAAGAAAACTTCTAGTACTAATGAAATTACATATATTATGTGCAAATTTAGTTAATTGACTAAGGAGTATAAAGAGTACTTTTTTCTGAAAAAATCCATGACTCCTATAGGACAGATATTGGTATATATAGTTCAGTTTATATTTATTATAAAGTCCTAAAATTTTTTTTAATCAACACCGAATTTCAGAAATGAAAGTAAAAGAAATTACTGTGACGCCTCGCACCAGATATTTTTTTAATAATATTTTGATTGAAATTAATTAGTAAACACTTAAGAATGCGTACAGATAAGCCAAAGAAATGGAGAAAATTAAAAGTTTTTTTCACTCTTTCTGATTAGGTAATAAGCATTGTAGGAATTGCAAGTTGTCATGGCAGTTTATTTAAGGGTGAAACAGCAAGTGATAAGTATGCAGTCTGGACAAAGAATAACATTATCGTTTATCGTTTCAGTCAACAAAAAACTTTAAACCTAAATTGTACACATCAACTGTATCAAATAAATTATAGAATGTAGGAAAGTATGAAACGAGACTAAGTCCATTTCATTTGGTATCTTTTATCATTAAACTTATAATCAAGCTTCTAATCATTGTCGTGAAACAACAATAAATTGGTTACATCATTAACTAGATTAGTTTATTGCAGTAATTGACAGAAATAGTTCAGAAGAGTTTAATGTTTTATCAAAATTTAAAAATGTATTCAACTTCTTTCACCTAAATATGTCACTGTTTTAAGATGGAGAAACGTCGCCATTTTCAAAGTCTGGTGGTGACACCTACTCTCATCTGGTCTCAATGAGCGTCAATGGGCTTAAACATCAGCCAGCCAATGAGGTGGCTGAGCGGGACATTACTGGATGAATTAAGAAGAGGTAGAGATTCTCGAATGATCGATCGTTCCAGGAAAACTAGAATGTGGTGGCGAAAAATAGATTCCGAGAAAAATAAAACGTACAGGGACAATGGGGCCGAACATTCGAGAAGGATTCCGAAACCTTATATAAGCCTGGGCAAGCATAAGGCGAGACAGTATTTAAATAAATCTTCGAGAGTAATCTTCAACAGTGTGATATAAATCTTCAACCAGTGTTGAAGTGTAAATAGTGAAAAGTGATCAGAGCTAAATAAATTGTGAAGATTGTAAATAAAGTGAACAGTGAAATCGTGAGTGACAATAATTAGTGAATAAGTGACTGTGAAAACTAACAAATTGTTAACGTGTAGTTTATAAGCAACAATAGTGTAAGATAAATCAATAAACAATTGTTTAAAAAAATAAATTGTTGTCATTAAACACAAATTCTCGAACCCGTAAAAACTTACAATATGTAAAAATTAAACGACACTTTTCAATATCTTATACTCATATTCATTTTACTTGCTCGTCACTACTTGTATAACAGATTATACCTAATTCTAAATTAAAAATTAATAGATCGATAAACTCATTTTATCCTAAAAACAATCGTGGTAGGTTACAATTTTCGAATGGATTTGATTTATCGTTTAAGACCAATTTGAAACAGGAAAATATTTCCGCAAACGACGCCATTTGTAAATTCCACATTCATTTATTTTCCAAGTCAACTTCTCTATTGTTATTTATTACTTATAGCGGGAAGTTTAAGTATGTACATAGCCGGCTTGATTCCATTTATATTTTGCACAGAAACTAAACAACTATTACCTCAATCCTCTCCAATGTTGTGTGCACCTACGTAGGTACGAACTTTTACCGAACAAGGGCAATACAATGTGCTAAGGCTAGCCGCAAAACCGCCGAAAATCTCCTCCATCTCGCACTCTAAGCCCCGGTCCCTTCATCCGAAGCCTAACTAAGCCCACTCGGGCTCTATTTTAAATTTATATGGCATGCTTTTTAGACGTAGTAACCACCAAGTAGAGATTAATTAAACGAGGTGATATCGTCTCAACATTCGACATAGGTGTGAATGCGATTCGTATTTTCGCGGCGCGCACTAAAGCTCTTGAAACGAAGAGATATCGCGTTCATATTTTACAATTTATATACCGAAAGTAATTTACACTGTACACCAATTTAATTCAGCCAGGACCAATATTTCCTCAATTATATAACTTTTTGTTTGAACGAAACTAGATTTTGCAATAAATCCATTTTTCTCATCAGAATAATTTTTGAAAAATTTCACATGAGGGAGGCACTAATTTTGCAATTTCTCTTATCTGCGAATTTTTTTTTTGCGAAGGTTTATTTTGAAAGGGCACGTGATTTATGGTGACTATTATTAAATAGTTTATCTGTGTTTTGTTCGCGTTTAAGAGTAAAATGGAAAAACTGACTATTTTTTGATAAGCTCAACTGGACATGGTTATAAAATGCCACCTTTACTCATCCTCTCATATCAAACAAACACAAAGTCCAAAAAAATCATATCACTCGTACATATTAAAATCTATGAGTCATTAATCGTCCGTAGTTGATTTAAACGTTACGGGATAAAATAAACGATATAATAGCTGAATTGCTCAATTTGTTCATTAGTCAATTAGTATTATCTATGCATACCAACCTGTAAAAGAGAGAAGAAAAAGTTTTCTTCTCCGAAGAAAACTTGAAGGATTTATTTCAAATTTTCTCGTTTCCTTCAATGCGTTTTATTTTAATTTAAAAAAAAGAAGCTATAAAATAAATAAAGAATCTAGAAATGAATAAATTCTCTTTTCTTCTGGATGGTAGTAAAATGACCGTTATCGACCCCTTTCGTCTCAAAACCCCGCTCATTTCACGATATACGATTCTACGTCTTCTTGAAGCCGCTTAGTCTTTCTCGTTTCTCATTGTGACCGCGTAGCATGGGCATTTTTCATTTTGACAATTAAATTGTGATCAACACAAGTTAAAGCCACCATTTAAAAACTAATTTGTGGCTTGTACATGAGATGGGGATGAAATAAGGATGAGACACAATTCGTTTGTTCGTTACACAGTGGATGAGAACCACCGAAAAGAAAATGTAACGAGAGAACGAGTTAAGGCGAATGAAATGAGATGTTGGTGGTGTGAGAGGAATTGCTACTACTTGTACCTCGGATAGATGCCTTAGAGGGCAGAAAGGATAAAAGATAGCGGGGTAGAAGCGTGCAGACTTATTCGTAGCGTTATGAACCATACACTGTATAAAGTAAACCAAAACTGAACTGCACAACCCATCCCGCTTTATATATATATAAATATAATCCACCCTCGCATATTTCACCCACGTCCCATTCCACCGTTTGCATCATACAACATTGGTATCGTATCGTTTTATCCCTTAGTTTTTGAGCCACATCATTCCTTTCATGGGATATATCTCACTCTTTCAGTTCGCGTTTCGAGCCAAGTTTTTGTTTTTATTTTTTTTTCTCTAAACTTAAATTGCGGTTTGAGATGACCGTAGAGATGGGGTGAAACGAAACGAGGGACGAGTATGTATGAAAGATATTTCACTCCTTTTGCTACACAAAAGCAATTAGCGTTTTTTACATCCATTTTCAAATATTAAATTTTTAAATCTTCCTAGGCGTGCAAAGTAATTTTCCTTAATTTTTCGATGTTCAAACAAGAACCTTTTTATTTTAAATTAGGTGTTTTGATTTCATAAAACTTCAAACGGTTAGAATAAATTTTTAAAAGAACCATCTACAATATAAGCATGACCTGAGGAAAGTTCAAGAAAGTAAACTGCTGCGTATTACTAAGAACAAGACAATCTTCCCCATGACAAAAATAAAATGTATCTCTCAATTACCACTTGACTTAAATTTCAAGCTACTTGATTTAAAATCTAATAAAACTTCAGCCAAATTGTATTTAATACTAAGACCAGTATTGTAAGGGCATGTTATTTAATTTTCAAGTCATAATATCAAGCTCAATTCATTCCATGACATAGCCAGTTACTTGACTTGTTAAACTTCTAATTGATACAAACCTATATAAATAAAATGATAGCTGTTTTCCAATGTTCACTTTTACCTCAAAAACTACTTGATAGATTTCGATCATTGTTTTTGTTTTACTTATTAACTACTTGGTTCTTAACTAAGGAAAAAAAGAATTATCACGATATCTTCATTAGAAACAAAGTAATTCAAGTTTTAAAAAATGTGATTTTTAAAAGCAAAACGCGTTAAGCTGTGAATTTTTCGTCGCTTTGATAGAGTGGGGCATACGATGTAATGCGCATGGGCTAGACAGACGATGTTTCTCCTTCCAATGCCTACTGATTATTTCATATTTGAGTGTAGACTTAATGCAGCTCAGCTAGATATTAGATTAATAAAGATTTTTTGAATTCTATTTTCTATTTGTTTAGCAGTTTTTAAGATATTTTTGCAGCTTTTTTCAAAATTCTCTTTAAGGATTTTTAATATTTTACTGTAAATACAGATTCAAATTACATTTGAACACTCCCTTTTATTATTGCATATATCTATTTTTTATACAGAAAAAGTTAAGTTAGCGAGAAACATTTTTTTAAAATTAATATTTATGTCAAAAAAATGCTCCATCAGAACCCGAAATTTCTCCAAGTGTAAAGTTATCATTTGATTAATAGTTAATTTTACAAAAAATTGCAAATTAAAAATTAAAATTGCTGTAAAATACAAAAGTCACTTTTTAAATTTTTTTTTAAATTGCTCCTTAATTGCTCTTTCCGGATCCGCAATTGCTTCAAGTGTAAAGTTATTAGTCAATTAATAATTAAATTTTTAAAAAATTTTCAATCTCAAGAATTAGAATCGCTATAAAATCCAAAATAATTTTTAATTGAAATTTTTGTTTTTCTTTTTTTTTTTTAAGTTCTCTATCAGCTATTTTCATTACGCAAATAAATGTTCACATTATGCAATATTTTTAAAAATTTATTGTTTTTAACTATCTATAAATGTATTGTTGTACTATGACGTGATCAACTACCGTTGGATCTTATAAACATGAATAGTTTAAAAATTGAAATACTAATTAAGTATACACCTGGAGAAATTGCGGATCCGGAAAGAGCATTTAAGGAACAATTTTTTGGAAAAAAAAGAAATAAAAACAGTGATTTTTTGGATTATATAGCAGTTTTTATTTTTGAATTTACAAATTTTTGAAAAATTAATTATTGATTAACTAATAACTATACACTTGGAGCAATAGCGGATTCTGAAGTAGCAATTTAGGAGCAAATTTTTGGCATATAGTTAAAAATGTTCTACGCTAAGTTCTTTTCGGTTATTTTTAATATATTTTTGCTTTCAATTTTTTAAATGTTTTTTCTCTGTAAATTTAATATGTTCTTAACATAATTATCTACCCAGACGACGTCGCGGGTTTCAGCTTGTAATAAATAAAAATCCTTTTTCACATATTTTAAAAAAAATAACATTAAAAAGACTTTTTTAAAAACGTTTTACATAAAATCAAATAATTTATAATTAAATGAATGAATAAAGAACTTTACAAGTTGATAATATTTTTAAGTAATTTAATTACTAAAAACAGTGCATGCATTTGCTCTTTGAGAGCTTATTTAAAAGCAAGTTATAATACAAAAAATTTTACCTTATTTTATCCCACTAAACAAACATTAAAAACATGATCTGTGGACTTACCTAGAACAAAAAGAAAAAAAATTGTTAAAATCGATGTAAAAGTTCTCAAATGTCAAACGCATAAGCGAATGCGAATCTAATCAATTAGATATGTTAATATCTCAATTACAAGCAATAGAATTATTTGCCTATCATAGCCTAAAGATAGAACAGTTACATTTGCATACGATAATTAGATTATTGCCAGCTATCAGTTCCTTACAATTAATTGAATTTCATTGAGCGATAAGCCTTTCAATTGATCCACACCAAGCCTATTATTAACCATACAACGCCTGTATTGCAATACAAGAGCCGTATTAATCTTAACGCTCCCATTCTTTTTATTTTACGAGTATTCTCCAAACTAAATCAGAGAAATGCGATATTTTACCAGTTTAATAATCCAGATACAATGAGCACAAAGCAATAGTCTTGGCTCTTTGTAATGGGATCCTGTGTACTTGAATATAACGAAGTACGATCTTTGTGATATTAATCCAACTGTTACGTCGAGAGCTTTACAAATGCTTGAAAAATAGAAGAAAAAAAATGGTATACTTGTTGAATAGAATATATATAAATTTTTTTTATTATGAAATAATCTTTTTTGTTTTCATCTAATTGTGTCATTTTTTAGTTTGGTGGTTTGAATATACGTATAGTAATCAAATGGTAAAAATAAAGGCAGGACTTTTGAGTGAACACGGCTTGATTTATCACGAATAGATTCCTTTATCAAAACGACAGGGACTGATTGAAAACAACGCTAGTGAAGAGGAATGAAGTGCTGTTATATATTGGACAAAGAAGCCACAATACACGTACACACACCGCCCACATTTTTACCACCCAACTGACCTATTTTATCACTTGATTAATCTTTCCATTTGTTAAGAGCCACTCGTGGACTAATCGAATATATCACAAGCCCCAAACATTGATCAAGGAATGAAGACAAATCGAATCAACTGAAAATTTTCTTCCCGGATAAATTAGTTGTGCGATTATATAATACGTTGTCATCCATATGAAAATATTCGTTAACTCGTCAGCTTTGTAAGATGATGATAAATATATAAACAAACATATTTTATTATGCGTGAAACGCAATGTGTTAACTTGTTCTCGAGTTAAATAAATGTTGTTTTACAATGCAAATATGAGTTACGATAAACGCTGAAAGCTGAACACGCAAACCTTTATATAACCCCCAACATATTTACTACTACGTTTAAACAATTTGTAATTATTTTTAAGTTTATTTTCTTTACTAAATACTATTAAAAAAGTCGGTGCATGTACTTATGTACGCGTGTGAGAAGTTAAACTTCTTTGGCATCATTAAAATTTAGTTTTTATTAATTGCATACAAATAATTAATTAAAATAAAATTTAGAGAATAATTTTTTAATAATTATTCATCCTCTATTTTCATCCTTAGGTAGTGGATTTTTTTGTTCAAATTGAAATGTGAACAATTTAAAGGTACGATGCACGTAAAAGAAAAAAAATATCAAAATCGTGTTAGCCAGGAAAAATTTATAATTTTATCCCTAATTTTTAACCCCTTGTGACTGCATTTTTTTTAAAATAATGGATATGAAATTAATTTAAAATTATGTTCTACCAGTTAAAAAAAAATCAAAATCGAGCTATTCAATAAGAAGTTAATATTGCATCCCTTAGTTTTCAACCATTTAGAAGTGAACGATTTCCTTCAAATTGACATGGAACCAAACGGAAAGCACCAGCTTTCAGATAAATAAATAATCATCAAAATCGGTTCACCCAGTCGAAAGTACTGAGGTAACAAACGTTTAAAAAATAAGTGCGTGTACTTATGTACGCGCATGAGAAGTTATACTTCTTTGGCATAATTAAAAATTAGTTTTTATTAATTGCATACAAATAAATAATTAAAATATAATTTAGAGAATAATATTTTAATTTAGATCAATAAATAATACATACGGATCGTTAACCATATATATACCATATATTGGAGCACTTGAAAAACTATACAAGCGCATTTTTTTCACTAATACTTGCGAATAGTAAATAATATTAATCCAAGTATTTAATTTAAATCACTACTGAATATAATTTATTCGTGAAGCGGACACTTTTACGAGAGGTGCGGTTCTTTTGAATGTTAGTACGGCGCGTTGAACAGAGATGGCGGGACCATGTCCAAAATGCATTTAAGCACCACGGACTTGCGCTAGGATGATAAAATAGACCGATACTAACGCCTCTAAGAACAACGCGCCGTACTAATAGCCTAAAAATAATCTGACGTTTAACACGTTTTCTCCGAGTCACCTTTTGTGCAGTAAATTTGTATTTTTATGACTATTTAATAGCTGAAATACTGTGAAAAATAAATTAATTATAAAAACAAAAATTTAAATTACGCGCTCCTTCTTAAAAAAAAACGAGCGGTTTTGCGGCCAACTTCATCATGTTAATTTTGTGTCTTAGTGATTCGCGTGCATCTTAAAATTTCACTCTCATAATTTTTTCATAACGCGCCTAAAGAAGTATAACTTCAAATAGATCGGCTGTTTGAAACAGCTTATTTGGCGTGTATTGGTTTTTGAAATATTTCACATCGTTTTTTATCCACGTTGATGGAAATGAGATCGCGTTGATGTGAGGCAGGATGGAAATGTCTTTTGATAGGATGGAGAACAGAAGGATGTTGTATTTTGTTTTAATATTGTACGCGCGTAGCTCTGTAGTAATCTCGTCTACACTACGTTAATTAAAAGCAGAAAATAAAATTCAACGGCATGTAGACGTTTCGTTGCCGTCATTTTACTTCTCGTTCCACCATGAATCCTATACTATTCCTTTCAATTCTCACACTACCATCACTTAAAAGAAATAACAAAACAAAAATATAAAGAAAGAAATATGAAAAAAATTTAACTTCATAAAGTACAAGCCATAACATATTTAGTCATCAGATAAGATATGGTCAAAATAAGTGTTGGTCTAATGATTTTTGTTATAAAATAGTGAGATGAAACAAAAACGCTGTAAAAGCTCATTAGTCAAGTAAATTAAGTCGTCTTCTAGTTGAAATAAAAACGATCACATCATCCGACTGGTGTCGAGTCGTAAACGCCACGCTTTCGCGTCCAAATACATTCTCGCAAACTCACGTGAATATGTGTAAAGTTGAGCTTTTATTTTCCTTCAGCAAACACATTTGTAACATGTCGTGGCGGCGTGTTGCCAACTATTCGCCTACTACTATTATTATTTATATAAAACACGCTCATTTACCATCCAAACATGCTTTTATTTCAATAAACTATCATTTTAAGTTAGTACACTTATAAGAGTATCCTATAAAAGAAAGTGTTTGTAAAGAGCATTTGCATTTTCATAAAAAAAAAATTCATTCATTTTCCGTTTTATAATTCTTAGCTAGGTTTCATTTCATAAAAATCTATTATTACTGAAAATGTTCATAAACTACAAAAGACTATCCAATAAAGCTCTACTACTATTCAATAAAAAAATGATATATAGTTTATACACTAATATCGTTAAAAATAATTTTTTTAAAGATAATACTGAATAATGTTGAAGCTTTTAGTTTAGTTTGCTTATTTCACATATATTTTAAGCACAATAGAACTTAATCCACTTAAAATAAGTGTTAACAATTATACCTGAGTGAGTGAAAACTGGGTGAGCCAGAAAATTATAAAATATAGAGTATTTTCTAGGTTCCGTCATTTTAACCCTCTTAAACCTGTAAAGGTAAGAACAAAAATCGTTTAAAAAAATAGTTTTCTAAGTATTAATCTCTATGACTGAGATTTTTATTTGTCTGTATCTTTATAAGCGATAGTCGAGCGTATTTAACATCAGCTAAATTTATGACCCATTCTTCAATTCGTGCAACTACGGTTTTTTTTTTCTCTTTGTTATTATCTGAAATGTAACCCTGGAGAATAAACAAACCGAATGCATACAAATGCGTTTTTTTTTTCCCCGGTAGCCGAAAACCAGGTTAGAGTTCGTTCCTCCCGGACTACAGCCTTAGACTTATTGTAATTCTGTTCTGCTTATGCATCCATGTTGTACAAGGATTCTTGCTCATGCCAGGTTCAGCATTCTGCTTAGCAGAAGCAGTCCCTGTACAAAGCTTTTTGCGCGATGTGTGCCCGTTTGAGCGTCATTTATCCCATACAGGGGTCACCACTTTGTGAGAGCTTTCCCCCAAAAAAGACTTTGGTCATCTTTTCCTCCCCATCCCCACACAGTATTTCAGATCTTGTTGAAACAACCTGATAGTTTGCAGATGCTTTCTCAGTTCATAGTATCCAGTTATCAGTCACGTTACTGTCCTGAGTTGCTTCCTTTCTAACCGTTAAACCACAGCGGTGAGCGAAGAACAAACTCTCCCCATAATTCTCTTGCTGAGCTTCTGACTGGAAATTTCTAGCCAGTATTTGTTTCGCAGCTGCCTCAACCGACTTTTCATCGCTCTTTTGAAAGCAGATTTGGTGATCCCCACTCCAGGGTCCAGGCCTACGAGTGGGCTCCATCGAACAATTTAAGTAAAACAGTTTAAGCTTTACTGCTTTGGGTAGTAAGCCATAGGCTTTTAATTAATAATTATAGACTTAGAGTTTAAAACAGCTTGTAGCTGTAGGATCCTAAAAAAAATGACAACCAAAATGTTTATAGGGTCCCAAACCTTAGGATTTGAGATAAGCGAGTTCAAATTATAGGTCTTTCAATTTTATATATTTGTATAGTTTCAATTTAAAGTATATCTACTTTATGTAGATACCATATAATATTGCATTTTGGTGTTCTTACCTCCCCAAAACCAAAAAATTCAGCTGCCCCAAAACACATGATAATCGGGGTTTGTCAGGAATATCGATGGCTTTTTAAATCGAGGGCTTGTAAGCAAAGGGTCAGATAAGGTGGGAAAAATGCTCCCTGTTTTATAAAAAAAAATCTAGCCTGCGTAAAGGGGTTAAAAATGTAGCCCCAAAGGTGTTGACATATCGTACGAAACCATTCGAAGACATTTGCTCGATAATAACGTTCAATATTGGAGCACATTGCTCAAATCATTGTTGAGTGAAAAAATGGGACAAAACACCTCGCGTAGGCTGTTGGATCGTGATTGGAACAATGTAATTGTGACTGACAAAGCACCATTCTGGAATTTTTCAAACATCAAATATGTCTGGACAAATTCGTCAAGCAGATTGTTCCATTGGACTGAAAAACACCCTGTCGAAACCCATATTTGGGGATGCTTTTCAGAAAAGGATTTCAAAACTTTGTATCTCTTCACCAGTAACTTAAACGCCGAGAAAATTAACAAAATTTACGAAAAAGCTTTGTTACCATCTGCTTAGCAATGATATAAAAAATGAAGATTGGATACACCAAGAGGACAACGATCTAAAACATCAAAGCCCGGTATGCAAATTGTAAAAAGGGCAGAAAAGCGTCATCACTTTGAAGTTTGGATTGTCCATCTTACCCCTTAGGCAATCTCTACGTTAACGCCCACGACGCTTTTGCGTCAATATATCAAAAACGTTCAGAACGCTTTAAAATTTGCTGGGTAAGCATTCTCAAAACGTCGCTGGCTTCTAATATTTTGAAATTTTTATAAATTAATAAAAACCGTTTCATTTAAAATTTCCACCATATTCTTTTCTGCTTTTAATTTTATATTTGCCTTATATTTTTATACCCTTTTGAAGTTTTATCTTATTATATTTTTTTATATTTTACCAATTCAATTAATTTTTCTTCAAAATCCATTTTAAATTATCAAATTTTTATTTTTATCAAATTTTAATTTTATATCAGTTATAAATGTGTGTGGTACACATTTTTAAAATTACAAATACACATTTGACACCGTCAAATGCGTCAAAAGTTGAAATACATTCTACTTTGACGTGTCGTGAGCGTACCGTCTGTCGCGTTGTCGTCGAGTTTAACTATTCTTATGGAATTCTATATCTCTAATTTTTTTTGACATTTTAAAGCGTCAGCTTCGTAGACGTCGAGTTTGACTCAGACATTAGTCACCAGATACAAATCCTATCGAGCACCTTGCTATTTAATTCAGCTTTCTCGACGTATTTGAAAAATGTTTAGGTCTTATCCAAAGACATATACCGGAAATCTTGTTGAAAGTATGCCTCGGAGGAGCTAGGCAATTGTTATCAATGCTAGACAAGACTGGACATCATTTTAATGGCATTCCATACACGCCTACCGCTTAATCTACATAAAAAGAAACATTTAATGCCTACAACCTCCCAGGTGCAAATAATCGCCGCTACGCTCTTACGTGACAGACTTAATATGTATAATATATTACATCTAAGTAAAGTATGTTTCAAGTTTAGTTCTCTTTAAAGTAATTAGAACAAAAACATTCTTTAAATAATTATTTACTAAAATTACATCTTTACATTGAAAATAATGCATTTAAATTCCACATTGAAACATTGTGCAAGTAAAGTTGATCTTATTTGCAATATACACCCTTATCTAACGTTTCTTATTTTCTTAGCTCTTCAAATTTGCCCCTTTTAAAAAATTCTCAAGCTTTTTCGTTCATCAAACAGGCGCTGTTTGTCATCAGTCCAATTTCATCCACAGCATTGCTCGTACGATCTCTTTCCTGAAAATCATATTGTTTGGGTTGCAACTTTACAAATTGTGTTTATATTCTTGATTCCGTGCCATTACTGGCAGCATTACATTGTTTGGCGGAGGAGGAGGAGGAAAATGTAAAATGTTCTTACATTTTTCAATGTCGTATTATATATTGGGTATATGTAGTTATGTGTGTGTTATAAATAAAATAAAAAAACAGCCGAGAAGAAAATAAACTTATAGAAAAATGAGCGAACGGAGAAAGACTGAGGTAAAAAATTAGGATATGAGTAATGGGGGAGTGTAACCCGTGTACATATACTAAATAACAGTTTCACCTAGTTAGACTGAATTCTCTTACTTATGCCTCTTTGGTCCTCTCGTACAACAATTCAACTCTTTGTAAGTGCATATACACATAGAGGTATAGGTAGACGAGTATTTACGTCACTAACCCCAGCTCTATTGTCGCTTATTTATTATTGTCGTACTCATTCATTGTTGCTGTTTATTGTTGTGAAGCGTCCAAGTTTTCGTATTTTTTTATCCACACACACACACACAAATCCCCACTCTCTCCATCAACCGCTATTGTCACCAGAGCCTCGTTTAGTCTATTTCAATTGTTGCAGCTGAAGAACGATTTATTCTTTGTCCTTGATTTGATGAAAATTGCAGACTCGTTGCCACAAGGCGCAAAGAAAAGAGCGAACGAGTGAGAGGCAAAGCACACTTCTTAATTACTTCACTTGTCCCAAATGGCGAATGAATGAGCATTGCTAGAACGAAGGACACGTAAACGGATAAATTAAGAGCATACACATAGAAAAGTTTCTCGAATAGAATTCAAGGAGGGGAGTCATAAAACTTTATCTTGTGCAGATTTCAAAAAGAAAATTCACACAGTTTTGCATACATATGACTTCATTTTGGAGCCCCTAATTAAAAAAGAGGAATGGTCTTAAAAATGTCTCAAACTTGAAAGTTGTTCTTTAAAAGAAAATATTTTTCTTTTATCTGTTAATAAACATTTTGCAAGACCTTCGTACCATAAAAACTCTCTTATAATACTAAAATCGAGTAGAGCTTGACATATTGAGCATTAAACATTTCAAACAGCTGCAGTCGATTCGATAAATTTTATTGCTAGTTTATAAATATCCGTTAACGATTTATACTATCTGAGAAATAAACTAGCGAGAAAGTTCAATTTTACTAAACGACTATTTGCATTAGTTATAAATGAGCTATTTTCAGCACAAGACAATTTTCAAGCTTTACAAAGCATAGGAAACTAACCACTTGTACGAAAAGTTGAGAGACTCATAGTTTTATGTTAAATTAGACAACTTCACATGAAGATTTTTATTTAATTAAGTATCTTTAATAATAACAATATTCAATGATAAATTTATACATTGAATATTCACTGAAGTAGACTCAACAATTAAATTCATTACTAGTACCATTTTTCATACTTTTATCTGAGTTTTTATTACGTCTTGAACTAAATACAAATTCAATTATTTTTTTTTTTTTTTTTTTTAAATATTTTATTTTTATGTATATACCATGAATATACATACATGGTCAAATATTTTATGTTATTTGTGTTAAATCAAAGTGGTAATTATATACTGAAAGATATTTGTTTGGAATTATTATGTATTTAAAAACCTATAGCATTTTTATTAAAAAAATTTTAATGAATCTTCGTTACTATCATAATTTTCAATAAGAATTCCTCAATTATTTCAGGTCTAAATTAATTAATGATATAAATAAGTCAGGATTTAGTAGACCAATTGATACATTTTTTTTCCAACTTGTGTTGTTTCGTCGGTATGATTCCGACTTCATCAGGCAACCTTGAATTTCAAAATTTCAATGAATATTCCAAAGTTACCTGATGAAGTCGGAATCACACCGACGAAACATCGCAAGTTGAAATAAATAAATAAAAAAAAAACATGAATCAATTGGTCTACTAAATCCTGACTTATTTATATCAATAAGAATTCCCTTCACTCAAATTGACGTTTTAAACAAAACAAGAATCTAATAAAATGTTTGCTTTCTAAAAATTTATAACCTTCAACTAACAGAACTATCTTTGCTTGGTTTGTTTTTTAAAAAAAAATTGTTAATTTTCCCCAAATTTAAAGAAAACCTTGCGCCAGTAGTCCAAAGGTGAAATTCTAATGAAAGATTTATTTCATAAGTTGTCCAATTCGACAGTCGCTAATAACCATTGTGGTATAGTAGTTGATGTAACCTTAAAAACTAAAAATAATTCAAATCGGTTGAACTTATTTAATAAGGGTAAGGTAAAGATTTTTTTTTTGGTGTTTTAAGTTGCTTCAACATCAAAAATTACATCGGAATTGTCTAAGCACAAATTTCTAGTGTTTAATAATCTAGGGATATCTAGGGTTCGCCAGGAATCAAAATAATTTAAATACCAAGTGGAATTTCTAACCCAGAAACTTGACCTACACTTAATATATATTTTGGTTTCTATATAACAACCAGCAGATATTTCTAATTAAAGATCGTGACCTTAGCAGGGAAGTGAACCACAGAATTCAGGTTGGGTAGAGGAGCTGGAAAAAAATATTCGGAATGCTGTGCGACGAAAGAATAGCCAGTTAGTTCAGGGGCCGATTACAGAAGACGGTTGTGAGGCCAGCGCTCATCTATAGCAGTAGAACTTGGGCAACCGAGAAAGCCCACGAAAAGAAGTTTGTTATCGCTGAGATGAGAATGCTAAGGTGGATGCTGGGGAAGACGAGAAAGGATAAAATCAGGAATGAAAGGATAAGAAAGAGACAGTTGGAGTGGTTGAGTGCTCAAAAAAAATATAGGAAATAAGACTGCAGTGGTATGGACATGTGACGAGAATGGGAAAAGACTATGTTGGGAAGTGAGTGGACAGAATTCGAGTGGAAGGAAGGAGGAATACTGAGAAAGAGATGGAAGGACTGTGTCTCAAAAGACATGAAGGAAAAGAAACTAATAGAGGAGGACACCAAGAATAGGACAGGATAGAGGCAAAAGATACGGAACGGCGAGCCCAAACAGGGAAAAGCCTTTATTTCTAATTAAAGCTATCTTGCAGGAACCATACATTTTTCTAGAATTTATATTAGAATAAACAATCATAAATGTACACTCAATAGAGAAACAATCAAATTTTGCTCATTTAAGCGCTATCTTACAAGAACTATACATTTCTCTACCTCTCATACCATTTATCTTAACATACATTAAAATTAGTTCATTCGATTATATCGTAAACATTACAATTCTATAAGGTAATTCTTAATTTCAGTATAATATAAAGCCTGTTTTAGACGGTGGTGTAACTTTTATTTGAAAAAAGAATTTTTATATACCAATGTTTCAATAGTAACAGAATTTAACAAGTGCATCTAAACAAATCTTCCTTCTTTTTATGTACAATAGTAGAGATTTCTATGCAGTTATGGAATGAAAATGATAACTTCGGAACCCTTTCAAACTTTATTGTATATAATTACTTTTGAGAGCTCGAAAGTAATTCAGAGTAATTATTTTACTTCTTTTTCTAGCTTATATTTTCAAAAATTTAAACCTTATTAGATATCTTTAGTACTTGTATTTCTGCAGATATTAACGGAACCATAATGTTTTTAAACGAATAATCCTGTGTTACAATTTTACGGGGGAGGGGTCAATATTCTCAATATTGAAAGGACAGATACTGAAAATTTTTATGTGTTCAAGGCAATGAAAGTTACTACAAAGATTTATAGACTGGCATTGCAAGTCTTGCAACCAGCTGAAAGAATATAGTTGAAAAAGACGCTGCATCTTAATAAAATGCACGATCAGCATTAGTTTGGATGTTTTTCAGGTATCTGATCAAACTTTTTTGGTTGGAACCCCCTAGACTGTGGTTTTGGGGTGGAAAAAAAACAAAGAAAAAGTTAGATGGTAGAAGTCACAATGAGGTATGGAGGTATTGTCCAGACTCGAGACTGGACTTGGTCTCTCGGGAGACTCCGGTATGTGCATGTGTGTGTACATAGACGACTGGACCATGAGGCAGGGAAATTGAGGCGACCTCATACATGTAATAGTAGAGGAGATTGACGATGATGGGATGACGGGATGGCTCTCTGTGTGTTGTTGAGGCTGGTGGTGAATGATGTGTATGTACAGATAGGGGACGCGTGTGCATAAATCGATCATGCTGTCATAATGCGCAGCAATGGCGGCTGACGACGAGGCACTATCATACCAATTATAAAATATATCCAAAACATGTCCTTATAGGTTCTTGATAAAACAGTCCAGCGATAAATATTATTAGTTTATTATTTTGTTATTATACAATTACCGATAAAACCGATTAAACAATGATAGTAATTACAATTGATAGCCAATGATCATTGATGTGAACATTTTTTGAAATGGATGGCGCCGGTTATGAATTTAACATGCATTGGAATGGAGAGATTCGAGCTTTCACCATCCAATCACATTCAATTACAAACTATCCCAAAGCACAAATTGATCTATAAATCTTCCGATTCAATTAGAAAATATTTCAAAAAGTTCCACTTTTCAATTGTTAATCATAAAGACGAAGCAATCAATTTCAATAAAAGTGAAAAATGAAATTTTTCACCTGTCATAAAAACACTTCTAGAATCGTCTTTTACTTCTATATGTAGATCTCATAATTCAATTTCAAGTGTTTCGAATTTTGATGTGGAAACCGACGCACACACGCACCCTTCTTACTATGTAAATTACGTTCTCTTAACATAAATAAACGTCATTTACATGTAAACAAGAACATGCTTCTCGCCCTCAGCGCTACTTGCAGTACTGGCGAAAGCACAACAAAGGGAGAAACCCTTCAGTGTTTCAACATCAACAGCCCAGATGGAAAAGCCGTCACCTCAAAAGTTGCAGAATTTGTGAAAGGAACATAAAAAATGGGAGAAACAAATTAAAAATACGTTTTCGTTCGTACGAGAAAAAATAAACGTAGTTTAGGAGTTGCTACGTAAAAGCACGTAGTAGCTGTAATTGAAGCGTTTAGAGAATGAGTCACACCTGTGGCCATTTGCGTTGCACCTGTGTCTATCTCTCGAAGGACTCATCACCGTCCCTCGATTCTCCTGGGAGTAGACCATCATCTGATTATATCGTCCAAATTTATTTAAACATCTCGAAAATGTTTCAACCCGAAGGAAAATTTGTACATCTCGGAATTCTGTCAAATGTCAAATTCGATTTCCGGGAAATTTTTTTTTTCCATTTCCCAGACAGGTGACATAAAGTACGCATGTTTGTGTCACAGGAGAAATAATTCACCGAGTACTTCGTGTTATTGAAAAATCTATCATATTTTTTTTCGGTTTAGGCGCGATGTGAAAAAAAAAATGGGATTTTAACTTGACTGGAAGAAATTGAAAGTGAGGACTGACATTCTCATGCGTAAATTTGGCAACGGGATCTCATTTCTCATGAGGTTTATAGCGTCAGTTTATGAGTGTTTGTATAACGAGTACATTTCAAGGTTGATACGTGTGTTGTTTTTTCAAATACCAAGGAAAACTTTTACACAAAAAGGAAATATTCACAAAATTAAATATAACGAGCAAAGAAACTTTTGTGGATCATAACTAAATTTAACTTGATTTTTTTTTCAAAAGCAAATTAGATTAGTTTCAAAAATTTTTATATGTCTCACAGAAAATATTTCGATTTTGCTTAGACTCAAAAGAATTTTAAAACACACAAATTTAAAATGAACATTCTTGTTAAAACTGTTACTAAAATAAAGTGTATATTAGATCTTAACCAAAGCTATAACTTGCTCTTGCTGGAGGGTGTTAGAAGATTGCATGAGCTTACTTAAGCAATTACTTTCCTGTGAAAATATAAATTAATTTATTTTTCTTCAAAAAAACCGTACCTACAAATTATCTATCTACTCATAAAGTTTTTAATATTAGAATATCAATCAAATTAAGGAAATAAATAAAAAGGACTTAATCTTAAAAACATTCAGTTAGTATTTTTATCTTAATCGTGTTCAAATGATAGTTCGTATCATGAAGAATATAAAAAAGAGGTAAAGAAAAAGCACTTACAAAACAATTAATTTTACCGGTAAAAACATTCAGAGCATTTTGTAATACCCTGCACTTAATGACTACGTTCAGTTAGGCCTCAACCGACCATCTCGCCAAGGTGATTATTTTAGAACTATTTTTCTGGTATTAACGCCTAATCACTTATTGAATCTTTCCTCCATAATAGGGCTATGTGAACCTTGCAACCAACTTTAAAATTTTTGAAAAAAATTTCACAAATCGTCTGAAAACCGTTAGTACTTTATACAGTTTTTATTTTTGTTTGTACCATAACGGTTTCCGAGATATGGCGAGTCCTTAAAAAGGCCCGCAACCATAGACTTGTTCGTGAGTTGTCGATGCGTGATATGTCTATACTTCACCGCGTAACTTAATTGATCTTCGTTTACACAACGTTTTGTTTTATTGCCTTGAATACTGAACTCTGATCAGATAGCCGGATCAAGGGAACGGGTACTGGACACAGATCAGTTTAACTTATTAACTTCCTTTTTTGTAATGTGGTAGTTTAGGGGCCAGAAAATGATATAGATTAATTATCATACCGGAATAATAAACGGTTCCCGTAGGATAGCAAAACAGGTATGTATTCTATGGGAACCGAGTATTTAAAAGCAGTTTCGTTAAAGTTCACGAAATAGAGTCTAAACTCATTTTTCTTAAGAAGACTGGATCTACTTTTTACTCAGGAGAGGTGTACTATTCCCGTGAGATAGATATGTTTTTTGTTTATCACAGTTGTTTATGAGTTAAAGATGATATGATTTTTGCAATGTGGTAGTTTGGGGGAGAATGATATAGCTTACTTTTAAGGCTAGAATAACGTATAGTTCCCATGGGATGGCAAAACAATTATATCCTACAGGAACCGTACATTAAAAAAGTTTCGGTAAAGTTCATGGAATAGAATTTTAACGCATTTTCTTCCAATTTTACACAATAACGAAAAAAATCTTTACAAAGTTGGAATTAAAAAATTGAGATTTTTTACTAGAAAATAAATATGAATTTCAATTTAACACCCGATAAAATTAAAAATGAAATTGTTTAAAATATTTGAATTTTTTCATTGTTCATTGTCAAATATATTAATTAGAAATAAACGTATTAAAATAATAATAAACAAAACATTTCAAATTTTAACAATTACTTAACGGAACGAATTTTAATGAAGTTTTGCTAAAGATCCTGTAGGATAGGAACTAATCTATCCTTTTATGGGAACATCCATTAATTACGTGAGGCGTTCAGGGGCTGGTGGGGTCGAGCCGAATTTCACCTAATCTTATTTCGGGGAAAGGGAACGTCTCGCAAATATCACGTTTTTTTTTAAAGAAAACACACGTTTTGAGAAATATCACATTAGATTGCGGGTTGGGGGAAAGGGTTATGCCAAATCTCATGACATCTTACCAGAGGGGAGGGGGTAGGATTTCAAAAATCGCAAAAAACGCTTCGCGCAATTAATGGATGCCCCGTAAAATAGCTGAACGGTTTTAAATGACAAGCCCTAAAGTAAAAAATACAGGTAATTTTTTACTAAAAATCGTATAGAAGCTGATATGAAATATACCTAACATATGTTTCTTGAAAAGTAGTTTTACGAATTTTGATGAACTTTCTTTGGATCTAAAGTCTGAAAGTAGCTATCGTTTTTTTCTGTCAAACTAGTTTAATTTTTATATTTCGTTATGAACGTAGGGAATCTTTTAATCAATCAGCTCAATTTAGATATACTCGGCGAAGCGATATAATATAATAGATCACACGTTCTCATCTACAACTTAATATAGTTCCTACGTAAAAATAAATATGCATTTAACTCGATCAACATGCCTAATATACCGTTATTTGTAAATTTTCTATGTTTGTAGTTATAATAATTTCAAAGCACATACAAGCTAAACATTTTAATTGTACCAGGTTGCAAATTAATTTCTCGACGTCACACCGTGTTAATTTCAATTTTGGACAAAAAAAAAGTGCAAGCTGAGCTTATGTAGTCAAGGACAGACCAACAGCGTGGCAGTGATAATAATTTCCGCTTTTATTTACGTTGAATAGGCTTCTCGTCTTACAAAATGAAAAGCAAGCGAGCTCGTTTAGAAAGAGGTAGATACCTATCCTAGAACTGGCAATAAAAACGAAATTCCAATTTAGCGCGGCAAGTATTTGAAACATATTGCCACGTGTAAATGGATGATAGCTCCCTACTGATACACAAAAGAAAACAGAATACATCTTTTCCACTTTGTTAGTCTCCCTTCCGCGTATATACGCTTTTGCCTGGTCGTGTCTTTTGTAGAAGACTTTTTCCTTGACTCACTCCCCCTCATCATCGTCTTTTCTTTTGACAACGACTTTGTTACCTTTTATATAATACATCACCGTATCGATGGTGGATCAGAACAAAATACAGTTCAGTTTCTTCCCTTTTCAATTCCCCATGCGCTTCTGATCGGAGCAGTTCGAGGAAATCTTCAATTAAAACTTTTCCTTCCACTAGTACAAAAACAAACACCTTTTTGTAATACAAAAAAAAAAAATAAAATAAAAGGATGTATGATGGGAAAGGAGGAAAATTCGATCTGGAATCGATGTTGTTTTTTCCATATCCCGTCCATTCCAGACTTGTTCGTGCTTTTTATTCTTTGTTTTGTCCGTCTATGAGTACCTGATGCAACCAAATCTCTCTTTTTAAAGTTCTCTCTTTCCATTCGTCGAACTCGGGCATCGTTTCAAGAACATTACGAGCAAGAAAAAGTGACCATTTTACTCTTCTCCAACATTCTTATGTCCGTTTGTGTCCGCATTCTATGATCTTTCCCTTTTTGCTCGACCACAGCCGACTGCGAGTTTCAAATACTCTCGTTTCGAGTGAGCTTGCACTTTATTCAAGAGATTTTTTTTTTTTGGAATTTATTTAAGAATCTCCGAGTTTTTTAAGTATGTTCTTTATAAAATCAATGTTGGTATGAGACGAGAAAATGAGCCAAGTCACGCTCGTGTGAGCCAAGTGGTCCAATGGTCCAATGCCAAAAATGGGGGGTGAGACATTTTGTGAAACATGAGGTCGTTTAAATGCATCGAATAAAAGCCTATCTGTGATCAATTTTTATATTCCCATCAAACAGTCGAATTATTTTTTTTTTGCAAAAATATTTTCCTTTGGAAAATCGGATTTGGATAAGATATTTATTTTTATCCACACAAAAAAATATAATTTATAAAATAATCCCGATAAATAAGTGGTAAATTTCAATGGAAAATCCATTTTTCCCGTATGCTTTCCGATAAAATGTGTATATATACCGAAATAAATACCTTAATAATAATTTCGAGTCGGGGGAATTTGGAATTTATTGTGAATTTATCTCGGGGAAAAACAACAACAACAGATCTATTATATCTAAAGAATGTCTATAATATAAAATTCAATATTTCAAATAAAATTATCATCCAAATTTGATTTTGTTTATCCAACGATATGAAATTGAAAAAAAAAATTATTCGAGGCGGAAAAATAAATAAATATTTCGGTTCAATAACAGACGTACATATAATAGGGGAGCCTCTGAGAATAAATAGGGGGTTGGAAAATTGGGAGAGAAGCGAAACCAGGAGAAACAGGACGTGTGCTCGCCAAATATTGGTCAATCTATTTAGATAATGTACAATGTCCTGAGCAACGACAACAGAATCATCGCAATAGATATTTCAATGAAAGCTTATGGATGAAAAGGACGTGAAGGTGGCGGCGATGCATTCATGCTGTCGCTGTTGTTGTTTTCGGATGAAAACGCGAACAATTCTCATCTATCCGTATACTCGAATTTAGAATATAAAAGGTTTTTGTTAGAATGAAAAATCCTTGTCTAAAATTTACAAAATATGGGCAAACATCCAATTTTTTCACGTCGATTATTTATATGGAGATGAAAAAAATCATTTATGTTTGAAAAAATTTAAATCAATTTTTACCGACAGTAGATTTTTTTTAAAATCGAGGTTAACATCAGTAACATATCTATCAATGCATAACATTTTGTATCTATATATTGTATCATTTGCATAACGAACGTGATATGGCTATGCATAAATTCAAAGCTCGTCGAAAACTTCATATTTTTATAAATTTGCTGTTAAACTCAAAGCATTATAATAAATAATTTTAAACTGAGTACTTTTAAATACTTTTTTTACCATTTGTAAGAATTATAAATAGATTTTGATTAAGAAACATTAAACTAAAATAAAAATTAATAGTAGAGAATCAAAACGTTACTTCTTGTAAAAAATAGAAGACGTAATTGTTTTGTAATTTTATTGAAATTTTCATGTTGTTTTAAGTATAAAAATGAATGACTGAAGCTTCCAAAAAGCTCATTTAAAATATTTAAAGTTACCCAATATTAAGCTTACTTTTTTTTTAAATTTTTATTATGAGTCACTTTATAATTGCAATAGTCCTCAGTGAATTTTTGTCGGAGTCCTACAGCGCTCCCAAGAGATCACCCATCGGTGTATTAACTACGTTCATGCAGCTGTGATTTCCAATCACCAAAGTTAAACAAACTATGTATGTTGACCTAGTTAAAGTTTAAAATACATTTTATATACAATTAATGTCTCCAAAGTGTTGGTTATTGCAATGATCTTTGAGGGATTCATCGAATCTTCAAACATAATCGATTAATATATTGTCTTTATTACATAGTATAAAACAAAGTTGCTCCCGCTGTCTGTTCCTTTAGATCTTTTAAAATACAAAACGGATTTTAATGCAGTTTTCAGCAATTGATAGAGTGATACAAGAGGAAGGTTTTTAGGTATAATACATGCATATGATAGTAGAGAAACGTTGAAAAATTTAAAGATTTGTAATATTATGTCATAACAAACATATTTTTGTGCACTTACATTGCAAACGCTGGCTAAATCTTATGAGATAAATCAAACTTATATATTGTGTATCTTAAAAATATTGATAAAAAGTCCGCTACGGTATTTGTCTATCTCTTAAGGATAACTCACAAGAACCATTTTTATCTTGTATATAATACAAAAATACTATTGGTTATTTACCATGCTATTTTAAACAGAACAATATTATTCCTTATTCAATTAAATACATTAATACATTAGATACATTATGAATTTCATGTAATTCAAAAGTGCTTTTTACAGCATAACATCAAAATGAATATCTTAGAAGATATCACAGATTTAAATAGCGTTGGCAGAGCGACTGGATATTGTGCGTCGTATGTTATAGCTGTTTTATTGGTATCTTTTTCTTATAAATATTAAAATGTAATGTTGGTCTTTATTTAGGACAAAAACAAGACAAATTCTACACCAATTAGGTATGTAGGGTACATGTACTCTTAAAAGAGCACGGTTGGTCACCCTATATAGAATAGCATAAAAATTGAATCCTACAAGGAGCGTGTATTTTCGTAGTTAAAGTCTGTAAGTTTTGTTAAATTACGTGAAGTAGCATTATAACGCATTTTCCTCAAGAAGGCCTGACCAATTTTACACAGTAACGAAAGAAATCTCCACAAAATTTAAATTAAAAACTTAAAAAATTTTTACTGGAAAAAAAATATGAATTTCAATTTAACACTCGAAAATGTCGATAACGAAATTTTTAAAAATATATTTTAATTTCTTTATTGTACATTGTCGAAGATATTAATTAGAAATAAACGTATTAAAATAATGTATTAAATTTTTAAATAATTAACAATTACTTAACGGAACAAATTTAAATGAAGTTCTGTTAAAGATACCTCAGATCTTAACATATAAAATACCATTTATCCTAAAAAAGGACTGATTTGTGTAGGAGAGCTACGAATCTATTCTACTAAGATAGCGAACGGTTATAAATTTGAAATGCAAAAAATTTCAAGTCTAAAGGAACATTTTATATTTAAAATTATAATGAACCTGTAAGATAGCTAATATCTCTTTCTAGAAAATTAGTTTTAAGGATTTTGATGAACTTACTTTGGATCTAAAGTCTGAAAGTTTCTATCACATTTTTCTGTCAGATTAATTTTTAAATTTCGTTATGAAGGTAGGGAATCAATTAAATTAAATACTCTCAGCAAAGCGAGCGGGTATCAGCTAGTAAGCTAATATACAAAAGAATGTTTTTTTGTTTTAATTATAAATTAAGCTCGCTACATATTCATGTGGTCAATTAAATAACAGCTTTTGGCTTCTGGTTGTTATTTCCTTTCATTTGTTATGAATGATTTTCTTTTTGATAATTTTATGAAAAATTAAAATTTTCAAGTCACCCTCCCCATACCAGGCTAATCAACAGGCTAAAAAATGGGCCCTCATCAGACCTCATAGGACCTGAACCTTTTTGTGGAATCACAAAAAGCAAAATCAAAAACGCTTTTATAGCTTGGGAGACCATAACCAAGGCTCTTCACTCGAGAAATACTCCGGGGTATAGACAAGCTAAAAAATTCATAAAGTACTCCAAAAAGAAAACTCATGACATATTGTCACTCTACCCTAAATTACCATCTTCACATGAATGGTAAAGCCGACAGCAACAAAATATCGTCTCTGCTGGTAAGCGACAAAAACGGCGGAGCACATTTTGTGCTCATATGAGGCAAGCTTTGAAAAGAAGACTGCAGCATTTCAGAAAGACGGACATGACACCTGGCAAGATAGCAGTGACAGCCCCTAGGCAGGTGCTGGCTTTCTTTAAAAGTCTAATGCTCCTCTAGTTAATGCAGAGGGTCACATCACAATAGACCTTATTGGTCGCAGTGGTAAAGGTAAGAAATATCCTGATTACGGAAACTCAAAAAGTCAAATGTAGTGTTACTTGCACTTGTTGAAAATTAATTAATCATAAATCGTAATTTATAACTGTACTTATCAATCAATGAAAACAGAGCTATAATGCAGGAATATATTTAATACTAAAATTTTAATATATTAATTAAGGAAATTGTGTTTTTGTAAGTTGTTTTCTTTTGAATCTTTAATGTTGAGAAGTAATTTTTAAGTACCAGCCCTGACAGAGCTTAGAAGCCCGATGAGATGAATGTGACATTTTGCCGGGGTGATGGCTGTCGTTTGAATAATTAAGTACACAGAAGGTTGTTGCAATGAGGGACATTACGCACCAGGAAGTAAGTAGAGCGCGTCGCGACGATGTCACTGACGCTGGTTTCCTCCAGGGAACCATTTCACCACCACCGGCGCGTGTGTTCACGTGTTGAGTCCGTAACGGGGCGTAACAAACACCCCGTCTCAAACTTCATACCAACATTGTCCTTATACTTCACAACATTAACTTCCATTAAAAATCGCCACAAATACGAAGCAAAACGTAATTATACCAAAGAAAAGTCAACGACCAAAAAAAGCAACGTTTCTCAAATCGATCGACCAAATGTACGAGTAACAAGCAAATTGTTCATACTTCATCCCTTATATAGTCTTAAGTCAAAACACACAAAAAAAACATGATAGATGGTGAAACATTTTATGTTGTATAAAATTTTTATTCCATTTTTTCCGGCTCGTTTTATCCCACCAAAAAAAAAAGTTGTTAACATTAAAAAAAGCTCACACAGATGGGACACAAAAATTCAATATTAAAATTGCAAAAAAGCTTCACATTTACGATCAACAGATTAGTCTCCCTACAAACCCCCATTGTATGGCAAAAAAAATTCTCACTAATGAAGTTACAATTACATAATTTTTCATACATCCATAATATAAATTAAAAATTGCTCTCCTTCTCTCGGCGTGCAATACCACCCTCTGGTATATATGACAAAATTATCTGAAATTAATAAACTTTAATTAATTTAATGTCAGAACAAGTCTGATAGGACGAGTATGAACGGGTGGATATATGTATATTTTGTATTATCTAAATATACAATCGACACATATTAATAATATTATTTAATAATACGTAATACGTAATAAGCTCCCTATCCCCAATCCTGAAAGTAAACAGCTATACTGGCAAGTATATATATATATATATATATATATATATATATATATATATATATTATGTGTATGTACATTAACCGATTTTGTACAGCTTTTTGTGTTTTCTGTTCAAATACGTGGCGCGTAATATTAGTGCGATACTAGCGCCCATATTTTCATAAATAGAAACCGCCATATTACGTTGATTACGACTAACTAATTAACAAAATGACATTCAATTAGTAAATGGAGTTCGGCGTAAATGGTTTTACTCATAATAATGAACGAAATATAGACGAAGGGATGAATTGGATAGCTGTTGTTTATAGGAAGGGTTAGTGGAGTTGTCGTTAAAGAGAATTTACACATAGGATATCCGTCGTTTTTCACACAGAAATTTTCGACGTTCTCGTCCTATTTTCAAAAAAAAATAAAACCTCTTCAGTAGAAAGGACTACAATATGTTTGATATAAGAGTAGATAGCTGTGCGAGTTTTTGTCCTTATTTTCTCCATTCTCACTGACTGCACAATTTTTTTTTTCCTCTTTCATATATTTGTGTACAACTAAACAAATAGAAACGGACGTGTTGTTTGATTTCTCTAGGATTATTTCATTCCCTTTCCTTTTTTAATACGAAAAGTAAATAGAACGTGATACACTTGGTAATATCTGGGGAAATAATATACGCGAGTTATACGGGAAGAGTCGGGAATAGGGGACGTTGTGTGTAGCCGTATGTGTATTTGTCGGACTCGTATAAGACTTTTTTTCTTGTTGCTCTGCACAACGCGATTTTTTCCTCTTTTCGAGTTTCACGAGACCCAATTACAATGACGAAGAAGCCACCGTTACCGTTCAAACGGAAACAATTACAAAACGTGGAAAGCCACGAGCGTTTCCTGTAAAATAATTCCCGGCCAATTAAATGGATTTTAGGAGAAGACGGCAAAAATCATTTCACATTTTAAAATATGAAATGCACGGAGCGGGCGATTTGGAACGGGAACGTGAGAGAAATGAAAAGAAAATAAACTGAACGTCAAGCGGTTTCAAATGAGAGAAGTCTTCTGTGTGTGTGTGTGTTATATGGTATACGCTTGCGAGTATACCGACTTCGGTTTCAAACTCCAGCAGTTGCGAAAATGCAATTGGCAAATTCCAGAGCGCCAGTCGACCGCAAAATAGCCCTTGGCAACGATTCCGGTCTGCATATGCGATCTCATTTTACCACTCTTGTCCCGTACTTCCCTTTATATCGCACTAGCCCAATTGAAACTAAATGCATCGGCATAAAAAATTGATCGGAAAATATTTCATTTCTGCCTTGATTCATCATTTCTCGTCGTTTTAATAATATTTTTACTCTACTTGTAAGTCTACATTTCCATCGTACTGAAAACCGCTAAATTATTTTCCAATGGAGGCAATCTATACCAATAATAAGATGTCTGCTTTTTGAATACCTAAATATTTAAAACGTTCCGTCTTACCTGCGCGAGCGAACAAAAACGGAATAATTTTTCTCAGCTGAGATTTTTATTAAATCTAAAAAATGTAAGATGTTTTTTTGGATACTCCTTATAACCTACAATTTCATATATTATATACAAAAAAATAAATGCCATTTACTTTGCACTTTTACCAAAAAAAAAGCATTGTTTGTCCAGGGTAAACTTGAAAACGGCTGAGCTGATTTCAATGAAATTTTCACCAAAAATAACTTAATATTGTAACTTACATTATAGGCTACTTTTAATTTGAAATAATTTTGTCTGTCGGTCTGTTTGTTCTTCACAAACTTGAAAACGGCTGGTCCGATTGGGACGAGATTTCACATACAGTTAGTAAACATTACAAAAAGTGATATAAAATCGTTTTTATTACGAAAAATTTAATTTTCTGAGCAAAAAATAAAATCTATAAAAATTGCACAACGAAAAACATGCATCGGCAGGCAGCTGTGATACAATTTACATATACATATCATATCGTAGAGACGACATGATTTTAAACTAATTTGTTATTCTTATAAATTAATGTTCGCAAATTTGAAAGTTATAACCACGAACGAAGTATAGCGATAGGTTAAATTCCTAGAAACCATGAATCTATTATGAATTTACAGGTAGTTAATATATTGTCAATAGTTCGGCTGAGTAAACGTTCCAATTATCGAGGGAGAAGAAGGAAATCCTCTGTAATAAATATGATTTCATTCATAAAAATAAATATCTTAGTTCCAAAATGACATCCGTAAGAATAAATAACCAAAACAGACAGTTTGACTTAAGTGATCCCGATTAGGAGTTTGACTAAGAGAGGTGAAGCCGTTAGGCAGAGCCCTCAGAACAAAAAGAAATCCAGCCCAACTTATTTTTCAAGAGAAAATAGCAACTTAGATGTGACCATCGCGTTGTTTTTTTTACGAAAAAACTATATTCTTAATTTTCAATTTATTTTAGCAAGATATATAAGAATTCGTTGTCTAATCTTGGACCTCGGGAAATAGCAGACTTGCCGATAAGACATGATGGCCTTAATACTATATCCTAGAATTAAGAAGCTAAGGCAACCAAACCTAATACCTCAGATCTTCAGACAACACATTAAATATTATTTATCCTAAAAAAGGTACGCTTCCTAAAGGATGGCTACTAATCCATTCCACTAAAATTAATTAATTATTTCATATGACTTTTGATTTGAAAGGTTCTCAAGGCTAAAAATTTTCTTAATATTTTACAATATTCAAAAAAACGTAAAGATCCTACCTATCAGATAGCTTATATCTGTTTCTGGAAAAGTAGTTTAACGGATTTTCATGAAATTTCTATGAAACAAAGGTCTAGAAATATCTAATTATCTTATTTTGTTAACATAGCTGAATTTCTTATTTTGGTTACAAGTTTCTATTATTCAATCAGATTAATTTAGATACACTCAGCGAAGCGGGCGGGTATCAGCAAGTTTGAAAATAAAATTAAATTGAATTTTACCATAGTGTTTTACTTGTTAAAATTCGACACGATTTGTGGGCCTTTGAACGATTTTCGTCTGGCTGTTCGAACACTTAAAAAATGCCCTTTCTATGTTTCGTGTATTTCGCAATATGTGCATATTATGTTTGAGGAAATCGTCACAATGTATCGATAACACACGTATATATATATATGTAACACATGCGGCAGTATTGGCTACTCGGGCATGAGAAGATCGAATACAGCCGTCTGTTACCACCAACAACTAATGATTTATTGTTGGCAGCATAGATATTTGATTAGAAAGATACGAATGGATTCAAATATACACACACGAATGAAAGCCATACATTTCTCCAGTGAAGAAAAGAAAAAAAAAACAGTGTATGGAAAAACGAGCAGCGTCCGATATTTGAATAAATATTCAATCAATTCTAATTATAAACCCGATGCATAACGTAATAATTTTTTTATCAAACAAACGAAATGATATAACGCTATTTCACTTACTTTGATTCATATTTTCAACTTCCCGGCTTAACACCAACCCCTGTGTAGCTATTTTCATATAAATAACTAATAAATATTTAAAGGTAATTATTTTCGTTAAATAACATAAAATGAACCCGGATATATTTTGATTACGTGTAAATTATATTAATCAATATTTCTATTAACGAATTAAAATTATAAATTAACACCGAAGTGCTTACCTTTCCTCTTATAGAACATAATTCAAAATCGTGGATTTTAACTATGCCACCTGTCGAATTCGTGAATAATTACAATATTAATTATACCCGACAAATAATTATTATTAATGTACCAATTAATCTATAACAATAGTAAGGGGAATATGATGAACGGATATTTATCATTTTAGGAAATGATATATTAATATAATACCGTCGATTTAGTTTCATTTTTTAAGTTGTTTAACTTGCTGCTATGAGATGAAAATTTATAAGTTTGAAAATCACTTAAATTGTAATGAAACTTTGATATCTTGTGAAACCTAATTTCACCTTTTAAGACATAAAAATCCTAAAAAAGTTTAAGTAAAACTTACAATGATTTAGATGTAATTTTTGTGAAGCTTTTGAGAAGCGTACAACTCGTACAAGTTTAAACTTGAAAAAATTTTTTAAATCTGCTACATTCTTAAAGTTCGTAAAATTTTTGATTTTTATCATTGTATATTAGAGTGCACCATAAGTTACTTCCCTTTTTTTATGCGAAATGAATCCAAGATAGGTTTGTTCCAATCGTCCTTCTGGTGATGTTCAAACATCGACCAACAGACAAAGAGCTAAACATTGACCGAAAGACAAGAGTGAATGAAGAACTGTTTCAGCTTAGGCCAAGGCAGTGCATAAGCATCGCTGAAACAGTGTCGATACAAGCTCTCGTCACGCCGTTGTACGAAATTGGTTGTGCTGACTGCTGGATGGGGCTGGATAGTTGCACGAGACAAATCTGCTGAAATAGTTCTTCACTCACGCTTGTCTCTTGATCAATTTTGTCTTGCGCTTTGTCTGTTAATCGTTTTTGTGCATCATCATAGCTGGATGATTGGAACAAAACTGATATTTGTTTTTGAGGTTGATTTATTGTGTTATTTATGAACCGTTCCGTTCTATAACTATCTTTCATCTCTCAAAAACTCTCAAATATTCATCGAAGTGCGTTTTTATTATACTTCGCTTTTGGATTTGAAAGATTTACTACGGAGAGAATTTTTTAAGTACAGGAACAAGAAATAATCGGATGGAGCAAGGTCTGGAGAGTACGGAGGATGAGTTAGAACGTTATCCCAATAAGACTGTTATAATTTTCGCCTTACGATCAACGCAACATGAGCCATATATGTGGGAAAATAGGGAACCAAATGAACTAATGTGGTTCAAAGATAGATCGGCAATGGACGGAGGATCTGGCGCGGGAATAGTGGGGAGAGAACAATGGGGGCGCGTCTCAGTGCTCCTTGGCGACTCGACCATTATTTTTGAAGCGGAGGTCACGGCTATTGCCATATGTGCCAGAGAGAACTTGGATATGGGCTATCGGAATAGGAAAATACATATTCTCTCTGACAGCCAGGCAGCGCTAAAAGCGATCGCCAATACAAGAATCAGCTCAAAGGTGGTGCTGGAGTGTCGGCAACTCCTGGAGGACCTAGCAAACCACAACGGAGTCAAACTTGGTTGGGTGCCGGGGCACAAGGGAGTTGAGGGAAATGAAGAAGCTGATGCTTGCGCAAGTGCTGGTTCGATGACCTCACTTGTGGGCCCGAAGCCTGGAGTAGGGATCACCAAACCTGCTGTCAAAAGGGTGATGAAAAGTCGGCTGAGACGGCAACAAAACAAATACTGGCAAGAAATTCCTGGTCAGAAGCTCAGAAAGAGAATGATGAGGAGAATCTGCCCCTCGCTCACAGCTGAGGTTTTAAGGCTAGTAAGGAACCAACTCAGGACAGTAACGGGACTGATAATCGGACACTGTGGACTGAGAAAGCATCTGCAGACTATTGGGGTGTCTCAACGAGACCTCAATTGCAGATTGTGTGGGAATGGGTAGGAAAACGCGACCGATGTTATTTTTGACTGCAAAGCCCTCACAAAGTGGCGACACCGATATGGGATAAATGACGCCCAAACAGGATCAAATCGCGCAAGCTTAGTACAGGGACTGCTTTTGCTAGGCAGAATGCTGAACCTGGAATAAGCAAGGATTCTTTTACAACAGGGATACATGAGCAGAATAGGAGTGCAATAAGCCTAAGGCTACAATGCGGGTAAAACAAGCCCTAACCTTGCTTTCTGGCAACGGAAAAAAACGCAACATGCGGTTTTGCGTTGTCGTAGCGAATAATGACTCCTCGTCGATTTGCCAGTTCTGGTAATTTTTCTGCTTTGGCGGCTTTCAATTGATCGAATTAATAGTACTTTATGTCAGCATTGATCGTTTCACCTTGAGGAAGAATCTCGTAGTCCAATACATCTTTCCAGTACCACCAACTGCATAAAAGAACCATCTTCGTACAAAATTCAAGTCTCGTCTCCGGTGACAAGACCCTTTAAGAAATGATTTCTTTCATGTCGCTGAAGAAGCAAATCGCACGTAGAGACGTGGTTCATAATGCCGGTCTCCGTCAATAGGTATAAAAACCATACTTCATATCGATTCGTAAATCCCATCTTGTTTAACTTCTTATGTACCATTGTCTTTGGAATGTTAGTGGCATCCACTATAAACATAGCCATTCAGATTCATTCATAACGTGGCGTAGAAGAAACTTATGGTACACCCTAATACTTTGTTGTTCTAAAAATAAATTATATTGTACGCCAATTTTTGTCTTCTATATCTTTTACAAAACCATTTAAATTATTGAAGAAAATAATGAAATAAACACAGATTTAGGGAGAGCGCTTTGTTTATGGTATGTCATTGAGAATTGTGACATATTATGTACTTTGAGCTTTTTGATTTAAATGTAATTTTTTATCAGATATTTGAAATACTGACGCAAAATGTTTGTATTTTTTGAAAGTAAAGCTTATCATGACCCTTTGTATGCGTAACAAACTGTTTGATAACAATAAATCAATAAAAAGCAAACCTTAATATGAACTTTATTTCAAAGCTCAACGAGCCAACCAAAAAAAAAATAAGTTCTAAGTTTTGATAGACCGTATTGGGGACATACATATTAGATCAAAAGTTAATTTTTTCGACTTTAAAGTGTAGAAAACTTTAATAGAAAACTTTATTTCAAATATGGCCTCATTAAATTTGTTTCGAATATTTAATTTAGTTAACGATTAAAGAATATAGAAACCTTTTGCAGTTAATTAATGTTTGTTGATTGAAGAAGAGATTTTCATGATTTGTAGCTTATACTTAAAGTTTACAAAGTATAAAAGGTAAGTTAGAAAAATTCGTTTAGTGACGATCGTAAACGTGTTTTGAATGAAAACACTGTTTAATGTAAAACGGGTAAAGTAATGAAGAAAAATAGGAACGTTATACTTGGTTGAGAACTAACATGATTAAATGATTAAATCATTGAAAGTACTTACACGAATATGTACGAGTATGTTCACACATGAACAAAAAGTTCCTGTACCTGGTACTAATTGGATTGTAGCTCATACACGCATGGTTTTTTTCCCATACGATTTTAACATGATGAACCCTTAAAATATTTAAAAGTTGATAATTCAAAGGAAAAAACTGTCATCGTTTTTGCACCATGTAATTCGTGACGAAAAATCGAAAGGAATTGACATTTTCGTGAATTTTTTTTCATGACATGAACGCATGAGTTGCGATGGGTCTATGACACATTTGATCGGTTTTGATAGGCTTGAACTGAATTGACATCCAACTTATGACTACTTCGCTCGTACCCTTATTTAATATATATATATATTTCTCCTAAAATTCACACGCTAACATTTCTTTTCTTTCTGTGCCACCCAAAAAAGGTAATTTTATTGTAAATCAATCGAGTAGAAAGGCAAAAGCATCAACCCTCACACTTCCGCTTTGTACCACCACAACCTACACCACAGAAGCATCGCTCCCATCTCGTTTATTTGATGTGTGCGGTTTTATAGCACGATATATTTCACAACTATCATTCACGATCCTCACGTCATTGATCGAAATTCCGTCCATAAACGACGCCACATATCCTTGTGGGCCCCACCTATTATTTCATCCCCCCCGGTACTATTTTTCCCGTGTTGGAACCTCCAGTGTTCAGGTTTGAAGCTATTTCTAATTCATTTAAGTATCCCATTATCCTGTCAAGCGAATGAAACGTCGACAAACCACACCATATATATACATACACACAAACTTAGACCAAAAGAAAGAAAGTTAAATTCAAAAACGACCACATCCAACACAAAAGCAACAAGAAAGGAATTTTCAAATCTCAGAAAATTGTTTATAACTCGCATTTTATTAAAACCTTCAGTTCTTCATTTTAATCAGTTAGCAAATGGAACGAATGAAGAATGTCTTTCAAGAAAACTCAAATGGAAGAAAATGGAAAAATAGTTTTCTGTTACTAGGTTATTTCTATATGCTCCCAAACTTGTTTAATTCTTAAAGTTATCTACTGTAAATATTTTCTTAATTGGTTAAGTTGTTATTACCTCAAGTGAAATTATGATAAAGCATTTTCTACTTTCGTATAACTATAGCTAATTTAGACAAGATGTCAGATCTATTAGAATAGATAAATGTATAATAAAAGGATATAAATTAACCTCATTGTGTAAAACGATATCTTACTGTTGTAAAACAAAACTGGTTTGTAGCGTTTCAGGATGATATTCAACTAAAGGTGTTACTATATTTAAATATGAAGAATATTCTAAATATAATAATTAATTCTATAAAACAAGATGAAAATTAATTGAAACGCAAGGCCTGTTAGTAAGTAATCACCATTTGTTTATAAAATAGAACCAAGTAGAAATTTTACCAATTTTTATTTTAAATGAAACCCTGAATCTTTACCTATTATTCTAGATAATTTTCGCTAATATATTAAAACATTTAAAAATATACTGCATAATCATAGTTTGAAACCTTTGTTCATACAATCTGGCACCGACACATATAAATACTCTGCAATACGTTTTGATCTCATCATCGTTACGAAGAAAAATCGCTTAAATGCTGTATTTAATACATGTGGAAGCAAAAGGTGTTCAAATTTTTCAAGTTAAATTATTCCATGAACTTATGAGTTTGTTTGGCTATTTTTATGACGCAAAATAAGCCTAATTTAGAAATTTAGTCACTTTTTAGATTTTGAAAGAAACCTTTAGCAAGTCTTGGTTGATGCTAGCTTTAATTGGAAGAACCAATTCAAAAATTCTAAAAGAGTAAGTTCAAGTTTTCTCTAAATTCCACGTTATTATTATACCTACTATAGTACGTATAATATTAAACCAAAATCCGATACAATGAGTATGTATTGACAACAAAACTTAGATAAATCGTGGAATGTGTTAATTTACACCGTTATTGAACCGAAAGTTTCAACTTGCAACCGGTCCTAGTTGATGAAATTAAAGTAGAATATGCCCTATTATATACAGTTGAATCTATGTAATGTGGAATATTCGCATATTGCATTACTTGATGAGGATAGAAAGCTGCTATTTAGATCGTTTAGTATTTCCTTTGACTAGCTCTAAACATCAAAATATTTATCGTAGTAGAAGAACTGTTTCAGCTGGTTCGTTTCGTGCGAACATCGAGCCACATAAGGTTTGTTCCACTTGTCCATTTGATGATGTTCAAACACGTCCATCGAATGACAAAGAGTAAAGCACATTAATCAAGAGACAAGAGTGAGTGAAAATCATAAAGCAAGAACTTATCCCTAATTTAAACCGGGTTTGCGACGTTAACCACCTCCAAATCAGTGTCTAAAGAAGCTATTGTCGCGAAAACGTACGTGCATAGCTCGACTCTCGGCCTAATGCAGCTGAAACATTTCTTCACTCACTCTTGTTTCTTAGTCAGTGTGCCTTGCTCTTTGTCTTACGTGTTTTGCTCTGCCGCCTGGAACAAACCTTATATGACACTCATCGACACTGGTTTCAGCATGCTTATGCACTGTCTTGTCGCCCCTCGGCCCAATCTGAAACTAACTGTTTTCGTGTCTGTGAACCACCATAGCTGGACAATTGGAACAAACCTATTACACGTTTGTTCCAATCGTCTTTCTGGTGATGTTCAAACACTGGCAAACAGACACAGAGCAAGAAATCATTGCCCAAAACACAAGAATGAATGGAGAACATTGAGTAAGAAGTTCGCTTGAGTTACAAACTGGTAAATCAGTGCTTAAACATCACCAAATTAGCATCGATATAAGCGATTGTCACGAAAATGTACGTACGGTACATAGCTCGACTCTCGGACTAATGCGGTCGAGCGGTTGTAAGCTGAAACATTTCTTCACTCACTCTTTTGATCAATGTTTTCTTGCTCTTTGAATGTTGGTGGTGTTTGTGCATCCCCATAACTGGATGGTTTGAACAAACCTAATAATTCAGCTAAAAAATTTAGAATACAAAGTTTGGTCTTAACACTGTTGCTTAGAAGATACTGCCCAAAATATTTAAAAAATCATGTACGGTATATAGCTTTTTAACAAAATTTTAAAATATGAAAGGCCCATCATTGAGGAGATATTCAACTACCTAGACAACTTCTAAATTCTTGATAGCTTTGTTCTGGTCCAAAATTTGGATTTCAAAGTTAATGAATAACAGTAAGGATATACCTATTAAAAAATTAGACCTACCCCTTTTACCCAGAAATCCCTTTTTTTGACGGATTTACTGGAATGATAGTGAATAAATTTGAAATACAAATTAAAACACTGGTAAAAGCTGTTAAAGGAACTTAAGAACCGTGTCTAACTTTCAAAATATGCCTCGTATCAATTACTATTACCACTGTTAAAATATTAATTATAAACTGAAATTTTTTATATTAAAATCTTAGTAGTTTTATATTTGATCCTTAATTAAAATATTGGGTGTAAATAAAAAATACTTCAGCCTATAAAGTAATAATTACGTTAGTTATCCGTGCAGTTTTTTTTTTTTATTGGAACGGAGTATTTGCAAATTGTACAATAATGCAAGCGTTTAATTACAGCTAACAAGTTTGTAATTAAAAAACGTTTTACCTTATTAACATTTTATATATGCATTAATGATTTCATTTGTAACAATTATATATTCATCGGTCATACACAGAGAAATTTGAAAATGTAAAAATGTAAATAGATCCGCTTAAATTTCGATATTTCGGAAATTTAAAACACTTTGAGACGTCAAAAAGTTTGAAATAATGGAGCGTTCATAAAATACGTCACGCTAAATCGAGGTATTTTCGACCCTTCTGTTGTCATATTTATGTAAATGTTGTCGTCACATACTGTCACGCCAGTTGATATAAAACGTTATCGTCAATGTAAATGTATATTTTATATATATGGGGATACCTCCAACGAAAAATTGGAACGAATTTGTACTGTTGAAATAAAGAGAAAATTTAAGAAAATGTGCAAAAGAAAAGTTTTAGTAAATTAATCATGTTGTCCATTCAATAACTTGTTAAGAGAGTTTTAAAAACCAATAAATTCGGATAATTTTTTTTTTATAAATCGTTTTTCGTATATAATTTATGGCTACTGACTATTTTGTTAAATAATATTATTTTCTCTATATATAAAAATAATACGCACGTTCCTACAATTAATTTTCTTTAAGTCAATAAGCTAAAATAAATAGCTGATTCCCCCATTTACTATAAATCAATAAGCTTTCGAAACCAAATAATATAACGAATAAGTCGAAGCGAGCTACGATGTGAGAACAAGCGAACCATTCCTTTTGTCTTATCGTTTTTCGGAAAAACCTATTAAGACAACAAGCAGAAATGTATAATATAGGAAACGTTAGGATAGGTATTTAGACGTAGAAGATGAAAACACGAGAGCTGCGGCTCTTTCTCGCAGAAATAACCCAAAATGCAATCGAAATGGGCTGAAAAACGGTCGATAGTCGCGATGAGGCGAGCTTTTAAATAAGATGCTAACGGATATTTTCGCTTTATGTGTGTGAGAGGGTATAATATCAATAACACAAGCATACAAACAAAACCCGACAGACTTCCTTAGCATTGAATAAAAGGGTGGCTGATAGGATATCATGATAATAATGCTTTGGATTCCCATGGGACGATCGATTGTACATGGTTAATGAGATGGGATAAGGCTGCACTGTCTGAAGTAGTAACGGGAATACAAACAGGAACATTACCGTTATAACCGGGGGGAGAGAACAGGCCCCATGGGATTATATGCCCTCCCTACTATTAAACCTTACCTGAAACAAACACGGTTTAGCTACCGTTACAAGGAACATAGAAGAGTGCAAGAAAGTAACGGTATGGGTTCAAAAAAAGTTTGATATGGTCGAAACGAGCACAAAACGGTGGGTGGGTATCGAGAGATAAGAACTTGGCAATTGTGCCATTTTTACCTCTAATAAATTTCCGATCAAAAACGATTCGAGCCGATTATAAAAATATTTTCTAGATATTTGCTTTTAAATTATTTCTACATCATTTCCAAAACTATTATTTTCATCTTTACTTTCCCAGAAATCGAGAGAATGTAGGAACGAACAGAAATAATTCACGATTTTCCATATGGATGAAAATTTCCTGTTATTTTCCAATATACTGAACTCTCTATTACACGTTAAGGTTATAAGCATAAAGATTTATAGAAAAATTTCTTTTCGAGAAAATCAAAACGAACTTTTGTTACACGTTAAACTTTTCAAGAATAATAATTTGCCTGATTTCTTATATGTTTATTGCTCAATCATAGCGATGATTTTTCCATTTGTGAAAAACTTGTTATCATTAACCTTCACGTTTGAGCTTAAATTATCTCAAAGCTTGTTTTTTTCTCGTTTTATAAAAGGCTAGGTTAACGAATTTATAAGTGGAAATCAAAATTTATGTCCATGAAAATATGCGCGAATCCACGATATTTGAATGTTTCTTCGTTATATTCCTTACAAGGCTCAACACACAAGCCATTTAAAAGGTCATGGAGTCCTTAAACGTTCACTAACCTCAACTTTGCGTCCGTTTCCTTTATTTTTTCCAAGAGGAAATATTTTTTATGAGCAAATAATAATGAAGCTCATAGAAAATTTGCCCTCGAACCGGCTATAAAATTTGCATTTTTTATTTAATTACCCTTATATTTCTTGAAATTTTTCGCATTTATGCACTTGAAAAGTAGGTTTCAAAACATGAATCCTTATATGTATAGTTGACAGAGTTGAAAACGGAACTTTTTCAATTTTATTATTATTATTTTCTATGAGGATAAGTGTGTAAATGAGAACGAGGCTAGTAGTTTTTTTTTTCGCAAAGGGTGGTACGAATGAAAACAAAACTCTCGAGTAATTAAACCGTTTCCTTCTTTTTTTCTCTAGCATTATTCCGTTTTAAATGCAACACACCAGACCTATTATATTAATATTATGTGGCACGGCTACAACAACAAATTCAAATAAAAAGACGAGAAAAAAAAACATAAAGGTATAATTATGACGACGAAACCACAGAAATAAAATTCCTATGACTTTTTAAATTACGCAAGAAGGTAGATCCCGTTTCTGAACCCCCCCGCGTCTCTAGTTGTTGTTTTAAAATTACTACTTTATTCACATATGTATCAAAACGTGCGAAAAAAAAATCTTTTTAAACGTAATATTCTTTTAATTACATTCGTCATAACACCCTCCCTTATTCTCATCACATCACATTAACTAACCGTATTAAAGTCACACTTCCTACAGCGCGAAAAATATCACACTTTTCCAAAGATGAAATTAACGAGTCCAAACATGGAAAAGCTCTTTTCGAAACGCATTCCAATAAATCTCGAGGCAGTCTCTCTCCGTTCGACCCATCAAAATTTTCTCATCATTTCTCTCATAATTTTTGTCTTGATTTTATTGCAATCATAAAAAGAAAGTGCACAAAAAGAATGATAAAAATAACGACAAGAACTAACGCTCTATAATAAAATCACGTTCTGGTGTCACACGTGGCTTTAATATAACATTAATAACAAAATTGCAACAAAGGCTTTCATCGGTGAAGATATTGTGAATTGAGTTTTCGTTCAACAATTTAATTGAAATTCGATCACTTAATTATCCTCGGATTTGTTGTACGATGTTGTAATTTAAATTATATCTCAATAATGTATAGGAGATAGGAATCGTATTGAGCTTTTAGATTAAATTTAAAAGATTAAAAGCTTTTAAAAAAATTAATCTTTGTTTTTCATTGTAAAGCTAGTTTATTATTTTTTTAAAATAATTAACTAATACCCATTGATAAAATAATTGCTTCATTTACTTACACTTTACTTGCACTATTTATTACATAGAGGCTATAATTAGGTATATGCAAGTCTACAGAAAGACACGAATGCTGAGCATTGATCAGAGAGCCTGATGAACCTGTTAAGTTTTTATTGTAAATCCCGATCTATTGCTCCTCTAACTATATCTATTACCTAATACAAAATAACAAGGATCTGAGAAAATATCTATTATTTCTATACTTTTTAATTTTTAAACTTTAAATCAATAATTTATGGATAATTATTTGTGATATTAGTGATTAGAGTGGTTTCTATAAATTTTTTTAGTGTTTATAGTGTCCCAGCCTTGGAAGACTAAGGGGTTGGGCTCACGATTGTGTGTGCTAAGGCCTCCATCCTTAGACCGTCTTAGACCTTTTGTCTAAATTTACGCTTAGTACCCCATCGAAGCATGAAGGGTGGATAAAAAAAGAGCGTAGTTGACTGGACAAAGGAACGTCTAGAACATTCTCAAACGGATTACTCGGTGAATGACAAAGAAGACAAAGATTCTTGATGAATGGGAGAAGTAAAGATCGTAAGACAATTGAATCAAATATTCTAGCAATCGAATAAGTGGGGTCGGAATGTTCTGGAAAAATGGCCGAGTTCCTATATAAGCGGGAATCCCAGTCAGTTTCAGTTATAAATAAATCTATATAAATATAATGATAGCTATTTTCCAATGTTCACTTTTAACTCAAAAACTACTGGATAGATTTCGATCAATTTTTATTTGTTTTACTTCTTATATACTTGGTTTTTATCTTAAAAAGAATTATCACAATATCTTCATTAAAAACAATGTAATTAGAGTTTAAAAAAATGCGATTTTCACAAGCAAAACGCGTTAAGCGGGCATTTTTCGTCGCTTTGATAGAGTGGGTCAAACGGTTTAATGTGCATGAGCTGCTGCAGAGAGAGGGCCTTTCCTTCCACTGCCTACTCATTATTTCTAATTTAAGCATAGACTTAATAGTTAATGCAGTTAGCGAGATATTAGATTTATATAGCTTTTTTTAGATTCTCTATTACCATTTTTTATATTTTACTGTCAATACGAATTCCAAATTAATTTTTAAGTTACAACCGTTACAATAATCAAATTATATTTCAACACTCCCTTTTAATTTAGCTTATATTTTTCAACCAGGAAGAGTTTGGTTGGCGAGATTAATATTTTTTTAAATTGCTTCTTAAATGCTCATTCCTGATCCGCAATTGCTCCAGGTTTATAGTTAATAGTAAATTAATAGTTAAATTTTTTCAAAATTTTCAATCTCAAGAATTAAAATCACTATAAAATCCAAAATATTTTTAATCGGAAGTTGTTGTTTTTTTAAAAGCTCTCTAACTGCTCTTTTCATTTAGCAAATAATTGATCAAATGTTTTAAATATTTTTAATAATTAATTATTTGTTACTATTTATACATGTATTATTGTATAATGACGTCATCAACTGCCGTTGGATCTTATAAAGATAAATAGTTTAAAAATTGAATTACTATTTAACTATACAACTGGAGCAATTGCGGATACGGAAAGAGCATTTAAGGAGCGATTTAAAAAAAAGTGATTATTTTGGATTATATAGCGATTTTAATTTTTGAGTTTAAAAATTTTTGAAAAATTAAATATTGATAAACTAATAACTATACACTTGGGGCAATCGCGGATTCTGCAGGAGCAATTTTTTGGTATATAGTAAAAAATGTTCTACGCTAAGTTCTTTCCGGTTATTTTTAAATATAATCAATATAATCAATTTTTTTAATGTTTTCCTCTGTAAATTAAGTATGTTCTTAACATAATAATTAATAACCTACGCAGACGACGTCGCGAGTATCAGCTAGTCGTCAATAAAGTTATAAAAGAAATCGTCGATACAGTGGAAAATAAGCTATAAATCGTAAGTGTTTAATTAATAGTGAATCGCGAGTGTTAAACAAATCGTGAACAGTGCAGTGCTAAATAAATAGTGCATATAATAGTGCAATTTTTACGATCAGATTAAAATATGTCAATCAATAACGATCCTGTAGTTTCTACAACACGACATGGTACAACTATTTTGATGCTGCATTTGTATGATATTCAGACAACATTATTGCTAGACCATTTGTATCATACTTCAGCTACCATAAGCTTCTTGTAATTTATATGTCCACTGAATCACAACCAATAGACGAGAATTAAATAATTATACTTGAGTCTATTATTGAAATACCTTCAAACATCGTGAATTTCCAGAAAAATGCATTTGCTAACAATAAAATATAGGCTATGTTTAACCTGAACGTTCACTCTCAATATTTGTTTTATTTTTTAAATACCTTAGTTGTTGATCTTTTCTTGGACAATCTACTGAACGTATGCATTGAGGAATACATAATTTTTCGAGATAGTTAAAAAATTTAAAATCAGATGAGTAGTTCGTAGATTACTTCTATCTTACAAACTAACAAACATTACCACTATATAAAATTACTCAAGTTTTTATTGAGATATTAAGTTTTTACACTGGAATAAGCTAAATTATCTATCGGCTTATCATTAATCATTGATTGAAGCGTCAGACAAATTGTTACATAATTCCAAGTTTAATCGAGCTAAAGAAAAATATTGCGGAGTTTCGTAGTTACCATAAAAATAATTGAATTTCCGTAGAAAAGTCTTGTTTTACATCTTAAATTTCTGGAACAGACAGATGCAATTAGGTAATAATGAAAATGACCGAGGCGAATTGAGGATGATGTAATGTGAATAGCGATGACGATGATAAGGATGCTAGTGACGGGTTGAAAGTTGTCTGATGACGAAGGGAGCGCTACGCAAAAGGTACTTTACGACCGGGTATAGATTATTGACATCGTGATGATGAAGAGCTATTTACATAACACTCAATCATTTTTCCAGCACGATGCACAAACATATTGCACCCGTAAGTCGTGGAAAACTAAAAGCCATTTAGATTTCGTCAGAAGCAAGGATTTTTTCTCGCTTGAACAACAAAAAAAAAATTATAATAATAAATAGAAAACACGATGTTTCCATTAAGAGTCCTACCAAGAATATTGACAGGGATATATTGTGATTGGTTGATAATTAAAAAAAAATCCCTATAACTCTTTTGAAATTCTTTACTTCAATCGTTTTTATTTCAAAATATCAATATTGTGTTTTGTGGAGTTAGTTTTATTTGACGTCATATTATGATGATTATTGCCTTTGTAAAAAGAGCGTTACGTCTTTGGCAAGCGTCGACGTCGACATGAAGGCGTCGAAATTTACGACTTGTGTACATACAAATATATAAAAAATAATAAAACTTCTTTCATGTGTATATTTTTTTAATAAATAAAAAAAACTTTTTTTTTGTTTATGAGTCAGAAGGAAGACGAAAAACGTTGATTAACACCGTATTTATGCGATTGATAGTCCAACCTTTTGGTTAAAACGAAAAAAAGTGCTTTGTCATAGATTAAATGATAACAGAAGACGAATGCAAAAAAAATCTAATTTCACTAAATGATTAAATATACACACATCAATCATTTCTTCCCCAAAAAAGCCTAACGTAAGTGAATAACACGTATTTGTAAGAAAGGTGTGTCTGGGAGCTAAAATCTTTGATAATTTTTTTTTTTTCACTTCTTAGATGAACTTATAAAACGAAGCCAAACGTTGATTTGCGATAAGATAAAATTTAGACCTACATCGGTCATTCTATAAGCCTTCAACGAAAGGAAATCGATATCTTCGACGATATAAATTTACGATAAACATTAAACGGATAAATGGATAAACGGCAAATAGAATAGATAATAACGGAAAATAATCCAATTAGCTCATATAACATGAGAGATTTTCTTCTCACCCTCTTGAATTTTTAGCTTTTGCTTTTAATATTCATATCAAAATGTTTCATGTAATTATCTTTTTCTTATTCTTCATAATTAAAAATAGAAAAATTAGCCTGGAACTTTGAAACTTCAAAGTAGTTATTTTTGAAACGAATATTGTTTGTATATGCCACGCAAATATAGCGACGGCAAATTTTCAGTGATCGGATCGAGTTGAAATTTAGCAGGTAGATTTGTTGTCAATGACAATGCTTTTAATTAAAATTTCAGCTCGGGGGAATGTACAATAACCTTCTACCTGTGACATCCAACTTTTATACATTACCTGTGACCACCCGTAACAATTACTCCTACACTTTCCGAAGTTATGGAAAACTACTATTTACCTTTTATTTATGTATTTTCGTTTACATGGCCATTAAAACAATAAAAAATATAAACAAAATTGTTTTTTATTCTTACCACTTTATGAGCTTTAGCATTTACCTGATTTTTTTCAGGTAAATTATACCACTTAACACAATGTTATTTGAGACTACACGTTATTTTTACTACCAACCTTTCACAAAAAATTTAATTAAAAATAGGACAATCACCAAAACTGTATGCAATCTTAAGAGGTGTTCACTCTATAGATTTAGCAAAGCTACTAAAGGGCTCGCAAGGGTGGGTTTACACCTCCCCCCAAAATAAGGTGTGGAAAATTTCATAGCGGTAAAAATTACGCTTGTTACAGGTAAAGGGATAATTAACTTTTTTTTTAATTCTATGGAAAAATGATGCTTAACCTTTGAAACTTACACTTTTATTTATAAAGAGAGTTTTAAAACTTTGTTTTTATGGAATAATGTTTTTAATATAGCTAGTTACTTGGCTTGATGAATATTTACATCGAAACGTAAACAAAAAGGATTTTTTAATGAATTTCAAATTTGGACTGCTTTCTTTCTGGATTCTTTGCAGTTTAGTCTTCATGTTTGGAGAGAAGAAATTATCCCATTCTACTATAAGTATGTAATATTGTATATCTTAGTAATAAATATATAATCAATGACCCTTTAAACAAGCTATCTACAGCATGCCACTTTTAATTGCGTGTCTTTTGCTTCTATTATTTTACTAATTGTTATTAATAAAGAATGCAAACGAAGAAGAAGATGAAGAAATTCAAGAAAATCAAGAACTATGAAAACAATGCAACAAAAGTAGTGGATATTAACGATAAAATACTACTAGACCAGAGCTAAAGCCATTGAAAATGGTAAAAACTGTATTTTTTTTTTGTAAAAGATAAAAATTATTAACCAAAAACTTGGTTATTGGAATTTTTCACATACATTTTGAGGTTATGTGAAAAAGTGTTAGTGCAAAAGTTGTAGATCTTCTTATTACCTACAACTTTGCTATTTAACTTTTTTCATAGGACTTGTAGTTTTGTTGGAAATCGAGATAAACCGTTTATACCCTCATTGCACGTATTGATTAACTCCGTTTAGCTAAAAATTGAATTAATTGGTAAAATTGACTTTTAAAATTCATTGTTTGGTATGCAAAAGCTAAATAAACATTAGTTAGATAGTACATTGAGTCAAGTACATTTAGAGTTTTATTACTTGACTTGGTTTTCAAGCTACATGACCTAACTTTAGCTTAAAATCAAGTCAATTGTACGTCAAATATATAAATGTCGAATCAAATCAAGCATTAAATTTGCAAATTATATAACTACATGGTTTTACTTAGCAAAATTTATTGCAATAAATGTCCAGTAACTTGACTTGATAAATTCCTAACCTCATTTAAATGTTTCTTTCAATCAATCAACCGTTTAAATTAAATAAAAACAGATTATAAAATGGTGAAAACCTTCATGATTTATTATCAATCATGAGTCTCAAATTCGTTTTTGAAGTAGAAAAAAAAATATCTATAAACTGTAAATACAAGGTTAAAAGAAGACAAGAATGCTGAGCGTGCATCAGAGAGCCTGATGGTGCTTTAATATATAGCAACATGTCACGACCTGATACTCTTGTTGCATTCATTGTAAAATTCCGATCCGTTGCCCCTCTATCTATATAAATTGAATATAAACGTTTTAATTTTTCCTTCATTTTATCTATTTTCATAAATATTATTTTATCACTCTTCACAAATGTGTCTTGTAAAAAAATTGGTTTTCTGTAAAGTCGGTTTACAAACGATAGTTTTACGTGATAACGTCATAAAGAACACGTAATTGATAAAAAATTGCGTACTTTTATGAATTGAATTATTATCACTGAATTATCATTTGTATAATACAAAAGAGTTTATTGAAAATGAACAATTTTTTCAAAATAAAGTCAGACTGAAAATTATGAAGGAAAAAATCAATTTAATCTTTTTAAGTAAATTGTAAAAAAAAAACACAAAACACGTTTAAAAAAAATAAATTTTAGCTGATTTTGGACTTAGTTATTATATTTCACAAATACTATTCACTAAAATTCACAACACAAATTTTAAATTAAAGTAAAAATAAATTGATAAATCAATCAGCACGAAATTGTCCTCGAAGACACTTTAATTTGATCCACTGATGACGAACGCATGGCGTTTGAAATACATATTTGGAGATACAAAATTAATAATTTGGATTTTTCGTTTTGTGATTTTTACATCTATTTTTACTTTAATTTATAATATGTGTTGTGAATTTTAGTGAATAGTATTTGTGAAATATAACAAAACATGTTGTCTAGGATTCAACAATAATATCGTGCCTCTCTATCACTTGTATCACATTCTCGCTTGCACGCACAGGCTCAAATGGAACGTGACAAAATGGACGATCTTTTTCAGACTGGCTGTCGTAGTTCATCAATTTATAAGACGTTATCACGTCAACAAACTATAATAAATTTGAAAAGTAATAGTAATAATAAAAATAGTTTTCTAAATGTCTTCGTATTTATAAAATGTTTGTATTGTAATGCTAATGCATAAATATTTCTGATCAATATTGATTATATTTGTACTGAGAACATTGAAAATGACGAAATGTAAACGGAATAATGTCTATTTGACTTAGTCACGGATGTCATTTATGCGATTAAACAGGAAAAGTGAGGTGCATTATGTTGTTAAACATGAAAATTTGACTTGAAAATAATAGATTGGCGAGGCTGGCAGATGCGGGTTGTATGATAATGGAACGGGTGAATAACTGAAGATATGAGATGCAAATGGAAATACACGTCGATGATTTATTCTCGATGTGCCCCGGCAACTGCATTATTCCACTTTGTTTACGTTGAATTAAGTGAAAAGTGAGAATAGCCGCCGGAAATGGGAAATGATACACGCGCTATTTATGCAGATCGGTTCACGATTGCATAAATGCACAAATGCACAAGATGTTTTCGTGTTTTATATGCTACTTATATATATTTTGTGTGATATGGAAACGCTGAAAGTTTGAAACCCGCGCGCTTCACTGACTGCAATGATGATGGGGGCCAACTACTTCAAATCAAGTTCATGCGCTTTATTCTTCTTGTCGTCGCGTTTTATTCGTATTGAAGGCCCCTTGTACATGCCAGAATAAAGCTTTAAGAATTCTGATATATGTGCAGTGTAATCTTCTCTTTGTTTCATCCGCGTTTCGTCTATGAATATATCAATTTCTGGCTAACTTTCTGGATCACAATACTGTTGCTCTTTCGTACGAGAATTTTCAAATGCGCCACATAGTTTTCGTCCCGACGTTCATACCAAATATACGTTCATACATTTATAATTTTTTCTTGTTTTATTTTTGCCTCTTGTCTTTTTATCTTCATCATATAACTTCGAGAACAAGATTCAGGCGGAAAGTTTTACAAAGCCGCAGAGTTAATGGTCTAGGAATAATGTGAAGACGCAAGGAGCTACACTTACAACGAACCACCCGCTCTCGTCCTGCCCCCTACTTTCAATATATGTGTAAGACATATATACCCACACCATCTCGAGTATGAAACCGTTATAATATACGTGATGGCCCTCAAACCGTTTTATTCTATTCCAAGTAACTACAGTTGAGAAAATTTATGCTGCCTAAAACATATTTGACAGATTTACTGTGGCGTTAAACGAACTTTAATTTTCATTATAGCAGAAAGATGAGAATGAGAATGGTTTATAGATGGCTTTAGATACCGGGTTTTGGGTTTGAATTTCGAAGAGAAGCATAGTAGGTGAATGAGGATCGTCATCTTAAAAGCATCCGAGATGATGATGATGATGATGATGATGGAGGAATGTGGCTATTTTAATAGTTTGTTAAACTTAATAGCCACCATGTTCAGTCCTTTCTCACTCAACATCCATTTGTCACTAACATCTTCTATTTATCAATGTAATGAGATAATTTTCAGCTATAATTACATGTCTTGCTAAAATAATTATTTCAATAAATCACAAAAAAATATACGGAAATAAACTCGAAAAAAGCATGTACAAGCAAATGATTTATTGATTTTTAATTAAATCTAAATCGATTTTTAAGACTTAGCTATGTTGAAAAAATGTTGGGTTATTAAATACGTGAATAAATTCATTAACAATTTTTTTCTCATAATTCAATTTTAGAAAATTTAAATAAATAAATAAATAATATAACTAAATGAAAAACCTTCAAAACGCCTTCAAAATAAATAAAAAATCTTAAATAAAAAATGTATTAAAAAGTAAAAAAATAATTGCGTATCCTTGAAGTATCTACAACTTACAAATTATAAGGATGATTTAATGTACAACTATTATTATTTTTGGAGTTGGTGTCAGCCAAGGAAATACGAGTTTAAACGTACTAAGCAATTAACGAGAACATCTTATCAAATTTATTTCTCAAATGAACTTTTATGCAATATACTAGTACTGTGACAATATCTAGTGACCTTTAAACTACAAAATACCAATAACTAATTAAACTTTTTTACAAATGAACATTAATATTTATTTCCTTGAATGACACCAACTCCAAAAATAACAATAGTTGTACATTATATCATCCTAATAATTTGTTTAGTGCATTTTTGTTTAAGATTTTTTATTTATTTTGAAGTCGGTTTTTCATTTTGTTATTATTATTTATTAATTTCTCGATTTTTAGTGATCTGAGGTTTGATGACTGATTTTATTTCTTTGAATATGATTAAACCTACTAAACGCACAGCTCATATGAGGCAGTACCGTTTAAATGTTAAAAGTAACTTCTTCATCCCCTTTCGCTCTTAAGGTTTAAAATTTTTTGCTTTTAAATGTAATGAAAAACTATGTGGAATACTCTTTCCAATAGAAAAAAATGCATCAAAATCCGATGATTAAGGTAAACTTCACTATTTCATTCCCTATTTTCATTCTTAGGTAGTGGATTTTTTTGTTCAAATTGAAAATATCGAAATCGGGTTAGTCAGGAAAAATTTATAATTTCATCCCTAATTTTTAATCCCTTATGACTGCATTTTTTTATAATCAATGGATATGAGATTATTTTAAAATTATGTTCTACCAATAAAAAAATTATCAAAATCAAGCTATCCAATAAGAAGTTAATATTTTATCCCTTAGTTTTCAACCATTTAGAAGCGAACGATTTCCTTCAAATTAAAATGGGACCAAACGGAAAGCACCAGCTTTCAAATAGATAAATAATTATCAAAATCGGTTCACCCAGTCGAAAGTACTGAAGTTACAAACATTAAAAAAAGTGGGTGCGTGTACTTATGTACGCGCGTGAGAAGTTAAACTTCTTTGGCATCATTAAAAAATAATTTTTATTAATTGTATACAAATAATTAATTTAAATAAAATTAAAAGAATAATATTTTAATTTATATCAATAAATAATAAATACGGATAGTTAACCTCAATTATATTGGAGCACTTGAAAAAGTATATAAGCGCAATTTTTTCACTAATACTTGCGAAAAGTAAATAATATTAATCCAAGTATTCAATTTAAATTTTTACTGAATATAATTTATTCGTGAAGCGGACACTTTTACGAGAGGTGCGGTTCTTTTGAATTTTAGTACGGCGCGTTGGACAGAGATGGCGGGACCATGTCCAAAATGCATTTAAGCACCACGTACTTGCGCTAGGATGATAAAATAGACCGATACTAACGCCTCTAAGAACAACGCACCGTACTAATACCCTAAAAGTAATCTGACGTTAAACACATTTTTTTCAAGTCACCGTTTGTGTAGTAAATTTGTATTTTTATGACTATTTAATAGCTGAAATACTGTGAAAAATAAATTAATTAATAAAACAAAAATTCAAATTACGCGCGCCTTCTTAAAAAAAACGAGCGGTTTTGCGGCCAACTTCATGTTAATTTTGTGTTTTAGTGATTCGGGCGCATCTTAAAATTTCACTCTCATCATTTTTTCATAACGCTCCTAAAGAAGGATAACTTCAAAAAAATATAGTCGAATTGAGGACTTTTTTTACCTGTTTTTGAAGTCGCTTAAAAATGTTTGCTCCTTGAATTAATTAATAAAGCTTTGTTATTTGACAAATAACAAAATAAAACACGTTGAAAATTATGTAATATATTAACCACCTGTCAAAGCGTGCTTAGAGCTATTTAAAAATTGCAAACAAAATATACAAACAAAACACCCAAATACGAATTGTATGCACTTGTTTAGTTGCTAATAAAAAGCATTAAAATCACTCATTCATCATTCTGTCAAACCAGAACCATTTTGAAATGGATCATTTTTCACCTGGTCTTTGTTTTTTCGAATTGTCTACATGACACACACGGAACTTTTTTATTTTTCCCTCTCTCAACAACACAAGAAGCTTTGAAGATACTTCCCATTCCTCTAACATCCATCTTGGGTTTTCAAAAATTGAAAATATGCCAACTTTTCCATTATTTGGTAAAGATCGATTATAACATTTTTAATTAATTAGTAACATTATATAATTCAACATGAATTTTACTTATAACATTATATGGGAGGCTTTTTTCGTTGAAAAACTCGATGAAGAATAAAGATTTTAAATATATATAGTAAAGTTGTGACAGAAACATAAGATTAATGGTTGTCTTATGCTGATGAGGTTGCATGGGCTGCCTTGCAAAGCTTTAGATCTTGAAACCAAGAAGCAACCGAGAAGTTCTTGTCTCATTTCGTCTCTCTAACAAAGGATTGAGGCTCTTTCTTCATAATGTTAACCTCGTTTATATATATGAAAATATCCAAATGTCGACAGACTACTTCTGACGTTAATTTGAACATGTTATTAGCATTTTGTTATTTGGTTCCGACATGAACCATATGTTTAGTATTTTTTTGAGCTTTTTCAAAATTTATCACGTTGTATGTAGTGTTATGTTTGTTATTAAATTGAGGAAAAAAGTTATAAGGGTTGGTGGTTAGGGGGTGGACATCTTCGAGTTTAAAGACAAAAGACGCGAGCGAGCGCAACCAACTATGATAAACCTAACGCTTTGCTCGTTACATCCGCTTAAAACCAACTCTTTAGGGAGAAGAGAAGCGAAAGCGTCCATGCTTTCATGGATAACGATAACTTTTGTTTGTATATGACGATATCGTTTAATGATAATAATAATAATAACAGCAACAATAATATCAACAACAATAAGAAATAGATCAAAATTTCAAAAGGAAAAATAAATTACGGTCGATCTGAGGTACGGAAGTGGAAAAGGGGGGTGTTTTTAAGAGTAAAAACGGTTTATCTCGATTTCCGACAAAACTACAAGTCCTATGGAAAAAATTATATAGCAAAGTTGTAGATATTAGGTAGATCTAAAACTTTTGTGCTAACACTTTTTTCACATAACCTCAAAATTTATGTGAAAAATTCCAATAACTAAGTTTTTAACCAACATTTAACATAGTAATGTATATATTTTTTGCACCATCAAAAAGTGGAAGTTTCAATAAACAAAAAGCTCACCGATTTTTTAAAAAAATTTGATTTTTTGTCAAATTTCATGAAAAAAATTAAACTTAATTTGAACTTTTCACATAAATATTGAAGTTATGTTAAAAAAGTGTTAACACAAAAGTTGTAGATCTACTTATTATCTACAACTTTGTTATTTAACTTTATTCCATAGGACTTGTACTTTTGTCGAAAATCGAGATAAACCGTTTTTACTCTTAAAAACACCCCTCTTTTCCACTTCCCCACCTCAGATTGACTGTAATTTATTTTTCCTTTCATTTTTGTTATATTCTCTTCCTTTTCTAATGAGTTTCATCCTACTATAATTTTTTTTCTGTTCAAAAATTATCTACCCTGGTCTATATATGGTGGACTTGTTTCAAAAAATATCGTAGTGTAGTTTCAAGGAAAAATTTTCTCGTTGGCTTGACACCAATGTAAACATGGCGTAAATGTGTTACGTGCACAAGGTGTTTGTATTACGGTTCAGATAAGTAAGATGGGTTTGAGAGCAAAAAAAATCTAACGAGACATCGAGGAAAAATTGAAAAAAAAACCGACTTTAAACTTTGACAATTTTTCTGAGATCAATACGAGGAAAACGAAAGAAAAGGAACGAAAACACGTTCATATATCCATAAGTCTAATAATGATGATTATAATAATGATAAAAATAATAAATAAGAGAAAGATGAAGAAATAAGTAAATATGGCCCGAACAAGTTTACCCGAGATACGTGGGTAGAATGGCGAAGCATTTTGATTATTTGGAATCAAACAGATTGAATTACGTGCAAGGAATTGCATAATACCTAATAGGACACATGTCGTAGCACAACCAAAAAATCTCAACAACAGCAAAAAACTCGCATGCATAGAAAAATTAACTTCCACAACAAATATTTGATTTCATTCAAATGAAACGGGAAGTTTTAATTGTTTGTAATTTGAGTAAACTTCTCCACGACTTACATTCCCATTCCAACATAAAATTTTTCCTTTCGAACGCCTCGCGAAAACTATTTATATATGAAAATAAACATTAAATAATGGATCAAACAGGTATGATATTAATGAGGCTCTAAGGAATCGTACGCTACAAAGTGTAATATACTGTCGGAAAATATAGGAGAATAAAGAGATCTCTTTTCAGTAGAACGGTGAAGTTGTGTGAAAAGGATTGGGAGAGAAAACGAACACGAATCCAAGGGGTTTCGAACGGAGTCAAGAAAACAGCCATGGTTTGTATTAAAAGCAGAGCAAACCAAATGGTATGGGTTTGAGACTTAGAGTTCTTATAATGAGGAGGGCTGTGACGACGACGGTAAGGGTGGTAGTACCACTTTGTTGTACAAGTGTAAATTGCTTTACTAATTGTATACCTCATGCCCGTTGTCGTTGTGTTATATAACACGAATGCACTATGCAAAATAACAAAACACTATTAGTCGAATAGAGTTGCATTTATGCATATATCTAACACACAACAAACGTAGTTATAAATGCATCCTGTATGCATTTATAAAAGGAAGGAACACTGCATATATAGAGAAAATGCATTGAACCAAAAATCAAATTAACGCACGCATGCACATTTAGAGAATGTACTTTTTCACAAATGAAATCAACTAGGGAAAAATAACGAGATTTTTTTCTAGATATTATTTTGGAAAAGCTTTCAATTAACAACTGTAGATTACCATTTACATTAGAGAAAATAATTTTTGAACAGAAAAAAATTATAGTAGGATGAAACCCATTGGAAAAAAAAGAGAATATAACAAAAATTAGAAGAAAAATAAATTATGGTCGATCTGAGGTGGGGAAGAGAAAAAGGGGGGTGTTTTAAGGGTAGAAACGGGTTATCTCGATTTCCGACAAAACTACAAGTCCTATGGAAAAAAATTAAATGGCAAACTTGTAGATTATAAGTAGAGCTACTAACGTTTTTTTCACATAACCTCAAAAATTATGTGAAAAATTCTAATAATTCCGAGTTTTTGGTTTTTTATTTTTATCTTTAAAAAAAATGTTTTTCATGAAATTGGACAAAAACTGACCTATTAATGTCCCAAACATACTGTAATTTTTTTTGATTTAATATTAATTAATTAATATTAATTTTTTTCACTTTATAATGACTTAATATCGAAAAAGCACCCTAATTTTCAATCAAAAATTCTCACGTTAATAAATCTGATTTTTTTAAAAAGTCAGTGAGCTTGTTGTTTGTTGAAACCTCTACTTTTTGATGGTGCAAAAATATATACAATACAATGTTAAATGTTCTCAGAAAATGCAATAATTAAATTGGAATTTTTCACATAAATTTTGAGGTTATGTGAAAAAGGTGTTAGCACAAAAAATGTAGATCAACTCAGCCTACTGTCACTAAGATAGGAGAAAGGTTAAAAAACATAACTGATTTATACGGAAATATTAGTACCTTTGTGCTTTTTGGGTGGCGCTGGTATCTAGTGGAAAAACAGCTGTTCACTATTTGTGTTGTTATAATAGTCATACGTCTCAAATAGCCCCCTATCACTGAAACTTATCTGAGTTATTATACTTATATAAAAATATTTATCATTATTATTCTCATATAATAACAATAATAATGAAAACATTAAAAAAGTTTCATTTAAATAATTTGCCTGACGTTTAAAAAAAATAATTTCTAACCTCCAACTTTCATAAATTCTGCGGTCTTCGTCAGTCTTTGTGGTCTTCGTTCAACTCGTTTTCTACTAATTTACTGCAAATCCAGTAAAAATGGTCACATTTTTGTAACATGGAGTTGTAGGGGGCTGGATCTACTTATTATCTACAACGTTAGCATTTAACTTTTTTCCGTAAGACTTGTAGTTTTGTCGAAAATTGAGATAAACCGTTTCTACCCTTAAAAACACCCCCTTTTTTCACTTCCCCACCTCAGATCGACCTTAATTTATTTTTCCTTTCACTTTTGTTATATTCTTTTTCTTTTCCATTAGGTTTCATCCTACTATAATTTTGTTCCATTTTTATCATTTTCAAAGGCTAAGAGCACTGGTTTAATTAAAAACATTTTATTTCAAAATACACCTGTTTGAAAATTAACCAAGGTATTTTTATTTTCGTATCGTATATGTTTATTTACTGTTTTGAATAATAGAGGCTACTTAATCTTAGTTCCCCTTTTGAATGTGTTACGTAAGTTACTCGGTGCTGATTTAAATCTTTAGCTTTCATTCGAAACTTTTTTACAAGATTGATGGCTTACAAACTTTACTTCATCAAATGAAAATCAATGATCGATCAGCATCCTACAACTTATGAATACGAAATTTATAAAAACTCACAGCTTAATACTTTCATTTCATACAAAAGACAGAGTTTTGTCCAACCGATCTCATCTTGTAAATATTTGGAGGTTTCAAAGGGAATGTTCAAGTTACATTATTTTATGGGAGACTACAGTTTTAACGTCAATGATAGATAAACTTTTGCCAGCGATCAACGTCGTAAATCTTATGAAAAACTATTTTTTATACTTAACATTTGAACAATTAGATAACTCTATATAGGCAACTCTATGTACCGGCAACAATAACACTTGAAGAACCAGTTGACTGCGAGCTATTCTTTCCTATTGATCATTTTTTATGAATCTTCTTACAATGATTATTTAAAAAAATAAAAAGAGTTTGTAACTTATTGTTTAATTTAATAGATTTAAAATAAAAAGGCATCCACTTCTTAAGCGGAAGTCAAATGATTTTGTAAGCTATCATTTTTTATTATGAATCAATTTTAATTTATTATTTTAACACATGTTCTTGGAATACAAATTGTTTATTCATTAGAATTAATGCAATATTATTTCGCTCTTATTATCAATTTGGTTTTATATATCATCACGTATAAACAAAATTCCTTCTCTAAACATACGATAATGTTATTCAAACTCGACAAAATACAACAAATAAATAAACAGTTTCATGTGTTTATCTAAGCTCATCAATGAAATATAAATTAATTGATGGGGACCTTTCAGGAAGAGAGAGAATTGTCTCTTTATGGATAAATAAAAAATGGAGACACTTTGAAAAAATATCTGCTGCGAGGCCTTCACAGAACGGTGGTTAAAAGAATATAAATAAATCCACGATTAAAAAATGATTAATTGATAATATTTAAGTAGGTACTTAAATATCTTTATAAGACACAGAACAACACACAAACGAACACACACACGCAGACATTTTTCTAAAATGACTTTTTTAGGTTCAGGAATCCTCAAAATGTGTATTTCCGGTTAAAACTCAAAATCAAAAATTCGACCCAATTACAATACTGCCTTTAGTAAATAGCTGTTAAAGAAAGTACCTTATATTTGTACAGCCTATCTGTTTATACATACGAACTCTCACCTTTAAGAAAGTGGGACTAAAACTATCCTTTTTTGAATTTTCCCAGTAAAAATTTTCTGATAAAAGTTGTAGGCATTGATGAGTTTGAAAACGGTAGCAAGTTTAAAGAAAATCGTTAGAGCCGTTTTCCAAAAAAAGTGAAAAAGCTCAAAAATTCCTCACATGAAGTGGAGGTTTCAGGTAACCGAGTTCGGCCAAAAGCTTTGAGGCACAACTAGATGTAATATGCCGGCTAAATTCCAAGTTTGGTAAAATTCGGATAAAGCTTTCGATACGATATGGCTGTCACACACAGACACATTTCCGGTGAAAACTCGAATTCAAAAATTCGACCCGATTACAATACTGACTTTACTATAAAGTAGTAAAGGAAAGTAAAAATATCTGCTGCGAGGCGTCACAGTACTTTCTTTTACTTTTATTTATGAAACTCGCTATTGGTTAAAAAACCTTTAAGCACTTTACAACTATATAAACAGAACTATATGCAAACAGCCTATGTATAAACACGAATTCCCATCCTTAACCCCAGAACAGTCCTTATTTGAATTTTTCCAGGAAAAAGTTTCAAATAAAAGTTGTAGGTATCAATGAGTCTAAGAACTATGAAAAGTTTACAGAAAATCGTTAGAACCATTTTCGAAAAAATTGAAAATAGTTGAAAAAAACTCATAGAATAAACAAAATAATAAAAGTTTGGAAAACTATCTGACACCCAAATTTGGTAAAGTGGGTCTAAAGAATATGTGGTTCCAACAAGACGGTGCCGTATCACATAACTCTTTTAATTTAATGCCCCGAGTTGATCTGTTAAGGTGTTTTTTCCTAAATAACTAACTATACTTAATATAAACCAACAAACAAACCACTTTAATGCTTCAAGGCAAAGTTTAAACGCAAATTAGTGAAAAAAACCTCAAAATTGTTGAGTTTAACCTTGTTTCTTCAAAGAATAAAATTAATTGAACCAATTAACAAAAATATGAATATACCAATAGCTATTTGATGAATGTATTTTTTGATTATTACAGGGAAAAAATGTTTTTATAGTTTTAACAACATTCCTTGTTAATTTTACTACATTAATTAGTATTATATAGGATCACACCACGTGTGGTAACGTTTACCAGTCAAGTGTAATTAAAAAACTGTAGTATTATTAACAACACGAAATAGTACAAATGTAGTTGAATTTTTGACACTTGCATTTATTTGTCAAAATTATTGATTATGTTGTACGCGCCGCATGCGCAAACGCCAAAATTTGTTAATTGTACAACACTCAGCAGTTGTAACAGCTACATATATTTACTACACTATGGTAGTAAAAAATACTATACGTTAGAGCTGAATCCAACACAGTGTGTTATCTGCTGTTACATTTGTGGTTATAGTGAACACAAAGTGCAGTAAAAATACTACTAGTTTAGTGTTGTAAATTTTACACCACTATTTTTTTCCATCTATCTCTTTGGGTTCTAAATAGGTCTGTTATTAAGTCTTACTAACTCGGATGTAAACATTTTCCTTTCATTGTGGCTAAATTTTTAGCCAATATGTTGAAATTGCTGCTTTACGATAAATTTATTTCGGACAACTCAAACGTTCAACCCGTAAATTCTGAGTTTATCAAACTCGCATAATACCAAGTTTCTAGTTTCGTTTCCATAAAGCTCCCACATATCGGTTGAATGCGAAGGAACATATTATAATTAATTCACCCTCTAAAATAAGTTGGTCAAAGTAAAACTACAGTCCAAGTCGTTTTGATTTTATTAGCAAATACTCAACTGTATTATCATTGAGATTCTGTACTAATGAAACAAATTAACATTTTATTGCCTCGAATAAGTAAGGCATCTATTTCATCAAAAATGCTACTTGTTTCGTTTCCGTTTCCCGTTTCTTCGTCCTTCTACGCTGTTTTAGTGTTTACAATTCCCTCTTTGGCCTATACAAATATTTATACTTCGTTTATATCAAATAAATTACGATAATAATTATAACAAGGAGAATGTGAAGATGTATGAGAAAGACATGGACTAAAAAAACACGTTCCCTTTATACATACGTATACCGAGTATATACTTGTAGATACAACGTGTATACGTTCCTCCACCAATTTCGGGTAATTTCGATTTTCATTAATATCATAAACGTTCCCTTTTCCCTCAACCATTTTTAACAAGAATAATAAATTAAAACTGAAATATTTAATAACATCATTTTCGGGGTATCGTAAAATGTTAGAATGTTAGGAGTTTGGAAGAATACGCAGAGGGATGAGGACGAGAATTACGTTTTATGTGTGTGTAGGGAGTGAATGTTAAAATTCGAACAGACAACGAAAATTAAATTTAACGTTTTAATTTCCGAGAGACATAACTGGGATAAATAAATAAATAATAAAAGTAAATAAAGGATGATATAACTATAAAAGCTCTATGTACATAATAGGCTTTACTTGCCACGTTAAAAAATGTTGTTTCTAACAAGAAAATTGCTTTTTAAATTTATTCTGTTATTAATGTTTCACCTTTTTTTGAGTTATTGTTAACGCTTTCGTGATGGGAAAAATGATTAAGGGGAGCTCGTTACTTTTTACTTTATAATAAATTAGGCCTAATTTTTTCCACTGTTTCAAAAGCAGGTGTTGATTTAACACTTGTTAATTGAAATGTCTTAGATTCAAATCTTGAAAATGTATTAAAATTCAAATTTTTAAGTAATGTATGATGAATATGTATTGTTACCCTAATTTTACTTTTAGATTTAAATATGTGACACTTGGTGTTATCGTGTACATTTAGTCAATTTTTATTTAAATGAAAATATTACCCAGAAATTTTGAGGTAATAAATTATTTCTTAAGAAATGATTCTTCTATATTACACAATAAAATTTTAATACAAATAATTGATAATTAAGCTGGATAATATTTGATAATTTTATAAGCATTTTAAGATTTAGCGTTTATAGAATAATTTATTTGTTTAGTCATTTTTAAGTGATTTTTCGAAAGACTTAGATTCCGAAAGTCTAAAATAATGAATATCCATCCTACTCATGTTTTCTTTCTATTAGAAATCCGGTAAGATAGAGGAACTGTTGAAGGCTTTTTCATTAGGAAATATCACTGATAATTTAAAAAGTATCGAGACTAAATCAACATGCATCCAAAAAAGATGTTTAACTAAAGCTCTAAGTCCCTTTTTGATGTTGTTATTGAAACTGGTACTGTCACAGTCGAAGGAGCAAGGTAAAGATTTTAAGGATGAGTAGTGTCGCCATTTTGTGACTTTGGGGGTGGCTCCTGCTCTTTAAACTGTAACAGCCGTTGTTTTTGTACCTTATCGTGGGTGGGCTAAGCCAATGGGGAGCGACGTAGTTGTATTATGGGAAAGACCTTGTAGAACATCTAGAACGGTCTGAAGGAGTCGGACTTCCGTGGCGCGAAGGGTGTGACCAAAAGGATTACTCGGTAGATGAGAAAGAATACAAAAGAATAGAACGTTCTAGCAACGGAATAAGTAGAGAGAATGTTCTCAAAAAAGACCAATATAATAAAAAAGAGGTTCGTTGGAACAAAGAGTCAGTCATAAATAAATCGTCAACCGAGTTATACATAAATCATCAACGTGAGTGATACATAAATCTTGAATCGTGAAATGTGAGTGTTAAATAAATAGTGAATCGCGAGTGTTAAATAAATTGTGAACCTTTTGTTAAATAAAGTGTAAACAGTGCAGTGTATATAGTGAAATATAATCAGTGAGTGACAATTAGTGACTGTGACTATTGTAACAGTGAATTTTATCATTGTTAAAGTGTAAATAAATAAAAAATTTGTTAAAAACAAATTTGTCGTCATTCAAACACAAATCCAAGAACCCGTAAAAACGTTACAATTCCCTAAATTTGCAGTAACATTTCTAAATGGACTTCAAAATGGACACCAAAAATTCTATATTCGATCTGTTGTGTTGAATGAGTACAATCGTGAGACAAGTGTATCGGAAACATTGAAAATTGTTCATGAAGTATTTGGGCATGAATCAATTAGCAAATCACGAGGTTTTAAGTGTTTCAAATACGTCTGTTAAGATTAAACATTTTTGATCAGCCACGATATGGGGGACATTTGCTCATTTTAAAGGATGTTTTATTTGAAGTGATTGGATCTGAAAGCTTGATTTTGATCACAAAGCTTGCAGAAAAATTCAATCCATACAAAAAACCAATTACAATATTCTGTATCGTATCGGCTTACGCAAAAAGCTCATAGAGTTGATAGCACACACTTTGATGCAGCATCACAAAGACCTTAAAGATTCACTCTCACAAAACCAATTCAATCGACATAAAGCTAACGTTTTTTCTCTTGGAAATCTGAATGCGTGTGATGGATAAACTACAACAATGCTATGCGTATATTTATTTAATTAGTATGATAAAGAGCAAACAATAGAAAACTAACAGAAATATCAATAGTATCGTAAAAACATTCTGAATTTTTGAGGGTTGCGGGTAATTCTCAGTGGAAATCTAATTAACATAATTTTTTCTTCAGAATCTTTATATGGGTTCTTAAGCGAAAATCGAAACATTAACTGCTAAAGTTTGGGAAAGACTTCAGTAATTCTATAGCTATTTGAGTAATAAAATAAATGATAGATTCCAGAATCAAGACAAATATAATCTAATGACTTTGCGTTGCAAAAATATGGAAAAATTTTATGCTACGCCTCTGATACTAAAGTAGGAGGTAAAATATTATTGCAAACATAAATAAATTTCTTATTTTAATTGTATCTAAATGAATAAAAGAAAAATGGCAAAAGCATTAAAAAATGTAATTTTTTTCTGTCTAAGTATATCACGGTGTAGGCGATAAAATAAAATATTCTTCAAATACTATAAAGTTCATATATGATAAAAAAAAATAAAGGAGAAAAATGAGCGGGAGAAAGAAGGCTTCGACTCCAGTCTAATAACAATTAACAAAAGCGAAGTCAAAAGTAAGATATGTATGTGCCTATATGTCAACAGCTGATGAGGGAACAACCTTAAGTCCAATCAAATAATTGATACTGATCTGTACTGTGAGTTTTTTTATCGAAAGTTAATTTCTGCTTTTACCATCAAGTACTGTTTTTAACGTTTTCCAAAAATGTAACCCCCATAACGGTCATCCCCCTAATTAGCACACAATTGCATGGAAAAAAACAAATTATACGAACACAGACAATATTTTCAAAATTTAGCCTAACTAATTTCAAATAGAATGAAACACAATTAGATCGAAACATAACCAAAAAATTCTTCCGTATTAAACAAATTTTGTCTTAAAAAGAAGTACATACATACATATTTTCAAAGACGGTCGTATAATTTTTTTTTTTTTAATTTACAATGAAAATTAAACAAATAATCGTTTAGAGTTTTAATCCTGCAAACATAGGATATAAATTAAAGTGGAATTTCATAAAGCAAGTAATAATTTTAGTTTGATCTAACAGATTAATGTCTATTACAATAAATTATTCCAGTAGGAAAAAATTCACATATACCTTATATGTATATAAATATATCCATTTGGTTTTTTAGTTAGAAAACCAATTAACGAAAAAAATATATAGCGTTTAATGGATGATTGCTACTTCATCGTGTATAATTAGGTAATTGAGAGTTAGAAAATCATTTAATATGTACGAGCAAAGATTTATTTGTGCAAAAAAAAAACCTTTCTCATGTCTTCAATTCCATTTAATTTCTTAAGAGAGACACTTCTGCAAAAAAATTCTAGGAAAATTTATCAGTAATACATGTGGCCTCATTTAAGTACTTCAAGGGTAATTTATACGTCTTAATGGCCTATAAAAATGGCGCGTGGTAATGGGACTTGGATTTTAAAAGGTGGCCATCAAAGCGACCGTTTTCCTCTCAAACGTCAGGGATGTTCGGAAAATTTAACCAAATTTCGTTTAATTATTAGATATAAAGACTTGGGCTACTGAACAATTTATTTAAAATTGTCAGAATAAATTTTCCTGGGTCTCATTGAATGATTGAACGACTTCTTGTTAAGGGTAGCTTGAAGTAGATAGAGCTCGTGCGTGACTCACGTAACTTGTGCGTGATAACAAATGTTCATTCAAAACTTCTTAGGAAAGACACCCTGCTTAGAGTTATTTTCATGTTAGTGTTATTGTCCACTCGGAGACTCTCTAAGCCCTGTCTTGTAGGTAAATGTCGCGATTTACACGTCGGAAAATAAACGCGCCTAATGGAATGAAAATGTACGGAAAGAGAAATAACTCATTAATCAGACCACTAGCTCTTATCTACAAGACTATTTTTATTCTATAATTAATTACGTGAATATCAAGCTTTAGCATTTTAATCAAAGTTCATAGACTTGTCGAGAAGAAAATTACAATATCTATTCTTACCCATTGTTAATAATGTTGCAAGTATAAAACAAGACTCACCTGAAACAAAAAAAAAAATATTAAAAAACTGTTAAGAAAATAATGACTTGTAGACCAGGGTAAATAATTTTTGAACAGAAAAAAATTATAGTAGGATGAAACCCATTAGAAAAGGAAGAAAATATAACAAAAATGAAAAATAGATTACGGTCGATCTGAGGTAGGGAAGTGGAAAAAGGGGGTTTTTAGGGTAGAAACGGTTTATCTCGATTTTCGACAAAACTACAAGTCCTATTGAATTAAGTTAAATAGCAAAGTTGTAGTTAATTAGTAGATCTACACTTTTTTCACAAAACCTCAAAATTTATGTGAAAAATTCCAATAACCAAGTTTTTGGTTTTTAATTGTTTTCTTTTACAAAAAAAAAGTGGTTGCGTGTACTTATGTACGCACGTGAGAAGTTCTACTTCTTTGGCATCATTAAAAATTAGTTTTTATTAATTGCATTCAAATAATAAATTTTGAAAAAATTGTAAATTAATATTTAATAATAATAATAATAGATATATTTAAAGATATAATTATTAAAAATAAAATTAAAAGAATAATATTTTAATTTATATTAATAAATAATATCCAAAGAAAGCTGCAAGACGTTTATAAAATTTGTCAGGATAATTTTTCTGGTTAACAATTCATGCATGTCATGAAAACGAAGCTTCATAGAAATTGCAAAATAAAGTAAGCAGCTACTTTTCAATGTAAATGTCTTAATCTTATTCTTATCTTGTTTTACTAAGTTATTATTCTAAGATGGTTTGATCATTTCAGAATCCCAGATTTCGTGATAACTAAGAATATGCATGAAACGCAGACGTCATTTTCATCACAGCTACTGCAAAATTCGAGAAAAGTAATAACTTATTTTTTAATAATATGTGTCATTTGTATATATAATTATTTTTAATTTAAATGTAAAAAAAATAAGTTAATAAATAAAACAAAAATTTAAATAACGCGCGACAATAAACCGAGTGGTTTTGCGGCCAATTTTGTATTGTTAATTTTTGTCTCAAGATAGCCGCCCATCTAAAAATTTCACTCTCATCATTTTTTCATAACGCGCCTAAAGAAGCATAACTTCAAAAAATTTTCATGAAATTTAGTGAAAACTTGCCTTTTAATGTCCCAAACACACTGTATTTTTTTTTATTTAAAATATTAACTTTTTTACCTTATAATTACTTAATAACGAACAAACACCCTAATTTTCAATCGAAAATTCTCACGTCAATAAATCTAATTTTTTAAAAAGTTGGTGATTTTTTTGTTCATCGAAACCTCTACTTTCTGATGATGCAAAAAATATACATATAACACTTGTTAAATATTCTCAAAAAATGCAATATTTAAAGTGTAAATTTTAATAAATCGCTTAAAATTGTTTTTGTAAATCTTTTTTTGTAAAAGATTAAAATAAGAAACTCAAAACTTGGTTATTGGAATTTTTCACATAAATGTTGAGGTTATGTGAATAATGTGTTACCAGAAAAAGTGTAGATCTACTAATTATCTACAACTTTGCCATTTAACGTTTTTCCATAGGACTTGTAGTTTTGTCGAAAATCGAGGTAAACCGTTTCTATCCTTAAAAAACTCTCTTTTTCCACTTCCCCACCACAGATCGATTGTAATTTATTTTTCCTTTCATTTTTGTTATATTCTATTCCTTTTTCAATGGGTTTCATACTACTAATTTTTTTTTCACTTTTACCATTTTCAAAGGCTAAAAGCACTAGTCTATTGACGATTTTCTAATAAAATTTTCTAATAAGAAATCAGAGTAAGTTGAAAAACATTTTATTTATTTATTTTTGTACAATACTTTATTCATTTAAAATTCTTTTCCTGCTTTTTATGCTAAAATGTTTATTTCAACCGTACTTTTTCTTGTGTGCACACAGATAAAAGAGTGTTGGGTGGACTTAAGACGCTCATTCGATGTAATTTGCCAGCTCATTATTTCGTCTCTGAAAGTATTAGGAAGCTTTTTGCATTGTAATATTGCAAAAATGCTTTAACAACTTTTAATTAACGCCAAACACAAACAGAAAATTTTCATTATTTGCAATTTTTTATGTACGTGCAAGAGTGAATCTTCCCCGATTTATCCTCCCGTTTTCCTCTAGCTGACTACATTTCGTTTGCTTTTTTTTTGTCAGGATAAAAACTCGATTTGTATTAAAAACTTTTCTTTGTTCTCTCAGTAAAATATATAATAAAAAGGAAAGTAGGAGATTATTTCTTTGTGTTTGAGATTTGTTCCGCTTTTTTTGGAAGAAAAAATCGATCGGACATATAAATGCAGTGATTTTTTTTTGGTGTCGAATGATTTATGATGAAAATCAAATGGCGTCACGAGATAAAAGCTGCATTGATCTGGTTGAGTGAAACGCAACATCCTTTTGCCTCTTTCCATTTGCTCAGTGTTCAGCCTTCAACCATCAGTTACGAAAATTTATATTTTTCCAAATTTATAGCGTAATATAAGCGACGCGTCCATCACAGACGCCATTCATCAAGTCAGAAAGCGCGCCTGTGGCGTCGGCTGACCAAAATTTCGATCCTTCTCCAAACCATTAGTTACAATCACCCCAATCCAAACTTGTACACCTCATTTAAATCCATAAAAATTCCCTAATTATCCAATGAAAAAAAAAAATGTATCCTTCGCGTGTATACAAAACTTCTTTATCACTTAATAGCAAAAAAAATCTTCGTTTACCACCCTAAAAATCCCCCTCTTCGCTTTCAAGTTCTAACTGCAACTATAAAAATAAAATTATACTATGATAAATTATCGTCGTTTACGCTTTAACCTACCTTAATATACAAAGCATTGCTTTTTTTTGCTTTTAAAGTCATAAAAGCAATCTTAAAATCAAAACTAGAACTTTTTTATACGAGTAAATTTGGAAGGTTTTTTTTTTATTTGACTCTGTCTCATTTTTATTTGTTTTAAGTTTTAAACGTTAGTTTATGTTGCTTTGAAACTTTTGATGTTGTACTACCTAGAAAACCTAAACGAGCGGGATGCAAACGAGCGAATATGCATCGTGCATAATTCTCAATGGCATAAACAATAGGGATTTAAAATGTTACGTCTGTGGAGCGGCGAAATATGCAGAAAGGTAATAGAAAGAGGACAAATCAGCTCAAATGGCAATGAGAACGAGACACAAGACAAACTTGCATAATATGCAAGACAGATTGTTGTTATTATTGTTCATATTATGCACTGTGCTCGAGGATTGAATGAATAAGATGCAACCAAAACCGTCTTTAAGGCTCAAGGGAGATATCAACGCTATCATATATTCTCAAATAACAAATTAACTAATTGCAATCTCCAACTAAGAATTTCCATAATAAAACCTTAAAATCACCAACTAACACCTTAAGAGAATACGGAATTATGAAGACGATTATTTAAGCGTGTGAATTAATTATAGTCGTCTAAAATAACAAACGACCTTTAAACTTTTGATGGTTCTAAATCTCTTTTTTTAGCAATTCAAAGAAGCTTAAGCTGAGACTAAGACAAAGAAGACAATGTTTAAGGATTTCAAGAAATGAAAAGTTATTTTAATACGAACAAAGCTGTCACGAAGTTTTACTATCTTAAGTTATAAGACATCAACTGAATTATTTTTCATCAGAGTTTCACTTCCTTTGTAAACTAATTATAAGTCATTTTTCTATTTTATTAGTAAGAAATCGCTTTAAGCTATTTGATTTTCTAAAGGAAGTCATGCAGTGTTTGAATTCAAATTTTTAATCTTCAGTTTAACAAATCGTTTGTAAAAGTTTTACTATACGTTTTATAAGCTTTTCTCGAATACTATTTCGGTTTTTTATTTCGATTAAGAAGATAAAACTTGAGATAAATGATTAAATATTTCAAATCGAACCTGATTAAATCAGGTTTTGCTTATTACAGTGGTTATTCACTGTATTACTATATTATATACTAGGTTTGTTCCAATCGTCTTTCTGGTGGTGTTCAAACATTGACCAACAGACAAAGAGCAAGACAACATTGACCAAGAGACAAGAGTGAGTGAAAAACATAAAGTGACAAGTTCGCCTGAGTTACAAACCGGTTTACTAGTGCTTAAACATCGCTAAATCAGTGTTGATATAAACGATTGCCACAAAAATGTACGTACGGTACATAGCTCGAGTCTCAATGGAGTCGAGCGGTTGTAAGATGAAACATTTCTTCACTCACTCTTGTCTCTTAGTCAATGTTGTCTTGCTCTTTGTCTGTTGGTGGTGTTTGTACATCGTCATAGCTGGATGATTAGAATAAACCTGCTGTATCATATTACGTATGGTTTATCGATCAAAACGGGAACGACAAATGCGCGCTAAAAAAATCGCTGACGATTATACGTAAATCATTTGCATCGTTAAAAGAAGGAATAAGTCATCACTCGAATAAGAAGTGCAATTGACAGCAGTCAGGTAGCCAACAAGTCTAAATATATTTCAAATAACAACTACTTGACTTGGTGCATCCTTAGATTCAATAGAACTACAACACGAGAAAACATAATAACTTCGATATAGCATACAATCTTAAGATGTTTATTAAGGACACTTTAAACTACAATTGTAACACAATTTTACGAAAAAAAAAAGTTGTCCCGTTAATTTGATTTTATTTTTTTTAGAACAAACTAAAAGCAAATTTGAATATTTATCAGGGCTACTTCTTATTTTTTTTTTTGTAAAACAGCGTTAAAATTATAACTTAATGTTTTCTTAGTAAACATCTTAAGATTGCATCACCTCCAATTTCTTAATTTTACCTTTTCTCGTGTTGGAATTTTGTTGAATCCAGAAATTCAAGTCAAGTATTTGGACATTATTTGAATCAAGTTGAGCTTGATAGTTTGACTTGTATATGAAATAAGTTACGTAGTCAATGCTTGACTAAATTTGACATTTAAATATTAATATATAACTCGAGTTTGACTTGTATTTAAGTCAAATTTAAGCCAAGTAACTTGAAAATCAAGTCAAATAGTAAATATTTTAATTTAATCCCACAACTTGTGACATGTATACGACAAATATTCGATAGACTTATGCGCGCTGGCGTTAACATAACGTCAAAATTGCGCCAACGAAATTTCTAATAAAAAAACGCAGTTAAACAGTCGATATGTCTCGTTCTATGTAAAGTTAAAACTAAAAAGAATGTTAAAAATCGTTACATGAAAATCTAAATTTTCTCAAGATAAAATAGCCGGCAACGAAAATGGATTATGACTTATGGAAGGTTGAGATTGAAGCTAAGCATCTTATATTCAAGCTTATATAATTAAGCTACTTTTCTTTGTTAAAATTAAACTATTTAAATAAATTATTTATTTAAGTATTATTGTCAATCTTAAAAACAATAACTAAAGTTTCTTTGTTGTTTTGTTTGTTGTTTATTATTAATTAAAATAAGGAAAACAGGAAAAACTAGCTATGAAAGTTTTTCGGTTTGGAACTTGTTATAAAAATTATATACTGCATGTTTTTATTCGAGAAAAATCTCTTTATTTTACAAATCAATTAAATTAGAAAAAAGCTCTGTACGAGCTTTTTTAACAACAAATTCTATATGCCCATAGCTAACCTGTCTGACAGATATACAACCAACCTATTAAACTATTAAATTTAAATTTTCCATCATAATAACATTACCGGAAAATCAAATGTTCGACCCTAACATATGAGGCTTCATACAAATAATAGCTCATCAATATACAGTGAGAGAAGAGAGTGAAGAGCGAGTGGGCGGTAGGCACTCATATACCGATGGAAATATTCAAATGCATTAGATTTTCGTATAAATACAGAACGTACATTTGAATGGATTTGTATTTGAACTTTAATTGAATAATTTTAAAGCATTACAAAAGTTAATTGAATTTATTGTATTCATACGCTCTCTCGAATTCAGTGTCGATCTGTCGATTAAAAAAAAAACAAAATGAAAAAAGCTCCAAAAACCGAGTGAACGAGTAAACGAGAGCATATACACACATTTAAATCCGAGGAAAATTTTTAGATAAAAAAATTTACATCAGTTAATTATTATCGATGAAATTACGGCTTTATAGCCATCAATTATTTTCTAATGAATGAACTTGAAAAATCGTTTCTGACAATGTAACGTGCCGGAATTGAATTCTATTTTATTTCGTTTTAGACTGGGCATGATCGAAATTGAAATAAAACGAGAAAGCGTCGTGAAGCTTTCCGATCAAGTGCATAAAAAGCGAACCGGCTCTGGTTTGTTTAATAATAAATATCGAATTTTAGGGATCGGAAAGTGGAAAAATCGAGTGATGTGGGACGTAAAGTGCAAAAAAGTGGTTTGGGAATGAAGGTTTAAGAGTTTGATTTTAAAGAAGATAGAGCCGATAAACTCGTTCTGAGTCACTTTTTCGCCATTTCCATATTATTGATTTTGTCACTTTTTGCATAGCTAATACAAATTTATATGGAAGTGATTGTAAAAAAAAAATATATTCCAATAAGTCTTGCAAGTTGATTCATTGAAGAAACGTTCCAACCGGAATTGAGACCTTTTAGCCATGCCCTTTAGTCATCCGGAGTTCATACACTCCTCCCTAGAAACTACACGTGTCTATTCGCAGAAAATCATGAATGATGCATGATGTTACAAATTCAAATTGCATATTGAGGAAACTTAAAACTCGACATGTCCGATGCATCATAACGAGGATAGTAAAATAAGATCTCTCCAAAAACTAAGTAAAAAAATCCCATACCACCACTATACAGAAGCCTGTTTTTCTTCACTATTTTTGAAATATTAGAAAATCATTTTAAACGAAGTTCGCTCTCCGGAAAAATTCTTTTTCCTCGTTTTTGTCCATTTCTCTCTATCTTCCTAGCATGACGAGAAAATAAAACAGAAAAATGAATTTACAAGCTCATATATACATGAAAGTATATATTTTCAAGCGAATGGATAGTTTCAAAAACCTTCCCCCAGTTCCCCATCTGTCTGAGCCATTCATTCATTCCTTTTTTGATCACATTCAAACAAAACTTTTCTCTAAATACAATTTTTAAGTGAGCACCAAAGAAAAAAGTTAAAATTTGTTAAAGGCGACAAACACATCTCGAAAAAAAGCTCACCGAAAAACCACCCTTAATTTCATCCTCACCACCGTGGCTTTCTGAAAATAAATGCAAAAAATACGTGCTTTCACTGACGTCATTTAACACCAATTTGAACGTAAATAGTGTGGACGAGTTTCACACAAAATGAAGAAGATTTTTTCCACTTTTCTTTCTTATTTTTTCAGAAGTGAACGTGTTCCGTTTAAATTTTTCCCGACTATCTTTCTGTTTTTTTCCTGGCTAAGGGCTACCAGGTCGATAACATACGGTCGGATGAGAAAAGTGTCCCTTTCTACCATCTCATTTCGGGTGCTAAGCTTTTCTCTGATAACTGTTTATCACCAAAGCGACATTCTCTTCACCTTGCCAACCCGTCACATGGAAAGCCTCGAATCGGATGTTTCCCTCGTCAAGGGATGGAATAAACGCGGAAAAACTCATCCAACTAAGCTTCGATGTTCCTAATCGAAATACCTCGCATAGAGCAAATTGTAGAGAGGAAAAATACGGAAAGCATCAGAGATGGAGGATTCTTCTGTTGTTGATATGGTGGTAATCGAAGGGCGACTAAGGGTGTCGCAGGACGAATAGGCACTTAGAACACTAAACAGTTCGATTGAGAACTGGATTAGAAACGTTGAGAAAGATAGAGAGAAATGCAAGCAGTCGCCCTGACAATTGTATAGCTGCGTCAGGAAGATTAATGTTCGTAGGAGCGGATAGATGGCGGCCACTGAAGCGTATTTTAGACATTAATTTCAGTCCAATACATTGCACATCTTGTTGCAAGTAAACGCGTCATTAATTATAGTTTATACATACCTATATATAATATATAAATTTCAGACACTTCCCAAACTCCTGTCTGGAAACCACCACCTATCCAAATACACTCACACACCCATGTCTAGGATTTGGTTCATATCAATTTTCAATAATTCATCCTTCAATACGTACGAAACGTGCAATGTTTATGAAAAATTATTTTTCGCCTTTCTCCTACTCTCCAACAGGGAAAATCTCTGATAAATATAAAGTTTTCGAATGATAAATGAATGAAATTTATAAATTGAAATATTTCGCTCGCATAAATAAAAATCACATAAAATTCAGTTTATAGGAGAATGGTCGAAATAGAGAGCAAACAGGACGGAGGATAACACCTGTTGGACGAAAAATTAATTTCAATCAAACCTGAAAGAGTTGCGAGAGTGCAAAAACTTTGAATAGAAAATTCATTTTAAATGTTTATTATGATTTGATGAAATGAGAACTTAGCATTGGTTATCATTTCTTAAATATTATTTAATCTTCTCAATAAGTAAAAGAATACGTTAAAAATGACTTAACAACAAATTTACTTGTAATTTAGTTGTTCGTTTTCAATATTGAATATTCAAATTAAATTAGTACAGCATAAATAAAGCTCCAGTTTACCCAAAGTTACCAACTTAAAATTGATTAAAAAATTGCATAAATTATACTAGCTTTATAAAAATTATCTTGTGTTTCTATTTGAAATACGCTGAATATAATTAAAGATAGAAAGGAAATAAACAACAAATAAATAAAAAATACAAAATATTAGAATCATAATGTTTGTATAAATTAAATTTTCGGGGTTTTATTGTTGGATTCTTTAACAATGATTTTTCCGTTCTATGGATCTCAGGATATTTCTTCCCTTTTAACACTGCGACCAATGAGATCTATTGTGATGTGACCCTCTGTAGTAACTAAGGGAGCATCAGGCTTATGGAGAAAGCCAGCACCTGCCTAGGGGCTGCTATTACTATCTCGCCAGGCGTCATGTCCGTCTTTCCGAGATGTTGCAGTCTTCTTTTGAAAGCTGCCTAACATGAGCACAAAATATGCTCCGCCGTTTTTGCCGCTTTCCAGCAGAAACGACAAATGTTGGTGCCGGCTTTACCGATCTTGTGAAGATGGTAATTTAGGGTACAGTGGCTCGTATAGAGGCTTGTTAGGAGTTTACGTCCTTTTTTCCGAGTAACAATAGTTACACATAACACATTAACAATAGTTTGTTCCATACGACTAGCTATGGGGATGTTCAAACACTAACAGACAGACAAAGAGCAAGACACATTGACCAACAGACAAGAGTGAGTGAAGAATTGTTTCAATTGGTTCCTTCCGTGTGAACATCGAACCCCGTTCAGCAGTCAGTACAGCCATTTTCGCCGTTTTGTCGCTCCTCGGCCTAAGCTGAAACAGTTCTTCACTCACTTCCACTCTGTGTTCCACTCTGTCTCTTTGTCAATGTTGTCTTGCTCTTTGTTTGTTTTCGTGTCTGTACACCGCCACAGCTGGACAATAGGAACAAACCTAATATGTCATGAGTTCTCTTCTTGGAGTACCTTATGAATTTGTTAGCTTGTCTATGCCCCGAAGTATTTCTCCAGTGCAAGGCTTTGGTTTTGGTCTCCCAAGCATTCCATGAAAAACGTTCCCATTCGTGGGCCCGAAGCCTGGAGTGAGGATCACCAAATCTGCTGTAAAAAGGGCAATGAAAAGTAGGCTGAGACGACAGCAAAACAAATACTGGCAAGAAATTCCTGCTCAGAATCTCAGCAAGAGAATGATGGGGAGAATCTGCCTCTTACTCACAGCTGAGGTTTTACGGCTGGGAAGGTACCAACTCAGGACAGTTACGGGACTGATAACCGAACACTGTGGACTGAGAACGCATCTGCAGTCTATTGGGTTGTCTCAATAAGACCCCAAATGCAGAGTATGTGGGGATTGGGAGGAAAACGTGACTCATATCATTTTTGACTGCAAAGCTCTCACAAAGTAGCGACACCTGTATGGGATAAATGACGCCCAAACAGGCTCAAATCGCGCAAGCTTAATACAGAGACTGAACAGAACACTGAACCTGGAATAAGCAAGAATCCTTGTACAACAGGGATACATGAGCAAAACAAGAGTGCAATAAGCCTAAGGCTGAAGTGCCGGGGGAACGAACTCTAACCTGGCTTTCTGCTAACGGGGGAAAAAAAATAGAAAAGCGTTTTGATTTTGCTTTTTGTGATTCCACAAAAACGTTCAGGTCCTATGAGGTCTGATGAGGCTCCATTTTTGACCAGTTGACCAGCCTTTTCATTGCCCTCTATACCGTCATGCCTTGGGTAGACCTTGTTGCAAGCTGCCAACTCCTTCAGAGCTTGTTGACATTGCCAAACAAGCTTATACTTAACCGTCTTAGATGAGATTGATTGTCACTTACAATGTTAATGTGTGCTCCATTTAAATCTCTCGCAAAGTTTAACCTGGCACATTCATCTATTGCAAGCACTTCAGCTTGGAAAATGGTAGTGCAAGTCCCAATAACTTGTTCAATTTGTTCATATGACCCATAAACAATGATTAGCAGTGAGAAAAATTATACAATGTTTGCAATAACAACCAACAACTTAAATTTTAAAAACTTTTTAAAGAAACTTTTTTGGAGTAATTTAAATTCAATACAATTCGCGTTATAGTATCAAAGAAAAACTAAACAATTCAAAGTCAAAAATAGACTTTTCTCAAATTGTTTATTAGACGAAAAAACGTAAAACATGTGTACGTAGATTTAAAAAAATGAAAAAAAATCAAAAGTATGTTTTTCATTTAGCACACGCCTTCCACACTAACGATATCCATAAATGTTTGAAAAATCCGACCGAGCTCTTGCAAATGAAGTGATGATAGATTAGAAAATTAAACTTAAACAGAACCAACTTTCCACCATCCGACCGACTGGCGAAAAATGAAAAATTCAACATTATTTAACAGCCCGTCTCGCATTGGCATAATTTTCAGTCAATTTTTTTCCTTTATTATTAAACCATATTTCCGGCCATTAAAATTTACAACCGTTTTCCGGTATAAACAACAATAATAAAATGATTGATTTTACATTTATATCTTAAACCATTAATTAGTGAAAGCGTTCAAAATTAAATTAAAACACGATTCAGGAAGAAAAAAAATTAATCTCATAAAATTTTCACAGAAAAAAAATCATGTGTTATATTTTGAAACAAGTTTAAAGGTTTCTATTAATATATGGACATGTGTTTAACATTGAAACACTAAAAACGAATATCTTTATTACCTAAATGAAATAAGAAAAATAATCAATTTCTTTGAGTAATAAAAAAAAAAAATTGGAATTATAAAACGGACCGCACTCTTTTGCCTTGTATGTTTTACTAGCGTATTAACATGAAAATATTAATCGATCGAGCATAAATAATCTGTGAGAAATTTCAAGTAAACATTTCCTTCGAACGTGCACAATGGGCTAATCCTATATTCCATGTATCCCTCTTTTCCCGTCACGTCGACAGTGAGTTTCTAACACTCTCGGTCATATAACACACATTCAAATATTAAAACAAACCCGTCAGCAATTTATTCGTGTTAAATATAGATCAACTTCAAGTTTTCATTATACATATGGCCTATTAAGAATTCAACTAAAAATTTCGTTCTTGACAATGCAAAAATCGATATTCGGGCACGAAATACATAACTCTTAAATGAAATATTGTATGGAGGATATATTGTAAATAATCGAACGATTTGTTTGGAACGTTTCACGTTTTGACATGTAGAACAATAAAGTCACTTATTTATTAATTCAAAAATTCAATCCAAACAAATTTTCACATAAATTAATTATTGATACCTACTATTAATGTTTCGATTATTTTGCATAAAACATTTTTCTAATGAATCGCTTTTTAATATTTATTTTCAATTAAATTTACTTGTAAAAATTGGAAGTTATACTTCAACAAGACCTTATCAAAAGGTTAACTTTTAATTTTTTTCTTTAAAGATTAATTTTACACACATTTCATATTTTTATCACATAGGTATATTGATATATAAATCGTGTAAGCATTTAAAAAATTAATGCCATTAATTTTTTTAATTCAAAATAATAAATAATATTTGCTTTGATTTCTGTAAGCTAATATAAAAATTGCAAAAAATAACAATTTTAAAATCTATTTCTGTACGAATGTTTTAATCGTTTATATTTGTGTTATTTAAATGAATTAACCATTTATACCGTGATAAAATTTTTATGACCAAAGCAAAAAATATTTAATATATCGTAACATTTGTATAACAAATCAGTCGAATTAAAAGAAATAATTTGATTTAGTTGCATTTTTATATAAAACTTTCTTTGTTGCGGAACTTTTCTTGGTATTTCCTTTGAAAAAATTGAAGAGAAAATGGATAATAGGACTATAAGAAAACTATATCTGCGATCACTTCAAACTCAATTTTGAATGTTAGTGTTGATTCGAAGGTTAAAAAGTAATGCATTAGGTTTGTTCCAATCATCCAACTATGGCGATGCACAGACACGAAAACAGACAAAGAGCAAGACAGCATTGACCAAGAGACAAGAGTGAGTGAAGAACTGTTTCAGCAGGTTCGTTCCATGCGAACATCCAGCCCCATTCAGCAGTCAGCACAGCCATTTAAATACATTTTCATGACAAGCGCTTATATCGACACTCATCGACACTCTTTCGGCATGCTTATTCGGCACAGTCCTTTTCGACCCTCAGCCTAAGCCAGTAGTCGGGGAACCGGGATAAATTACCCCAAATGAGGTAAAAATGACATTTTTGGGGGTAACAAGGACTTCTTTCTACTTTGCTATTTTTAAACTTGTTAGTATTTTTACAAACAATTCTTTAAACTTAAATCAAAAAGCCCAACTTAAAAAAGTTATTCTGTCAAAAATGAAGCAATTCTCCAAAACCTGAAGGGGAAAGTGTTCAATTGATTTTTGTTTTGTTTGTCCCAATATGAATTTTTTTTTTTGTTTCTCTATGTTACATACTTATTATTTTCATGCAACTTTTTTTTATCCGTGTAAATTAATTCAATAAATAATGTTTCATTTATCGTACATTTACCTACAGTGATTGCCTCCTTTTCAAAATGACGGTAATATCGACTTAGGCAAAAATATTTTGGGGTAATTGTTAAAAAAGTTCCCCGACCGCTGGCCTAACCTGATCTAGTTCTTCGTTCTTTTCTCTTGGTCAATGTTTGAACATCGCCAGAAAGACGATTGGAACAAACCTATTGAAATCAAACAAATACAGTGAAAAACGTTTTTAACACTTAATATAGAATTCTGTTAACCTAAAATTATACTATGGTAACCCAAATAAATACATGTTTATAATGTTTTGTTCTTTTAAGATGAAACAAAACTAGCTTCCAAAGACGGACTCCCACTATTCGTGCATTTGACAAATATGTCATTATTTGTGTACGTATATATATGCAAATAATTGAAATCGTTTTCACTTGCGGAATTTTTATCGACAACCGGAAGGACTTTGCTAATAGCAAACAATTGTACCAATAATAGCCGAAAAAACTATTCGCGAAGCATGGAAAATATAAGCAAATAACAAATATTCGCCAAATACACGAGTAGTGAGATGTCGCCTTAAGATGAGAGAAATTTTTTTGTTTTCTAAAATTGAAACAATGGCCGTTACCTGCCGAATACTGGATTACCGTTCATAAACTTAGGTTCTTGTCTATTTAATTAAGATCACCAATAGTTTTTTTTAAATTTTTTGCAAATGCTATTAAATGTCCGTTAAAAACAAACACTGTTAAAAAGAAGGTGAAAAGATGTTTAATGAATGCATAATCCCAAATCAAGAAAACAAGTAGGTAAAATTAATTTTTTAAAAGTCTCATTAAACCCTAATTTCCTTAACCACTTTTTTTTTTGGTATTATCTTGACTCCAGAAGCGATAAATTGTGAAAAGCCTCATTTATGTGGTTAGGGATTCACTTTTCGATTTTTAAACGCTGCAGTGCGGGACATAGAACGATGGCATGGGAGACTGTTAAAAGATCACGACACTTTGAGCAACTTTTGGGGGCAGATTTCTATAGTAAATGTGCATGGGCGAAAATTGTATGGCATATTCTAAGTCTAGCGAGAAATAAATTGAAGTTCAGTTTTTTTGAAAATATAAAGAAGATATAAAATAACTAATTACCTAAGTTCTCTACAAAGAATTTAATTATTACTTGCAATAAAAAAAAATCTAAAATTTTAAACAATGTTCATTTGCTAATTATAAAATATATGAGCTGAGCTCGTGTCTAAGATTCATAACAATATTAATATATTTGTACGTAGAGGTTCACTATCTGATTTATGATAGTTGTCAAGCTACTTGGCTTAAAATCAAGTAAAACTTAAATAAAATTCTTATATTAAAGTATCAAGTGAAGTCAAATATTGATTTTCAAGTTATTTGATTACATGGTTTAAATAATGAACTCAATTCATTGCACTAAATGTCCAAATCCTTGGCTTGATGCAGCAACTTTTTGAATTTTTTTTTTAATTTTTAAGTGGAAACCAGAAACAAAAAGTTTGGTCTTCCATTGGGATCCGAACGTAAAACCTCTTGCATATACAGTAGAATGTCAAATTAGCCACTACGCCCCCGAATGGACCTAATGCAATTTGCAAAAGGTAGATAAATATATGAAAGAAAAATAAAGCTATGATAAAGAAGCTATTAGAATTTTTTTTAATTGAGTTTATAGATATTGCTTTTTGGTGACCAATTTAAATTACTTTATTTTTAGATTTTTTGATAATTTGTAAGATAGTTAACCTTATTTGAAAAAAAAAGTAAAGAAATCAAACATTAGGTTTCCATTTTTTTAAGTAAAAAACTATTCGATGTTTTAAATAGTACCCTGGTTTTAACACATTACCATTTTAAACATTGCTAATAAAAACTCCATAAAGGAACGTTAGACATAAACGAACCGGAGTCTATTTAACCGCAACTAATACATGATAAGAACATTGCTAAGAGTGTGCCAAATATTAAGAAAAATAAATTAAATCCATTTTTTAAATTTTATGCTACTTATAATATAAAACGTTTTAAATTTGAAAATTTTAAGGATTTTACTACATGGCTTGATTTTAAAGCTGCTTGGCTTAAATTTAACTTAAAAGCAACTCCAATATTAATAGGTAATTAAACACTAAATCAAATCAAGCAATGATCTCGCAAGTTATTTCATTTTCAAGTCAAAATATTAACCTCAATTAATTTTTAAAAATTCCCAACTACTTGACTTGATGAATTCCTAAATTTTACAAAAATACCCTGTTACTAATCAAATTATTTAATCCTTAAAAATATCCTTGCTTTTTGCACATACTATAAATATTGGTTTTCACATTATTTGTATAGGAGTATACGTTTGCCACTTTCGTTGGTTATAGACGCTATATTAACGCTTTAAAAATTAATCAACGACGTGGAGAAGATCCAAAAAAAAATTTAATTTAATTGACTTTAGTATCTTATAACTAAATATCATTAACAAACTAAGAGTTTTCATAGTTTTTAAAATCATATTTAACGATAATCATAAAAAGGTTCTGTTATATAACGATGAACTTAATACATAAATGATTTAACAACTTACAGATCTTGACCAGAGGTTCAGCAAGTCAAGTAGTTGGGTATTTTTGAAATGGATTGTCTTTGATTTCAATTTAAATCTTTGTTAAGTACTAAATTTGTATTCCTGTCAATTGTAATTTTCAATTTTTTAGCTTCTATACGACACATATTATTCCTTTAGGATATTAATTAATGCACAATTTTTGTTTGAGCAAAATTTTGCTGTTTTTTTTTTAAATATTTACTTAAAAATAAACCAAGTCTAATCTGTTTAGTTTCTCAGAAAATAAATCGTTAGTTTGAATGTTAAAAGAAATAAATGTTCAAACACAGACTATAGAAAACATTTCTAGGAAACTTAACTCACGCGTCCCAGCTTAAAAAGTGGTTATATTTGGATTCAATTTTATTGTATAGGCTTCTTGAACACTTGTCATTGAAATCTGCACATTAGTCAAACCTATTAAAATATTTCTCTTATTAAATCATCTTTTTCTCAACTAAAAAAAAATTTTTTAAGAAAATTTTCTTTATTAAACTTTTAAGATATCAACATGTTTGAAATTTGTTGAACGATCGTTTAAGCCCTTTAATTTTTGTCCTTTTCATTAAAATGGTTTCACTGTCATTTCTTCACAGTCAACGCTCATCTATCATAAACAAAAAGCCAATGTCTGCCACACGGTTTACATCCAGGAATAAATTTTTGTAAGATCGACGTCTGTTTGTTGATCTTTCGCCTCGAACACATGGCTCTAGGTGTTGCTTTAATTCTTTTCTATACACACATATCAACATCAGCTTAGTAAATACATTTGTATGAAAAAATTGGCACGGGATGCCATTATTTAATAACCAATCGAACTGATAGACTTTAAAAATTATATTTCTATCTTTTTCGGTTGAGTCATCCCATATAGTTTTTAAGTGATAATTTAGTGGTGTTCTCACTCTTTCTTTGGCCAGTTTCCTATTTCAACAAAGTTCTTTGTAATTTTCCACCTTTCCTCCACACATATTGTAGGTATTTATCCAATATACTATATCATGACCACATGGAATAATTAGCATCTAAAATTAGACGTGCAACGCGCAATATTATTTGAAAAATATATCGAGTGGTTCAATTTTGATGCATGGGAGTGAGTTAGAAATTATATTTTCGTGAAAAAAATTCTTTTGTTCGTGTAATTGAGTTATCTCCGTGTTCTGACCCTTAAATTTTGCCCTACCAGACTCGTATCAGCTCCTTGTATATTTTCCCATATATATATATTATCCCATAAATCCGATCCAATAATAATAATATTGTAAATAAATTTCAGATTCATATCGTTTTTCAAACGAGAAACTCTGTGTTTATCTCTGTTACACCCACCAACCCCCCATTGAACTAACGTACTATGTTTTACATACGTTATCTGAACAAAAATAAATAAATTCGTTCAAAAAGGATTTTCATATCGCTTGAAATTTATATAATAGTGACGTATGTATTATTATATTGGAATGGGCATACGGGAATAATATGGAGGAAATGTGGGATAAATGGGGGACACACACCGGGATACAGAGAGATATAAAGATCGGTTGAAGGAGGAATGCGCGAATGGTAATGGCAATGGTTTGAGCGGGGAGATCCAGCGCGTCCCGCGGGATAGGAATATCGAGAAGGGACACACGATCAAGAGAACTTGTCGATATTTAACAAATGCGCACGTGGCCTTCTGACTCGTTCTCTTCCACTCACCCCACAAATTTTAAATAGGCCGCCTCAACATTTTGAACGCACATGGCACCGCAATCGAACGTTTTGAATTTCCCGCATAAACTTGCCTTTTTTTTTTAAATTTTCAACAATAAAAGTCAATGGCATTTATATATATTTCAATTAGAATGGGTTTTCATATAATTTAATTTCGTTGTAACGTGCATTTGATTAAGATGAAACGTTCATTAACCGCATCCATTCGCGTTACCTTTTCGCCGCGTACTTCTCGAAACCTGAAGGAAAAGTTTTGTTTGGGAAGGGGTGGAATCTTGATGTCGAGCATTGCAATGAGTTGGGAGACGAAACTTTGGTGTCTTGTGTTCCCATTTTCGAAAAGACACACACACACACACACTCCCCGATCTTTAGTGACAATAATTTGTTCAATTTAAACTTGAACGTTTTGAATTCAATTATTGTTAGTGGAACGTGTGAGAATTGTTTCGAATTTTCATATAACTACGTAAATATTACGTGGTAGGATAATTAGGTTAGTTAAATTTTAATTTAAGATTCATACAGAGAGACAGGCTTAGGGATGAGATCTTATTGAATTATTAACATGAGAAAAAGAAGGGTGATAATTTACCAGAGACGTTGTATCGTAATAAGCTAACAGTTCGGGTAAATATAACGTATCGTATTCCATCGCCATTATTTTCTTGTAATTCGATCAAAGTTCACTTTAGTTGTAAAGTTACAAAAAATAGATAAAACACGACCACTAAACACTATCACAAATCATTATCTCGACAATATAAAGTTTTTATTTTGCAAGAAAATTATTGTTATTAAGTACATTCGCGTCGCGACGCCGTTCCCGATCAATTCCCGTAGTATATTATCGGATGAAAACGTCGAACCTCACACGAGCGCGTCTCCAGTCAATCTGAACGCGTTTTCAATGAGCGAAATAATCATTTTTCGGTTTATAAAATGAAAATAACTCGATACAGAAATATTTATAAAAGACTCTGTACAAAAACCATGCCAAGACCGACGCCATATTACAATCAATCGAGTCTTTTAAGTACACATTTACCAATACACATTCAAATGCCCAGAACATTATTTTTTTTTCGAGCACTCGAATCAAAAAAGAAAAATACATAAATCGATTCTGGCTATCAATTCTATTTATTTATATTTAATTTTAAAATATATAAACACAAACTCGGCTAAAGTAAATATGAAAAGCATTTAAAAACATACCATATGACGTCACAACATTGTTTCGTTTTTTTTTTTTGCTTTAAGTATTTTATCAGAAAAATTATTATTTATTTTATTAAAAATTTATCGTGCTAACGAATCAATTAACACCACCTGTTTATAGCTGATAAAAGTTTCATTGGTTTGTAATCATAAAAATAATCAGCACGCCAAAAAAAACCATGCAATTCAATTTTTTTTCAATGAAAAATTTATAGATGTATTATACATGCGTAAGAAATAAAACTTCGATTTGCTACAAACGCAATTTTTTTGCTCCAAACAATTTTTTGGGATATTTGCAAATCTAACGCTTTTTTGTAATTTTCTACTTTTCAATAATAACTTTGAAAACGATTTCCAAATTGAATTCTTCCACAAATGGTGACTGGAGAATCCTGGTAAATCCATCGAAAAGACTTGCAAATATATCACACTGAGGAGATTTTATGAGTAACAGAATAACCTTATATATAGGGAAAGCGAAATTCCTTGGTGCCCCAGAAATAAGCCCGTAAAGTACCTCGGAGTATTCTTCGACAGCAAACTAAGTTGGAGATATAGAGGGTATAGAAGGATGACAATCGAGGGGCTTGGTGCAAGAACCCGTTAAGTCCAAATTTTTCAATTTTGTTTTGGTACAATATTACTCTTTCGATTAGTCCAAGAACCAGAGCAAAATGTAGCATCAGTATTGTCCTGGGTGGTAAATAATGATGGAAATGTAAGGACTTTCCTATGTCATCTATATATTCATTCAACGATTACCAAAACTTTATCAGTCAGAATTTACCGGGTTCTTGCACCAAGCCTTTCAATCTTTGTGTTAATAGCTTGGATTCATTTCTGTTACAGAACCAGGTAGCGTTTAAGGGCGATCAGTTCACTCCAACGTTGTCATTGGTTAATTCCATTTGTATCGTTGCAATTGGTTGCAGTACTTGAACCGTATATATGGCGCGAATATCTGAAAATAATTGATTTAATTGCAGAGAACGAAAATGTTACTCTTTTTAACCGACTTCAAAAAAAGAGGTTCTCAATTCGACTGTATTTTTTTATGTTTGTTACCTCAGAATTTTTGACTGGGTGAACCGATTTTGATTATTCTTTTTTATTTCAAAGCTGGTGCTTTCCATGTGGTCCCATTTAAATTTGAAGGAAATCCTTTACTTCAAAAGGGTTGAAAACTATGGGATGAAATATTAACTTCTTATTGGATAGCTCGATTTTGATAATTCTTTTTTTTATTGGTTGAACATAATTTTAAATTAATCTCATATTTATTTTTTATTAAAACTCCACTCATAAGGGGTTAAAAATTAGAGATGAAATTATAAATTTTTCCTGGCTAACACGATTTCGATATTTTTTTTTCTTTTACGTATCGTACCTTTAAATTGTTCACATTTCAATTTGAACAAAAAAATCCACTACCTAAGGATGAAAATAGGGGATGAAAAAGTGACCTTTAACTGAATCATCGGATTTTGATTATGTTTTTTTATTGGAAAAAGTATTCTACTTAGTTCTATCATTACATTTAGAAGAAAAAAATTTCAACCGCTAAGGGCAAAAAGGAATGAAGTAGTAACTTTTAAATTTTAACGGTGCTGCCTCATATGAGCAGCGCGTTTAGTAGGTTTACTATTATATATATAGTATAATAGTAATATATAATAATATCTTAAAAGAAATAAAATCAGTTATCAAACTTTAGAGCACTAAAAATCGAGAAATAAATAAAAATGATAATAAAATGAAAACCCGACTTCAAAATAAATAAAAAATTGCGTATCCTTAGAGTATCTACAACTTACCAATTTTATGGATGATATAATGTACAACTATTGTTATTTTCGGAGTTGGTGGCAGCAAAGGAAATAAATATTAATGTTCATTTAAAAAAAATTAAATTAGTTATTGGTATTTTGTAGTTAAAAGGTCGCTAGATATTGTCACAGTACTAATACATTGTATAAAAGTTTATTTGAAAAATAAATTTCATTAGTCATTCTCGTTTATTACTAAGTACCAATATAGTCGTATTTCCTTGGCTGACACCAACTCCAAAAATAACAATAGTTGTACACTATATAATCATAATAATTTGTATGTTGTAGACACTGCAAAGATACGCAATTATTTTTTTACTTTTTAGTGCATTTTTTGCTTAAGAATTTTTATTTATTTTGAAGTCAGTTTTTCATTTTGTTATAATTTTTATTTATGTAATTCCTGTTTCAAATTTATGTAAAAAATTTTACAAGTGAATACAGCAGTATAATAAATGCCTTATGCAATTTTCTAACATTATTACTTTATTGAACTTGCACTCAATAAATGATTCATAAGTGCACAATTCACACATGCCTAAAGGTAATTCCAGAGTACAAGCAGTGTTAGGCAGCGCTGTTGCGTAGTGTTAAATTAGGAATACGTTGCCAACTTCAGAGGATACCGATCGTCCTTCAGCGCCAAAAAAAAGTCACGGTTTTTTCTTGAAGGTTGAATTTATCATCCCCTAATGATTGTTCTCTTTCCATACCCTCCTTAGCTGGAAATATCACATCACCGCAAAAATAAGGGAAGTAAATGCTCGCTTATTATAGCTCTACCTTATTGAAAATAAAAAAATCAAGCCTTCATAGAGAGTGCTCTCTTATGATTTACAAGGCTATAATCAGACCCACAATAAGCTATGGCTGTTCTGTTTGGTTAAACACTTCCGAAGAAAATTTTAAGAGCCCTTCAAATTTTCCAAAACAAGAAGCTGCGTATTATTTTGATACACCATGATACATGTGGAACTCTCAACTCCCCAACGAATTAAGGATAAGCATAAAAGAGAACATAAGAAGTCAAGCTAAAAGATCCTTTGAAAACATCTTCCTCTGGTCAAGGGGTGTCAAATTAAATTTAGATCATGGCAAATCCCAGAAAAGATTGAAGAGAAGGCTTCCGCAAGAAATTATTTTAAAAAATATATCAATACTCGATAAATGATAAACCTCACGGAAAAAATAGTGGTGTAAGATTTACAACACTAAACTTGTAATATTTTTACTGCACTTTGTGTTCACTATAACCACAAATGTAACATTAGATAACACACTGTGTTGTATTCAGCTCTAACGTATAGTAGTTTTAACTACCATAGTGTAGAAAATATATGTAGCTGTTACAACTGCTGAGTGTTGTACAATTAACAAATTTTGGCGTTTGCGCATGCGGCGCGTACAACATAACCAATAATTTTGACAAATAAATGCAAGTGTCAAAAATTCAACTACATTTTTAATAGTTCGTGTTGTTAATAATACTACAGTTTTTTATTTACACTTGACTGGTAAACGTTACCACACGTGGTGTCATCCTATATAATACTAGTTAATGTTGTAAAATTAAAAAGAAATGTTGTTAAAACTACAACACATTTTTTTCCGTGCTTGGTTATTATAAGACAGTAATCACTCTCATCAGCACTTGGAACAGCGACTTCTGAGGTTCGCTGAACAAGTGTCAAACAAGAAGAAAAAAAATTGATTCCACAGATACGTTAAAATGCTATAACACTAGAAGCTACAGCTCTCAATGCTATGGATATAAAGAAGTTTCCTAAAGAAACCTCACTTCAAAAAAATTATTATTCTATTGGCTTATATAAAAAATTTTACATATACTAAAGTATATACAATTTACGACGACAAAATATTACTCGGGAAAATTAAATATTGTTCAAATTTATAATGGTTAAATTATGATTCCATGATAAGAACGAAATATTAATAATTTTATGTATTAACAAGTTATTTAACTATTTGTTAAAGTAATTACTTTTTGTTATTAAGGATTAACTAAATAAGGCGTTATTGCTGTAATTTATTACATACACGTGTGAAAATATAACGAGCGATAAACTATATTTTTACTTTTTATATTAAAACCGCAAAATTATCTAGAGGTGAGAGAATGGAGGATTTAGTTAGAGTATGTGGTTGAGGATAATAAGAAATTTAACTAAAGCTTTATCATATTTGTCGAGCTTAGCGAGCACACTCACACATATATACATAAAATATAGCAAGAATCGAGTTCAGTTGAGACGATGTTGGATCCTTGCGCTCCGTTTGATTTACGATAATTTCGAAGGTTCACACAATTTTACGATGGAACCATAAAATAAACGTACATTTATTACCGCAATTGATAAAGTTTTCGTTATTAACATTGAAACAACAACGCGTAGCTGTTGTATTTCTTTAAATTGTAATAATAAACAATTTTATGACAATCAAAAGTACTTACCCCAGGTAACGTGCGTTTTTCATGCAGAGCGTTCTGGGCGTTCAGCGCGCTTTCTGGACTGTAGTATGTCAAAAATGCACACCCTGAAAAAGAAAAATTTTATTATAAAATGGTTTGAATGAATCATTAAATTCACAAGTAAGAATCTTAACATAGAGAACCTCTTAACATAAGACTGTGAGACATTTTCAATGGTTGAATCTTTCATCTTATGTGTCTAGAAAAATGAGAAGAAAAATGACCAAAAGGAGGATTTAGTTCCATTCTTTACCCTGCACTTACAGAGATAGGACGAGTGTTTCGTCACATTCATTGGTCGTTAAACCCTCATGAGACTTATCAGAAACAATGAGGAATATTCAGGAGAAAGACCGGCTGCAAACCGAGGTCGAGTGCAGTGATGATAATGGTATTTGTCCTGCAAGGATATCATACATGTATGTATGGTCCCTGTGTAGATTTTGCGACAAGGAGTACTATCCGGAAATGAAGTCGATTTGCCTACGTTGGAGACGGGTGAGGGAGTTGCGAAGCGAGAAAATGAGGAGCTAAGCGACCCAGAGTAGAATTTTAGGGTGATTCGTACGAAACGGGAACACGATGAACGACCGGAAATGAACACCACCAACTGCGCGTTCACGTTCATCACAACACAAGGACGAAAGGGAAAAATAAGAATACACCTAAAATGTCTCGCAATTCAAGTGTAACAAAGAACATGAACGTAATTATTATACTCTTTTTTTCTAACAATGATATTTTATTTTAATTTTTACAATGCAAGGATAGCTGATAACAATAAATTCACCTAAATGCCTCGTTAATTCTTCCGTTTTCTCGTTTATTTTTTCTGTTGTTTCCAGAAAATTCTTGGTTTAAATAAGTTAATAAAATAAAAGTTCTTTGGAATCAATGTCCGATTAGATTAAAGTGAAGAGAAAAAAAAAAAAAAAAAAACGTTTAAAGTGAATCAAGGGAATCTATATCTACATTTCAACACTCCCTTTTATTATTGCATACATTTTTTAATCAAAAAGAATTAAGTTATTGAGAAACATTTTTTTTAAACTATATGCCAAAAAACTGCTACTTCAGAATCCGAAATTTCCCCAAATGTATAGGTATTAATTGATTAATTACTAATTTTTCAAAAATTTGTAAACTAAAAATTAAAAATGCTGTTAAATACAAAAAAGTAACTTTTTTAAGTTTTTTTTAAATGCTCCTTAAATGCTCTTTCCGGATCCGCAATTGCTCCAGGTGTATAGTTAATAGTTAATTTATAATTAAATTTTTTAAAAATTTCAAAACCATGAATTAAAATTGCAATTAAACCCAAAATAATTTTTAATTAAAGTTTTTGTTTTTTTTTTAATGCTCTCTATCTGCTCTTTTCATTACTCAAATAATTAATTTATCAAATGTTTGCAATATTTTTAATACTTAATTATTTTTAAACTATTTATACATATATATTGTTGTATTATGACGTCATCAACTGTTGTTGGATCCTATAAATATGAATGGTTAAAAAATCAAATTAATAATTAAATATACGCTTGGAGTAATGGCGGATCCGGAAAGAACATTTAAGGAAGAATTTTTGAAAAAAAAATAAAAAAAGTGTCTTTCCGGTTATTTTTAATTTCTTTTGCTTTCAATTTTTTAAATGTTTATAGCTTCTTAACATAATAACCTACGCAGACAACGTCGCAGGTATCAGCTAGTATATAATAAAACTGTAGAAGATTTCTGTCTGTTTGTTTGTTGTGCCTTTCACGCAAATACTACTGAACGGATTTTGATGATATTTTTTTTGTTTTATAGCTATTAGTCCTCGATAACATAATTAGTAGAGAAAAATTGGCAAATTCAAAGATTTGTAATGTGATATTATAACAAACATATGTATTTTTGTGCACTTACATTGCAAATGCTGGCTAAACCTTACGAGATAGATCAAACTTATAGCAACGAAATTGTGTATCTTAAAAAGATTGATAAAAATTGATTATGTTGGTCTTTATTCTGTACGAATTGAGCTCAAATTTTAATATATACCTGACAAAACTAGACGAACATCCCAACCATCTCGCAATAAACTTATTGGACAACAGTGAGATGATAAGAAGGTTACAAAAATGGAATGTAACAGATTTGCCTGATAGATTTTGTAACTAACAACTATTCCAATCAACTATTTATTGTCAAATTAATATTTATTATTATACTATAGCTCTATTTTTATATATTATGTACTTATATATTAATGTCCACATTATTTTTAGCATTGTTATTGTTATTATAGGTTTATTATTATTATTATGTTACTATTGATTGATTGTTTTTTATGATTGTTGTTATTGTTATAGTTATTATTGATTGTTAAAAATCTATTTTATACTTATACAGCACTAATCTACTGGGACTAGTGCTTACATGTGATTGCTTATAGATTGAATGCACTTATTGCAACCATATGCAGATTGTGCAATTTATATGGAAAAAAAAAAATTTTAATACAATATACAACTGGGCTCCAGAATGGTTTTTATCTATATTTCGCGTCAGTAGTATATATAGTGAAAAACACGTAAATCCGTGTATTTAAAAAAAGATTTCGTTAAAGTTCGCAAAATTTAACGCGCATTTAAACGCATTTTCCTCAAGAAGGCCTGATCAATTTTACACAGTAGCAAAAGTAATTCTTTAGAAAGTTTAAATTAAACAATTGACCAAATTTGACTGAAAAATAATTAAGAATTTCAATTTATCACCCGATAAAATTAATAATGAAATATTTTTAAAATTTGAATTTCTGTATTGTTCATTGTCGAAGAAATCAATTAGAAATTTGGTAAACGTTTAAAAATAATATAGTAAATTTTTAAATAATTAACAATTACTAAACGGAACAAATTTTAATGAAATTTTGTTAAAGATACCTCAGATCTTAACATATTATTGAATATCATTTATTCAAAAAAAAAAAAAAGGAAGGTTGTTGTAGGATAGCTCCAAATCTTTTAGAAGTATTTATCATCTTTTTCTGTCAAAGTATTATAGATTAATTTTTATATTTCGCTATGAAGGTAGGGAATCTATTAATCAATCAATTAAAGTTAAATACTCTCAGTAAAGCAAGCGGGTATCAATTTTATCAATCGTTTTCAAATTTTGACCTTAAGTTCAAATCAAAATCATTTTTAAACCAGCTACGTATAACGTTTTCATCTTTATTCCTAAATAATAATTTTTCTGTATTGAATAGTTTACTACAATATAATTTAACATTAAATTAGCCACAACAACTTGTGGCCGGGTCTGCTAGTTTTTAATAAAATCACGCGAGCTAGTAACAATAAAAATGGATTTCAAAAATTTTGCCACGACAATAATTGCTATTCAGTCACTATTACAGTGGCTCGTAATTTTTTAAAACCAATCACAAATGAATTCACCGCTTATAAATTTCCGTAAATGTTTAGGGTGTGTGTATTTTTATCTTCCTACGCTTCCATTTGTATCCCTCGTCAAAACTGTTTTTTTCCATCCGATTTTTAAATATTTATAAGGATAATGACGGATATCGTCTTTTTATTTATCGGTTTCTATCGGGGAGCGACACGCAAAACAAGTCGAGATGGAATTGAGGAATAAAAGAATAAAGTGGTATTTGAGAGAGGTTGTTGAGTGTGGAACATAGGGGTGGTAATTGTGTCTCTCGATCTACCACGTAACTACTTAAGGGATGTGCAACAAGATTGATTATATCTTTATATCTTAAAACGATCTCTCAAGTAATTCATTCTGTCATGTCTTCTTTTTTTGCGACAGAAAAAAAAAGATTTTACAATATGAAAAAAGCATTTTCAGAAAAAAAAATTAGTTTTCAAAACTTGAACTGTTCTAAATATATTTATAACTTCTTTATATTTGATAAACTTAAATCAAATTTATCTCCAAAACTTTACATGAATATGAACCACTTGTAATTTTGTTGGTATGAATGTAAAAAAAATTTAATTGTCATTACTTTAACCAATTGTGTTTTTAAATTAAAAAAAAAAAAAAACTAAGGGTGGATTTTTTTAACTTTGGTTAAATAAATATTAATTATTTTGTATTTAATGCCATATTATATCGTTTGCAATTTTTATAAAAATAAAACAAACGCTTTTCAGAATGAATTCATTCCAAATATTTTCGCTATTATCCCCTCGCAAATCCCAACCCTTATTTTTCTAATGTACTTTATCGTGGTTTCTACACCTATTAGTACCTAATTAACCGTAAAATATAGGAATGTTTTAGACACGTGTGGCTGCGTTTCAAAGTAGATTATTCCAGAAATGAATTTTACAGAATAACTCGGAGGAAAGCGATAGAACGAGCGAGTGAAACGCGACTATTGTCAGGAAAACACCGGACGAACAATAAAAATTTCAATGGCTAGTTTTAGTCGTTTTTTATACGAGCTCAATTCAACGATTTTAACACGAAAACTTTTCATAATTTCCGTGATTTATTTACATTTAACACTGTAAGATATGAACAAAACTGAATAAGGTGGTTAATTGTTAAGCAACTATTAAAATCATTATTCCATAAATGTACACGTGGTTGCTTACAGAAACATATAATATTAATTTGTGAATAATCCACCCTGAAAGCTAATAAGTACCTATATTGTAACCCTGAATATCCTCTTTCTCTTAGACCATCTCTTTTAAAATATACATAGATAAAATGAGATGGCTTATTGTAATATATAAGGGTTAAATAAATTTATATAATGTGTGTATTTATGTGGTGGATGTTGGAATTGAGGTGTGAGCAAGTGAGATGTAATGAGTTCTTGTGTACTTAAGGCACTGGGGTGACGCGGGGTTGAAATGAGGGGATATGGAGGATGTCGTTGGTTGACCGAGATAGCATGCTGATTATCTGGCAAGTGAGGACTGTTGCGGTGAGTCCGGCACATAAATCCACCCCGAAAGTGAGACATAACCACCCCGTTTGCTATTCGCGCCTCGTCTCGTTTTATAGTTGGTTCAGATGGAGGATAATGCTGAATTTGTGTCTGATGACGATATGCTTTAGCCCTTTTGTAATAGAAATGGAGTTAAATTCATCGGGTGTTTGAGATCATTTTTATTTTTACCCATTACCCATAGACAATTTCCATTCAACTATTATACTTTTTATCCAGAAACTATACTCCCTTATCTACCTATACCCTAACTTCAAGTTTTTCACTATCTATAGACTTGAAAAATAACATCTTCTAATTTATCAAAAACATTAATGGAAACAAGTAATGACTCCGACAAGGGATGACACTTGTAATACGCCTGAATCTTTACTACCAATATTTGCTCTAAATTTTAATAACCTATTTGCTTTAAATCATTAGTAATTAATACTTTTAACAACAAAAAAGAATTCAGAATAAAAAAGGTGACCCAACGAATATGTCACGGGTCCGAGAATTCCTCTCGGCGACGCTAGGGATTCGTAATACAAAAATGGTATAGTTAATAAGGGGGTAGAGGCCTGAATTTCACTCAGTTTTTGAAGCGCTGTACAAAGGAAACTGAAAATATATTACCACAAATTTTTTATCATTTGTTTATTAATGTTTTATTATGACATACTTAAATTAAGCAAAAAAATAAAATTAAATTGACAAAGTTATGAGCAGTCAAAGTGAGGGGTTCAAAAAAGAGGGTGTCCTGGCGTGTATTATTCCAACCTTCCTGGTAATCTTAAAAACAAAAAACGGTTCCATGCATTTTGATCTCCGACAAAATATCCCCATGACAAAATATTCACAGATAATATATGCAACTGTCATATTTTCTCAGACAAAAAGTTCTCATAGAATAACTGCAAATCGTATTTACAGCATACTTTTGATGGTAAGACATTTAGTTTTGTGTAAAACTTCGCGGTGTCAAGAAGTGCACATTCAGTCAATGAATGAAAATCGGATAAATGAACAATCACTATAATTTCCTCAAACCTCCACCAGAGGGACCCCCTGGACCCCTTTAGAATTTATTAACACAATTTTTACGGATTTAACACGGACACGTGGGGGTCAATTTAACATGTTTTTGGGAAATTCTCATGAAATCTCAAAATTGCCTATCAATAAACTAATGAAAAATATCGTGGTCCCCAGAATAAATGAGTTTTGACGATTTAAATTTGAGGGAATGATGACTGAGGTGAGGAAATGATGATTATGTTTATTTTTCATTTAATATCGTATTATTTATTTTTTAAATATATTTTAAATTTTACTAGGTTATATTAACTTACAAATTCAAAAGTTTCTGTAAGCAAAGATGTACGAAAACCAAGTCGATCTAGTCTGAAAGTCATTACCTCATAACTCATCATCCCCTCACTTTTAATCAAAATGAGGAAATGACGGTGAGGGAATGACAAAACAAACCATAACCTAAAAAAATTTCGCAACATAACCGTTAGTTACCAGCTTGGTTTTTGCTACGCTTTCTACCTCTAAAAACATACTTTCGTGCGCCATCGAAATTGAAATATTATAATTACTTTTTTTATTCTTCACTGTGAGGGAATGATTAAATAAAATGTAATCTTTAAAATATTGTAATGAAATCTTCTTCCAACAATTACTCTAACAAACTTGAAGTCAATTCGCCATTCCGAACAAGTAACCGTACTACCAACTGTCAAAAACTAATGAAAGTGTTACAAAAGTCCTCAAAAATATACCTACTTATCGACTGTTGGTAATGCTGGGAGGGAATGATTATTTTTCATGGGACAAGTGTTGAGTTAACATTAGACAAGTTGTTGATGACTTATAATTCTAAATTCAGAGAAATTTTGAAAATTTGTTGTATTTACAATAGACAAGTCATAGTTACAAACGGATTTCTTAAGAACTTTTCAATAAAAAAAATTAGACAATGTTCTAATCTAAAGTTTGGGACATAGTGAGGGAATGATTTTCAGAGTACTATATATGTATAATTCCTCACAAATGCCCGTACAATCCCAAAGTTATTACCAGCATTTTTAGTCTTGATGATGTTCTTTCAAAAAAAAAAACAAAAACCTCTTAAGTCGATTAGGTTTATTCTAAAAACTGCTAGGACAGAAATTTCAAGATTTCATGAGAATTACCCTTTTACTAAAAATTATGAAATATCAAATCTTAGTTATTGAGCTCAAAAAATTTTTACCAGAAAATTGTGAGGTTTTGAAATTGCATGAAATATTTTATCGCAAATATTTTTGTCATGCGGATATTTTGTCGGGGATATTTTGTCCGGAAATCAAAATGCCTAATACTTAAAAAAAACAGACCGAATCTTAATTACAAGACAAGTTGAAAAAACTTATAAAATGGCGACTGTTTGAAAAAAATTTTTTTTTTATTTTCACATATTTTTTTAATAATTCTGAATTTTTTAAAAATACTAAATGAAAATTTACAGTTTTAGTCAAGATCCCCGCGATAAAGAAATGTATAAAGAACATCCTCTACAAATTTGAAGTAAATCGGTCCATTAAAACTCGAGATATTCTTACCGCCAGCTCGAAAAAAGTAGTTTCGAGAAAAACGCGTTCAAAGTTTCGGGTAAAGTTACGTGCAATGGCCATACAATCGTAGTTAATACTTATATTTTTAAATCAGCGATTCCCGGTTCAAAAATAATAAAAATTTTGAAAAATCCTCTTAAGGACATATTCTTAAAGGTATAAGCTTTAAAAATATGAAAGAAAAGAAAAATCGATTTTTTTCAAATTTCTGGATTAGAATACCGCCTAAAGTTATCTATAAGTAACTTATTTTCAATCAGTTTCTTGATTTTAAAAAATAATTTACTAAAGAAGTAAAACTTTAACAATCAACAAATATCCATCCCAAAATAAAATAGGACAGTGACTCTGTGTTAATCTTGGAAAACGAAAGATAAAATTATTCGTTTTGCGACTCATTACGTTTGATGAACGAACTTTCTTTGCGAGAGTAATAATTTTTCTCGGATATTTTTCTTTGCGTTCTAGTTTTTCCGAGATTATATTTCACGTAATTGTAATTATGAACGCTTGACGCTCGTTAATTTTTCCTAATTAAACGATTTTGTGTCTGCGTTAAGAAAAAAAAAAAAGGCAACTGCAAATTGATGTGGGTTTTAAGATTGAAAATGGTAGGTGTGAGAATGAATTCATCGTCTTACATCGCTTGTATTGAACAAATATTGGAACGTCTAGACTTTTTGTCCCCGAAAAATAAAAAGTTTGAGGTTTTGGTTTGCGAACTAAAAAAAAAAAATTCTTTGCTCATTGCAAGACCGGGAAAATATTTGTGGGAAAAGCACAGCCTGTTTGGATATCTTTCATCTAAAACTCATACACACAAACATTCTTCCATGAACGAGAAAATTTTCGCTCTCGCGAGCCACTTAAATTTAATATGTAAAGTGCATGTGTTTGCCTCACTGTTTTTATCCTGTTCACTCCCGCTATTTTACAAAACCTCTCTTTTGTATTACATATACAAATCATCTGCATGTGATTTTCCATATCGCTCTCTCGCTCTTTCTCCTATTTGCACGACGAAAAAATTATTATAAAACTAAATATAAATTTTTTCGTTCCGCTTTTATATATTTGCATCATATGCATGAATTTCCCAACCCCAAACTTTATCCCTTTCCAATGCTACTCTTATCCACAAGTACTCATTCATTTTTTGTGGTCACTAATTAAATTGTAAATTTAAAGAAAATTCATCCAACTGAATGGGGAGTTTTATTTTTTTTTTTCTCGCTCTCACCTATTTTCAAATGGTTCGCTTTGCATATATAACTACACAAAGTCTGTGGCTAAATAATAATAATAATAAAAAAACTCAAAAAATGATGAAAAATGGTTTCATTTCGAAGTGCACTGGAGCTTTTATATGCGCACGATATTCATCCGAAATCATCGTCGTCCCGCTTGGACTGCCTCATCATCTCGCTTCTGGTCCACACAATTTCCCGTTCTTCCAGTCGCACGTATTCACGGCGACTATTTTATGTTTGTGCCGCTAGAAACGGTTGGCAGCACTTATAAATGTTATTTTATGATGAAGTGAATGTGATTTTTAGAAGGGGATTTTTTGCTCTTCTCGCACCCGATTTTTATGTTTGCAACGTTTGTGTGCTTTGTTTAATTAAAGCTGTAGAGAAATGCGGCGTCGACGCCATCGTCATAGTGCTAGTGCAAACCAAAACCAAACCCGTTTTGTCGTTTTGTACGTTTCAGTCCTCATCATCGTCACCGCGGCGAAAAAATTAGGTTGAATGATTGTTGAATACGACTGGAATGAGAACGTCATGAATGTTGGTTTTACATGTGCCCACCCTGGTTACGGTATTTAAATTCATTTCAAAAAAAAAAATAAATACGAAAATCTTTTTTAAAGGAAACAAAAAGCCCCACAGATTTTTCCTGATTATATTTTCCTGTAGGAATAATAATTGCTATTGTACTATTCATGTTGCATACTGTTGAACATACGTTATATATACATTGGTAATAATGGCCTTAATAGCCCCTTCGAGGTACGATATGCAACATTTCAGCATACACGTGTTGAGAAATGAAACAATTTTCTTTTGTAAATGAAAAATAATTGCAAGTTTCTCCTGGCTTTTACCTTAAATATAATTCAAATATTTAAATTTTCTAAAATATCTTATCTTATACCAAGGATTATCTTCTAAATTATCTTATACCAAGGATTACATTTCATGGTTAGTTTCATTTATTAATTTTTTTTAGGAACATATATTCGCTATCCCACAGGTTGTATACATTTTTTCACAGATCTTTTTATACCAAGTGTCATCAAAATCTGTTAAGTCTTATAAAAGCTATCAGGATTAGTAGTGACCATACTTGAAACGCCCATTGTTTCAAGATACATACACGGAAAAAATAGTGGTGCAAGATTTACAACACTAAACTTGTGATATTTTTACTGCACTTTGTGTTCACTATAACCACAAATGTAACATTAGATAACACACTGTGTTGTTTTCAGCTTTAACGTATAGTATTTTTAACTAACATAGTGTAGAAAATATATGTAGCTGTTACAACTGCAGAGTGTTGTACAACTAACAAATTTTACAACATAACCAATAATTTTAACAAATAAATACAAGTGTCAAAAATTCAACTACATTTTTACTAGTTTGTGTTGTTAATAATACTACAGTTTTTTAATTACACTTGACTATTAAACGTTACCACACGTGGTGTCATCCTATATAATACTAGTAAATGTAGTAAAATTAACAAGGAATGTTGTTAAAACTACAACACATTTTTTCCGTGTAGTTATCAATAGGAATTTTAAGAATTAGGATATTTTCGTATAAAATTTTATCAAATCATGTTATGTTTGGCTCGAAAACTTGCATTGAATTAGTTGGTTCCACCACATATCCTCAATTTTGCCAACCTCTCGTCTATTTTCTACACTGCAACGACTCCTATACCTATTCCTCTTTAGATTCATAAGGCTCTGTCCTCTCTAATTTTGGGAAGTAAGTAAATCAACAGAATACAAAAATTTCAAGATCCGGCACTACAAATGATCACCAAAGCGCCAAGGTATGTTCATGGATCAGCCCTGCCTCGCGACTTAAACCTCACCACAGCCGATTAATCCACTAAGTTTTTACCCACAATTATACAATTTTGCCAAACAACATCTTGGACTACTCAAATCCAATCATCTTTCCCACCTTAAAAGAATCGCAGACTCAAAAAGAGTTCTCATTCAGACCAAATATCATCAATCATCACCTAATAATTACTGGACCCGGATTGATGAAGGAGACAGGTACACCACACTCCATCCAGAAAGCGATGGAAGACCCAAAACAGTGGGACAACGCTTGCTGTTTCCTCCAGAAAATAGGAATTCAAAACGACATATAAGGTTTGTTCCAGACGTTGAAGCCAAACACGTCCACGTAAGACAAAGAGCAAGGCACATTGACCAAGAGACCAAGAGTGAGTGAAGAAATGTTTCAGCCCTTCGCTTGGCCGCATTAGGCCAAGAGTCGAGCTATGAACGTACGTTTTTGTGACAACGCTTGTTTCAACACTGATTTGGAGGTGTTTAAACGCCGTAAAACCAGTTTAAAATTAGGGGAAAGTTCTTGCTTTATGATTTTTACTCACTCTTGTCTCTTGGTCAATGAATCTTGTTATTTGTCATTCGGTGGACGTGTTTGAACATCATCAAATGGACAAGTGGAACAAACCTATAGTATAACGATCTTATACAAGCAAAAAAGTAACCCATATCAATTACCACTGTGCTAATGACCTTGTAGTTTCAGCACGCTAAAATGAAAAAAATTACTGTACCCATTCTGTGGGATCCTCTACTGAGAGGTTCCTTAAAAACGCCACATATCATTTTTATTTTTTTATATATTAGAAAAATGTTTGGCTTAGACACTGATAATCTGCAAAAACTTTGTTGATTTTGTAAATGATTGTTACATTAAAATCAATAAACTATTAATCTATTTATGGCTATACTGCAAGAACCACACATTTTTTCTGAGATTATAATTTATTCTACACATTTTACGACCTACAATCTAACATTATACAATGAAGCATGTCAGTTCTTTGTATGTATGTAAGAAAAACTGTATTTTGTAATAATCTTATGAGAACTTATCATTTTTTAGAATATCTACTTCCTGTACTTGCTTAGTATGTTTGCTACCTTTGTACCAAATATCATAGAACTATGTTCAATTTTGCAAGGAAAGGCAACGCAATTTCTTCCAAGAAAATATATACCGTAGATTATCATCTACAGATAAACAAACATTTATTTTTAATTTTATAGAAGTCTATGTATAGTTAGATATAGACATAGATATAAATATAGAAATAAATATGATGAACTAACTTCATGGTTTCTATTCCAAAAAATCTTAGTTTAAATAGAAAATTTAAAAATATATCATAAAAATTTAAATGAAAAATATTTTCCTTAAATTTAATTTTTCAGAACACTGAGTATACGAAAATTTTAAAATTTTCGTTTAAATGAAGCATTTTATATTTGTTGAAAATATAAATTTCAAGTTTATAGTACATAGAGCACAGAGCACCTATAAAAATTTTCCGTCTAAGAAAACAGAAAATTCAACAACATAAATTTAAATAAATTTTTGAAATTTTTCTCATTTTTTTTCTAGCAGTCATAATTTCCTTAATATTTTAATTTTCATAGATAAAACGGATAAAAAGTATTTCTATACGTGTACAGAGCAGAGTGCCACTTAAAACTGTGTTTCAGAGTTTAAATCTTAAGGGGCCCATAAATATGAAATGCATTTGCAAATTGGATCTAGTAGAAGTCGCTGCAGTTTATATTAAAATATTTTATACGTATCTATGTATGTATGTAAGGATAAGTAGCGTGCTTGCACGTATCCGAATGAATTCGTACAAGACCCAGAACTACAAGATGCTAAATGTAAAAAGCATTAAGCCGTAGGGTAACTGAAGGTTGAGAAATAGCCTGGCTTATTTCCTTAAGCAAATATTGAGACATTAAAATAATGGATTTTTTTGAAACATGAAAAATTATTTTCTCAACTTTGTCTTATTCAACGAATGAAAATATACTTTCATATAATATGCTATTTTAAAATGTACAAGGTGGTAGACTAAGGTGCACTATAGTATAGAATAATAATGGGAACACTAAAAGGCGTTAATATCAATAAATCATAGTCCCATAATATAAAAGGCACACGCTATCCATACAAGTATATATAGTGTGTGCTAGTGTGCATTTATTCCTCATAAAATTGCAATATTTTTTCACAATATCTTCGTTTCTCCGCCGCGTCATGTCGACGTTAATAATTTTAGGATAGAGATCAGACTGTAGACTTTCCAGACTATGTGAAAGAAATCTATGGTGGAACGGTTGGAGAGTGAGTTAGGGTACGATATGGCATGTAAAAAGTTAATTTTTCGTTTGGTTTTTCTACGCTTTTTGCTTCTTTAGTTTTATTATTTCCTTTTTTGAATTATACGGATTTTTTTTAAATATATATTTTCACATTTTTGCTTTGTGTTTAAATAATTAATTACCTATTACACTGCTCAAGTAAAATAAATAAAAGTAATTTTAGAAATATATGTACGATCGTTTATTGTTTGAAACACAAACAAAAAAAAAACCATTTTAGATTGTAGTTATATTGTGAATACTATTGAAATTGTTGGAGACCTAAATGAATTAGTTTAAATATAATATGAAGCCTTAAGACACTTAAAAATCATGTAAATTTTACTTTTCCCCACATAAGAGGTATATAAGGTAGGAATAATTCAATTAAGTTTGTCTGAATATCTTAAATTTCAAACTGGAACTTTTTACCTTAGAATATTTAAACTATTATTGTGATTTTTTAGTGATATACTTAAGGTTTAAAATCTGTACAGGATACAAATTCAATTAAAATCACGCTCAAATTTTGATTATAAATTTGACAACGCTAATGTTAAATTTCCTTCTAAAATAAACTAAGCCTTGCAACTGAATTTAGAGTTGATTTGGTAATACCACTGCAGTTATAATTCAGATAGAATTCAACGTTATTAAACTTTCCAAAAAATTGTACCAAGTTACAATTTTTGTTTTCATTTTGATTTGATTTGATTTTCTCAAATTTACAATGATTTTTTAAGGACCAAAACAAAAATCACTTTAAGTAATACGAAATCCCCTAAATATGAACGTGTTGGTGGAACCAATCTAATACTACTTTTATTACAAGCATTTGTCCCAAACATGGGGCAACAAAGTTGAAAAAATTTACATCATTCAATTTATACAATAACTGACGCCTCTTGGTACATCACCAATCATGCCATCCATCGGGAACTCAAAAGGCTACAGGAGTGAGATAGCCAGATTCAGTCAAAAATACTCGCAGATACTGAACAAACATCCCAACTATCTGGCTGTGAACCTACTAGATACTTCCAGCGACCATCGAAGGATGAATCACGTCTCATTTCTGAAGTTACCTTTCAGAGAACCACTAACACCTTAAGGTACCCCTTTTAGGGCATGCGGTCTTTCCCACCTATATACGAAAAATAGTGGTGTAAGATTTATATTTATATTTTTACTGCACTTTGTGTTCACTATAACCACAAATGTAACATTAGATAACACACTTTGATGTATTCAGCTCTAACGTATAGTATTTTTAACTACCATAGTGTAGAAAATATATGTAGCTGTTACAACTACTGAGTGTTGTACAATTAACAAATTTTGGCGTTTGCGCATGCAGTTTTTTTAATTACAGTTCACTGGTAAACGTTACCACACATGGTGTCATCCTATATAATACTAGTTAATGTAGTAAAATTAACAAGGAAAAATGTTAAAACTACAACACATTTTTTTTCGTAAACCTTCATCATATTTACTTTTCTGTCCAGGGAATGCAAACTAATAAAGCGGAGAAAAAAAATCAATTTATAATAAAATTCTGGCATAGAATACTTTTTTTAAGTAAGCTCCTATTAATCGACAATTTAAGGTGGTATTCATCGTCGTCACTCAAATTTGAGGAAACACTTAAGTATGGTGATCAGTGTCGACCATTTTAATTTTCATTTCAACTCTTCCATTATAAAACAACGCGTAATCTTTTACCTCAAATGGTTTAAAATAATTGATAAATCAAAATGTCACAAGTTGAGTAAATGCTCAAGTTATAAGCATAAAAACTTAAGTGGACTTAGAAAAACGTAAGTCTGGAGTTACTTCAAGTAAATGTGTATTAGATATTTGCAGTTTAGTATTCAATAAGCATAAACTTGAAGGACCTCCAGTCTTCACTTAAGTTTTCATGGTTACAAATTACAAGTGGAGCATAATATACTCAACGCATGTCATGTCATGAATTTTGTATATGAAAATTATCAAAATATTTAAAGTAAGTGTGTAGTTCAGTGCACGTTTTGTTTTATAACAGAAGAGTTCTATGAAATTAAAGTTTATACTTGAGGGTTACCTCAAATTTGAGTGACAACACTATAATATATTTTTACAAAAATAATTATTTCTTGTTAACTTAGCTTTTGAACTTGTCTGCTTATTTTTTAAATATTTTATGCTGCAGCTAATTGTTAAGTATACGATTACCCCTCACAAAATGTGGATAATACCTTAGATATTATTTGATTACACGTTTCTGGTTAAGTTAAGCACGGCGTTGGCGTTATTTTAATTTTTCACACCTCACCATCACAGTTTTATTGGCAAGGAAGCTGATTTATGTTTAAATTTTAATTTTGAATACTAAATAGAGGAGGTTTATGCCTTATTAGGTCCTTAGTAAATCTGTTAGATCTCCCTGTTGAAGCTAGATTACTAAAGATTAAAGAATGACACTCGGCAGTGTTATTATTGGCTTTAATATCTATAAGTACCTAAATGATTTTTCGAAAAAATTTCATATGATGGAAGACGGGGGTTGAAAGTTTCTTAGTTCTAGTTAATAAATCTAATTTTACAATTTATTATAAATCTACATGCAGATGTAAAGAAAGTCTCTTTTCTGTCGTTTCTTAACCTTTTCATTTCACAATTTGAAAAAAAAAAAATATTAAAACTTATTTTAAAAGGACTATCTTTAGTCTTATGTAAATCATTGATTACTATTTCTTGAAATCTTTGTTATTTTGTAGTGGTAGATATAGTACGAGAGGCAATGGATCGGGATTTACAATGATTGCAACAAGAGTATTAGGTCGCGACGTTTCGTCACACAATATAGCTTCATCAGGCTCTCTGATGTATGCTCAGCATTCGTGTCTTTCTGTAGCCTTGTTAAACGAGTTTGACACTCATGATTGACAATTTTGAAAATTGTTGTCACCATATAAACGTAACAACCTACGCTTATCCATATCATATATATTATAAACAATTATTTAGATTTCACATAAACAAAATCACTGGTAGTCCTTGGTCATTTATACAACTTTCTACGTTATATGAAGAATGATAGATCCGTTTAAATATATATTTTAAACTTTATATTAGACTTGCTACTCAATAGAATCGTTGCATTTAAATGAATTGCCTTCTCTGCAAAATTTGAATATTTTCCTCATAAAATTTCAAGTTTCTTATATTTTTTTTTCCTTTTTTGATAGGAAAATATGTTATCTTTTAATTAATCTAAGCTCATTCGATGCAAATTTCATTCTCGCCTTTAAAAAATTTGGTGCAAAAAATTAATTATCTCGTTGCCTAAGCTGCAAAACCCGCCATGAAAAAAAAAGATTTTGAATAATTTGTAACTAACTCGATTTTCTTATTTATGTGGAAACCAGAAAATTGAGATTTTTATGAAATGAAATAATTTTATTACTGTAATTATCACATTGGCTAAAACACGGTTGTAAGTACCCACATAAAATCGTCGGGAGCAATGTGGATAGAGCCGCGATTTGCTAGCGTCTCTGTAGTTTCGCACGGTCGGGAGAACAGGGAACTCGAGGGAAGGCGTAAATTTTAACACGTCCACTATATAGCACACGGTGAGAAAATATTTTAATTTTTTTTAATTAAATTGTATTTTCGTGCACACGTTAAATTTATTATACGACATAAAAACAAACTCTGGTGCCAAAATGAGGTACTACAATCGCTTTAATTGTTATAATTTTCAATGTGCACGAAGAGGATGGCGAAAATGAAAACCAGACGATAATATTATAACAGAGAAATCCATTCGGTATTCTCACATCTTCCACCCGTTCCACACATTGTGCCACGTTCATTCTTCCATTCCAATTACGGAATTCCAACCCCTGCTTTTTCTGGTTGAGCTTGACCAAAAAACCACACACCAATCGGATTCATACAAACTCCGCCATCCCCTTTGGAAAATATAAAAGCTCTTTGGGTTTATATTTGAATTTCAGTGCGTATTATGCATTTTCTCTGTTCCGTTTCAATTCATTCACTACACCCATAATTTCCACATTAAATATTTAAATATTTCGTGTGATAAATACATTTTGTTATTAAAATATTTGTGTGTGAAATTTAAATTGGCTTAATGAAAAGCGTGAGATTTCGTGTTATTTCAATAAGAGTTAAGGTAAGGTGAAATAAGGACAAGGGACTTTCGTGTCAATAATTGCTATTTAAATTGCATTCAATCATGGGCGTCTATATAGAGAATTTTCCATAGGTGAATCATTGATTATTTGATTGCACCATTTTAATTCAGTTTGAAATGAAGGCTTTGATTGATTCGAAACTATGTTTATGCTGATACCCGCTCGCTTCGCTGAGTGTATCTAAATTTAACTGATTGATTAAAAGATTCCGTAAGTTCATAGCAAAATATAAAAATTAATCTATTTTGACAGATAAAAATGATAGATACTTTCAGACGTTAGATCCACAGAAAGTTTATCAAAATTCGTAAAAATACTTTTCAAGAAAAAGATGTTAGCTGTCCCAAATCAACGTCTATACGATTTTTAGTAAAAAAGTAACTGTATTCCGTCCTTTAGGACTTGAAAATCTTTCATACCAAATGTCATTTAAAACCGAACAGCTATTTTAGGGGGCATCCAATAATTGCGCGAGGCGTTTTTTGCGATTTTTGAAATCTCATCCCTTCCTCTCTCGTAAGATGTCATGAGATTTGGAATATATCATTCCCCCAACCCGCAATCTAATGTGATATTTTTCAAAACAAAAAAATACGTGATATTTGCGAGACCTTCCCTTTCCCCAAAGTAAGATTAAATATGATTCGGCTCGACCCCATCGGCCCCTGAACGCCTCACGTAATTAATGGATGTTCCCTTAAAATAATAGATAAGTAGCTATCCTAGAAGATCTTTAGCAAAACTTCATTAAAATTGGTTCCAATAAGTAATTGTTAAATTTTTATATTTTTAGTTTATTATTTTAAAACGTATATTTCTAATTAATATTTTCGACAATGAACAATGAAAAAATTTAAATATCTTAAGCAATTACATTATTAATTTTATCGGGTGTTAAATTGAAATTCAAATTTATTTTCCAGTAAAAAGAGTCAGTTTTTTAATTTAAACTTTTTAGAGATTTCTTTCGTTATTGGGTAAAATTGGAAGAAAATGCGTTAAAATTCTATTTTACGAACTTTACCGGAACTTTTTAAATGTACGGTTCCTGTAGGATATAATTGTTTTGCCATTCCATGGGAACCAGGCATTATTCTAACCTTAAAAGTAAGTTATATCATTCTCCCCCAAACTACCACATTGCAAAAATCATATAATCTTTAACTCTGTGATAAACAAAAAACACATCTATCTCACGGGAATAGTGCACCCCTCCTGAGTAAAAAATGGATCCAGTCTTCTTAAGGAAAATGAGTTAAGACTCTATTTCGTGAACTTTAACAAAACTACTTTTAAATACTCGGCTCCTATAGAATACATACTTGTTTTACTATTCCGTGGAAACCGTTTATTATTCCAGTATGAGAATTAATCCATATTATTTCTGCCCTCTAAACTACCACATTACAAATAAGGAAGTTAATCTTTTGCTCTGTAAAAAAACAAAAAAATATCTGTTCCATAGGAACCGTACGTTTTTTCTGGATATAAAGTATACCGTATGTTAAACCGGATTATAATCTATATCTATGCCAAATTTCATCCAGATCCATTGAGCACTTTTTAAGTGAAAGAGCAACAAACATCCATAGATACAAACTTTCACGTTTATTATATAAGTTTCAGACAATAAGGACTTGGAAATCAATTTCTTTTACGATAAAAAAATACTTCAGCCAAATGATAAATTTAACCTGATTAGTTAGTTATTATTAATTTATTTTTTTTTGGCCTTCTTGTAACAATAACGTAGCCTATACAGAGTGATGAATTTCTCTTTTTAATTTTATGAGATTTTTTTATCAAATAATTGAATTTTTTTCTTGGAGATTTTTTTTTGTTACCGTAGCACTTTATCATAAATATGTCCAGTGATAAATAAAAAAAGGTATTTACGTAAATATGATATCATTTTTCTCTGAGAATTCGTGTTTAAGGGACGTGGAAGATCGCACGTGTGATAGGTTTTGTTTTTTTTTTCGCTTTACACGTGGTACAAAGACTTTATGGTGTGCGTGGATGTGCGAAGTATGAACAAAAAAAGATCAGGGTGGCAAAAAAAAAACGTGTGAAGGAGATTGGTAATGCGATAGAACGTAAATTCATTAAAGACGAACAAATGCTTATCTCAAAGGGAATCGCTTTCGGGGTCTACACAATCGACTAACGAAACGAAAACTGGTGAAAACCTCCCCCACTACCATAATACTGGCCACCTAGCCACCCCAATTCACTCTACCCTCCGGACTATTTTCTCACTAAAAGTTTCCGTATAGAAAGTTTATATCATTGAACTATAGAGAATTTTCATTTTCTTCACATATATTTTTTGTATAGACATTTTTGGACACATTGATGTAATCGAATTGAGAAGAAACGCAAACGAAAAATAAATGTAAGATTGATTTTTTACGTCGATAAAAATATGATTTTCTGATTTCGTAAATTAGATTCCCACTTTTCCCTCGCCTCCAGAGAAATAAGAATCGTGTAAAATTCTAAGAAGAAAAAAATCATTTTTAATCAAATTATAAACTTTTGTGAAATTATTGCTTCAAATAATCGGAATTGGGATAAATTAGATGATGTGAACGGGTAGATGGAAAATTGGTAGATACCAGCTTTAGCTAGCAATTCACGTTTACGTACCTCTATGAATAAGATGATGTAGATGTTTTCTATATGGGAACAGGGATCGAAGAGTTTTTAGGGTGAAAGACGCAAGACGAACACCGTCCATGATTGCGATTTGTGACGCAAAGCACGTCGTTGCAAACCAGCATCTCAATGGATCGTCGCGCTACTTTCATTGAACACCCTCATTCCTCATCGTCTTCCGGGAAACTCACCCCCGTGACGATCAAATCACCCCCGTTCTACCCTAACCTCCGTCGTTCGTCGATCTCATGAATTCCAAAGAGGTTATATTATAGAAAACTATACCAATCATCTATTGTGCTATGAGTCCAAGACGCGATCACACGAGCTATAAGGCTATAAGACTGTAAGACGCTGTTGTAAAGCGGCTGTAAGATTTCGTACGATAGATTTGGGTGGAAAATATGACTGGTGAGATCTCTCTTCCCGTGCTCGCTTTGGCTGCTCAATATTTAAATATGAAAACGAGATAATTCCATTTGAATAAGGATTTTCTCGACGTCTTTCATCCTTATGGTTTTATGTCTCTTTTCCAAAAGCGTGATATTAATATTAAGGGAAATTGTTGCACAAAAATTATCTCTAGTCGACACATTTTAACTAGACGATCTCTTGTTATGCAAACGTTAAACATTATTTTCAAACACCCCCAATTTTTTCCCCTTCAGAAAACACAACACCCCATATGATATGAGTTTTCATAAAAATCACTTATTCGTAAATATGCAGTTATGTTTCTTTGTGTTCTACCAAAGGAGATGAAAATTCACACAAAGAAAATCGATTTAATAATTTCAGAGACTAGAAAAAAAAATTTCAGTGAAATATTTATCATATGCATGGTTTAGTAAATACCCAAGCTTAGTTTCAAAGACAGTGAAAGTTTCGCGTAAAGCTCTCACTGATTGCAGCTTTGAACCAAGGTGTTTTTGCCACATTTAAAAATGAAATGAAATAAAGAAGCTTAGATTTGCAACACTGAGTTTTTTTTTAGTCTACCAAAAGAAAAAACAAGAAAACAACCTTTTTAAAATAATCCAACAAGATTTGAAATTAAGTTTATTTTGAATAATATTTCTTTGCTAAAAGCTCTCAACGTCTAACGAAAGAATTTTTTATTCTTACTTCGGGTTCATGAGTCAATTTTCTTTCAAAATTGAAAAGTGTGGAAATCAAAATTATGTGTTGTTTACAAGATTTTTATTTGTTTATTCTCTTTGTACGTGTAAAAGGCCTTTTTAATCAATTTTTCATTTACTTTCCATTTATCATTGATAATATGATTTTACAAGTATCGTTCAATTGAACATTTTTGTACTGATCGATATAGTTAGAAGGGCAATGGATCGGGATTTTACAATGAATGCAACAAGAGTATCAGGTTGTGACGTTTCGTCATATATTATAGCTTCATCAGGCTCTCTGATGTATGCTCATCATGCATGTATTTCTGTAGCCTTGTACATACTAATTATGTATCAATCCATCCTACCACGCCATGTACAGCAGTCCAAAAAGTATTCTAAAAAATCCATCCTGATCCATTGCCTCTCTAACTGCATCTTTCAATACAAAATAACAAAGATCTGAAAAAATATTAATCATTTTCTTGTACGTTAACGCGACCATAAAAAAACTGTATGCTCTTATTTTGTGACGTATGTCGATCTTTGGATTAGTTTTGGGCATTTTTGAACGATACTTGCTCGAGACCAGCCCCCTACAACTTTATGTTACAAAAATGTGACTATTTTGACCGCATTTGCAGACATTGCCAGTAATATTAGTTGAAAACGAGTTGAACGAAGACCACGACGACTGACGAAGACTAGAGACTTTTATGCAGGTTGGAGGTTAGAAATAATGTTTTTAAACGTCAGGTGAATTATTTTTATTTCTTTTATTGTTATTGTTATTGTATGAGAATAATTATGATAATATGTATGGTATGTGTGATATATATAAAAATAATGATGATAAGTTTAAGTGACAAGGGGCTGTTTGAGACGTATAACTCCTATAACAACACAAATAGTTAACAGCTGTTTTTGAACTAGCTACCAGCGCCACCCAAAGGCCCTAAAGGTACTAATATTTGCTGGAGAATCGGTCACTTTTTTAAGCCTTTCTCTTGTAATGGTGGAAGTAGTTACCCACATTTATTTACATATATATTATATACAATTGTATTGGCCAGCACTGGCCCCATACAAATCGAATTGCTTAAGGTTATAATGTATTTTTATCAGGACATCTGCGAGAGACAATAACTGAAAGTTCGAATTTCTAGTTGCCACACTCTTATTTAAGTGACAGGGGGCTGCTAGAGACTCACCCGTTCTAAAAATGTCACATATTATGTGGAACGTCATTGTGCCGTTCATTCTTCTTTCTCAGAAAGTTTAAGTCTTGATCCGTCATAATAAAATAGATAGATTAATGTTAGTGTAGTACGAAAAAGTACAACACATGCACACACAATTTTTTACACACTTAATAACTAAGAGAGCGTGAAATACGATATGGCTATGCTTCCAGACAAAGTATTTGCTTGTATGTGTTAAAAAAAGTTACTTTCAACTTAAGTTTCAATTAGAAAGAATAAGATAGAGTGAGGTTAATTTTAGCAAGAAATGTATTTGTCGCTTACATTATTTTTCTAAAAAAAAAACTTGATCTTTAGAATATTTCTTTACGAGTTCCGTGATCCTTTGTCTTCATATTTGTAAAAAAATTAAATTTTAAACTTTGTAAATGACTTCAGAAAGCAGCCGTGGGTGCAATAATACTCCTAATCTCTCTGTACTAATTTACACTCTTGTTGTGTTCTTAAAATTTACAGTTTTCCTTAATGTGTACATATTAATGGTCATATGTTTAGCTCAAAATTAAAAAAAAAATGTATTCTCGTGGATTAATAGAATTATGAAAAGTTATCAAGAGAGGAATTATAAAGTAAAGCTTCACGGATTTAACGTACACCGATGTGTATTTATACCTGAATGTTATTTATATTTATATTTATATTATTTTTTTTTGTTGGTAGAGGATTTTTGTTTTACCCACAGGTAAATTGGATGTTATGGAAAATATTATGGAAAAAATCGAAATTGAAATTTATGGCTTTCGTCCAGAAGTGGAAAATGTACGAGTTCGACACCCGGGGCTCATGTAGCGAACAAATTATTACCACAGTTACATCAGTAGGTAGCTTTACATAGATTTAGCCGTGGCTGTTGGGGCCGAGCCTCGCGCTCTCTGGCCACCGCTCGAGTCCTCCACTGGCTGAATGCCTGTTTTCACCAACGCCAGCAGGAACTGACAGTTTCAGCGACAGTTGTTAGCGGGATAGAGCGAAATTGTGTGTAGAGAGTGCACGGCTTGTATCCCATCCATCCCATTCTCCTAAATCCATCCCTCACGCCATGCTCCCGAAACAACGGATGCCATTTCCATCAGTGGGGAGTCCACGTGAACCAGTGTGCCTATTCCACGTGTCGTATGCATTCGTTTCAAACAATCGTCCTCCTGCTCGTGCTCTTCGCATCCTCAACAAATGTTTTATAGACAGATGAAACACATTGTGTCATTTGAATTAAAATCGATTGCAAACTTCGTCTATTGCCTCACACATAGAATTACACAAACATATACCGTTAACAGACAGACGGACCGAATACGCGCTCAAACAGACTTTTTACAATGTCACCAGCACTAATTAAATACGTGGTGGTGATTTGTAAAAATTTCCGATCACCTTCTTTTTATTGCCTATTTTTTTTTTTTTTTGAACCTGCATCAAATTAAATCTTTCTCACCACCACCTATTTCCAGCCGTCAGTTATTTGACCCCCTTACTTAATTGGAATTTTCATTTGACTCGTACAAAAGTATTTTTGTATTACATACTAGCAGTCCCATGTGGGTTTCTCTGTGTCAAATAGTAATGTTGATGTATATTTGCTTGATTAACTTAATGATCACGATTTATAATTAATGGAAATTTTTGTTTCTAAATATCAAAAAAATATGGCCTTTAAAATAAGAAATAATGTTATGTTCCTTTACACCACTCTATAAGTAGGTACAATAAGAAATTAATTTTTTTCAAATTCAAGGTCTGATCCCATTTATGATGTTATATCTTTAAAAATAAGCCAATCTTAAAAATACACAGCAAGTATAAAATATTTATTCAAATAATGACGGTGTAATTCTATAAGATTTTGAATTAAATAAGTAGACTAAGAATATTTTTTGGAAGCCTAAATGGAAATGAAAAGAGTTAAAATTAATGAAAACAGTTAAATTTCTGAAGTTATTCTTTTTAAGGCGCGTTATGAAACAATGATGAGTGAAATTTTTAGATGGGCGGCCATCTTCAGACTAAATTTAACAAAATGAAGTTGGCCACAAAACCACTCGGTTTCTTGGCGCGCGTTATTTGAATTTTTGTTTTATTTATTTTCTAATTTATTTATTTTTATATTTAAATTAAAAATAATTATATATACAAATGACACATATTATTAAAAAATAAGTTATTATTTCTCTCAAATTTTGCAGTAGCTGTTATACTATTTGGAGTTTAGTGATGAAAAAGATGTCTGCATTCCATGCATATTCGTAGTTATCACAAAATCTGGGATTCTAAAATGATTCAACCATCTTAGAATAATAATTTAGCAAAACAAGGCATGAATAAGATTAAGACATTTACTTTGAAAAGTAGCTACTTACTTTATTTCACAATTTCTGTGAAGCTAGTTTTTATGACATGCATGAATTGTTAACCAGAAAAATGATCCTGACACATTTTATAAACGTCTTGCAGCTTTCTTTGGATATTATTTATTGATATAAATTAAAATATTATTTTCTTAATTTTATTTTTAATAATTATATCTTTAAATATATATATATATATATACATATTGTTAGGTAAATATTAATTTACAGTTTTTTAAAATTGATTATTTGAATGCAATTAAAAAACTAATTTTTAATGATTCCAAAGAAGTAGAACTTCTCACGCGCGTACATAAGTACATGCAACCACTTTTTTTTTTGAAATCTAAGACCAAAATTTAATTTCTACCAAAATTAAAGCCTGAACCAACACGGTAGGTATAACAAAATATGGTAATTATAAGGTGGTATCATGTAATATTTGAAATTTATTTCGTTTAAAAAATAAGCTTTACCGTAAAGTGTAAATTTTCAACTGACAACTTTCACCCTTACAACTAACAGTATTAAGGATTAATTGAAGATACAATCAGCAGTAGAAGTACTAAACTCTAATAATAACTCATGAATATCTACTGTTTCTAGGATGCCACAAAGTAAATAAATAGTTTCCGTACCTACTATAAAATAAAAATAGGGACACCTATTGGCGCAGTGGCTAGAGCAGTAGTTCTCTCCACTTCATGCGTCAAGTGGTACGGGTTCGATTCCCGTTGAATCCTAGACATAAGACCATAGACCTAAGATTAAAATTGACCAACAGAAATTTTCTATGTTTAGACAGTCGTGATATGACCTAAGCTGTTAAAGCGACTTAAAACACCAAAAAAAAAAAAAAATAAATAAAAATATAAAATTTATTTATCCTTATATAAATAAGAAAAGACAATTTAATTTTAACAGTGAATATACTCAATTTACACTACGTACTATTAAGTCGTCAGATTAAGTTTTTATTTAATTTTTTATTTTGTATTTATATAGATACAGTTAGAGGGGCAATGGATGGGAATTCACAATTAAAATTTAAATTTTACCTTCAACAGGCTCACTGATGTATGCTCAGCATTTGTGTCTTTCTGTAGCCTTACATATACCAATTATATATACATAATTGTCAATCATGAGTGTCAAACTTGTTTTTAAAATAGAAAAAATTACTTATAATTGGTAAAGGCAAGATTACAGGAAGACAAGAATGCTAAGCATGCATCAGAGAGCCTAATTCTTTGTCTTTCTAACTATATCAGTGCAGTGAATGGTTAACAAATTTTACAAAATCGGTTGACATTGTTTGTAAATATTGTCATCTTTAACATAATTTTAAAGAGTCCACTTAAGGCGTAGCGGTTAGAGCAGTTGGTCTCCCTTTCATGCGGTATAAACTGATGCAAGACTGATGACCTACAGATATTTTCTGTGTGCTAGACAGTCTTGATATGACCTTACATGTTAAAGTGATTTAAAACGCCAAAAAAATTAAATTAAACAAATTTAATCTATATAGTAAACACATGTTAAAATTTAAGTCATTTCAAAATCGAACAATAGATTCAAGATTGATTAAAGAACAAATTCTAGGAAATATTCGTTTTCTTAGCATCATTTTCAATTATTTCCCAAGCATCCTTATGATAGTTAAACTATAATATTTAAAATTTCCTAAAAAAAATTCATACTGGAAATTCATTTAAAATGTTTTCAACAACCAAATAACGCTTAAGTTTTATTTAATTTTGTTGGTCTCTAAAAAAATAAGTAATGAAATTAATTAGTTGAATTCTTAAAGGGTTTTCGTTGAAAATATTTTTCGTTTGCAATTTATATATAAGCCAAAACTTTTCTGCTGCATTGAAACATTAAGAAACGATGGGGAAGTTTTTAATTACTTATTTACAGTCAATTAATTTATCTGAAAAAGAGCGAGAATTTCGATAATTTTCTCTCGCTATTTTCTTTTCGACACTATCATTTTCTCGACTTTGTTTATGTTGTATAATTTTTTTCGTCTGTTCATAAAAAAATAAGCTTCACATAGAGGAAAAAAAATGGAAATCATTAATCTACACGCCCGAAAACTTCTCGACTCATTCCCCCAAAATCTCACTGTCTGACTACTATGTCCATTTGGTGTTTGTTGCCACTTTTAGTTTTGCCCAGAACAGAGCCACATCGTATCTGAGCTACGCTATGTTGGCCCCGATGCCTCTGTTCTTTCATCAGCCATCATCTACCAAACCCATTCCCACGTTTCGGTAATTTATAGTCGTGCGAAATAAACATTTTTCACGATGCACTCTCGTAAAGCGAAACTCATAATTAAGCTTTATATAGAGGAAAGTGTATTTTGTGGTCGTTCATTTGAATTATATTATGAATTTATCAAAAATAACCGAAAGTAAACACCAGTGCCCAAACCCCCATATATACGACCAACCGCGCTCATCATTGTTGTCGGCGTGGAGCGCAAATAAAATCAAATGTATAGAGAAAAAAGTTACGCGCAAATAGAACGAACGTTTTTCGGGCTGACAGTTAAGAGTTGCAGCTTCAAAGGGTGGAAAGTTCGAACTGTGAATTGTAAATCGTATGAATCACACAAAAAATGCAATACATGCTCCCATTTCAATATTTCATTTTTGCGTTACAGAAAACAGTTGCACAAAAAAGGATAAATAATAGAGAGTGAATGCATTGCAATTAATTGGATTTAAAGAGAAATTTATTTTTTACATTTTTCACTATTTGAGTCCCCCTTTTCGTTTAGCCATTAAAAATTTGATTTAAAGTTCTACTCAAAAGTTTCGCCCAATTGAAAAAAAAAACTTTACAACTTCTATATGTAAATTTAATTGTTGCAAAAAAATTTTTTGTTAATAATGTTTACATAGTATGAAACAAGGTCGTAACCGCTGTCTGTTCCCTTAGTTCTTTTAAACTACACAACGGATTTTAATAGAGTTTTCAGTAATAGATAGTGTGATTCAAGAGGAAGGTTTGTAGGTATAAAACATTTATATTATAGTAGAGAATAGTTGGGAGATTCAAAGATTTGTATTGTGTTGTCATAACAAGCATATTTTTGTGCACTTACATTGCAAACGCTGCCTAACCTTACAAGATAGATAAAACTTATAAGCGGTAAAATTGTGTATCTTAAAAAAATTAAAAAAAAAGCCTAAGAACCATTTTTAAAGTGAAACTTTTTATAAATCATCTCAAATTTTTTGGCCTGTCATTAGCATGTCGCTAAATGTAACACATTCTCGGCAGAAAATCGGCAAGTGTTTGGCAGAGCTCATATACACATTGTTAGCTATATACCATGTCGTTTTCCCAGGCCTGTTGCGTAAGCTATTACTGAATGTAATGAGCTATTTTCCTCTCCATGACAACGTTTAAGTATATTATAAGTTGTCATTAATTGTCAATTTTATTTGTATTGGTATTTGTATTTTGATCAGTGTATTGATATAAATGTTATTGTTCACTTGATCATGATTGACAATGATACAGCTAGTGAGAATAGTGCAAAAAAATCCGACGGTGATGTTACAATAAATAACAACAGGCAGATGATCTATTTAACAATAATCAACAAATTCAATAATAAAAATAACATTCGAGTATTAACATCAATAATGGAAATTCAAAAATAGTTGCAACGGTGCGCGTCACGTTAGACAGTGAATTCGTGCCACACCCTTTTCTTTCTATTCTATTTTCATACCTTAAATCAAAAAATTTTATTCGAAAATTTTCAGTTACTTAAGTGTCTTAAATCCGAAAAAAAGTTTCATTTGCATCGTGGTTTCGTAAAACCACACAATAATTTTTTTTATCTTTTACATATAACAAAAAAATATTGGTTATTAACCAAGCTATTTTAAACAATTCAGTATTATTCTTTATCCTAAATCCAATTAAATACATTAAATACGTTGTGCATTTCATGTAGATCAAAATTGCCCTTTACAGAATATCATCAAAATGAATATCTTAGAAGATATCACAGATTTAGAAAGCATTGGCAGAGCGACTGGATATTGTACGTCGTGCGTAGTGGCTGTTTTATTGCTATCTTTTTGTTATTAATGTAAAAATATTATGTTATTTTGGTCCTTATGTAGGACAAAAAATTCAACACTAATTAAGTATGTAAGGTATATGTACTCTTAAAAGAGTACGGTTGGTCCCCCTAAATAGGATAGCATAACAGTTGAATCCTACAGGAACCGTGTATTTTCGTAGTATTTTCGGTAAATTTTGTATAAGTTCGTGAAAAAGCATTTTAACGCATTTTCCTCAAGAAGGCCTGACCAATTTTACACAGTAACGAAAAAAATCTCTACAAAGTTTAAATTAAAAAATTGACAAATTTTACTGGAAAAGAAATATTATGAATTACAAATTAACACCCGATAAAATTTATAATGAATTTTTTAAAATTTATTTGAATTTCTTTATTGTTCACTGTCCAAGTTATTAATTAGAAACAAACGTTTGAAAATAATATACTAAAGTTTTAAATAAATAACAATTACTTAACGGAAATAATGTTCATGAAGTTTTGTTAAAGATACCTCAGATCTTAACGTATTGAATACCATTTAACCCAAAAAAAGGCATGATTTCTGTTGGATAGCAACGAATTTATTCTACTTAAATAGCTGAACGGTTATAAATGATATTTGAAATAAAAAATTTGCAAGTCTACAGAAACATTTTATGTTATAATTATTGTATAATAATGAACCTGCCAATATCTGTTCCTAGAAAAGTATTATAGCTTTAAGGATTTTGATGAACTAACTTTGGATCTAAGGTCTGGAAGTATCTATCATCTTTTTCTGTCAAAATAGATTAATTTTTATATTTTGTTATGAAGGTAGGGAATCTATTAATCAATCGATTAAATTTAGATACTCTCAGCAAAGCGAGCGGGTATAAGCTAGTAAATTATAAAATTTATTTTGTTAAAGTTTTATTCCACGTTTGTGAAATGCGAGAGAAAAGGAAGAACAAAAATTATTCACATGTTGAATAAATATTTTTCTTATGATATCTCAACGTTTCTAGATTTTAATTTCAATTTCCTCTTCGAATCACCCTGAGGAAATAAAATAAAAGAGAGATTCAAAGTCCGTTTTTCCTTATATTATTGGTTTGTATAAAAATAATATGAACTGCTCCGACCCAGAACATTGAAAATATGCAAATGGCATTACAAACACACATGGATAGGTTCCTCTTCGCCTATCCCAATTCTCCACACATATATCCATCCAAATACACAAGATAAAACAGTAATTTCGTTTTACAAGTTCATCAGAATATTGTAATGGAAAACAAACACAGTGAATTCAACAGCCATCGCATTCCCATTTCGCCCCATTCCCGAAATTATCACACACGCCAACCCGTTGAATATTGTATGGCGATGATAATGATAAAAAGGGAGCCTTCCTCCACGTTCCTTTCGCTCACTTGAGTTTTAAGTTTTAATATTATCATATTCGTTATGTAGGTAAACATAAGCGTTACCGGGTTTCGCCACGAAAAGTCCGTTGATTTGAACTCGGGAAACTTTCACGATAGGAAAATATACTACGCTCAGTTTTCTCACACCATACCATCACACCAATCACCTTATTGTTCAACTTTCAAATATTTGTTCCATATGCAACATGATTGCTTTTTATGCATTAATTTCACGTAGCTAATGATGGTCACGAAGATCACGAAAATGGCTTTTATAGACCCACTCGCCCTATAATAACGACCCAAAGTCATCTGGTCTACGAAAACAAGACTTGATCAACAATCTAACCTAATCCACTACCACCCTCGGTATTACCTTTTTTATTGCCGAGTTGGTCTTGATACGTATTATGCATAGTAATTATAATAACTTTATCAATATTGGAACGTAAACTTTTGAAAAGTTTGCATTAGAGTGTTATCCGTTTTAAATTTTAAACGCAATCGATTTATTAAACTACAATAGCATGTGTTTGAAGTATTACTAATTATAATCAATATGAAAAAAAATCTCTACAGCTATATAATCAGATTAAATATAATATTATAACACAATATTTGTACTAATCACATAATAATTGAAACAGTGTTTTAAATTGAAACTAATTAACGTTTTAAAACCGATTTGTTATTGATTATATTTGAGTATAAATTCTCCAAGTATAATTCTTACTCAAATGTTAACTAGAAAACAAACAAAACTCCGACATCCATTTAGGTATTATCTCAAATAAACTGATTTCTTGGCAGACTAAAAGTTGTGCAATTAAACTGAGCTTTAAGTTCGTGATTAGTCAGCAAAATATTTTCATTTCTAATATAAACTTATGTGCGATTCAAATTAATCGCATCAAAGAAAACCAATAGACCGTCTCATTTGTGTAAACCTACGAATATTATGAAGGTATTTTAAAATGTGCTTGTTAGGCAAATACATTGAAAGTGCAAGGATTTGTCGTTCGTTAAAATTTTATAAGAGCATAATAAAGCCCATATGGCTGTATGGCATCGAGTTATGGGGATGTGCAAAACCATCAAATATAAACATCATCCAGATAATACAGACCAAAGCTCTTAGAATTATCGTCGAGGCACCCTGGTACATTACCATTCAAACGCTGCATACGGATCTGCAATTTCCTCAAGAAGGCCTGACCAATTTAACACAGTAACGAAAAAAATCTCTACAAAGTTTAAATTAAAAAAATGACAAAGTTTATTGAAAAATAAATATTATTAATTTCAATTAACACTCGATAAAATTAATAATGACATTTTTTTAAATATATTTGAATTTCTTTATTGTTCATTGCCGAAGATAATAATTAGAAATAAACGTATTAAAATAATATAATTAATTTTTAAATAATTAACAATGGAACGAATTTTAATGAATTTTTGTTAAAGATACCTCAGATCTTAACGTATTGAATACCATTTATCCTAAAAAAAAAGCACGGTTCTTGTAGGATAGCTACGAATCTATTCCACTAAAATAGCTGAACGGTTATAAATGACATTTGAGAGACCAAAGCTCTTAGAATTATCGTCGAGGCACCCTGGTACATCAACATTCAAACGCTGCATACGGATCTGCAAATACCATTTTTTTATATATTGCTTTGAAATTTATCCCAAGACAATAAGCAAATCTGCTGAACGTATTTTTCTTCGTTACTGCCTGTAGGGCAGCTCCAGAAACGTCAGACGCTTCAGTCTAACAGTCTCCTCGCTATTATCCAGAAGGTTCGTAACCAGGTGGCTTGGATGATCATTTAAGCGCCCAAGGTATTTGATGCTGAATCTGGATGATTCTTCCTTAACGGTCGCAATGCCTAAATCTTTATGGATGTCAAATTTCGTGATATACCACGGGGATATATCAACGATGAGAAGCAGTGCTTTTGACTGAAACCTCTGCATTATTTCAATATAAGAGCAACTGGTAGTTCCCCAAAGTTGTATTCCATACGTCCAGACCGGTGTAAGGATGGCTTTATAGACCATTAGCTTACTTTCTAGGAACAAGTGCAATCCTTACTGTAATAGCCACCACAGCTCTCTTAGCTTGTCCCTCAGTTGTTCGCGTTTTTAGAGATATGTTTGCGCCATGTTAGTCGGCAGTCTAAGTGAATTCCGAGGTACTTGGCCTCTGTTGCCTGAGGTTTTTGTCAGTTATTCATGAAGATGTGAGGGCAAGTACCTCTTTTGGTTGTGAACGTCACGTTTACCGATATGTCTTCATTAATTTTTATTTTCCATCATCGGTGGAATCATTCCTGGAGCATACGTAAGACTGTAACGAGACGTTATGTTTTTTTAAATTGTTTTCGTAAGCGAGCTAAGTCGCTGCGGACAGAGTTTTTCCATTTGTTTCAGGTCCAGTTGGAGAACCGGTGTTTTCGAGTCGTCGAGGAAAAACAGTTGAACTTGGTTTTTTGTCAGCGACTTTGGGGACACCGGATGGAAGGACGTAGCCCGCTGGATTCCGAGGTAAATGGAAAAACTATAAAAAATCTAATTTTGTTTATTATCATTAAGTAAATAGTGTTTGGATTATTAGAAAATTCACTTTCAAGCGAGTTACGAACAAGGCGACCACCAAGGTAAGTCCTTCAAAATTCCTGATTTTGGTGGTGGATCAACAGTTCGAATAATCAAAGAATCCCCGTGCTTCACACACCCACAAACCTTAAACTTTTTTATAATTATTATTTTTTAACATTTTCTTTTTAATTTCTTTTGAACGAGACTCGTTCGTCTTCATCGACTCCAAGGATGCTACCCTGTGGGACCCCTGATGCTACCAAATATCATATGTACGAGAAGTCATTGCCCAATATGCCAGAAGGTATAAAGATCGGTGCCAAGATCATACAAATGAATTGGTGAGTCAGTTACTCACTAAAATCATTAGTTATTTACCAAGCTATTTTAAACATAACAGTATTATTCCTTCTCCAATTAAATGCATTTCATGTTGATCGAAATTTCCCTTTACAACATATCATAAAAATTAATATCTTAAAAGATATCACAGATTTAAAAAGAAAAGTGTTGACAAAGCGGCTGGCTATTGTACGTCGTACGTATTGCCTGTTATATTGGTATCTCTTTTTATATTATATAAAAATGTTATGCTGGTCCTTATTTAGGACAAAAACTCGAAAAATTCTACACCAATTAGGTTTAGAAGGTACATGTTCTCTTGGTCTCTCTAAATAGCATTAGGTACAATTGAATCGTACAGGAACCGTGTATTTTCATAGTATTTTTGGTAACTTTTGTTAACGTTCGTGAAGTAGCATTTTAACGCATTTTCCTCAAGAAGGCCTGACCAATTTTATACAGTAGCGAAAGAAATTGTCTACAAAGTTTAAATTAAAAATTTACAAGGTTTACAGTAAAATCAATATAATGAATTTCAATTTAAGCAATACCCGATAAAATTAAAAATTAAATTTTTGGATCAACAGTTTGAAATATCAAAGAATTCCCGTGCCTCACACACCCACAAACCTTGCACTTTCTTATAATTATTATTTTTTAACATTTTCTTTTTAATTTCTTTTGAACGAGACTCGTTCGTCTTCATCGACTCCAAGGATGCTACCCTGTGACACCCCTGATGCTACCAAATACCATATGTACGAAAAGTCATAGTCCAATATGTCAGAAGGTATAAAAATCGGTGCCAAGATCATACAAATGATTTGGTGAGTCAGTTACTCACCGAACAATTGTCATCAATGTTAGCAATTTTACTCATTGCTCTTGTTGTATAGGAGCAGATTGTATAAATTTCTTGCAAAACAAGATAATAAATGGCCCCTCAGTAGCCACTAATAGTAATTTATACTCCCTTAAATAAACTTTAAAAAATTAAAAAAAACTTTTGTTGATAAAAAAATGTAAGATTTAACTATTTAAAGAAATTCGATGAAAATAAGTATCAACGAAAGAGTGACCAAGCTTTTTTTACAAACTGTAAGCTCACAATTACATTTCTACGTTCACCTTTAATTAAAGCTAGATACTTATAATTCCGGCACGTTTATTCTCACGAAATAAGCAGCTAATTATGAAGCCCTACAAATTTTACTTAACATCATTGTATAATGATAATAATACTTCCCATAAAAGCTTTTTAATGGGTATAAATTAGGCAAATTTCAGAGAAATATGAAACAAGCTGACAGTGTAGAAGAAATTTTGTACATATAAGCCTCAATTTTCAGTTTGTCTACTTCGGCCAATTTTATAAGTATCTAGAAAGATTTTTTTACCTGAATTCAATTTTAAGGTAGCAATTTATTGATCTCAATTTTCTTGCAAAAAATTCAATCCGAAAAAATTTATAGTTAATAACAATTTGCGATTTTTTCAAAAGATATAATTTTTCTAAATTTTTATTGCTTCTATAAAAAGTGAAATTATAGGGTATCTATATTTCTAGGTAAGCTATTATTTTTCTGATAGAAAAAGATGGGACGTTGCGAGAAGTCGAAAATTCATACTATTTCTATCTTCGTTATTCACAACTCGAATATTCGAAAGTTCGTTTATTGAGCAACGAGCCAGAAAGGAAGATAATACGAAACGCTCATCGCTTGCCGAGATGAAGAATTGCCTGTTATTAGTTACCTTCATTCCCAACCTCATCATATCCCCTTAAAAACCATCATCTCTCGTTTCGATCCCGGTAACTACCTTTAACTATTACTTCAACCATTATTACGAAGCGAAGCGAAGAACCGACTATTTCGAAGAATTTCTCCTTCACATCGACATCAACGTCGACGTAGTACTAACTTACGCTTCGAAGCTTTTTATAATCAATTTTCCATTGAATAGTATCTGATTTAAGTTTATGGGTTGATCTTTATTCGTCCTCAACTCATTATTTACAGTTCAGGAAAATTCATTTTATCTGCATATTAGCCGATTTATTAAAAAAATATATATTTTTAAATTGGTCGTAAATTCATGCGAAGAATCACGCGGGGATGATATAAATTAACTCTTTACATTTGTTTGGGGAAAAATAAAATAAATAGCTCAATCTAGAGCAATTCGTTTCAATATGGCCGTTTGAAGATAATTACGTTGAATATGTCATGATGAACCCTCTCCATATGAAACGGGATGAATACGTGAGTGTGTGTGTGTGTATTATATACATTATGCATCCCCCTTCTTTTAGGTATGAGGCTTAAATTGCCCCTTATGCAATGCTTGAACGAAGCTTTAACCTATTTGAGCCGTTACTGGCGAAGTGTACGAGTATATTAAAGGAATATATTGCATCGAGTGTATATACAAAGTTTTAACTTTTGAACAAGCATTCGGACGGGGAGGTAGCTTGATTTAATGAACTTTTATAAAAAAATAAAAATAAAAACATTTTCAACATGAAACAAGCGTTTTATTATCCCAGAAAAAGCATTCAAGTTTTTTCAACAAAAATTAAATTGAGTCATCCGTGAGTTACAATATGGCTGCTTTTTATACGATTTTGATTGGTTCATAGCCAACTAGTTGATCCATTTCATTGCATTTCTTTCGCATAGATTGTGCGATCTTCACTCGGTCGTAATTAACCCAGATTTAAGCAATTTTAGAAACCATAAAGCAAACAAAATCTCTAGAGAAATTGTAACGAGCAACAAAAAAGGAGATGGACTGGCAAAGTGGAGACCGCACGATATTTCCGCATAACGTGATTCAAATAAAACTATAGATTAATACGTGAAGAAAAAACGTTATACTCCTTTTTAAACAAATTGCAAGCACGAAAGTATATGAAATTTAGCAAACTTGAAGATTATATAAAGGAGAAGTGTAGAATGATACAAGTTATGTTTAACATAGAGACAATTATCCTGTTATCGTGGCGTCAAAATGTGACAATGAAAACGTATAGGACTCAATAATAATACATAGAAAAAAAATTGGTTGTCTGTAAAGTCGGTTTACGGACGATAATTTTACGTGTTAACGTCATAAAGAAACATTGATAAAAAATTGCATACTTTTATGAATTGAATAGTATTATTATCGTTGAATTATTATACTTTTGTATAATACAAAGAAAGAGTTAAAAATTGAAAACTAACAATTTTTTCAAAATGAAATCAGACTGATAATTATGAAGATTTTTAAATCTTATTAAGTAAATTGTAAGGTCACTTAGTGGCGTGGTGGACTAGATAGTTGTCTTATACGCCAGTGGTCCTGGGTTCGAATCCCAATGAAAGCCTAAGATGTTTTTTCTGGGTTTTCGGATTCGATGGTCGCTAATGACCGTAGTAGTTGATGCGACCTAAAATAAACCAAAAAAAAAGTAAATTTTAGAAAAAAAACACAAAACACGTTGTCTAGAATTCAACAATTAGTATTGAATACGAGGCATAGCTTATTGTTAAAGTTTTCGAAGAAGCTCGCGTGGCGTTGTTCCAGTAGCAGAACTCATGCCTCTCTATCGCTTGTATCGCGTTCTCGCTTGCACGCACAGGCTCAAAAGGAACGTGACATTTTTTCATACATACTGCCGGTGTTCAACAATTTATAAGACGTTATCATTTCAAAAAGAAAAAATTAAAAGTTATATTTAATACGTAAAACTAACAAACTAACTAACTTATTTCTTGATGATACCCTCAAGGCTATGCTAATTTTTATTTTAGTTGCTTATTTAATTAGTTATTAAGTGTTTTTTTTTATTGAGAATATTGCTTTCTTTACAAAAATTTAGCAGTGTGGTCATACATTATAATAAAAATTTCATCCTGGAGCTGAACTTAAAGTTCCATCCATGGGTGCATTAACGAGTGAAACAATTCGTGAAGAGAACCTAGCCTAATCACGGGGCCAATACTTCATGGATGTAATTCTGAGGAGAGTGCTAAAACGCTGAGGTTAGGATGATCGCGTAGATTGGAGTGCAATTTTTGAAAACGCTCTTGGGCGAGATTTCTTACAAAGGACATATTAAGGTAGTTATTTATTATTCACTTATTTAAGTAATAGGGAGCATTGATGATTCGACGAAGCACTTTGGATTGGAAAGATTGGATGCGTTGGATGTTGGAAAGCTTATTACAGCCCCATAAATTGTTAGTTTTGTCTTGATCGTTATTGGTAACTTATTACCGAGAATAGGGGCATCTCAGTGCCACTTGGGGGCTCGACCACTATTTTCAGGCAGAGGTCACGGCCATAGCCATATGTGCCAGAGTAAACTTAAATAGGAACTATCAAAATAGGAACATGCAGATCCTCTCTGACAGTCAAGCAGCGCTAAAAGCAATCGCCAATGCAACGATCAGCTCTAAGCTGGTGCTGGAGTGTCGGCAACTCTTGGAGGACCTGACAAATCACAACCGAGTCAACCTTGGTTGGGTGCCGAGGCATAAGGGAGTTGAAAGCAATGAAAAAGCTGACGCTTGTACAAAGGCTGGTTCAATGACCCCACTCGTGGGCTCAGAGTCTGGAGTGGGGATCACAAAATCTGCTGTCAAAAGGGTGATGAAAAGTCAGTTGAAGCAGCAGCAAAACAAATACTGGCTAAAAATTTCTAGTTAGAAGCTTAGTAATAGAATGTTGGGAGAATTTTCCCCTCGCTCATCGCTGAGGCGTTACGGCTGGGAAAGAACCAACTCAAAACAGTAAAGGGACTGATAACCGGACACTGAAGACTGAGAAAGCATCTGCAGACTATTGTGGTGCCTCAACGGGACCCTAACTACAGACTCTGTGGGGATGAGGAGGAAAAATAATCCTCCAAATACTTTTGGAGGCTTTTAAGGGATCAGAATCTGTCCTGAAATTATGGTATGCAATTTTTTTTTAATTTAAAATATATATGATAACAATAATATAGTTCAACAATTTAATACTATAATAATATATTTAATACTTCTTTGGTATGTGAAGGTGTTCCCATTGGCACACCTGTTCATGAGTTGGAATATCGGAAATGTAAATGTTGTAAAGGATGGGTCCTAGAATGCAGTCTTACGGAACCCCAGCAAGAATATGTGAAAGAGGAGAACATTCAGTTCGACATCTTACTCTGAAGGAACGATTAGAAAGATAGGATTTCAGTATAAGTTAACACCTGGGTAGGTAGGATTAATTTACGTTTAAATAACAAACCTGGATGCCACACCGGATCAAATACCTGAGCGACATCTAAGAATACTCCCAGGTATACCTTTTTTACTTTCAAGGGTCGCAGAAATTATGATATAAATAAGAAAGAATAAATTCCCGTTTACATGGTAATAAGATTTTTACAGGTAGTATACTAAAGCATTTCGTAGTATTCCATAATCGAAGATGCACGCACGCACTCTACAACTACAAACTAATGTTATGAAAATCTTACGAACAAAACAAAGTTGAATATAGTACTGATCCTATATGAAAGATAGGCGAAAAATAAGACGCCTGTGATTTTAACTCAAAATGTGTGAATGCATTCTTCAAAAAAAGAACGTCAATAAGAATTTTTTTTTTTTTTTTTTTCCCCTGATTTATAGCGCAATCTGCACGGTGGTGCAATAAGTGCTTCTGCTCTCTTGGTTTTATTGTGGGAGCAGGCCCAGCGGACTACTCCTGATTTTTTTTTTTTTCTTCTAGTCTGGGAATCTTTCAGGGAGATCCGTGGGATCCCATCTTTTAAGTCGCCTTGTAGACTCACTATTGTCTAAAAGGTTCACTGCTAGGTGGTTTGGATGCTCGTTGAGTTTCTCCAGATACTTCCTGCTGTGCTTTTGGATTTCCTCCTTGACTGTTGGTATATCTGTGTCTTTGTGTATTTTTATATTGTTTATATACCAAGGAGCATCAATTATTTGCCTGAGTGTTTTCGACTGGAATCTCTGAAGAATCTCTATATTTGAATTTGATGCAGTACCCCAGAGTTGGATCCCATAGGTCCATATGGGCTTCAGTACAACCTTATAGATAAGGAGCTTGTTTTCTGCTGACAGCATGGATGGTTTTCCCATCAGCCAGTACATTTTTTTAACTTTCTTGTTTAATGTTTCTCTTGTTTTTTTAATGTGGACTGCCCAGGTAAGTCGCCTGTCCAGATGCATACCCAGATATTTAACTACGTCTTTGTTTGGTAGTTCTGTGCCATTCATCACTACAGGGGGGCAAGTGTCTCTTCGGGTTGAAAATGTTATTTGGGCGGATTTGCTGGCATTGATTTTTATACGCCATTTTCTGCTCCATTGGGATATTCCATCCAAACAACTCTGGAGCTTCGCAGTGGCCTCTCCTGGTGTTTCCGCCGTCGCTATAATGGCTGTGTCGTCCGCAAAGGTGGCCATCAATACTTGATCAATTATTGGGACATCGGCCGTGTATAACAGGTAAAGCAGTGGACCCAGCACACTACCCTGAGGAACACCCGCTCTAACAGGCCGTAGATCAGTTGTTATATTTTTTACTTTTACCTGATAGAAGCGATCCTCAAGGTAAGACGATAGAATTTTTGCATATTCCGGAATCACCCTCATGACCTTGTATAGGAGACCTTGATGCCACACCTTATCGAACGCCTGGGAAACATCCAGGAACGCTGCCGAGCAATAGTGTTTATTTTCTTGAGCGTCTCTGATGACTTTAACAATTCTATGTATCTGCTCCAGAGTTGAATGTTTGGCTCTAAATCCAAATTGGTGCTCAGGGATGACTGATTTTTCCTCTAATTTGGGTAAGACTCTAGCCAACAAGATTCTTTCGTATACTTTGCTCAGCACCGGTAGTAGACTGATGGGCCTGTACGAGTTTACATCTTGAGGTGGTTTTCCTGGCTTTTGTATCATAATTACTTGTGCCACCTTCCACTGACCTGGCATTTCAGATAGTCTATTTATGGCATTGAATAGAGTTGTTATGTATACCATAGCCTTTCTCGGTAGCTCTTTCAATAGTTTTGCCGTTATAAGGTCATATCCAGGCGATTTATTAGACTTAAAAGTTTGGATAGTCGTCTTTACTTCTCTTGGTGAAGTAAATCGGATTGGTGTTCCTCTTATATCCATATTTCTGATAGCTTCAATAATTTCTTCAATGTTGGCTAAGTCGTGGAAATGTTGTGGGAGAGTCGGGTTTGGTGTAAATACAGTTTGTAAGTGTGTGGCAAAACATTCAGCTTTATCGAAATCGCTACGCGCCCAGTTGTTATCACTTTTTTTTATAGGAAAATTTTGCTGAGTTGGTTGTTTGAATTTTCTGGTGGCCTTCCAGAGAGAATAATCTGCGTTTTTTGTTGGGGCTAATGTTTGCAGATAGTTTCTAAGCGTTTCATCCTTACTTTGTTTAATTTGCTCTTTTAATTTTCTCGCTGAGACGTTTAGATTGTGCTTATTTTGTGGGCATCTATGGGCTTGCCATACTCTCCTCAGTTTTCTTTTTGCCGCAATCAGATCTTTTATTTCTCGTGGATATTCCGGCTTTTTCTGTTTTTTGTGGTTTATTGGAGTTGCCATCCAGCTTGCTGCGTGTATAACATTGTTGAGTTTTTCTAGGGCTTCTTCCATATCTTGTCTTGATTTGAGTCGTATTTGGAGATTAAGGTTTTTCTCTATGTGGTATCTGTATAGGTTCCAGTGAGTTTGGGAGCTATATAGTCTTTCAGTTTCCTCATAATGATCCAGCCGGGTTCTTATGATAATGATTATTGGAGTGTGATCTGTTGCAATATCTAGGCTTGAGGTTATACTTATTTGATGTCTTGATATACCTTTTGCAACAAAGAAATCGAGAACATCAGGAAGCCTGTTGTTGTCAGCTGGCCAGTAGGTAGGCTCGCCGGTAGAGAATATTTCATAATTTCTTTCTGTTATCACCTTATGCAGCTCTCGCCCTTTTGATGTTATAAGACGGGAGCCCCAGTAGTGGTGTTTGGCATTATAATCTCCCCCAACTATGAACCTACTTCCCAAGGTGTTGAAAAAACTTATGTATTGCTGTTTTTTGATTGAATGTCTTGGTGGACTATATAACGCTGAAACTGTTATTTCTCCTCCCCAATCCGTAATTCGAATGGATGTAGCCTGAATTTGTGGAGTTATATATTTTTCTATCTCATAATGTTTTATGTTTTTTTTAATTATAATTGCAGTACCAGCATGTGCTCTTCCGTCTGGATGTTTAGTGTCGTAGTAAGTATAATTCGGTATTTTGAGATAGTTTTTATCAGTAAAGTGGGTTTCAGACACTAAAAGTATGTCAATGTTTTGAGTATTTAAGAATATTTCGACCTCTTTAACATGTTGGGAGAGGCCATTTGCGTTCCATGCTGCTATTTTATAGTTATTATTCATTTGACTAGCTTGTTCAGTAGTAATGTGAGCAGGTTCATGAGGGAGGACATTTGTTCTGCCTGTTTGTTTAAAATTGCTTCGAATCTGTCGAAGGACGTTCGGAACAGTTCTGCTAGGTTATTTTGGTTGATATTGTTCTCTGCGACTGGAGACGTACTCTTGTTCACCTTTATTGCTTCAGCATATGTCATTGTCATTGTTGGATTTATACTTGTGTCGTTGTTTGTTCTGTAGCTAGTTGTTGGCGTGGGTAGAGGGTTTTCTTTTTTATTGTAATTGTTTATAGTAGATATTGAAGAAGGATATCTCTTTTTTACTATTTCTTTATAGATTTTACACCCTCGATAACTGGCTGGGTGAGAATCGCCACAGTGAAAACATTTAGCTGGCTGACTAGCAGGTAGTTGACAGTTCTCGGTTCTGTGTGCTAGCCCACATTTGACGCAGACTGGATCGTGTTCGCAATATTTTTGTGTATGAAAAAACTTCTGACACTTCTTGCATTGAGGTATGCTACTCTTCTTTTGGAGGGGTGGTTCAATCTGGACTCTTTGGTTTTGCAAGATTTGGATTTGGTATACATCCATATTGTTTTTACTTGGCTCCAAATCCAAAAAGAACATGGAGAGTGGATGCCCAGTTAGGCGGCTCTTTATATTCCATATGCTTCTAACTATGTGACCCTGTTGTTGAATTTCCTCTGTCAAATATTCTTGGTCTGTAGAGTGATGAAGGTTTTTAACTACCACTCTGTAAGCTCTTTGGCTTTTAGGTTGAAACGTATGAAATTTGGCCTTTTTTGATTTTAGTTGATCATACACTTTCTTATGATTTTCTAGAGTTTTGAGTGATAGTCTTATATTATCATTTTTAATTATTTTGATTGAGTAGTCTTTTCTTTGAATGACTTGTTCCAGTTCTAGCATCAGATTTCTTATATCACCCACTGCTGGTATATAGATAGGAGGTGGAGTAGGTTCTTTTTCTTTTTTGTCAGTTTCCTCCTGTTGATTGAGTGGCTCATAACGATTTGCGGTGGTCGGCGTTGGCTCGGGATTAAGCTGAATTTTTTTGTTATTAGTGTGTCGTTTGTCTCTGGAGCCCAACCTTTTTCGGAATAAGAATTAAACGTAAAAATGTAATAAATGGCGTTTGTATTTCAACCAACTGTATGGAAAGATAAAATAATCTGTATAAATAACTAATTTTTATAATTGTAATTTAATACAATTTTTTGTATGGTTTATATGAATTTTTAGAGAAAAAAATGGCTCCATTGTGAAAACAGTTGGGGTAGGATGACTTTTTAATGAATAATTTACATTCATTTTCATTTTCCAATCACGATTGTAAGTCATAACCATTAGTCTCGATCATAGATTTTAACGAACGAGTTTTGTGTTTTCCCCCATCCCGTAAGCCTATTAATCCATCCTTTTGTCTATTACCATAACGAAACGAGACAAAAGCAAAAAATACAAAGAAAAAAGTTTAAGTGGGCAAAAGAAATATATCTTATAAAATTCAAATTTTCCTATTATTCTATTCTAATAAATTCAACGCTCTACTTCAAAAGCAGTTACAGTTGCTTATTAGAGTTTAATATTAATTCTATACAGCTTTTATAAAGGGAATGTGATTAATGAATTAAATTTAAAAATAATTAGTGATCCAAGCATGACGAATTAATTTCAATGTTATCAAGCATAAACACACGAAACTTTCAAAAATCATTAATTTTTGGACAATCAATCAAAATAAAAATTAAAATTTATATTACAATTAGTGGGCTTGCAATGCTTTTAAAGTTTATTAATTTTCAATTTTTCTGAATAATGAAACATAGACGCACTTTATATAACCCTAAGAAAGTCAGAAATCAAATAATAAATTCATTGGAAACGTGGCAATTATAATTACTATTAAACTAAAAAGCTGTTCTTGCAGTTCAAGCCTCAATTTGCATTCATATTTTTCAAATATCCCATTTGAAAGTCAACGATTAAAATTCTCATATTCCAATGGCATAGTTTAAATTATTGTATAATTTACAAATTAATAGTCCTCGAACCGGAAATATAGCTTTTGTTTCGTATTTCATCTCATTTTTTCTATTTCCCCCAAGCTGTAATCTTGATCAAATTCCTTAGTTACAAATGAATGAATTCCATTTGAGTTTAATTTTCTGGAATTTTTCCTTTCGCTTTGTTTTGTATAAAGTTTTGTGCCGTTGATCGTGTGATAGTTTAATGATTATTGGAAAAAATTAGGGGGGTGAAACGGGGGTTGGATGGGATATGTTTGTGATACGTCGTATGATCATGCAAAGCCTCATATGTTACGTGTGTGTTTTTTTAATAGTTCCATATAAATATTTTTCAAGCACGTGTCAGCATTGAAAGAGTTAAGGGAAGGGGGTGGTTTTTTTTGTATACTAAAATAAAAGTGTAAGCACTTCAATGGGAATATTTACATGATGTTATACACACTGCGTGTTTTCACTTCCGGAACATTGAATTTACGCGAAGCACGGCAAAAGGTTTTTGGGGTGGGAAATTTAGGGGAAGATTTACCTTTATATTTTCACAAAGGCAAAAAACATGATTTTTTTTTATTAAAATTTTTAATGATTAATGGATTAATTTGTCACAAATTTTTTCGATCAACACATTTTTTTAAAATCTTAAGTGAAACTCATAAAAATTACATTCCTAAAAAAAAGCCATTAAACTAATTGTTTCAAATATTTTTCACATTCTTTAATTTATGACGTGAACTGTTCGCATTTTACCCTTTGCAAAAATTGTTAATAGCGTAGTAAGGACATGATTTGCACCGCTGGAAAATTGTCATAGACATTTATTTAAATATTAAACCAGTTTTACTGTTAATTTCCGCGTTTTATTTCGGGGGAAACATTTAAACAAGTTCATATCCTGAAATCCACGTTTAACGTTCACCCTCTCGATCTTGTACAAATTATTTTACGTTTCTTTCAACCCCTCATTCCCTAACCCGTTCACGATTTAAACACGCGGTGCATCCACTTAAATTATTTCTACTTGGAAGAATTTATTCGAAAAATAAGACAAATTTTGAAATTCACTCGGCTTTTCAATGAGGCATTAATGAGAGGTACATTTCAAAGTTTCTCCTAATTTAACTAAATGGCACGCATCTCGTTTCATAAGGATTTAATTTTATCTCGTGTCCTGGGACTATTTTCTAAAAATTGGTTAAAACTTTTGTATGACGCAATGTTCATATAATATTCATGAGAGACAATTTTTCCCGAGGACCTTCAACTCAGTCTACCTTCCATACAAATACTAAAATCAAAATTAAGGAATGGAAGGTTGGAGGCACGAAACTGTCAAGGGAATGTTTTTAGTTTCATTTTATAAGAAAGCTCATGTTAAACTTATTTTTCTTTCCACAAAATATGCCTTAATTAAAAAGGTTTTTTTCTTTGGTAAATATATAAAATGTGTCAGGGTTACAAGTATTTATTTATTATAAAAATTTTCTTATTTCAATATACCCTAGTGGTTACCCACGACTTCGTTCACTTAAAATTTAAAAATAAACACAGTTCTGGCTTAAAAATGACTTCTGTCGGTGAATAGAGGAACTTCTAAATCATTTTTGAGCAATTTCGTAAATTTCAAAAATTATCATTAAAAATATAATATACTGGACATGAAATTTAACTCTAAAGAATAAAAAAAAGTTTTTTCAACCCTCAACCACTATTTTTCAGGTGGAGGTCACGGTCATTGCCGTATGTGCCAGAGAACATTTAGATTTGGGCTATCGAAATAGAAACATACAGATTCTTTCTGACAGTCAGGCAGCGCTAAAAGCGATCGCCAATACAACGATCAGCTCTAAGCTGTCGCTGGTGCTGGAGTGTCGGCAACTCCTGGAGGACCTGACAAAGCACAACCGAGTCAAACTTGGTTGGGTGCCGGGGCATAAGGGAGTTGAGGGCAATAAAGAAGCTGATGCTTGCGCAAGGGCTAGTTCAATAACCCCACTTGTGAGCCCGGAGTCTGGAGTGGGGATCACCAAATTCAATTCAAAAGGGCGATAAAAAGTCAGAAGCTCAGCAAGAGAACGATGGGGAGAATTTGCTTCTTGCTCACCGTTGAGGTTTCACGGCTAAGAAGGAACCAACTCAGGACAGTAACAGGACTGATAACCGGACACTGTGGACTGGGAAAGTACTTGTAAACTATTGAGGTGTCTCAACAAGACCTCAATTGTAGATTGTATGGGGAGGGGGAAAAAACGCGACCCATGTTATTTTTGATTGCAAAGCCCTCAAAAAATGGTAACCTGGATGGGATAAATGACGCCCAATTAGACTGCTTTTGTTAGGCAAAATTCTGAGCCTGGAATAAGCAAGAATCCTTGTACAATAGGGATACATGAGCAGAACAGAAATACAATAAAGATTTAAATTTTATATACTTTTATAAGGAGCAAATAATTGAAGACAAAAATTAAGTTCTGATAATAATAAACTTGTGATTGTTAATGTCCTCCTGAAACTAAGGCTGAAGTATTCTTAGGAAAAATATTCTATATTTTATTCCGTAAAAAATTTCTTGTTCTAAAGGACCTTGTTCTTTTTAAAATGCTTAAACATATCGAAACTTAATTTGGGTGTCCATTAAGGTAACTTAGAGTTTAGAATAACTTATGCAAAAGCATATTTTTAATTTCTCCTAAATACGATATGATTATGATATTAATATGATTTTTGTAAGGAAATAGTATCAGGCGTTTTGATCCCCGGACAAAATATCCCCAGACAAAATATACCCAGACAAAATATCCCCACGACAAAACATATTCATGACAAAATATCGCCATGATAAATTATCCCCGGACAAAATATCCTCAGACAAAATATCCCCATGTTTTTGATAAAAACCAGATTTCAAGACCAATTTTTGTTATGGGAAATGATTTTGATAAATCTCTTAATTACGACGTAACTACGGGAACTGTCATGTATTTCAAGTAAAGTTATATAAATACCTCCAAAAATTAATGCCAAAGGGGTCCAAAGGGTCCCCTTGGCGGAAGATTGGGGGACCCTAATAATATAAATTATAGTCATAGTTCGTTTACCCGATTTTCGTTCATTGACTGAATGTGCACTTCTTGATACGCAAAGTTTTACACAAAACTAAATGTTTTAACATCAAAATTATGCTACAAATACGATTTGCAGTTATTTCTAATAAATCTATTAGTTTTCAGTATTCGTTGAAAATCTTTAAGAAAAAAGGAACCAACATTATAAGAGCATTTTAAATTTAAAAAATATTTAATATCTAGTGATCTAGTGGTATCGAAGGATCGCTAGTTTGTCAATTATTTTTTATATTACTTAAGTTCAAGCTCGAATCGCTTTAGTTAGAATGTCATTAATGTTATGGTGTTCTCCGTGTTTTATTCCTGATTTTTTTTTTGAGCTAGTAATTATAAGGTACTTGCAATTTTTGGTTTGAGGTTATTTTTTTGTTTGAGGACTTTTTGCCTGTAGATACTTTGTCATGGGCATATTTTATCTGAAGATATTTTGTCCGGGGATCAAAACGCATGGAACCAAGAAAATAGGCTATGAATTTAAAAAAATATAAATATTGTTGGATTTTGGATGAAAAAATTGCATGGTTAAAAAAAGCCTGTTGATTGATTTTAGACAGGTGTGTTCATAGTAATCAATAAATATGATTTTTATTAAATGGTAGTCTATGGATTATTTTAGTAAGTTACATTTTTATTCAGGACTAGTTTATATTTTTTGTCGGATAGTAAAACGATAAAGTAGGTTTGTTCATTGTTGATCAGGAAAAAATTGATGCAATTAATGCGAATTTTAATATTAGGATAGCTTATAAATGAGACAATGCAAAAGCTTAAAACACGTGGTGGAAAACCATTTTTTAAAAGCTAAAATGCCAAAGCAAATATAAATTAATTTGCACGAAAAAAAATAGTGGTGTAAGATTTACAACACTAAACTTGTAATATTTTTACTGCACTTTGTGTTCACTATAACCACAAATGTAACATTAGATAACACACTGTGTTGTATTCAGCTCTAACGTATAGTATTTTTTACTACAATAGTGTAATACATATATGTAGCTGTTACAACTGCTGAGTGTTGTACAATTAACAAATTTTTAGCGTTTGCGCATGCGGCGAGTACAACATAACCAATATTTTAGACAAATAAATGCAAGTGTCAAAAATACAACTAAATTTTTACTAGTTTGTGTTGTAAATAGTACTACAGTTTTTTAATTATACTTGACTGGTAAACGTTACCACACGTGGTGTCATCCTATATAATACTAGTTAATGTAGTCAAAGCAACAAGGAATGTTGTTAAATCTACAACACATTTTTTTCCGTTTATTTTTTGTAATATAAAGCAAAATAAATATTAAATTTAAAGTTTCAATATTAATATAATTTTCTTAAGTGTTCATTGATTGAATGAAAATTTATTCTCGGATAATTGGTTGATTAAAGATGAAAGACCAAAAAATGTCCACTTAGTGGCACAGCGGTCAGATGTCCGCTCCATTCGTCAGTGATGCTTAGTTTTATCCCAGCTGAACCTTAGATTTTTCTAAAATTCCTTAAGTACAGACATGTTTTGAACTGTTTAAGTTAGAGGAGTCAACTTATTTATTAAATTGACTTTAAAAACATTACAAAAGAGCTTAAAACAGCCACTTTTTTAAGGTTTCCTCCTGAATAAGTATTTATTAGAAATATTGATTTCTACAAATATTTTATAAAACAAATTAATTTTTTTTTTCTAAAGAACAATTTAACTATTACTTATTTGAATAGAAAAAAACAATGCAGGCCTCAAAATATCAAGGAAATATTTAAGTTTAAATCATGATTATGAGAAATATTTTATATCTTGTGGGAATTACAAAGTTACAATGACCATCATTCTCTTTTCGTTTCCTTTTATCAACAAACAACCTCTAGTTGTTGTTTTTTTTTTATAAATTTTTCAACTTTACTCAAAGACTTATCTTTTAAAATGTTTTTCAAAGAACAAAATCAATATATTACCTATAAATATTCATCAAATCAGGAAAAAATCCTATTTTTCTGGTCCCTAAGCATCATGAAACTTGAACAAATAATCTGATAAATATACATATGTATAACTGGATGAATATAATAGGGTTGCTTTAGACAAAGATAAGATGGTTGAAAAGTTCTGTTTATTAAGAAAGGAGGCACAAGGCTTGATAGGATAAGAAGAAACACACGTGATCCCAGATCGACTTATACGAGGTATGAGAACTTCGAAACGGGATGATAAAGTATGAGAAAGATGAGAATGGAGTGGGATTTGTAAGGGAGGCAAGATTGAAACGAGCCAGCTTCTGTTTCCAAGTTTCAGCCTAACTAAAAGAAAAGCAACGCACTAACTTTACGACAGTCCCTCGGGAACACCCCATACGAGCAGTTCTTGTCCCAACATAATAATAATGCCAGTAAAGTTTCGTTTATAAATGTGAGGAGTTTGTATATAAGGCACGAGCACACGATCTCTGATAGTGGAAGTGGAATACGTATGAGGGGTTGGGCAGTTGAAGTAAAAAAAAAATCCTAGTTCCAGAACTAGACTATTGAACCCATATAGAAAACGGGAAGTAAAAGGAAATGATAGCATCCATCTTGTTTAGAGTACAACAGCCCATTTTCACCTTTGTGTCAATCTTGAAACGGTTTTTTTTTTATTTATTCATTTCGTATTCTTGCTTTCCTTATAATTTTTTAAAAGGATAGAACTTAAATTCAACGTTGAAACTCATCTCATACCCTCATATAGATTCAGATATTTTTAATATTAAATACGCCATTAAAGATGAAAAACAAAGCTTTTTCTTTTCCCCCCCATGGAATTTCTTCATGAGAAACTCATCGTTTTATGTCTTCATCTTCCATTTTTAATTACAGAAAATAGGCGATGCATTCACAAAAAATGACCGTAAACCATTATCTTGATGAATCCTTCTGAATGTTTATATTCTTAAACATGTTATCTTTTGATTTTTATACAGGGAAAACTTTTATAGGCAAATGTTATATTCAACATTAAACGATTGAAGGAAATAATAAAATTATTATTAAAAATATATATTTCCGGTAACATTTAATATGAGTCGTAAATGGATTAAACGTTTTTGAGGGTTGTGTTTTTCGTCCTACTCCCAACCCCCATTCAAGTCTGTATATAAAAATCATAAAATTTCATTTCAAAAGATCATAAAAGTGTTTCTTTTATCGTTCTTTTGCATGCGTTATTTTTACCTGTTATATTAATTTTTTAAACAACTTCAATAAATATTGATAATATCCAAACAGACGAGAAAATATGTTGGAAACCTTCCCCAAATATATCGTTTGTTAATTGTATATGTATGACCCAGAATCTGGGTATTGTAACATTAAAATTCTCACCCCAAAAATATAGAACAGAAATGTCCCGATTTAACTTTTATTGGAAACCATAACAATATTTAAAGAATTTTATTGTTTAATACAGAATGATGAAGTCGTAAATATGAAATAACTAGCTGATACCCGCTCGCTTCGCTGAGTGTATCTAGATTTAACTGATTGATTAAAAGATTCCTTATTTCATAGCAAAGTGTAAAAATTAATCTATTTTTATAGAAAAAGATGATAGACACTTTCAGACTTTAGATCTAAAGAAATTTCATCAAAATTCGTAAAACTACTTTTCAAGAAATAGATGTTAGCTGTCCCAAATCAGCTTCTATACGATTTTCGGTAAAAAAGTAACTGTATTCTTTTAGGACTTGAAAATCTTTCATACCAAATGTCATTTAAAACCGTTCAGCTATTTTAGGGGATATCCATTACTTGCACGAGGCGTATATTCCGATTTTTGAAATCCCACCCCCTCCCCTCTGGTAAGATGTCATGAGATTTGGCATAACCCTTTTCCCCAACCCGCAATCTACTGTGATATTTTTCAATATGTGTGTTTTCTTAATAAAAATACATGATATTTCCCTTTCCCCAAAGTAAGAATAGATGAGATTCTGCTCGACCCCATCAGCCCTTGAACGCCTAACGTAATTAATAGATGTTCCCCTAGAAGAATAGATTAGTAGCTATCCTACAGGATCTCTAGCAAAACTTCATTAAAATTCTTTCCGTTAAATAATTGTTAATTTTTTGAAATTTTTAGTCTATTATTTTAATACGTTAATTTTTAATTAATATCTTCGACAATGAACAATGGAAAAATTCAAATATTTTAAAAAGTTTCATTATTTATTTTGTCGGGTGTTAAATCAAAATTCATATTTATTTTCCAGTAAAAATTTTCAATTTTTTAATTTCAACTTTGTAGAGATTTATTTCGTTATTGTGTAAAATTGGCCAGGTTTTCTTGAAGAAAATTCTTTAAAATTGTATTTCACGATTTTTACCAAAACTTTTCAAATGTACGGTTCCTGTAGGATATAATTGTTTTGCCATCCCATGGAAACTATGCATTATTCTAACCTTAAAAGTAAACTATACCATTCTCCCCCAAACTAACACATTGCAAAAATCATACCAATATTTAACTCTGTGATAAACAAAAACATATCTAATCCACGGGAATAGTACATCTCTCCTGAGTAAGAAGTAGATCAAATCTTCATAAGGAAAATGAGTGAAGACTATTTCGTGAACTTTAACGAAACAGATTTTAAATACTCGGTTTCTATAGAATACATACTTGTTATACTATCCCATGAGAACCGTTCATTATTCCGGTATAAGAAGTAACCTATATCATTCTCTGACCCCTAAATAACCACATTGTAAAAAAAGAAGTTGATATTTTGCTTTGTAAAAACCAAAATTTTTCTATCCCACGAAAACCGTACATTTTTTCTGTATACAAAATATACTATATGTTACAGCGGATTATAATCTATATCTATGCCAAATTTCATCCAGATCCATTTAGTAATTTTTCAGTGAAAGAGCAACAAACATCCATCCATCCAAACATCCATTCTTACAAACTTTCACGTTTATAATATTAGTAAGGATTTAACTATTATTCAGGTTTTTTAAAGGTTTTAACATGTCGTGGTATTTACATGCATTATTATAACTCAAATAAATTTATTATGAAATTTTAAATTTTCAGAAAGTTATTCATTGCATTTATAATTTCTTTTTTCGTGTAACTTTTGTTGGAAATATTCAATTTCTTTAAGTAGGCGAACACAAAAGAAGTAGCAGAAAAATAACGGAACCGACATTCTATGATTTGTGATCCTCCCGAGAGAGTTAGTGTGCACGGGATCCAAGAGTAAAGGTTGATCACCCACTCATTTTTATTAGCAACCCTCACTCACATTCCACCATTCCCTCTAACCCTTTCCAAGTCGCTTAATAGAGTTGGACGGCACAATGCAGAAAAATACATTTTAAGAAAATGAGAATAAACGCACCGAGGCATTCAAAACATTTCCAATAAGTTTGTTTCACAAGCCATTTAACTGAAATATCACCACTCTGTACACCCGTCTCAACCCTGTTCAACCATCGTCACCAACCGAACCGCGTCCACACCACCTTAGTCGAAGCTTTTCCTTACGTTTAAACACACAAGTCGAATATAAAAAAAAAATAAATACATTTAACTCGATAAAAAAATTTCAAACTTTCGAATTTATTCAATAAAGCTTTATTGAAATTTTGCTTTAATAATTCATACGATTTTTATCCATTCACCCCCCATACCTTATCTCCAATAATTGTGATTTATATTCGTAATGTTAAATACACATGGTGTTATTGTTAAATATACGCCAATATTTATTTATATGCTTCGATATTATAATATTAATAATGATAATATTTGAAATCGATGCTTTTTCAATAAATGAACTGAGCTCTGACAAATTTCGGGTGCTAACCACGAGAAAGGGAAATAACGGGGGGCTTAAATTGTTTGATTGAAGGATAATAATAATTATTTTCTGTTGGTTAAATAAACCGAAAAAAACACGAAGAAAAAAATTAAATCTCCATCATAAATATTATGGTTAAATATTGGTCATTACATTTTTTTTTTCGGGAAATTGAGAGATCGAAAGCCCAAAAGGCAAAAAGTTCTGATCCCTTAAATGGGAATGCTTCGATGATTTATTCATTGACAATCGAAAATAAAGATGAATGGCCGTCCTTTTTATATTTTGTTCCTATATAGCTTTGCGTCCGTTTTGTCATGAATATTCTGCAGGCAGATCGAAGAAAAAAATAAGATGAAGAAAAAAAAAATAAAACTTTCTTTCTCATCTAGTTTTCGACACGTTCTGAATAATATGTTCGATGACCAATAGAACGAACGTCAAAAAATAAGATATTGGCCTCGAGTTTCGAAGGATAAAAATTACATTTTACATCCTTTTTTTTCGTAGAGATAACTTTTCTTATTTGTCCCCCTCGTTCTATTTCGAAAAATTCGATTTATTAATCAAGTAGTTTGAGATGGTTTTTTACGAAATACTCGAAAACTCTCATTTTCTGGATCACTTCAGTGATGTGTCTGAGATTAATGATTTTTCCGTTCAACCAATAACGTCAGGTAGACAATGAGACGAAGAGGTATTATAGGTATTATTGGCCTTTGGTTTCTTTGAGATAAATTAAAAGAAAATTCTGTATCAGAATAAAATTTATGGCTCTCGTCAAAGTGCATTTGAATACAATTTGTATTTGTGTCAGACCAAATCATTGCCATTTTAAATATAAAACAGGTGCATGTTGTAGTGAAGGATAAGAGGGCTTAAATTCTCCCTGACATTTGTGTAGAGGTTAGGTTTTTCAGAAGAGACGTTCGAAACAGGGGATGATGAGAAAGGGCGCAATAAAGTGAGCTTTGGGATGGTTAAGAGGACAGTGTCGGGACGCGCGCGTCACGTTCGTTCCTCTCCACTCACACAGATAAATGATCTTGATATGGTAATTTTCGTGTTTCACAACGATCACGGTTTTTATTCCAGGGCGTCTGGAAGATTCATGGTGCATTTTATGCGGACAGCGCCACACAGGAAATGCACCACCTAAACAAACTAGACAAGATACAACACTATACAGCTCTATATGAAAATAATGCAGTCTCTACGACTTCCTTAAAATTATTCCCGTCTTATTCCTAGTTTTTTTTTATTCTTATAATTTTAGCATGAAGAAAAATCCACTCGTTTATTTCTCAACATTAAAAAAAAAATACGAATAATTCTACGAATTATTTTCTCCCTCGGATTTCAATTGCGCTCTCGATTCAGCGAAGCGACCTCAATTTTCAGTTTTGCCCGAATCTCCCCTAAACACTCACACAATTTATGGCCAGCGGAAAGTTTTCACCGAAAACTTTTACGTTTCGCAATAACTAACTAACGTAATACCTACACATTCACATCTAGGTATATGTTGCACACAAATTCGCTCACGCTCGTCTTTCCACGTTCAGTCCGTCGTTCGGTCGGTCGGAAGATCATCAAAACACGTTAATCTTTCCTACTGAACGAACGAAAAAAGCTCCGGGAAAATACCTGTTTTCGACCTATAAATTTCCACCACTCCAACAATAAAATAAAAAAATATCCCTTATGTTGAACGCAGCACATTTTTTTCTACCCTAAAATCCGACTTGATATAAAAACAACATCGAAAACTTTCTGAATATTTCCTCCCATTTTATTGGCTAGTTTTATTTTCACTTCAATTCAACAAACATGAACTGATACGATCAAAGTAAATTTATCTCGCTTCAATTAATTCAACTCACGTTAAAATATCATCTTTTATAACCCCATTACCATCCATATTCGATCATAAAAGCACGATCGCAACAATTCCACAATATTTTCCCGATATTCAAATTTTCTTTTTCTCTATATAATTTTAGGTTTTATCTGCGAAGAACAAAAAGACCAGCGAAACTTTAACAACAAAATAAAATATAAGGAACCGTAAAATAGAATTTGTTGCATTTATTGTTATTATTATTGTCATTGTTATTATTACGAAATGCACAAAGGATTGCCTCTTGTGTGTTGCGGTTTGCGTTGCATTGTGTTATTGTGTGCCCGTCGCGTCGAATGCGAATTATTCAGAGGTTCTTTTCCGAATCGAAAACGACGGTGGCGGCGTCGAATTCCGCCAACTTCTCATCCTGTTCGAAAACAATGAATGGAGAGGAATTTCGATAGGTTTTCGTCGACGGGTGGAGGAAGCACATCGTTTTTATTAGAGTCAATTTCACGTGGAATATTTTAATACTCTCGCAATAGAATTGGAAAATTGGAAAATGAAACCTCGTTGCAACGAGTAGTACTGAGGAAATCGAGGCAATTTTTGTACATATCACTGAAGAACAGGGAGAAATTTTTTAATATTGTTAGTGTTGTTTCTGCATATGCAAACGTTCGATGGAAAACGACCGCAATCAATGTTCTTTGTCAAGATAATGTTAACGACCCAAGACAACCTTTTCGCTTTATTCCTTTAAATGATAACGTCAATTTATTTAAGTTAAAAAAGGTGAATGTGTCAATTCAAAATGATATACAAATTATTACCTATGCCAAAATTTTGAAAGTACTTGTCAAAAGGTTTCTCGCAGCTTTATTTCCGTGTATAAATAATATTAACACATAATTGCTTTAATTGAGATGCGTAAGGCTAAAAATTAAGAACTTTTTTACTAAATTTGAAAAAAAAATAGCTTGAAGCATTTTTATGGCATAGAATAAAATATCAACAAATATCATTTAGGAAGTGCAGGACATCAAATTTTCTATTACCAAGGATCTTGAAACAGATAAATTAAATTTCAACCATAAATTAAAATAATATATCATATAATCTTTCAGACAGAAAGAAGAAATAGATTAAAATTGTTTCAAATATTAAGGCTAGAAGTTAACAACGAAAGGTCTGTTCAGGTAACATTCACCACCATGAGGAAAACATGCCCACAACTAACTATAAACAACACCCCGATCCCAATGAACTGTGGCGACTAGAAATGGAATTCGAATATGCAGTGATACCTCTCGCAACTGCCCTGATGAAACGACGTTATATACCTTAAGCAATTCAATTTGTTCGGAGCCAGTGCTGACCACTGTAATTGTATATTTTATGTGTAAATAAATGTGGGTAACCACCCCACCTTATAAACAACCCAAGTAAACACAAAAATTAAAACAATGTGGTGGCTCTTGAGAAAAAGATCTGGATTGTCATTCGAGTCAAAACTAAAGATCTACACGCACATAATTAAACCAATCTGGCTGTACGGAATAGAATTGTAGAGGTCTGCTAAAGCATCCAATATTAAAATGATCCAGACAATCAGTCTAAAACACTAAGGATGCTGGTAGAAGCACAATGGTACGTGTCGAACCAAACCATTCATGAAGACCTGCAATTGTCATTCCTACAGATCTCGAAGTTACAGGGACCGGTGTGACAAGCATCCAAATTCCCTGATAACGAACTTACTATCCGTTCCGCTTACCAACAGAAGGCTGAAACGAACATGGCCCGAGGACCTAGAGTGAAGTTGATTAGGACAGCCCTCCATAACTGATGTTCCTCATGACTTGACTGAAGATCACACTTCAACGGGCGTTATCCTACCAATACCAACTTCCTCCTCCACTTCCCCAGCTCATAACCGAATCAATCCATCACTTTTACTAAATGCTCTAAGAGTAGATTGAACAAAATTCTAATTTTAAATAAAAAAAAATCTATTAAGGAGCTACAATAATTCCACTATATACACGTTCTCATAACACTCCTATGGTTATAAAGGTTAAAAATACTGTCACGCTCTTGATGTGCCTGTGAGTGTGGGCTCGGACCTCCCACCACAGACCTGTTTTGTCTGACTTCACGCTGGGTGCTCATCGAAGCGTGAAGGTTGTTGAGGTTGTGGTCGACCTGACAAAGAAGTTCTAGAAAATTATAAAGAATTCTATCTGAAGTGCCGACGTCCCACTAAGTGTTCACCAAAAAAGGTGAAAGTGAACAAGGGAGGAGTGGTCAATACATGAAATAAAAGATTTTTTTTTATAATTTGTGCTATTTCGCAATCTGTCCCAAGACAATAAGCGAATCTGTTGAACTTATGGACCGTACGACAGGGCATCCTCAATTGGGGACAGATTTTTACGTTACTGTTTGTAGGGCAGCTCCAGGAATGTTAAATGCTTTAGTCTAACAGTCCTCTCGCTGTTATCCAGTAGGTTCATAGTCAGGTGGCGAGATAAAAGATAAGTCTTAAAACTTCTCTTTGGAATTTCAATGTATGAGAAAAAAGATAGACAGTAAAACAATTAAGTCGAATATTCAAGTAATGGAACAATCTGGCGCCCGAATTCTCTAGAACATTGCTGATCACGTATATAAGTGGATTGAAAGCCGAGTGAGTTCAGTGATAAATAAATCGTGAGTTGTGAGCACATAGTTGTGAATAAACAGTGAGTGCTGTTATAAATAAATAGTGCACGAGTGAATCAGTGCAGTGTTAAAAAATAAATAGTGAGTGACACTGAACCAGTGATACACAGTGAAATATAAATAATATATAAACAGTGTATAAGTGACTAGCTTAACAGTGAAATAAACCATTGTTAAAGTGTATATAAATTAGTATAAAAACGTTTAGTAAATAAATAAACAGTGAAATAAACATTCTTAAAATTTAAACATTTGTTAAAGTAAAATTTAATTTTGCTTTAAAAAAATTAAATTCCAAATATTTTCTTAATAAACAATGATTATCATAAAATCCTTTTCTTTAATAATAAAACGTAGATATATTTGTAACCAAAAAAATATTTTATTTTATTTTTTGGTTGTTTTAATTAAAATATTTTTTGAAAACCTTTTGAAATTTCCGACATGAAACGGAATAGTAGTTTTTGCGAAAATGTCATGATAAAACATTTCTACCACCACACTTTTTACAACATCGAATTCCCGTTAATTTCTTTTTAAAGCGAAATAAAATAAAATATTGTTCAGTACCGGAAAGTGTTCAATATTGAAATATTTTACGTTTATGAAGTTTTGATAGCTCGTAAATTTTTTCCGTTCTCCTCTTATAGGTATCACCAATTTTGAGTTTCTTGCAATTGCGATGTTGAGGGGATAAATAGTTTTCATATCTCTTTATGTTTAAGTTCATAAAACGTTTTCGTATAATTAACGGTTTTATGCGGGTGTAAAATGGATCATATATGCGAACTCTGACTTCTTACACATTAAACATTAAAATTTATTGCGAATGAAACGGAATGAGTTTTCTGGTGACATTTCAATAAGTTGGATGGGAAAAAAGGAAAAAAAAATGTCTTT